>OY728123.1:388223621-389473621 GCA_963277665.1 Viscum album | reverse complement strand
GTCGACACACAGTCGCAATCTCCCGTCCGCCTTCTTGGCGAACAAAATCGGGGAAGCCCAGGGTGAAACACTGGGTCGGATAAACCCCTTGCTCTGCAAGTCCTCCAACTGTACCCGCAGCTCTCGAAGCTCGGCGGGGGCCATCCGGTATGCTGGAGTAGATATCGGGGCTGTCCCGGGGTACAAGTCGAAGTAAAAGTCTACCTCTCTACGAGGAGGTAGCCCTGGAACGTCGTTGGGAAAGACGTCCACGTACTGGTCCACCACTGCAGGAAAAACTGGACTCCGCACGTCCACTGCTCCTAGGATGAGGCTAGCCAACTGATGAGAGATGGGCTGCACTCTCCTCCACGGAAGTCCATCCTGTGCTGCAAAGGTTCCCTTCTCGCCGGTGAAGGTAAACCTGCTCCCATCGGTGCGAACACATCGCACCTTGCGCCTAAAACAGTCGATCTGGGCATGAACCGTGGATAGCCAATCCATGCCCAAGATGACGTCGTAAGGCCTCGACGCCGCTACAAGGAGATCCCAGCCGAAGCTCTCGCCTCCTAGAGTAAGCTCACACTGCCGGCACCAGTGCGTAATCGTCGAGTCTGCTCCCGTAGGAGTCTCTAGCTGTAAGGATCGAGCCAACGGCTCAGTCGGAATCTCCGAGCTCCGAACAAGGGCAGAGGCTATGAAAGAGTGACTCGCTCCTGTGTCTATAAGTACTGCAGCAAGGGTGGAATAGACACAGATCGTACCTCGAATCATCTCTGGCATGTCGGGGTCGTAGGCCTCCACTGCCTGGAGCTGGGCCTGTCCCTGCCCGCCGGCTCCCTGTGGTCGAGGTGGCCCTCCTGGTGGTGGTGGGGGTAGAGCCTGGAAGCGTCGCCCACCACCCACTGCTCGGCCAACTCCTCTGCCTCGTCCGCCTCCTCCCTGCGGACCGCCACGGTCGACCCTCTGCCTCTTCCTGGGTGGCCCCTCCACCGTCAGCTGCTCCTCTGGTCGGCGAGTCGGGCAGTCACGAGCCATGTGACCCTGCCCGCCGCAGGAGTAGCACAGCCTGCCTCTCGGAAGGCTGGCACTCCGCTGTGTGCCCCGCACTGCTGAGCCGGTGTCCTGAGGCCGTTTGCGTGGGGGTCTGGTCTGCCTGGACCCGAGAGTCATCCGTCGGCTACCTGCTGCCGAAGTCTCAGCTACCTGCCGCCCTGCGCTAGGTCTCGCCGCTGAAGAAGGCTCTGCCAGGAAGCTCTCGATCAGGATGGCTCGCTCCAGCACTCCCGCCTGGGTCGGAATGCTGAGAGAGATCAGCGACGCCCGAATCTCCTGTCGCAAGCCCTGCTCGAAGGTCCGGGCCCGGAAGAAGGGGTCCCGTACCATGTCGGTCGAGTAGCGAGATAGGTCAGTGAACCTCGCCGCATACTGAGCGACCGTCATGCTGCCCTGGCGCAGCTGGAGAAGCTCCTGGATGCGCACCGCTCGGAGGGTGGCCGGGACGAACTCAGAGCGGAAGAGGCTCTCGAAGTCCGCCCAGATCAAGGATGCCTCATCGTGAACCTGGAGCATCAGGCTCCACCATCGTCCTGCTGCCGCCTACAGGAGGCTCGCTGCGAGAATCACCATGAGATCCGCTGGTGTCCTCACTAGCCTAAAGATCCGTACCACCGCCTCTAGCCAGTCCTCGGCGGCCTGGGGGTCCGCCTCACCGCGAAACCTGGGCGGTCGCTGGCTCTGAAACTCATGCAGTGCCCTGAGGCGACGTGCATCGTCAGCGTCTGGTACTGGTAGCATCGGTGGCTCGGCGGGTAAAGCTACCGCCGGTGCCACTGCTGGCAAAGGGCCCTGCACCGAGGCCTCGTCGCTCGGTGGGCTGCCGTCGCGCCCTACACTCGGAACCCTAGCTGGCTGTCGTCGCGGGGCCATCCTGAAAAGGAGAACAAGAGTACCACAGTCAGAACAGTATACCTGGTGAGCTGGCACAAGTAATCACAAGGAAAACTTGAGACTTTCATAAAGCAGATCAGTATACCCGGTGAGCTGACACAAGTAATCACAAAGAAAACTTGAAACACACACGCAATCAATGTTTTCATGCATTAAGTCGGAAATCAGGAGTCAGGGTCCTGGTGTACGGATACGTCGGCCGCCGCACCAACACTGGGCTCCCTGAACTGATAACCACACTCAATACACTAAACACTATTGCTTCATATAGAAAGAAAAGACGATCAGAGTCTGCGGTAGAACCGACCACCTCTGATACCAATTTTTCACGACCCGTCCTCGGGCCCGTGTCGTGACTACCCCAAGCCCGCCTTCCATAGGCCAGGGGCTGGCGACTAGCACCAAGGCGTAAAATCCCCGTAAACAGGGAAGGCATTGCCTTATAAGTAACATCCACCACAGAGTCAGCAAGCGGAAAGTAAAGTGTAGAAAAGTAAAGGGGGCCGGAAATACAAGCCCAACTGTAAAGTACAACTGAAAAGAAAAACAGCAACTGAAGAAAAGACGGCGTCCTCGTGTCGTCCACTGGCAATCCCACCTGAAGGGTGGGTACAGATAGCCTCCAGGCTCCTCGGGTCCCACGTCCGCTCCGAGCACGTGCCGCCCAGTGGTCCACCTCCAGGTACCGTCCTGCTCCACGCCTCAACCGTGATCAGCGCTGTCCGTCGTCTGCAACCAACACAACAAGGTGCGGGCATAGCCCGTGCAGGGGTGAGTACAAGCTACTCAGTAAGGACTCCGAGACCCCCGAAGGTCTCCCGAAATCCACAAAGGATATAGCACAAAAGAAGGATGCAATCACGAAGTAACATCTGACTCGACTTAGGTATATGCCCATACATATACCTAAGTCCCCAATTCTAGCTCTGCTCACGAGCTCAAGAACAACTCAATCCACAAAGGAAAGCAAGACTCAAATCCACAAGGAGAGTAAACAGTAAATCCACATAGGATAGTTCAACACAATCCAAAAAGGAGAGTAACATAAGATTCAGCTCAACCTGGTATACTTTTTCAGATGACGTCAAAGATGATCACTGATCCATCTAAGTCGTCGGACCCACGAAGGATCGATAGGTACTAACCCCCGCAAAAGACCCACACAGGATCGGGCTCACACAGAACCTGTAGGAAATGGCTCACACAGAACCGGTAGGCAGTGGCTCACACAGAACCGGTAGTAGGACCCACACAGGATCGGGCACTGATCCGTGTAGGATCGCTGAGTGCAGTAGTCGATGCAGTCCACTGAGGATCTCTGCACAGTCGTCGCCGCAGTCCACGAAGGATCTCTGCTCTGCCGTCGTCACAGTCCACGGAGGATCTCTGCTCTGCCATCGTCGCAGTCCACGGAGGATCTCTGCTCTGCCGTCGTCGCAGTCCACGGAGGATCTCTGCTCTGTCGTCGAAGTCACAGCCAGCCCTAGGGTTCCCGCACACAGCGAGCTCGTTAGGAGGGTCCGCTCCACGAGCCGAGAGGCTGATACATCAACTGACACGTAGTCCGAAGTTGATGTATCCAAAAGTTCCGTATCGACAACAGGATCTCAACGCAACAGACGGCGCGTCAATCGGACTCCCGGTTTGAGAGTTATTGGCATTTTCGTCCCAGGGGCCCGGTTGGTTTTTAGGGCAAAACCAACCCGACCGTACTCCGCCTATATCCGATCCTCGGGCGGAGTATGCCAAAAGTTCCGTCTCACTAGAGGAAACTACCCCAGCTGACGGTACGTCGATCGGACGTCCGTAGCTCAAGTTATGAGCGTTTCCGCTCTGAGGGCCCGGTTGGTTTCGTGTACGAACCAACCCGGCCGAACCCAAAGTCTTCCGAAACCTTGAGTATAATATACCGAAACGACCGTCTCGATCCAAGGATCGCGTAGCCGCTGACGGTTCGTCAATCGGAGGTCTTAGGCCCAAGATATGGGTGAAAGACCGAAGAGGGCCCGAAACGGGGGTTCTGGGCCCGGGGCGACCCGGCCCGAACCCCCCCTTGGGTCGGCCGAACCGGGTCGGCCCGACCCGGTCTGGGCGCGGCCCGGCCGACCGGACCGGCCGGCTCGGTCTTCGGCCGAGCGGCCGAAGAGCCGCCGCGGGTCAAACCCGCGGCTTTGGAGAAACGCGGCCCGCGCGGGCCGCGTGCTGGGTGGCCGGACCGCGGACGCGGTCCGGCGGTTCGCCGCCGCCGCGGCTCGGCCGTGGCAGGCTCCTCCGGCGGCGCGCCGGGCGCCGCCGCCTCCGGTCGCCGGTGCCGCCGTGGGCCGCCGGAGTTGCTCCGGTGGCCCGTTTTGCCTCCCGTCTGCGCCATTGTTCCTCCCGGGACGCGTCCTTCACTGCGGAATCAACAAATGGCCCTTGCGTCGTGCTTTTGCCGTCGCCCGCCAAATCCGCACAAAAAGGCAGATCGGCGGAGGGTTGCCGGGTCTTGTTCGTTAGACCCGCACCCTCCGCGTTAGTCATAAACCACGGGAGGAATAATCAACAACAATTTTAAATAAATTAAAATTGTCGGAGATCATGTTCTTCATTTTAAAAGAATAAACACGGGGAAATAAGATAAAATATTCCAACATCCCTTACTTTGTCGTCGTCGTCGGACGAGAGGTCGTCGCGGAATCGCTCGTCGCGGAAGAAGGAGATCGTCGCATCGTCGCGGTATCCGGCGTCGCATCGCCAATCTCCGGATCAAGATCAAACGGATTTGGTTAATTTAAATCCGTTGATATCGATTTATGAAAAGGGGAGAAATAAACGATTCGTTTCTCACCTTAATTGCCGAACGAAGATCGGCCGCGGAAGAAGAGGCGTCGCCGAAGAACGTCGCGGGTAGGGCTCGTCGACGTCGCAGATCCCGGTGTGCGTCGTCGAATTCCGGTCGCCGGCGTTCTTCGCGTTCTTCGCGTTCTTCGCGTTCTTCGTGGGGGGATGAAGAAACAAAGATCCTCTCAAATCCTTTCAAAGGATTTTTAGGTTGGTCTTATTTTATAAACATGCCAACAAACGCAAAAGCGTAAGTAACGACCCATCAGTTCGTTGAATTAATTCAACGAGCGAAACAGCCCAATTAATTCACGAAAGAAACAGCCCATTTAATTCACAGAATAAACCGCCCAATTAAATGGTCTGTTAAGAATTAAAGAAAACGCGTCGGTTGACTTTTCAGTTACTTTGACGGGTTTTCGCGGGTGCGTTACTTAGCGAAAGAAACGGCGGGGCTCGTGCGGGCCCTGCCTCACAAATATCCTACCAAGGGGTAGGATATTTCTGGATAGCATCCTATCCAGTTCAACTCAGCTCAAGCCGCCTTTAAGTGACTTCAAGTGGCTTCCAAGCAGCTTAAGTGAAATAAAATAAAGTTGTCGCACAAACTTTATTTTATTTCTGACTTAAAGCCGCAAAATTTAAAAACCATGTCTGAGCAAACGCAACTCCGGAAGAGGCGCTTCTAAGCAAATACCGGCGCTGCGATTTCATCGGTGCCCTCAGAATTCGATTCCGGGCACCGGTTCAAAAGATAGAAAAACCCGCTCGTCCGTTCACTGAACGTACCCGAGCCAATCTTCGGAAATTGATTCCGGGCACACCGGGCCTCGGAATCAGGTGTCGTCTGAAGCTGCGCTCTTGTAAAATTCCAAAGAAAATTAAGAAAAAAAAAATTCCTTGAAATTTGCGGGTCTTTACATTAGGTTTAGGTCACCATATTATTTTTATCATTTATATTTATCTCTTAGATAAATAGTTTAAATTTTACAATGTCTTCTGGGATTTTTTGAAATACTATATCATCTAATAATATAGAATTTGTTTTAAAAACTCATTTATGTCCATTTTGAAAGTATTTAGTATTTGGATTTTCTAAAATTCAGAAAAACATGATTACTTTGAAAACAATAAATTAAATAAATACTAACATTTCATATTATCTTAGGAAATTAGTGTAATGCCTAAAAACCCTCAATTTACATTTATTTGGATATTTATAATATCAATTATATTAATCATTCATTAATAGTATAATTATTGCATTATCCTTGTGTCATAAATTAATTAATTTATATCATGTTGATAAATTATAAAAAAAATAAAATTATGTAGGAAATTGTTTTATATTTTTAATTAATATCTATAGTCTAATTTATCACTTGTATAACCCTATATTAAAAAAAATTAGTTATGAAAATTTGAATTTCATACGTTTAACTCTTCATTAGATAAAATAATAATAAATTTCCTAATCTAATTAAAGTGGATAATATTTTATTCTGAAGGATTTTTTTGGTTGAAAAACATTTATAAATTATAATTAGGACATGTGTTAGGGTAATTATAATATCAGTTTTACAATTAATTACCCCATACACTTTTAACTATGGTAAATAAAATTCAAAAGTAACTATTAACCATAAAAATTTAATCCTATTGAACAAAATTTTACACACTAATTTCAACTTTCTTTCTTAGAGATTTTAATTTCAATTCACCAAAGCGGTTAAATTACATTTTATGCATATTTGAAAATGTGCTTAGAAGGTGGGTAAAAGACGTTAAAAAGTTCAATAAAATTTTATACAAATAATTTTATTACAAAATAACTCCAATCAATTAAATTTAATGTATATAGGTATTATGTATCTATTTTGAATTAAAATATATTAATATAATATATATAATTATTTTTAAAAAGTCGGTTTTAAACAACAATGCAGTGTTTTACACTATTCATCAAAAAAATTAATGTTTTCAGAAAAATACACAAAAAATCAACAACAGATAATTTGGATATTAAAAATTAAAAAATAATAACTATTTTACAAATTTAAAAACATATAAGTTGCATTCATTAAGTTAAAATTAATTTCCATTTTCAAAACAAGAAAGCAGGTTTTTGAGAAGAAAAAACTATCAAACGATTGATATGATTTTGTGTTCAATTTAAATGTAAAATTACATTAAATGACCCACATTTTATTAAATGATAATAATATAATATAAATAAACATAAAAAAATTCAAAATTATAATATGAAACTATAATTTATTTTTATTAAAAATGTTTTTTTCAATTATAATTTATTATTTATCACTATTCAACAAAATAGAAATGTTATTATAAAAATAAAAAAAATTTATCAAAACTAATTTTTTTTCTAGATTCTAAATAAGAAGTATATTTTGTAAAATTTATTATATAAAATTTTCAAATATTGGATTTAAAAACAGTTCTCCATTAAAATGAGGTAAAATTTTATTTTTTAAGATATAAATTCTTTATCTGATAAATTGAACTTGTTCTCTTATTATAATTAAGAAACAAATAATATGAATGATAAAATTATATAGAATATATAAAATTAAAATTACGTTAATTTTATTCATAACTCCATTTTTAATGGCCAGTTTTGTATGACATGGTGTGCTCGATCTTGGTGTTGCGTGTATTGCATGTTATTGAATTACATTAGTGATATAATATCTTTTAAATTAAAGGGTGTTACATTCTCCTCTCCTTCAATAAATTACATCCTTGAAACTTTAAATTGATCATCGAAAATAAAAGGTCAAAAATATAAAATTCCTTTCTATAAAACACACATCGAAAATATGGTTAATAAAAATTAGTCTTAATAAGAGGGAATGGGAACTGAAAAATTCACCACCGAATTATGATATAAAATAGGATATTTTTTTTCAATTAGAGACATGTAATTTGGGGGGAAAACATAAATATTTATAGATAGTGATTGAATTCATCAATCAAAAACAATTATTTAATAATTTGAATATTCGGGGCATCAATACCATAAATATATGATGATTTATATATCATAAATTCAGAAAAAAACCTACGGTATTAAGATAAAACATTTTTTGTTTTAATATCCCTTCCCTAATGTTTATGAATTAATTTCTACATATAATTATAGAAAAAAAAATTACTTGACAATTAGAGTTCCATCCGTCCAGTATGTTCTAACATAATCTCATCATTTAATCCAAAATATAATATAAATCAAAGATATTATATTTATCATAACAGTATAGGGATTCCAAATATTGAATTTATACTTCATCTTTCATACAATTTAAAAAAACTACATTATCAAATACATGAAATCATATTGGCCAGGGGTTGATTAGGCACCCTTGTCACCATTTGGTTTTTTGTTCAAGTCTCATGGCCTTGACGGATGCGACATGTTGGTTCCAACACTTCGGGTTGTCCTTTTTATAAAAAAAATGAAAAAATAATCTTATTAAATGTTATAAACTTAGGAAATAGTATCCAATGTACAACATAATCAATTCCAACCATTAGAATTATCCAATATACATCTATCCATACTCAATGCCCAAAATTTTAAAATAATGCCAATAAATCATAATGAAGATCACTTTTTTATTCATAATAACATGTGAGTACATTCATCATGTATTCTCTTAAAACATGGTAACACCATAAAACCATTTTGATAACATTCATTCTCCAGTTTCCTTATATAATACTAAATATATTCTCTATATTAAAAAATTTATAATACTCCAACAATGATGGAATAAACAAACAATTAATCAGCTCTCGGGTAGTCAAGAATATCCAATATAAATTATCCATATCAACCATGACATATTTCAAAATCAGTACCTTGGTATCAAGACCATATTAATGTTTATATTTCCTTAAATAATTTATTTTCAAAAAAATTTAACTTGTTGTTTAGAAACATTTCATAGTACCATATATTCTCAAATTCCTAATTAAATAGTACTGTAGTACAATCCATATATATTTACACAATTAATATAACTAGTAAATAGTAGATATATCAATCAAATTACATAATTAATTAATAAAAATATAAGAACACTAATTATACCTCTTCATTTGTGTTAGTATCAAAATAGGATTATTATCTAATATGATCAATCGGGTTATACTCTGATGAATTAGACATTGATTCACATAGTGTCCCACCTCCTTGATGATAAATAATTGTACATTTGAATCCTTTTTCTTAACCATGAAATCATGATCTCAGTGTCCTTTTTCTCCACCTTTATAACAATCTCTCATTCCATTCATGCACTTCCTATGGTGATTCATCCAACAGTTATCACATATGGGAAAACCCATCTTTCCCGTATTCCCTTTATCTATCTTTTTCTCTACCATCCTATTCTTATATAGCTTGCCTTAAAATCAACATGACTTAGTGAATTATTTACTTATCTTATTAAAACATTATACAATTTCATCATATGATAAAAATACATGGGATAATATTTCCCTTCTAAATGTTGGCTTAAGACCAAGACTGATATGACCCTTTTTACTCTATTGATCATGCGTATTTCAAGAGTTCTCATTCTTTCTAGTGGGTGTCATTTATAAATTACAACATACACTAGAATATGTCATTTTGTAATTTATAATCCAAACTCTAGAAAGATTCCCAACATTAATTGATGATTTTCACACATCTAGTGTCATTATCATAAAAATTGTTTCATTGCTGACATATTAACTCATAAATCCTTCTAATGTTTGGTAAATAAAATGTGAATTGTCCTAAGAATATCCCCCAAGAGTGTTTTAACCAAGAGTGTAGCAAGGCTTGTTGTTGTCCAACATTTCCCATTTGAGTATAGTAAAAATCGGTGTTTTCAGGTTATACCCCTAGATATATCTGTGCCAGAGTTTCCTCTTCCTAGTTGTATCCAGATAGGGAAGTAATGCTTGAAAATTTCTAAAAATCTCTATATTACCAAAATTCTAGGGTGTTATTCTATACTAATCCTCAAAGCCTATCTTAGGGTAATATTCTCTAATCAGAGTTATTATAAATCAAGTTTCCACGGTTTGTTCTAAACATCCACTAATTCCAATTGTAATTCCATGACCCTAGTTACCCAGAGTTGGTGCATTATTTTAAAACATTTTCATGATTTCATTGAATGAAGTCCCGAAGGAATGATCAGATTTTCTGTCTTGGATAATAGATTGCATACATGGACTTTAAATTAAAATTTATAACATAAAACACATCATAAGTAATCCTTTGAGAATGCCATTATTCTCCTAGATTAAACCTGCATATAAATTACAATATACTTCTTGGAATCCTAGGAAAATAAAAAATAAGAAAGGGGTGAGCTCAGTTGCTTATTAAGGGTAATCAATACAGCATATTCTCTCCTTAATAATCAAAATCTTTTATGGAATGGTATAAAATTGAAACACAATCCCTATAAACATAAACTACAACATAATATAGCAAATATAATTCAGGTAATTGCATTTAAATATTGACATGGATATTCTACTAGTCGAATAATCACATAAAATATCATTTTTTAATTTCACATTGATGGAATTCATAATGACATGCATAATAACCACATAATCATAGCCTCATGTTAAGACTAAAAATCAAAAAAATTCAAGTCCTTGTTCCAAGACACAAATTTTTCTCATGAGACCTAACGATTCATCGAGGTTCTGTTACAGGATCCTACCATCACATACTAAGTCCATTTCATTCCTCACATGAATATTTTGAAACATAACTTTAATATTACAATTAAAACTAGATTAATAAATTCCAATAATTTATCCATAAACTATGAATGGTATAAAATCGATCTTCCACAATCATACATATCAAATCTCATTCAATACTATACAGAAGATTGTATTATAATAAATCAAACTCAATCAAGGATAATATCCAAGATATGATATTGATAAAGTTGAAAAAGATCGGTTAATCTCTTTGAGAGAAATGCCCCTTCGGTGAAATCATTTAAAAGTCACGAATTAATAAATGATTCCAATTAAAAATGATTTTATAATCAATGTTTCCTATACAAAATTGAATATTTTAAATTTAATTATAATTTAAAAATAATCATCTCCATATAAATAAATCCTTAAAGTCATTTTTGAATGCTGGAAATAAATTAAAATGTTTTTTAAAATTAAATAATTAAAACATTTAAAATATAGACAGTGATAAAGAGTCCTTTCGAAAAAAAATAAAATATCCATATTGAAAAGAAATTCATGAAACATGGACATGAATTATAAAAATGAACCTGTAAATACTTAAACATAAACAATCTCATATAATAACGAGAGTAATGAATTATCCCTTACCTTGTAATTTCCACTGGTCAAGGGTACATTTATCCTTTTATATAATGACCATAGTATGTTATTAAATTATTAAAGAACCATCTTCTTATTTATGATATCATACATGGTTCAATTTTGGATATATACTACCCATTTAATAATAATTTCAATATTAAAATAATATTTAAGTAATAATTGCTTTCTTTATCATACGTGTTCTAACTTGTTATTATTTATCATGTAACATTTATCTTTATTTAATTGACTTTATAATATAAAACACTATTTATGTATCATATATTTACATAATATAAGAATGTATAATTGAATGATATATGAAGTTGAAAACACTATTTATTGAGATAGTAAGTCGTACTTATGCATAAATTCCTTTTTTATTTTCGTATCATATTGAACAGATTTAAGTAAATCAGATATATGTAAATACACATACACACACAAACACACACACATATATATATATATATATGCAGTAGAATTATTTTGTCATATATTACATAATTATTAATAAAATATATACTTATAATCTTCATTTAATGGTGAATGGGGAAATTAATCTCATCGTGTCATGGAGACAGTAAGTCGTACGCTGGAACGATATATGATATCATTATTTTGATGGTGAAATTATATGTAATTGGATGGTATATTATATATAATAAATTATTAACATGTTATATTTTTTTATTGACATCAATTATACTAATTATTATTTGCATCTAAATAATGATGTGTTGAAGAACAAACTACACCACGACCTGGAGACGATAAGCCGTACGTACGCATGTATGGTGACATTGTCATTCATTGGATGGATAAAAAATAAGGTTGTACCATATTTATAATCACATAATAGTATGTATAATTTTTTGGAGTTATTATTATGGTATGGAAACAACAATGAAAGAGGAAGTGGAATAATAAAAACAACATTGAATGTAGTGCTTAAATTATGACTTCGTCTTCGGGTGTTTTCTTTTGATTTGATCAAAAGGCTCCATAGGTAGGCTTTATGATCAAAGTAAGTCCTCTAGGTTTATGTGAGGATATTTTGGAGAATATTTTTGAATGGGTTGGACAATCCAAATGGATTTGGACTTGTGAAACTAATAGAAGGGAAAGTTTTATTTTATAATAGTGTTGATGGTCTCTTTAGCAAAAGCATGAAATATAATTTTATTATAAAGTAATAATCGGTTTCAAATGGCTCAAAAAGGATTTATTTTAAGGATAAGTTGGGGATGGGTCAAAAAACAACCAAAAAATAGGTTTTAGACAGGTTTATGTAAACATATTAACATTATATTTTAGAATTAACTATACGTTAAATAATATAACTTTAACAATGTCTTCTTTTATTTTTAAATTATAGGGTAAATAAATATACTATAAAATGCCATGTGAACAAAAATTATTACATTAATGTCATATCTATAATTATATATTTCCTTTAGATGAACAATAGATTTTTATAAATATTATATCATCGAATAATATAGTATTTGTTTTCAAAACTCATTTATGTCAATTTTGAAACTATTTAGTATTTGGTTTTTGTTAAGTCAAGAATACATGATTAATTCGAAAAAAATAAAATAAATCAATCCTAACAACTCATATTAACCTATAAAGGTATTGGAATGCATCCAAAGTCTTAATTTACATTTATTTGGATATTTATAATATAAAATATTTTAATCATTCATTAATATGGTAATTACAACATCATCATTGTGTAATAAATAAATTTAATTATTTAATTTATAAAATTTATAAATAAAATTAAATTATTTAGGAAATATTTTTATATTTCTAATTAAAATTTATTGTCACGACCCATCCTCGGGGCCCGTGCCGTGACTACCCCAAACCCACCTTACATAGGCCAGGGGCTGGCGACTAGTACTAAGACGTAATTACTAATAAAAAGTGAAGACATTTCCTTTATAAGTAAACGAACACCACAGAGAAAGCCAGCATAAGTAAACACTAAGTAAAACTGGGTACAATAGTAAGTGCAGAAAAGTAAGTGGGCCAGAATACAAACCCAAAGTAAAGTAAAGTACAACTGAAAAAGGGAGTATAGCAACTGAAAAGTAAAGCCGCAGCGTCAAGCCATCCATTGGATGTCCCACCTGAAGGGTCGGTACATATAGCCTCCACAGCTCCTCGGGTCCAGCCATCTTCTCCGAGTATGTCCCACCCAGTGGTCTACCTCCAGGTACTAACTACTCCACTAGCCTCTACCACAATCAGCGCTGTCCGTCGTCAACATCCAACACAACTTAGTACGGGCATAGCCCGTGCATGGGTGAGTATAAGCTACTCAGTAGGGGCCCCGAGACCCCCGAAGGTCTCCCAGAATCCACAAAGGATAATCCACAGAAGAAAAACACAATAACGAAGTAACATCTAACACTACTTAGTTATATTCCCTTACATTTACCTAAGTCATCAATTCCAGTTCGGCTCCAACATCCGAGCCCAAGTTCGATCACGTCCACACTGGATAGCACAACACAATCCACACAGGAAAGCAAGTCAATCATATCGAATATAATGATTGAAAGTCAAGATTCAGCTCACACAGGTATACTTATTCGTAAGATGATAGAGATGATCAGATGTAGCCACTAATTCATCGAAGCCGTCGGACCCACACATGATCGATAGGTACTAACCCCTGCAATGACCCACACAAGATCAATAGGTAACTAACCCCCACAATGACCCACAAAGGATCGAAAGGTAACTAACCCCCGCAATGACCCACATAGGATCAGACCCACATAGGATCGGTTGGCGCTCACCCACACAGGACCGTTGAGCGCTGACCCACATAGGATCGGACCCACACAGGATCGGTAGCACTGATCCACGTAGGATCGCTGAGTGTTGTAGTCATCACTGTCGAATCCACGGAGGATTTCAGCCCATTCGTCATCGTCGTCGAAGTCGCAGCCAGCTCTAGGGTTCCCGCACATAGAAAGATCATTCGGTAGGGTCCGCTCCATGAGCCGAGGGGCTGATACATCAATTGACGCGTATTCTGGAGTTGATGTGTCCAAAAGATCCATATCGTCAACAGGAACTCAACTTCACAGATGACGTGTCAATTGGACGCCCGGTCTGAAAGTTATTGGCTTTTTCGTCCCAGGGGCCCGGTTGGTTTTTAATTCAAAACCAAACCGACTATACTCCAACTGCGTCCAATCCTCGAGCGGAGTAAGCGAAATGGTTCGTCTCAGAAAGAGGAAACCATCAAAGTCGACGGTACTTCATTCGGACATCCGGAGCTCAGGTAATAAGTGTTTCCGCTCCGAGGGCCCGATTGGTTTCGTGTACGAACCAACCCAACCGAACCCAATTTTTTCCGAAACCTTGAGTGTAATATACCGAAACAACCGCCTCGATCCAAGGATAGCATCGCAGGTGACGGTGCGTCGATCGGAGGTCTTCATCCCATGTTATGGGCAAAATACCGTAAGAGGTCCGGGAAATAGGGGGTTCGGGCCCGGTGTGACCAGACCCGATACCCCCTGGGTCAGCCTGAACTGGGTCGTCCCGACTCGGGTATGGGTCCGGCCCGCTTGGGTGAAGCTCGGCCATGTGGGTGAATCCCGGCCCGACCTAGGGTGGCTCGGCACGGCCTGGGCACGACGCGGCCCGGTCTGGCTAGCGAGCCAGGTGGCTCGGCCGTAACGGCGGAGCGAAGAGGGGTGGGGGGGGGGGGGGGGGGCGCTCCCCCCCGTGTTGTAAAACCGCATCCCCCATGAGGGGGGGGGGGGGCGCTCCTTCTGGCCACCCGTGGGTTACGACCCCCGACACTTTCCCCTGACCGGCAGGGTGGCTGCTGCCGCCACGGGATGGGGGCGGTCCCGTCCCCCTGCTCCAACGCCGGCGACCGGAAACCAGCCGCCATTCCCTGCTCCGCTATGGCCTATGGCCGCAGCCTTGGTCCGTCCGGCGTGGCACAACGACGCCGCGCCCCTCTACTGTGGCCCCGCTCTGGATGCAGTGCCTTTGTGGTTTTCCGGCGAGGCGCGACGGCGCCACGCCATTATTTGACTTCAACGGCGTGATGCGACAGCGCCACGCTTCTTCGCCCAATCTCATATCTTCTGCGCGATGAAACAACACCGCACCACCTTACACATGCCGCAACAATAAATCATACAACCAAGGGGGGAGGAGGGTCGGCTGTGTTCATGCGGTCCGACCTCCTCCCGTTATTGCGATATCAGGCGACTCATTTGAAAAAAAATGAAGAATGGTGATGAAAGTAATCATCAACAAACAATTAGAATAATCCCCTACCTCGAGCGTAGATGAACAGAGGCTCATCGTGGAAGAAGGCGGATCATCGCGTCGTGAAGGAATGGTGTCTCCCTTCCATTGACGTAGAAAGAAGTAATGAAAGGATGCACGTAGGGTCGTCGATCTCCGAGGAAGGCGTCCCTCACCGTCGTCTGTCGTCGGAGTTCGGCGTTCATCTTCGGCAGCAGTGCATTATTCACGTTATTCGATGAAGGAGAAGAACTTCAAGCCTTAAATATTTTCCCCCAATCCACTCACAACCCAAAAACTCTAATAAAATAAGAGTTTGTCTTATTTTATTTCTAAAGCGATGTGTTTTGAAATTCAAAAATGAATCAAACAATTAATTGAATTAATTGCAACGTTTAAACCGCCCAATTTAAAGAGGCATTTGATAAACAAAAAAATGCAAGGGTTGACTTCCACTTAAAAGGGCGGTGCAGGTGCTTTAACTTATTAAAGGAGGGGGTTTAGGACGAAAAGAAACGGTGGGGCTCGTGTGGGCCCCAACTCAAAAATATCCTACATAGTGGGTAGGATATTGTTGGTCCCACTTCATCCACTTAGTTTAGGATAAAAAAAATAAAATAAAATTGGTTGCACCACTTTTATTTTATTCCTTTACATAACCGAAAAATTTAAAAACCACACCCGAGCAATTGCAACTCCGGAATAGGTGTTTCTAAGCAATTATCGGCGCTGCGATTCCATCGGTGCCCTCAGAATTCGATTCCGAGCAACGGTTCCAAAGTTAGGAAAACCCACTCATTCGTTAACTGAACGTACCCGAGCTAAACTTTGGAAAAAGATTCCGGGCACACCGGGCCTTGAATCAGGTGCCGTCAGAAACTACGTTCTGGTAAAATCCCAAAGAAAATTAACAAAAAAAATTTCCCTTGAATTTTATGGGTCTTTACATTACTCCTACCTCAGGACTTTACTTCCCGTAAAGATACATCATAAACTAGGGGAACAAATGTGGGTACTGAGCACGCATCTGAGCCACTCGATCCCAACTGCTCTAATAGAGGTTTCCGTGCTGCTATATGATGCGCACTAGAGGATTCGACCATCCACGTAGGACCCGCTCCTATCGATTCTCGATCCCCACCGGGACCTCCGCCAACGTCGACCCATCATAAATGTCTAGCTCCCCATGGTCAATGATATGTGTCGGGTCGTGCACGTATCTCCTCAGCTGGGATACGAGGAAGACGTCGTGCACCCGGTGCAACTGAGGTGGTAGGTCCAGGCGATAATCCACCTCGCCTATCCTGCTGAGGACCTGTAATGGTCCGATGTATTGTGGAGAAAACTTTTCGCCTCGGCCAAATCTCTGTAATCCACGTCGAGGTGATACCCGCAAGAAGACGTGCTCGCCATCCTCAAACTCTAGTGGCCTCCACCTCTTGTCTGCATAAGACTTCTGCCGGCTCTGAGATGTCCTCATCCACTCCTGGATGACCTGGACCTTCTCTATTGTGGCCTGGACCATCTCTGGTCCCACAAGTGCTGACTCCCCAGGGTCTGTCCATCACATAGATGATCTGCAAGGCTGGCCGTACAAGGCCTCGTATGGTGCCATCCCGATGGTGGAGTGGTAGCTGTTGTTGTACGTGAACTCCACCAAGGGTAGGTGGTCCTACCAACTGCTACCAAAGTCTAGGATACTTGCACGGTGCATGTCCTCGAGAGTCTGAATGGTCCTCTCTGTATGACCATCCGTCTGAGGGTGAAAGGCGATGCGTAGACGTAGCTGCGCCCCGAATGCCTCCTGCAACCCTTTCCAAAGCCGGGAAGTAATGCGAGCATCTCGATCGGAGATGATAGATGATGGAACACCATGATGACATACAATCTCTTGAGCATAGAGACATCCCAATATCTCTACTGAGCCCTTCTCTCTGATGGGTAAGAAGTGGGCTGACATGGTGAGTCGGTCGACAATCACCCAGATGGAGTTGTGAACTATGGATGTACGTGGAAGTCAAGTCACGAAATCCATAGATATGTCATCCCACTTCACCTATGGGACCTCCAAGGGTTGTACCAAGCCTGACAGTATTGGTACTCTGCCTTCACCTGCTGGCAGGTGAGGCATCGAGAAACGAACCCTACCATAGCCTTCTTCATGCCTGGCCACCAGTGCTATCGTCTGAGATCCTGTTACATCTTCTACACTCCAGGATGTACTGCCAAAGGGGAAGTATGAAACTATCCCAGCACCTCCTCCCGTAAAGAAACTGGTACCAAGGTACGTCCTCTGAAAAGGACGTTATGCCCTCCTCCTAAAGAGAAACCATCGGGTTCCTGACCTGAGGATATCTGTGCACGCAGTGTCTTACAGTCGGCGTCCCCACACAGTGCCTGTCTGACCCGCTGTAGTAGTGGAGGAGTGACTATGAGTGACTGAAGAAATGTTGTTCCATCTCTATCCATGAAGGATATCTGCAAAGTGGCTAGCTGCTCTATCACCTCCACAAGTAGCTGAATACTCGTTCTCTTTCTAAGAGCATCAGCTATTATGTTCCCCTTTCCAGGAGTATAGAATATCTGAAAGTCATAGTCCTGGAGGAACTCAAGCCATCGCCGCTGTCTCAGTTTCAGGTCCTTCTGCGAGAAGATGTACCTAAGACTCTGACGGTCAGAATAGACTGTAAATCGCTCGCCCATCAGATAGTGTCGCTACATCTTCAGAGAAAAGACCACTACTACTAACTGTAGGTCATGGGTAGCGTGGTTCTGCTCATGATGCCTCAATTGTCTTGATCCATAGGCGATCACGGCTCACTCCTGCATCCGTACACATCTAAGTCTGGTCCCTGATGCATCGTAGTAAACTATGTACCCAAATCCCTCCTCTGGTATCCTCAAGATAGGCGCACTGGTCAATCTCTATCTCATCTCCTGGAAGCTCTTCTAACATCTGTCTGACCACACAAAGGGTTTCTCCTTCTTCGTCAAAGCTGAGAGTGGTTCCGCCACTCTGGAGATGTCTGGCACAAATCTCCAGTAGTACCCAGCTAGACCCAAGAAACTCCGCACCCCTGTCACGTTCCTGGGTGGATCCCAAGCTAGCACTGCCTCGATCTTCGCAGGATCCACCACAACTCCCACCTCAGAGATGACGTGTCCCAAGAAGGGGACCTCACATATCCAAAAATGACACATCGAGATCCTTCCATAAAGTTGGTGCTCTCGGAGTGTGTCTAGTACAACCCGTAAGTAGTAGGCGTGCTCCTCCTCAGTCGTCGAGTATATAAAAATGTCGTCGATGAAGACAATGACAATCGATCTAGGTATGGATAAATGATCATGTTCATGGGGCCCATGAACACTGCTGGAGCATTGGTTACTCAGAATGTAATAACCAAGAACTCATAGTGGCCATACCGACATCTGAAGTTCGTCTTCTGTACGTCCTCGTCCCAAACTCTGAGCTGATGATAGCCTGATCTAAGGTCTATATTTGAGAACCACCGTGCTCCCATGAGTTGATTGAAGAGGTCATCAATCCTTGGTAGTGGATACATGTTCTTCACTGTTACCTAGTTCAGGCGACGATAGTCGACAGAAAGTTGCAAGCTCCCGTCCGCCTTCTTGGCGAACAATATCGGGGAATCCCAGGGTGAAACACTGGGTCAGATGAATCCCTTGCCCCGCAAGTCCTCAAGTTGTAACCATAGATCTTGAATCTCAGCAGGGGCCATCCGATATGATGGAGTGGATATCGGGGTTGTCCCGGGGTAGATGTCACTATAGAAGTCTACCTCTCTGTGAGGAGGTAGCCCTGGGACGTCATCAGGGAAAACGTCCGCATACTAATCCACCACTGCAGGAAAACCAGGACTCTGCACATCAACTAATCCTATGATGAGGCTAGCCAACTGATGATTGATGGGCTGTCCTCTCCTCTGTGAGAGTCCATCCTGTGCTGCAAAGGATCCCTTCTTGCCGGTGAAGGTGAACCTGCTCCCGTCGGTGCGTACACACTGCACCTTGCGCCTAATACAATCAATCTGAGCATGGACTGTAGATAACCAATCCATGCCCAAGATGACGTCATAAGGCCTCAACGCCACAATAAAAAGATCCCAGTCGAAGCTATCACCTCCTATAGTAAGCTCACACTGCCGGAACCAGTGCGTAATCGTCGAGTATGCTCCCGTAGGAGTCTCTAGCTGTACAGATCGAGCCAGCAGCTCTGTCGGAATCTACGAGCTCCAAAAAAGGGTAGCGGCTATGACGGAATGACTCGCTCATATGTCTATAAGAACTGCAACAAGGGTGGAATAGACACAGATAATACCTAGAATCAAATCTGAAGCGCTGTGGTCATAGGCCTCCACTGCTGGAGCCGTGCATGTCTCTTCTCGCCAGCTCCTTGTGGTCAGAGTGGACCTCCTGGGGGTGGTGGTGGTAGAGCCTCAAAGCATCGCCCACCACCTGCTCCTCGGCCAGCTCCTCTGCCTCATCCTCCTGCTCCCTTCGGACCAACACGGTCGACCCTATGCCTTTTCCAGGGTGGTCCCTCAACCATCTGCTGCTCCTCCGCACAGCGGGTCGGGCAGTCACGAGCCATGTGGCCCTGCCCGCCGCATGAGTTGCACTGTCTACCTATCAAAAGAATGGCTATGCGATGTGTGCCCCGAACATCCGAGCCACTGTCCTGAGGTCGTCTACCTAAGGGTCTGGTCCGCTTGGACCCATGCGTCATCTGTCGACTGCCAGCTGCAGAAGACTCTGCAACGTGACTCCCTGTGGTAGGTCTCTCCGCAGGTGTAGACTCAGCAAGAAAGATCGCGATGATAAGGGATCGCTCTAGTACTCCTTCCTCTGTCGGAATGCTGAGGGAGATCAGCGATTCCCTAATCTCGTGCCTCAATCCCTGCTCGAAGGTCCGGGCCTGAAAGAATGGGTCTCGTACTATATCCGTCGAATAGTGCGAGAGATCTGTAAATCTCACCGAGTACTGAGAGACCGTCAAGCTGCCCTGCCACAACTGTAGTTGCTCCTGGATGCGCACTGCACGGAGGGTGGCTGGGACGAACTCCGAGCGGAAGAGGCTCTAAAAGTCTGTCTAGAGGATATATGCCTCATCGTGAACATGGAGAATCAAGATCCACCATTTTCCTGCTGTCGTGTGCAGGAGACTCGCTGTAAGGATCACCATGAGGTCTGCTGGTGTCCCTACCAAACGGAAAACTCATACAACTGCCTCCATCCAATCCTCGGCTGCCTGAGGGTCCATCTCCCCACAAAACCTGGGTGGTCGCAGACGCAGAAACTTGTGCAGTGCACTAATTCGATGTGTACCGTCAGCGGCTGGGGCTGGTAGCATCGGTGGCTCGGCGGGCAGAGGTACCGCCCGTTCCTCTACTGTCAAAGGGCCCTTTACCGAGCCCTCATCGCTCGGTGGGCTGTCGTCACATACAAAGCTTGGAACCCCAGCTGGATACCATCATGGGGCCATCCTGAAAAAAGACTGGTGTGCCATGGTCAAAACAGTATACCTGGTGAGCTGACACAAAGTAACCACAAAGAAAACTGGAAACACACATGCAATCAATGTTTTCGTGCACTAAGTCGGAAATCAGAAGTCAGGGTCCTGGTGTACGGATACATCAGCCGCTGCACCAACACTGGACTCCCTGGACTGATAACCACACTCAATACTCTTAACACTATTGCTTCACATAGAAACATATTAGAGTCATGAGTTCAACGGTAGAACCGAACTCCTCTGATACCAATTTGTCACGACCCATCCTCGGGGCCCATGCCGTGACTACCCCAAACCCGCCTTCCATAGGCCAGGGGCGGGCGACTAGCACCAAGGCGTAATTCCTGATAAAAAGGGAAGACATTCCCTTTGTAAGTAAACAAACACCACAGAGAAAGCAAGAAGAAGTAATCACTAAGTAATACTAGGTACAATAGTAAGTACGGAAAAGTAAGTGGGCCAGAATACAAACCCATACTGAAAGTACAGTACAACTAAAAAAGGGAGTACAATAACTGAAAAGTAAAACCGCATCGTCGAGTCGTCCACTGGAAGTCCCACCTGAAGGGTGGGTACAGATAGCCTCCACATCTCCTCGGGTCTAGCCATCCGCTCCGAGTACATCCCGCCCAATGGTCTACCTCTAGGTACTGACTGCTCCACTAGCCAATACCATGATCAGCGATGTCTGTCGTCTGCATCCAATACAATGTAGTGTGGGCATAGCCTGTGCAGGGGTGAGTATAAGCTACTCAGTAGGGGCCTTGAGACCCCCTAAGGTCTCCTAAAGTTCACAAAGGATAATCCACAAAGGAAACACACAATCACGAAGTAACATTTGACACTACTTAGGTATATGACCATACATATACCTATGTCATCAATTCAAGTTCGGCTCCAACATCTGAGCCCAAGTTCGGTCACGTCTACACATGATAGCACAACACAATCCACACAGGAAAGCAAGTCAATCATATCGAAGATAATGATTGAAATTCAAGATTCATCTCACACAGGTATACTTCTTCGTAAGATGATAGAGATGATTAGATGTAGCCACTGATTCATCTAAGCCGTCAGACCCACACAGGATCAATAGGTACTAACCCCCGCAATGACCCACACAGGATCGATAGGTAACTAACCCCTGCAATGACCCACAAAGTATCTATAGGTAACTATCCCCCACAATGACCCACACAGTATCGTGCCATCAGAAACTGCATTCTCGTAAAATCCCAAAGAAAATTATGAAAAAAAATTTCCCTTGAATTTTATGGGTCTTTACATTTATAGTCTATTATATCTTATGTATAACCATATATTAAAAAAAATTATGAAAATTTATATTTAACACATTTAACTATTCTTTAAATAAAATAATAATAAATTTCTTAATCTACTCCATGTGGATCTAAAAGGAATATATTTTATTCCTAAGGTTTATTATGTTGAAAATAAATTATCCAATATAAATAAAACATGTGTTAGGGTAATTATAATATAATTTTTACAATTAATTACTCTATTTTCTTTTAACAATGCAAAATAAAATTTAAATGATAATTTTCATCAAAAATTATATTCATCCTATTAATCCTCATATTAAATACTGATGTAAACCATGGTTCATGGAATTTTTAAATTCAATTAGTAGAAGTAGTAACATTATATTTTAGGAAAATTTGCAAATGTTTCTAGAAGGTTGATAAAAGACTTTAAAAAGCTAAATAAAATTTGATACTTATAATTTTACTAGAAGATGAATCCAATGTATTACATTGAACTTATATTAGTTTTATGTATCCATTTTGAGTTAAAATAAATTTATATAAAATAAATAATTATTTAATTAAAATGTTGGTTTTAAACATAATGCAATGTTTTCCACGTTTCATCAAAAACTGAATGTTTTCAGGAAATTACAAAAAACTCACCCTAAGCTAATTAGGATATTTGAAATTACGAAATTATTTCTAATTAAAAAAATTAAAAAAATATAAGTTTAATAAATTAATTTAAAATTATTTCCCATTATCAAAAGCAGCAAGCGAGTTTTTGAGATGTAAAAACTATCAAAAGATTGATATGTGTTTCTATCCAATTTAAATGTAAAATTACTTCCAGTGACAAAATTTTGATTAAATAATAAAAATATAATCTAATTATACATAAAATAAATTCAAATATATTATTAATCAATATAAATTACTTGGATTGAAAATTTTGCTTTCATTTAAAAATTAGTATTTTTCACTATTCATCAAAATATAAATGTTATACAAAAAACAAAAAAAATTATCAAAAATAAATTGTTATACCCATATTTTAAATAAAAAGAGTATTTTGTCAAATTTTATATATAAAAGTGTCAAATATTGAATTTAAATACGGTTCTACATTAAAATATAGTAAAATTGTATTTTTCGAAAAATACTTCCTTTATCTTCAAAATTGAATCTGTTCATATACTATGTTTAAGAATCACATATTATGGGTTTTTAAATTGTATGTAGTATATAAAATTCAAAATTATGTTAATAAAATTCAGAATAACTTTTTGAACGACTAGTTTTATAAGTTGTGGTGCACTCGAACTAAGTATCGTGAGTAACACAAGCTGTTGAATTACATTAAAGAGATAATGTGCGATGGAATCAAGGGGTTTACAGATTCATTGATAATTAATATGGGAAATTTACCTTTTTTATTTCATATATATAGTTAATAGTCTATTATCTATTCACACATAGTAATTGAGATTATTTATTTTTAACTTTACATGAGTAAAATTCGACAATAATTCACTCTAATGGAAAATCTATTTTTTACTACTTTATTAAATTTTTCTCATTCAAGTATCTTTTCCATTCGAATTCAATAAAATTCTCAATTAAATCTATATAATGATTAGAGGTTAAGAAAAAAATATGCCTTATTTTATTTAAATCATTTTCATCGATATGATTTTTTTCATATACTTTTATTAATTTTATAATATCAACATTAATTACATCTTATGATCATTTTTTATTATCATTAATTTTTTTCAAAATTATAAAACGAATCATTAATAACAATTTTCACATAGTTTATTCTATAAATATTTTAAATTTTCTTGTATATGAATATTATATCCCATGTTTTAATGTTTCTATAATGATATTTTTTATTATTTCATATTATTTTTTTAAATGAAATATTCCAAATTATTTCCATTTAAAGTATATAAAAATGTTAAGGATATTTATTATTATTTTTCAAATATATTTTTAAACTTTTTTACAATGTGTTTCCATCAATGTCGATGTCTAATAATTATTAATATTATTCACTTGGGTTATATTATAATGATACAATCCATTAATATGTTATGGTTCGATATTGATGATATCATATAGAAATTATCTTGACACCTGTTTCATTTTCATGGGTTCTTGTTTGACCAATTTGATTAAATACCCTGATTGGGGGGATGAATCAGGGTTTGATAGATTATAACATCATCCTCTTCGGATCTAGTTTCAATTTTAAACAAAACACTCTTCTCTCTTATTACAATGTAAATATACGAACAGAAAAATAATAATTCACGAGACAAAACATTTTTACTTGGTTCAATATGATTGGGATACATCACATGAGAATGCACATTCAATGTGAAAATGTACCGAATAAACTAAGTCTCACTACCAATATATATGGTTTGGGATTAGGCAATTATGTTTCTAGAAACTCTGCCATCACAATGTTTAGTGTCAACTCACTACTCTTCCAAGAGTCACTCCCTGAGTTCCATTATATATGTCACTTCTGATAGAAATGATCACCTTATTTCTATTCCTTTTTCCACTACATTGGAAAGGATCTTGACACTTTTTATGGACATGCATGTCAATTTAATTTTTGGATTCAATACATCCTCAGTTGTAGATAAATGATCACTTGATGTCCCATTCTGACCTGTTGATAAATAACACCTTTATGAATACAGGTGGTTTTTATAAATTTCATTTATGAACTATTTTAGTTCTTTCAAAATATTTCCAACATCCAATGAAAACTCCATGGAATCCTATGAGAACTCTGATGCTCTGTGTTGTGTGAGTGCTTCACGGTCACATTTGTTTTCATGTATTTCCCCAACTCTAGGGATGGATACTGATTCATAGACCACATGTACTATGTAGTACCTTTTTCTTTTGTATAATTCATAGCCTCAAAAAACAAATTCTTGGAATATTTCCTTGTGAACTCTACTCCATCCCAGAATTATCCCTCGTGAACACTTCTCCTTCATTGAAGTCTCCCTCATGAACTACATCAGACTACAATAAATTATTCCTAGAGTGAAAATATTTTATTAAGAAATTCATTGTAGTTAATGAACTAATTAGGGGTCTTTATATTGAAAGTTATATCTGAAAAAAACACTAATATAAATTACCTAAAACATCAATGCAATACAGATTCATCATGTATTGTTATTCCATCATCCAATCACCAAAATTCTTTGTGGAAACTGATGCAATCCACAAAATGAAAACCCTTTTCTGGATACATAATTTACAACCTTTTAATCGTAAAACATGAACCTCCTTTGAACTGTTATTCATCCATGAACTAATATAAATACATTTTTTGAATACCTAATTTATCATTTAGGATAGTCAAAAACAGTTCCCTCATATGTAGAACGTAACATCCATATTGATTATTCAGGCCTATTACACAATCTGCAATCCACAAATATTTACGATATATAAAATATTATCGATCTTCCTATTCTTTATCATATTTAAAACACACAAATCCTAACCACTTCCCATATTAGCTTCTCACCTTGTCTTGATTGAGACGTTTTATACCCATTAATAGCAACAATTTCTCCCCCTCTATCAATGAACCCTGGTGTTAAATTTTTTTGTCTATTAAATGTTAAATAACACAGATTATCATCGTAGGGAAAAACATATAATAAATTGTGGAGAGAGGGTCCCACAATCACACATTTCTAAAGTTTGGGTTGTCGAGAGAACTTCCATAGATAGTTTAAGTTTCTCAATTTAATCTTTTGTTATTTCCATTGTCATAATCTATTAAAACATTAGTAATGAAGTAACATACTCCAATTTTGAAATCCCCTTATCCACCTTATCATAGATAAACTGATATTTGATTTGAATGTGTTTTTTTCAATGGATGGACTTGATATTTTCTCAAATTTATTGTACTTGATTTATCATAGTGGATTCCCTTTGAATACATCAATTAAACTCTTATATCATCATGATAAACCTTTATCCACAAAAATTACATTAATGCTTGAGTAGATGAAATATATTCAACTTCCACAGTTCCCAATGAAATGAAATCTATTATCTCTCTTGTACAATAAATAAAAAATTTTCAATGATAGAATGCACCACCTGCTGTCAATTTTCAATCATCTATTTATCAAGTTAATCTACTTCTGTATTTCCAAATATCTCTTTCTAATATTTTCCATCTTACAGTATACTGAAATACACCAATCCCTTGATATACTGAAGTTTTTATTTCACTGAATGAGATTCAATTTCCTTGGGAAATCATTGATATAATTCTTATTCACATGTGTAAAAAACAACATTAGGTCTTATGGTTGTAATGTATAATAGAAAACCAATGATTTTCCAATATTATACTACTATAACTGTATTTCCTTCATCAGTTTGTAATAATTTAAACTAGGTAGACACTAATAATTTCATCTATTTGGTATAAAATTTTTCTCAAAAACACCATGTTATATTGAGAATGATATTTTAATATTAATTTATTTGCTTAAGTCATATGTAAACCAAATCAAGACATTAGTTCAACAATCATTTACATTTAGAGATAAATTTTTATGACTTTTGAAAATTGTATGCACTATACATATCCAGATATATTGAATGTCAACCCATCGACAAATACCAGCACCATAATACATGTATAAATATATTTTTTGATATATATATTGTAATCTGTTAAACCACATTAAAAATTGTACACCTTCAAAAATTGGCCTTACCTTGAATACTATGCTCTTGGTTTACACTTCAATAAAAATAACACCATCATCTTCCTAAAGCAATTATTTTCATATTCATGAATGATAAAACAATTTGGATTCCGGATTTAAAATTATTCATCCCAAAACCATTATACAAGTAGGACTTGAAATCCATATGTAAAACATTTAACATTACTTTCACTTCAATAGACAAGAATAAAATGATTTTCCCTAGCATTGAATCTTTTGAAAATTTTTCATGAAATAAGTACCCTCTATCTGGGAGTACCCCTTTCACAGTAGTCATTCTTTTTTTCAAATAAATATTCAATTTTAATTAATCTTATTGTGAATTACACATTTAACCCTAATGAAATTCTTATATATTAGCCTTAGTAAAATCAACCATGATTAATTATTCTCAATTTAGAATGATAGTGGGCTATTACAGAAAAGAAGCTAGTGAGAGAATGTAAAGTAGATATAATCACTATATCCAATGTGGGAGTTCATATCGATGTGGATAATATTAATATTATCATCCACTCAAGCATTGTAAATGTTTTTCAATTCTATTTCCCCCAAAAAATTAAAATATAATTAATTTTACAAAGTAATTGTATTATTCCATTAATAATTAAATATTTATATTGCTTTAAAATTTTGTAGAATTTGGATGGACACATCAATGGTCTATAAATCCCCTCTAATACAAGTGTGTGGAAATTTTATTCTGATGTATTTTATTATAATTCCTTCAGTTTAATATGATGTTATATTGGTTATGTATTCTCTCCTTTAGTGATGATAAATATTAATTATCAAGGAATGGATATTACATTTTTTAATTTGAATCATCCATAAATATTATATCAGTGTGAGTATCAACTATAACTCCCAAAGTAAATTAAATTTTTATGTTGTATTATCTTCCAATTCATGAATGATTTATATATCAAATTGATTGAAATAAAAAAAATATTTAAAAATTTTATATTATTTAAGAATATGATGTTATCATTCCTATGGAATTGTTTATTATTACCCTAAATAATGATGTTTTGTATATATGATATCATAGACCTATTTATTTTCCTATTTCTAAAATCAATATAGAATGGACCTAATTGAGTTTCATGAATATAAGTTGAAACTCCTAGAGAATCAAGATAAGGGAATCATTCATTCTAGTGCATTGCAAATGGGTTCACTATTTCTCTTTTTTACAAATAAATATGGGTCAATATATCATTAATTGAATATTCGAAACATAATAATATCACTCTTAATAAAAATTATCCCTTACCACAAGATGATGGAATATTTGATCAATTAGGAGGATATTCATATTTTTCAATGATTGATCTTAAATTTTGTATCACCACTTATGGATTAATATTGATGATATACCCTAGACATATTTTGATATGAGGTATGTTCATTATGGGTATATTATAATTTCATTTGTAAATACTTATTATCCATTTTTATTCAAGTATATAGTTAATTGATTATTCATTGAATAACATGATCATTTTTTGGTAGTATTAATATATATTTGTAATGTAAATTCAATGTTAAATAAGATCTTTATAAACATTTCATTATTCTTTTGAAGACACTAAGGAAGGGGAATTTGGATTCCATGTTTACCAAGTGTGAATTTGAGATTGTAAATGAGTCATTATTGGGTCACACAGTGTCATTTGAGGGTATATTTTTCAAAAAATCAAAGGAAAAGTTATTAAATGTTAGACTAGAAAACCATATAGAATAAGAACCATTATTTTCATGGTTTTATGAGATATTATCAATATAGTGTGGATGATTTCACAATATTATATAATCCACTCACAACGTTAACTCTAAAGGGATTTATTTTATTATGGATTGATGAATTCAATGAAGGTTTAAATTAAATGGAGTGTAAGTTGTCCAAGGTTCATATACATACACTAACATATAATAAAAAAGGGTTCAGGATGTATATATACAAATAAAATTTGGTAATTGGATGTGTCCTCATACAATATGACATTGTGATTGGATTTGGCTCTCTCTAATTAAATATTAATGATCCAATTATCAAACTCAAGATATAGAGTTTGAAATGGTAATTGTTTCATTTAATATACAGATGAATTGTCAATATTGTGAATGGTGTGATATGTATACTGATAATTAAATCATTATATATATATTTTCATATAAGGAGTTGAATATTATAATTAAATATGGTTGTTGTTGATTCATTATTACGATTTTTGGAATGCATTGCCACCCTAGGATGCAAAAAAGTATTGATTGTTATCTATATTGGAATGAATGTTCATTAATAACTACAATGGTGATAAAAATATATATAATATTATGTATATTTACAGGATTCATCATGTAATAATTATGGAAGGGGGTCAGTCATATATTCTTCAAAAGAGTGATCTCTGTCTATCAATGTAAGGATTATAGAGAAACAAAATGTAGATTTGGATCTACAAAATAAGGTGACAAATGTTCCTATGGTTGACAATGAATGTGATGAAATATTATAATTTAGTGACCATTTATGGGTATTATAAATACATAATTTGGGGAATTATTTGTTGCATGAGTCTTATATTTCATCATTATTTATTCATCATGTAAGTATGATGTTAAATATATATTTCAAAAGGAACATTTCCAGTGGAAAAAAAGAAATTTATTGTCGAGTATTTATCATTGTTCCTTGTAAAACAATAATTTAAGGTTAATAGAATAAAATATTACTATATTTAAACTTTTACCCAACCCAAATTAATAATTGAAAATAATCTCCTTCGATTTTGACGTCGGACTCCCCAAAATAACATAAGGCTATAATTTTCTAAGGGTTAGTGTCAATCACCTTATAATGTTTGAAATCTCCATTTCAATTATAGAGGATTTATCCATTGATAAAAATTAATTAATATACATGAATGTAGTGTTATGGTGTTATGGAGTAACACATTATATTATATCTGATTGGGATTACAAGATTCCCTTGATGATTTGGTGAATTCTTGTTGATGATTTTGATATAGATTTATGTTTTAGTAATTATTATCAAATGTAGAAATATAGTTTTAATGATTGGACCAATAAAATCATAGAGTGTATTGTTAGACCTAGATTTATGAATTTTAATTGTTGTTTTGATGTTTTCCTTCTTCAAGTATTTTTTTACAATAATTTCTTCTATTAATGAAATCTTATGGTACCTTATAAATCCATAAATAGAGGTGTTGAACTACAATGTGATGTGATGATATTTGACAATTAAATCAATTAGGAACTTAGATAACTCTGGAAATTCTAGAAAACATCAGAACCGTTATATATCACATTAATTCATGTCATTGTAGATAGAAAAGTTTTACCAATAATATTAAGTGATATATAATGATCAAATTTCATGAGAAAGTTTTTAGTGAATTTCTAATTTGTTGATGGTTATTATATTTAGTAACAAACTAAATTTAATTATTTGGTATATTATACACATTAAGATTATTAATTGACTAAGGATTACAGATTACCAATTAAAACTTCCACCAAACTTCTCTCAAATTCATGGTGTGTTCCATGTATCACTCCCAAGGAATTACAAACCTAATCATTCACATACACTCAACATAGAGGCTGTAAAGATGGAGCATTATATTTTTTTATGATGAACAACAAGTAGAATTCTTTAATCATAATCATAAATTACTATAGAATAAGAATAGTCTCCTGTGTAATGTAACTTGGTTGAATCATAAATTTCAATATTTTACATGGGATCCTTAGAATGTAATTAATTATAGATATACTTATTTTTTTGTATCACAGATAATGAATTTAAATTAGGAATTTTGTATTAAAATATGTAAAATGAAACACCATTATATTTAATGACCTATTTTGTTTATAATAAATATAATCCCTATGATATCTTGTGATACAAAAAACCACAAATATAAATGAACAATAATAATTTTTATTATTAGAACATATATTTCAAAATGGTGGGTAAGAAAACGAATAACTAAATTATAAAAAATATATGATTGACCTATTTAATTCCTGGTATTGTTTTTGTTTTAGAATATGTTGTTCACACTAGTTTATTTTAATACATATCCTATCCACATGTATTTATAACTCTATTAGAATTACATAAAATGGTTTTTTATGTTATTGTTTTTCTATGTTGGTTAACAGCCTTTTCAGGAATTTCATACTCACGTTTTACACTCAACCTCATCATATGAATTATGATTCATATATAAAAGTTTTTTTGTGATGTTGTAATGTTTTTATCCTTTTACATCTCAAATGGAGCACAATGCATATGTGTTTATTGGCGATTTGGGTATAATATTGGAGGTATTTATGGTTTGATCTTGGTTTGGTGCCATGTTTGGAGCCTTAGTGTATATTTTTTTATTTTATCTCATTTGATCATATATTGTTTCAATATTTAATATTTATACTATTTTTATTTTCAAGATATGTATTTTTTGTTTTAATGGTGTATATATTACAGTATTTTCTATATTTTTAATTTATTTCCTATTATGGTTTGTGTTTATACTAAGGATAAATCTTCCCCCCTATGAAATTTTTATACTCGAGCCAATTATTTCAAACATTTGGCTATTGGTGGAACCCTTAAACATATTTTAAGACCTCTATATCCCTTATGGGAGGGATATATTTAGGATCCTATAATGTGTGTCAGATTGGTATAGTCGATCAATCAATTCAATATTCATGGGAATAAGATGTGTTGGGAAATGTAATTTAGATTATCTACATGAATAGATAAAATGATAATAAAAAAATTAGTTTTCTTTTTATTTTAATTATAAAAATGTTGATTAAATACTTATAGGTGTCGTTTCCCCTCATTTTCATGGTTGTAGCCAATGATAGTTCAGTAACATGCCTTTGTGAAGATAATTTTGAAAAAGAATTTACCAGTTATATGATACTTACATGGTCACAATTTTGTATTTTTTCTATTATTATCCTTATGGTTGTTGTGCTATGGTTGAGTTGTGATATTTATCTTTGGTTATATTAAAATACCACTAAATTAGGAGAATTTAAAATCAGTATGAGGGAATCATTAAATATATTATTCCACAGACACAATAATATAATCTGATGCCCATTACAGATAATTTGGATATTTTTCATGATGGGGGAAAATTCCATCAAAAAGGGTAATAATGTTATTTAGATTCATCATTTTAATTTAAAACAAAATCCACCAATAATAGAGGGTGGATTGGGATCCAGGAATTAAGAGTTATTGATATGTATTATGAATCCAATATTTAGCTTCATAGGTATTCCTGCTAACAATAATGTGATGTTAACTATTTTCATTCTAAAGTTCCCTATATGAGAATTGTGGGATTTATATATTAATTATAAGGATGATTGTTGCCTTAATATATAGGTATTTTAGTAATATTTTTATAAAAATTCAATTTGGATACCTTAAATATATCTATGATACTATATTTCATTGATTATAAGAATAATGATATTGTGGTTTCAAAATAAGAAATGTTGTTTACATGTACTCCTCACTTATCACCAAATATAGAAGCTACTATAACCCAAAAAAACATAGGACTATGTTTTTATATTGGGTAAATATTATGTCTAATGTGGTGATGTTATATATTTTTAATTACCCTTAGATGGTGAAAATTTATATTGGGGAAAAGGTATTTTTTGGTAAATTGTGAAGATGAACCACATCACTCGACATGGCCCTAGGTAGAAACTCCAATGATGGATGTAATAATTGAAGGGGGTCTTTCTTTAATGGTATTATATAACAATTTTACCTATAAAAACTATGGGTTTTTGTTCAATCAATTTATTATAACAATATTATGTTTTTTATGAGGCTATTTTTAGATATTTAAAAGGGTATATTTTGTATTAGTTTTATTGTTTCACATTTATGGTTGACTAGGGATGTTTAGTGTTCCTCTACATACCCACTAATGTAAAATATTGTAAATAGTTCTAATATAACATAGGATTGTAATTAATTTCTCAGAAATTCTTAATATAATGACTCTCATCCCAAAAAAATAATCTTCAAAATTTGATCTATGGATCCCCACTGATGTCTCAGTTGGCGGTATCTCATAATAATGGAGGGGAAAATATATTAATGGATCATAAAAAATTATTCCATAGTGAGTAATATTTCTAAAATGTATAATTGAATCCCTTGATGGTTATATTAACTTTTGTTTATTATTAATCATTTCTAACTGTATTTTTTGACACTAGATTTTCCCACTATTTTATTTATTCTCATGTGGAAAATCAAATGATATTTTTATTGAAATTATTCCTTATATCGGCTGAATAGAGGCTCCAATCACTAAATGGGATTAAAAGGGTTTTTTGTGTCCAATAACATCAATTACCATTGATGTAATCCAGTTATTCAAGGGTATTACTTTGTTAATGATTGGTATATTTGACCAATTAATTGTAATAATTATATCAGTGAAAATAAAAGAACATATGTACCATTAAAAATTATGATTAAAATTCACTTCTAATGATGTAGTTTATAATTTTCCTAATAGTTCTTGGAATTGAATTCTAAAAGGGTAGACCATATCTTATAAGTTGTAGATGTTGTATTATATTAGTTTGAAAAAATATCATTAGGGGATATTAATGAAATTAAAATTAGCGATCTTACTATCATAGTACATTTATACCCAATATCTTTAAAAATAGTTTCACTAAACATACATTATAAATTAAATTAACATTTTGTGTTAATATACTCTTCATATCATGCCCTATATCGATTTTATAAAATAGAATGGAGGTATTATGAATAAATTATATAAAGGCTATTGGTAATGATTTGGGAAGCATGGGAATGAATAGACTATGTACATATCATTTTTCTATAATTATTTTATTTTAATTGTTTGAGATTGTACTCTCCAAATATATATATCATCATAAACTAGATTATGTTGTAATAATAAATTTGAATTTTATTTATATAGTTCATCATATTCTTTAACAATTATAAGAATACCAGTAGTTCTCTAAAAGTTATCTTTTAAAGGTGTACTGCCAACTCTAATTAAATGTGAAGGATAATCCAGAGAGAGAACTCTAACGCCATTGTACCCTAAATTTGTAACACGCAAAGGTTTTGAAACTAAATATAGAATGCAATTTTATAATATATCCATTTAATACATATTTTCCTATTATATGTTTTGAATTTTGAAAAATGGTCATCATGAGTTGTGTTCACTAAGTCATTTGGAGTCTGATAGAACATACAAGATTTTTGGTGAATAGTAAAATACCCTTATGAATTGTAATATGAATAGTAATATGACCCTTATGAATATTAAATAATAATATTATTTTATTTCCCTAAGACAGTAAGATAATGTGATCTTAATTAGTTTTTCAATGAGAAATAAAACTAATTTCACTTTAAGATTGTTATTGTTCGAATTAACTAAGACCTTATTTAAAAATTAAATTTATAATATTTAGAAAATAATTTATGAGAAATGGATTTCACTTTTTAATTCTAAATGTCGAAAAATGATAGGGGTAAAATTTTGGGATTTTTCTAAAATACATGAATTTTTCATGAATAGTAAAAATACAGTTTTGAGTTTTCAGTAGTTTAATGACATCATAATGATGTGATAATTAAATATAAATGTATGTTAAACATGTGTATAGTAACTTATGACATGAGGTGTCCCATGTGTCTAAAACCATGGGCAAATACCATGGGAAAGCCCATGGTTTGGAAAAAACCACTAATGAGGTGTCCCTTTAAAATTATTAAAAAATTACCTCTCATTTTCTATAAATACTCACTCATCCATTCGTTTTCATTCATTCCAAATCCCTCATCCTCGAATCTCTGGTGGTTTTACCTCTCTAGGATTCCTCCAAAGGTGTCCCTAACCCCAAAAGGTCCCATCCTTCAAGATCTAGGAGTTATTCTACAAGGTAAAGGAATCCTTCATTCTCTTCTTTAAGTCTACACTTCTTTTATGTTATCTATTTGAAATCCATATCTAATATGTTGGGGTTTGATTTTATTTATTATTCTTACAGTACTTTTGATTTAAATATGATGAGATACCCTTTTTTCTCATCATTTGATTTCATGAAATTTTATGTGATGCTGTTAGGTTGTCGAATTTCCATAAGGGATATCTTAACATTTCTTTTATTTTCAAGTTCATATATTTTATTTTTTCACCTCACCTCCTCTATCCAAATGATCATGATAACTCCAATATAATCTATATACTATAATTATATCATCTTAATGTAATAACCATCATAAATAATCTTATTCTATCCCTTTTATTTTTTATTAATGAAATCAATGTCCATAAGGTTCCAATTTATAGCCTTCGTGGATGACAAAGTTTTTTTCTTCAATTTCTTCTTCATTACTGGTCATGAAACCATATTTATTGTGGAACCAGACTATTACATTTTCATTATAACATAATTAATATTCCATAACCAGAATATGTACATATAATTATGTTATATGTCAAAACTAGTTTATAATAATCCAAATACCGCCGAATAATCGAAGTGGTTTTCATCTAATGACTCTTCCTCATTCCATGTAACCAAATGATAGAAATTAACATTACCAATTATTTGTGTTCATAGATAGTATATAATTCCAATCCTGTTGATTTATATCCTTTCCACATTAACTCCATTACTTAAAAACAAGTGAACAAATTATAAAAATAATGAAATCGAACACCCCGGAACAATGAAATTCAATATAAGAACATTGAAATAACAGTATAAATGAACTAAACAGAATTTTGATAAACTAAATACATGTATAATAGGTTCTTAAATAATTTACTAATAAGTATAATTTCATATTCCAGGATCTTAAATTCAAGAGTGGAACACGTTTGGAGTTAAGGTAAGGGTTTTTCAACCCGAACATCCATTTTCATTCGGGATACTTTCATTTTGAAAATACCTCAATGAAATTATTATGTATATGTATGTACTCCTCATATATTCTGTTTGAGTATCATATATATGTTTAAAAAACATAATCCTTCCTTTTTTTATGGATATTTACATGTTTTAAAACGAATATTCAAAATTGTTTAAAAAATACGAGCCCAGTTCAAGGGAATTTCTCAAATTGTTACCTATTTTAGAGAGCACAATATAATATGTTTTTGGAAACCATTATCTTTATAAAATAAATCATTTTTATGAAAATACTATCTTAATTCACTTCCTATTTTATACAATTGTTTTTTCAAAAGAACTCTTCTTTTCAAAATAAAAGAGTATTTATCTCCATAATTGCTTAATGATTTTATAAGAGCATTTTCAACTAATTCAACAGTCTTGTTGATTCCCTGGTATTATTGTGTTTAATCATTTATGAAGTCATATACCATATTTTATCTAACTGTTTATGACTAACTCAATTTTGGATGATCTATCCTAATACCATTCACTATATTAGTCATAATGGTTAGTGTTTTATGTTTAATGATTGTGGAAAGATAGTTAAATTTCATATAATAATTTCAATATGAATGTATATGTTGTTTATATTGTTCCCCAATCATATGAAGAATGCATTAGACTTATTATGTGACAGGTGTGGCCTGCTATAGCCCCTCGATTCCCCAGTAGGCCTCATGAGACAAATTGAAGTGGAATTAGTCGAGGCCTTTCCCAATGTGATATATGGATTTTGGCCGAGGCCTTAATCATTAGACATCTTGGCCGAGGCCTTGAAAAAATGTTCCAGAATGTCCGCCATATTCACTTCCCTCATTATGAAGAAATTAATTGAATGTTCATGTGGTTATTGGACTATTAGAATACCCATGATTATGTTTTCTTATGGCATTATTTACTCAACTCATATTCCTACCAAAATGTGTTTCATGTTTATTATTAAAGGAATGTGCTTTCAATTATTCAACATATATAATGTTTATACTATCTTCTGCTATATTTCATACACTTACTGAGCAATAGAGTTCACCATTTTCTTATATTTCATTTTTTTAGGACACGTAGAAGTAATTTATGAATTACATTCAAGCATAATCAAGGAGACGTGATTTTTCTAGTGGAATAAAACAGATTTTTGATTTCCCTCGATGTTGTAATGATAATCTTATGTATGTAAGTTCTTTCCAATAATACTAAACTACTCAGTCTTCTGGGATTCGTATTCATTGTATGTATTCCAACGTAATCAAATAAGGCACCGGAACTGGGAAACTGGGGTCGGTTCATTGCAGTTGGTATCAGAAAAAGTTTAGTAGAATACTTGGAAACTAGATTTCGAAAAATTAGAATTAGGGAAGAGTCCCTAAGATTGTCATTGAGGATAAAAAAACAAGAACGTCCTGGTAGTTTGGTAAGAAATATATTATGTGGATATTTCATGCAATACATCCCTCTCTAGATAGGAGCAGGTAGAGGCGGCTCTGGCACAGATGTATCTAGGGGTAAAACCCGAAAACACCACATTAAGATAGACTCGAACGGGAACTGGTGCACAAAAACGGGGCTTGCTGCACCCGAGGTTATGACACTCTCGGGGGATATGCTTAGGATAATTTAGATTTTATTTACAAGTAATTATGAAGTATTTTAATGTAAATATTACTCAAAGAAACCGTTTTTGTGAATATGGGATAATCCATGCGTAGGATCTCAATTTATCTAAGTATTTTTAAGTTAACATTATACATAAAGATTCATAAGAAAATATAGGGTATTACATTATCTAGATATGGAACCTAGTGGATGAAATGAAAATTGCACGAATGCATGTGTCCCCTGTAGGGATTTTCCTCCGATGCAAGATAATGATGTTGGATCTGGTGATTTGACTGGTGCTGAGAAACTGATAACTATTCTGGGTAAACTTACTCAGGTGATGAATAATAACCATACCCATATGGAGCATCTGGATCCACCACGTGGAGGATCCATGCTAGATCACTTTACGCGACAACAACCTCCATCATTAAATGAGACAACAATCGTGTTTGTAATTGATCAGTGGATATGTTCCCTTCAGAAGATATTTCTCGCATTGGGATGTAATGAAAGAGAAAAGGTTGTCCTGAAAGTATATCGTCTATCAGGAGATGTGGATCAGTGGTGGCCATTAATCAAAAACACAATGGAGGAGGAAACGATATAAGAGATTGAATGGAGGGATTTTAAGGAAATCGTTTAGAAAAATATTTTCCTCGTGAGTAGTGAGCAGATATAGAGAGATAATTCTTGAATCTGAGGCAGAAGGAGAATGAAAATATTTCCAAGTATGAAGACAACTTCAAAAGGTTATCAAGACATGTTGTGAACTATATACAAAATCCAAGTAGAAAAATTGATCGATTATTTGATAGCCTAAAGCCATTCCTCCGACGAGCACTGGTCTCCCAAATTTTATCATCATTTGAGGATATAGTTTCATGTTCCATCATGAAAGAAAATGAATTCTCTATGTCTTATGACTTTATGGGAAAGCCAGAAAACAAGAGGGATACTGAAAACCCTGGTAAAGGATATAGGGAAATAGGGAAGAAGGGAAGATTAGAATTTCCACCATGTGACAATTGTGGAAGGAAACATCCTAGTGGATTCTTAAAAGGAAATATCATGTGCTACAAATGTGGTCAGAAAGGCCATCTTTCAGGTGATAGCAATGGTAAGAAGGAAGCCAATGATGTTCAATGTAGTAGTTGTCGGGAGATGTGACATTATGCTAATGATTGTCCAAAATGTCATGGAAATATGAAACAAAAAAGGACAAGGGATCAGGGACAAGTTTATGCAATCACAATTGCAGTGGTTGAAGTTCCTAATGACATGGTGGAATGTACATTAATTGTTTCCTCAATATTTTCCAATGCTTTATTTGATTGTAGATTATATCATTGTTTCATATCTTCACAGTTTTCTAAGAAAATTAGATATTTCCAATTTGATTTAACAATGGAGTTGTCAGTCAAAACTCCTAAGGGAAGTATCATTGGTACAATATTCTGTGAATCATTTCCCATTTGGGCATATAAATTTTCTTTATTTTCTGATCTCACTATCATACCCATGATTGAATTTGATATAATCCTCAGTATGGATTGGAATTTGGACCATGAAGAAAAAATTTATTTTAAGAAGAAGGAGGTTACTATTTTTGATGATGATGATAAAGAACACCTTATCATTAAAGTAGAATCATCACCACCAAATTATTTTCGAGATCCACCCCCAGTAGCTCTACTAAATTCAATTATTGGGGAGGAATAGAATGAAATAACTATGGGTGAGGAAAAGAATGTTCATGTAGAGGATGTACCTATTGTGAGAAAAATATTTTTATGTGTTTCCAGAAGATTTACCTGGACATCCTCCAGAACGAGAAGTTTATTTTTCTATTGATTTAATTCCTGGTTCAAGGCCCATAATAAAGAGCCCTTATAGAATGACCATTGTGAAATTAATGGAACTAAAGAAACAAATAGAAGAATTGAGTAATAAGGGGTTTATTCGCCCTAGTGTTTCTCCATGGGGAGCCCCTGTCCTTTTTGTTAGGAAGGAATACAGATCTATGTGGTTATGTATTGACTACAAGGAGATCAATGCTATAACAATAAAGAACTAGTATCCCCTACCTTGCATTGATGATTGATTTGACCAAATTCATGAAGCTCAATACTTTTCAAATATTGAACATCGATCTGGATATCATCAGTTGAGTGTGATGAATGAACACATTCAAAAAACTGCGTTTTGAACCTGGTACGGGCATTACAAGTTTATAGTAATGCCATTTAGATTGACTAAGGTACCATCTGTCTTCATGGATCTAATTAATAGAGTTTTCAAGGAATATCTCAATGATTTTGTAGTGGTATATATTGATGATATATTGGTATAATCCAAAAGCTATGAAGATCATGAAAATCACTTGTACATTATCCTAAAGACTCTTAGAAGGCTTGAATTATATGGTAAGTTTAGCAAGTGTGAATTCTGGCTTCAGGAGATTTCATTTCATGGCAATTTTGCCTATATGGATGGAATCCTAGTTGATCCTGCGAAGACAAAGTCAATCCATGATTGGCCCAGGCCAACAAACATAACTGAGGTATGCATTTTTTTTGGCTTAGTTGGTTATTATCAGCATTTCGTGCAGAATTTTGCCTGACTAGCTAACCCACTAACGAAGCTCACACATAAATGGGTTAAATAAGTTTGGAAAAAATATTGTGAAGAATGTTTCGAATAACTGAAGAGAAGATTAGTCAATGCTCCTATATTGACTCTACCATCGGGGAATGACAGATTTATTATTTATAGTGATGCTTCAAAGAAAGGACTTGGTTGTGTCCTTATGAAAAATGATAGGGTTATTTCTTATGAATCAGGACAGATAAAAATTCATGATAAAAACTATACTACTCATGATCTTGAGTTAGATGCTGTAATATTTGCATTTTAGATATGGATACATTATCTCTATGGTGAAAAATTTGAGAATTATTCTGATCCCAAGAGTATGAAGTATAATTTCTCATAGAATGCACGCAACATGAGGTAACAGATATGTCTTGAACTACTCATGTATTATGATTACATGATAGACTACCACACGGGGATAGCAAATAAGGTGGCAGATGCTTTGAGCAGATTGGATCATGGAGTTTTGAACAAGATGAGAGTTGAAAGGGATCTTATTATCATGTATCTAGTAAAGATGGATATGGGAATAACCATGAAAGGTTAATCTTCCATGATTTTTAAAATGGTTTCCAAACCATCTTTACTATAAATGATACAAATTTCTCAGGCTGATGATGAAGAGTTTCAAAAGAATATTAAAGCTATGAATGATGGGAGATTGAGTGACTTAGTTTATGAAGATGGAATTTTGAAATTTTGGAAGAGATGTTGTGTTCCCGATATTCCTGATCTAAAAAGAGAATTGTTGGATGATGTTCATAGTTCCAATTTCTCTATACAACCAGGTAGCACTAAGATGTATAGGGATTTGAAGGAACATTTTTTCTGGGACAACATGAAGAGGGAGATTTCAGATTTTGTGTCAATATGTATGGTTTGTCAACAAGTGAAAGCTAGAAGGCAACAGCTAGGGTGAGAATTGCATCCTCTTCCCATACCTGAGTGTAAATTGGATAATATCACGATGGACTTTGTCATGGGACTACCAAAGACTATTAGAAGGAATGGTGAAATATGTGCCATTGTTGATCGTCTTACCATGTCAACACATTTTCTTGAAATAAGAGAAGATATACACTTGAATGTCTAGAAACACTATATATTAATAATGTTTTGATAATTCATAGAGTACACCTATTGATTTTTTTTTATCTTGATCCACATTTTACAACAAAATTCTGTAAAAATCTTCAGAAAGCCCAAGATATTGATCATCTTTTGAGCACTGCCTACCACCCACAAACTAATTGACAATCAGAACGGACTATTCAAACATTGTAAGACACGTTGAGATCTTGTTCACTTGATTTTCAAGGCATTTGGGATTAGTATTTAGTGCTCGTAGAATTTTTCTACAACAATAGCTTCCATTCAAGTATTCAAATGGCACCAATTGAAGCATTATATGGGAGGGGATTTCGTACACCAACATCATGGGATGATGTTGGTGATGAAAGCTATTGGGCCTAGAACATGTTGATGAAACAATAGAGAAGTTGAAGATTATCCAGAACCATATCAAAATAGATCAAAGTAGGCAAAATATCTATGCAGATAACCGAAAGAAGGATTTTGACTTTCAAGAATATGATTACATTTTCTTAAAGGTATGTCCATGGATGGGTATTATACGATTCGATAAGAAGGGAATATTAAGTCCCAGGTACATCAGACCTTTTGAAATTCTGGACCGTATTGGAGAAGTAGCTTACCGATTGGAAATGTCTCCATGTCTCTCCAAGGTTCACAAAGTGTTCCGCGTGTCAATGTTAAAAATGTACATGCTAGACCCAACAGATGTAATCACATATGATGAAGTAGAACATGATCATGATCTATCTTATTGTGAAGCACCTATCAAGATTCCTGATACTAGAGAATGAGTATTGATAAATCAGACCACTCGACAGGTAATGGTTCTATGGAGGAACCATAAGATAGAGGAAGTAACATGGGTTCTTGAGGAGCTTTTGTTAAGGACATACCCAAATCATTTTAGGTAATATTCTGTGAATTTTGATGATGAAATTTTTGTAAGGAGGGGAGAATGTAACACCCAAATGATTTGAATATATATATAGAATGAAATTTTATAATCAATCCATTAAACACAACTTTGCCTCTTCAATGTTTTAAATTTCAAAAAATGGTCATCTAGAGTTGTGTTCAGTAAGTCATTTGGATTCTGATAGAACAGACTTGATTTTCGATGAATAGTAACATACCCTTATGAATTGTAATATGAATAGTAATATGATCTTATGAATTTAAATAAAAATATTATCATATTTTCTTAGGACAATATGATAATGATATCTTAATTAGTTTTTCAATGAAGAATATGACTAATTGCACTTTATGATTGTTATTTTTCGAAATAACTATGTAATTACGTAAAAATTAAATTAATAATATTTAGAAAATTATTTTTGATAATTGGTTTTCACTTTTGAATTCTACATGTTAAAAAATGGTAGGGGTAAATTTTTTGGATTTTTTTAAAATACATGAATTTTCATGAATAGTAAAAATTCATTTTTGTGCTTTCGGTAGTTTAATGACATCATAATGATGTGATAATTAAATATAAAAGTATGTTCGACTTGTGTATAGTAACTTATGACCTGAGGTTCCCCAAGTTGCTAAAACAGTGGGAAAATACCATGGGCAAGCCCATGGTTTGGAAAAAACCTCTACAGAGGTGTCCCTTTGAAAGTATTAAAAAATTACCTCTCATTTTCTATAAATACCCACTCATCCATTCATATTCATTCATTACATATCCCACATCCTAGAAGCTCTGGTGGTTGTACCTCTCTAGGATTCCTCCCAAGGTATCCCTAAGCCCCCAATGTCCCATCCTTCAAAATCTACGAGTTATACTACAAGGTAATGGAATCCTTCATTCTCTTCCTTAAGTCGACACTTCTTTTATGTTAGCTATTTGAAAATCCTTTATCATTTTTTGGGGTTTGGTATTAATTATTCATCTTACTATTCTTTTGATTTATATATGACGAGATAAATTTTTTTCTCATCATTTGATTTTATGAAATTTTATGTGACGTTGTTAGGCTGCTGAATTTTCACAAGGGATCTCTTAACATTTCTTGTATTTTCATATTCCTCTCTTTTATTTTTCTCACCTTACCTCCTCTGCCCAAATGATCATGATAACTCCAGTATCATCTATATACTAGAATTATATCATGTTAACGAATTAACAATCATAAATATTCTTACTCCTTCCCTTTTCTTGTTTATAAACTAAATCAACGTCCATGATGTTCCAATTTATAGCTTTCGTTGACGAAGAAGTTTCGTTCTTCAATTTCTTATTCATTACATGTCATGAAACCATATTTATGGTGGAAATAGACTATAAAATATGTATTCTAACATAATTAATATTCAAGAACAAGAATATGTACATATAATTATGTTATATGACAAAAGTAGTTCTTAATAATCCAAATACCGCCGAACAATCGAAGTGGTTGTCATCTAAGGATTCTTCCTCATTCCATGTAACAAAATGATATAAGTGACCATTACCAATTATTGATGTTCAAATATAATATATAATTCCAATCCTGGAGATTTATAACCTTTCCACATGAACTCCATTACTTAAAAACAATTGAACCGATTATAAAAATAATGAAAACCAACACCCGGAACAATGAAATTCCATATAATTACTTAGAAATAAGGGTATAAATGAACTAAACAGAATTATGATAAACTAAAAATATGTATAATAGGTTAATAAATAATTTATTAATAAGTAAATTTTAATATTCCATGTTCATAAATTCAGGAGCGGAACACGTTTGGAGTTAAGGCAAGGGTTTGTCCACCCATAGTTCCATTTTCATTGGGGATACATTAATTGTCTAAATACATCAATGAAATTTTAATGTAGTGTTATGTAATCCTCATATATTCTGTGTGAGTATCATATATATTTTTTCAAACCATAATCCATCCTAATTTTATGAATAGATACACATTTTAAAAGGAGCATTCAAAATTGTTTCAAGAATACGAGCTCGGTTCAAGGGAAATTTTCAAATTCTTACGTATTTTCAAAGGAACTCTATAATATGCTTTTTGAAACCATTATCTTTATAAAATCACTCATTTTATTATGAAAATACTATCTTACATCACTTCGGGTTTTATACAAATATTTTTCCAAAAGAACTCTTCTTTTCAAAATAAACGACTATTTATCTCCAGAATTGGTTAATTATTTTATAAGAGTGTTTTCAACTAATTCAACACTACTGTTGATTAGATGGTATTATTGGTTTTAATAATTTATGCAGTCATATACCATATTTTATCTAATGATTTATAACTAAATCTATTGTGGATGATCTATCCTAAAACCATTCACCATATTACTCAGAATGGTTAGTGTTTTATGTTTAATGATTGGGGAAAGATAGTTACATTTCATATGATAGTTTCAATATGAATTTATATGTTGTTTATGTTTATACCCAATCATATGAGGAATGAATTGGACTTATTATGTGATGGGTGGGGCCCGATATAGCCCCTCGATGCATCGGTAGGTTGCATGAGACAAATATATGTGGAATTGGCCGAGGCCTTTCCCAATGTGATATATGGATTTTGGTCGAGGCCTTAATCATTAGACGTCTTGGCCGAGGCCTTGAAAAAATGTTCTAGAATGTCCGGCATATGCACATACCTCATTATGAAGAAAGTAATCGAATGTTCTTGTGGTTATTTGACTATTATAATATCCATTATTATGTTTTATTGTTGCATTATTTACTCAGCTCATATTCCTACCTTAATGTGTTTGAAATTTATTATTAATGGCATGTGTTTTAAATTATTCACCATTTCTAATGTTTATATAATCTTCCACTATATTTCTTACTCTTACTAAGAATTTGATCTCACCCTTTTCTTATGTTTCATTTTATCAGGACATGAAGAAGTTATTTTTGAATGACTTGGAAGCAGAATCTAGTAGACATGATGTTTCTAGTGGAATAAAATAGTGTTTTGATTTCACATCATGTTGTAATGATAAACTAATGTATATAAATTGATTACATTAATACTAAACTACTCGGTCTTCTGGGATTTGTATTCCTTGTATATATTCCAACATAATCAAATAAGGCACTGGGTCCAGGCAACTAGGGTCGGGTCCTTAGAAAATAAGTAATTATAAATTCACTTTTTTATTAAAAGAGAAACAAAATTCATCTTAGAACTACTAAATCATATATTTCATTGGTACAAAATCTCTTGAACAATTGAATCTAGGAATGAAATCATGACATTATCTCCCATAATGAATGATAATGAAAAGAAATTGAAATTTTATTTATCATATAACATTAAATTATTGTATACAAAAATATTATTTAATTCTGAATTTTAAATATAATATAATTGATTCATTACATTAATATTTTAAAAAATATTTATACCAATAAAACATGAAATTATTACACAATAAGTTAATTAGATCATCTCAATAATTATTTTATAGTCTGAATCATTCTCGGATTAGTATTTAATTATCATTTCGTTAATAGAGATTTATAATGTCTAGATTTTTATATAGAATCAATAACCAAAAATGATATTTTATTCATATTTATAAACAATTTTCTTGAATATTTAAAGGAGATAATGTCTTTTAATTGAATGGTGTAACATCAATAAATGATTGTATATATTACTCAATTTAATTAAATGTCGAACCCTTTTTCCAAAGACAACATAGAACTAAAAGGATTAATGTTATAATAATAAAATGGAACATTTATAACAGATACATAATATTATATCATATAAATATAACTTAATAAATTATGAAATCAATATATAATGGATATGCATTTGAAACAAGTGGTGTGATTCTTCTTTTTGATTCTCATTTTTATGAGTTATAAATGATGTTGTATCGATGGGTTTTTCAACAGACTATGCCCTATCTGGACATCAAAATTTATGACCAGTGTGATGTGTTCTTAAACATAATTTCAGCCGTATTGAAATCACTACTGATAATATAACATAAAATTCATCACATCCAACAACCTCCATTGTCTACCATACCCTAATAACTTATGATGAGGTCTGGAGGTGTTTTATATGTATAGTTGTAGATGATATAAAATGTAATCCAGTAAATTTAATAAATTTTATCACTATTGTACTTATAATTTAAATAATGTAAAATTATGATTTATATTTAATTGGTTACATTAAACACACATGTGTTTATTAATGTTAAAATGAATTTTTTGTAGATATGTATTTTTCAAAATATTTTTATGCTTTATATTTAAATGAATATAAATTTTAAAGGATTACTCTAATAATGTTTTTAAATAGATTTAAAGTAATTTAATTTCTAATTGATATAAAATAATAAAAATTTATATTTATGGATTTTATAAAATGTCAAATATTTTAATGAAGATATTTTTTTCCTTATATTTTAAATTTTAATATAAATATTAAATTCCAATATTTTTGAATTTTAATATGATAAAATGAACTTATTTTAGGTATAAATCATGTGATAATATGGTTGAGATGATGTTTTGGTATTTTTCAAAAAATTATTATATTTAGGTGATAGATATGTTTTTTAAAGAAATATATTATCTTTTAAGACATGAACATGATACAAGAATTATTTTCTAAATTATACACAAATTTATTTAAAAATATATGACTTTATGAAATAAAATAATGCATTTGACGAAAAAAATGGAGAATTTAGAAATATATTATTTACATTTTATATCCTATATTATATTGTTTTTACAATAAATCAATTTTTCTTTTGTCTTTAAATTAATTAATAAAAACAAGAAATTCGGTTTTCAAATGGTTTAAAAATAAAATGAACCTATTGGATAAATTTATAGACTAACAACAATAATATGAGTTAAAAAAATATAATCTTTTTCTTAAATACATTTAAATTCATGAAAATCCTTAAAATACATATCCTCAAAAATCTATTTTTTCTTGCGATATAATTACGTGTACTAAAAAATGGTATTTCTCAGTATTATAATTTTAATATAATAAAATTGATTTTATAATTGGAATAAAAATTTATAAAAAATTCATTATTATGTATAATTAAATTTTTGGTACCTAAAAATAATCTAACAATGAAAATATTAAACTTTTATGATAAATGAATTTTTAACATAAATTTGATAACTTAATTGATAAAATTATATCTTAAAAGTAAAATATACTATTAAATGAGGGATGACATATTTTTTGAAAGTGTATCATCTTAACACTCACAATTTTAAATTTTGTATCTACTTCTCATAAATATGTCATTCCATTAATATAAAAAAAAATTTATTTACAAAACAGTTACACCGCTAAAATAAAAAAGGATCTATCAAACACCCATTCAAAGATACACCTAAATTTAATATTCTCATCCATTCATTAACATATTTAATTTCATAATAGTCTTATATCAGATAGGGTTTATTTTAACCCTTGATATTTTTCAAATTAATTCAATATGAAGAATGATTCAAAAAATTTATACTATTTACCTGATTTACACAATAACAATATATGATTTTTTTTATATTCCTCTTTATACTCTTATAAATTTAGATTTACCTAGTTAATAAAATATAAATTTTATAATTAATATTCTCAATATGTTGAAATTATAATATTATAACATCATAATCATATACATCCATTGAATGTATAATGTTCTTGTTTTGGTTGGTCTAACCACCACTATAAATAATGTCATAGTTTCATTTTTATAATAGATAAATCTGGAAGCATAAATAATTTTATTATATGATATTAATATTTATATAATGATATTTTTTTCTAAAATTAAATATTAAGACTTAATTGATTATTGATAAATTTTATTATTTATAATGTACTAAAACAAACACTTTATTGATTTCCAATTGAAGAATCTTACAAATAGATCCCATGGATTGAACCTGAATCTTCATAAATCATTGTATAAAATTAATGGATTATTTTTAATAGTATTAATAATGTAAATATATATATAATCATAATTAAATTAATTATACAATAAATATTAGGAATAATTAAATCATCTGACACCAACGATCAAAATTAGATGAAAAATAAGCAAAACTATGTAAAAAAACTAAAAATTTTATTATTAGAGATAATAATTTTTAATGAGGATATGAAATATATATTAACGATATTTTATTATATAGTATTTTTAATCATTTTTTATTACTGTTATGATTATATGTTTTTCTAAATAATATAATTTTTCCGTTATCATTAATACTTATAGGATTACACTGTATCCTTTTTTATTTATCTATAATTTTCCCACAGTGAGCATTTGATGTTACCCCATTGGTCATCCACCTCTATGAAATATTATATACATGTAGAATTGAAGATGTTTTTTATTTCGATTTTGTTTGAGATATATTGAATTTATTAACTTTAATATGATATTTATGTAGCAGATATCAATGAAAATAAAAAATTGGGATCATAAATGGTGTGATTATTTTGAAATTTTATGATTAAATTATGAAAATTTTGTAATATAAAGTTATATTTGGCTTCATCCATCCTTTTTGATATTAAATAGGGGTTTTGTATTTATTTGGGATTTCATTAAGATGTGTAATTGAAACCATCTTATAGTTTACATGGTCGAACCAAACATATAATTGGATGAAATAATGGTTTTGTAGAGTAATAAATCTATAATAGGATCATCCAAATCTATATAGTTGATTATATAGATTTTTTGGATAATCTGTGGTTTATTTATAATTTTAATTATTTCTAATTTTATTAAATGGTTTGAAATATGATTAATAGATATTATAATGTTTGTTATATAAAATAATGAGGTTTTACAACTGAAAGCCTAATGGATTTCAGAAAGATTAAAGAACAATATTAAAAAAAATATTAGGATATAAAAAATTATAAATAATTTTTATAAATCCGAAATTCCATGGACTCACATGTAATATATTCATTCAGGTTCTAATATCTAAACTCTATTAGTAAGTATTATAATAAACTAAATAATTAGTATTTTTCAATATCATAGTAATATTTATTTTTCATTCTACAATGATCAACACATGAAGAAATTGTTCTAATAGTATTCCATTTTGATGGTGAATCTATCTAGTGATAGACTCGTATTAATAAAAAAATAAAAAAGGAAGAATTCCACACAATGGAAGGGGAAGAGTTTAGAAAAATATTCATTTCTAGATATTGACCCTTAAATAGTCACATGTAATTGGGAAAAAATTCATGTATTTGAAGAAAAAAAGGAAGAATCCATTAGTAGTTATGAAGTGAACATCATGAAACAACCAATTTATAGCAGGGGTATATTATTAATAATTAAAACTATATAAATCATTTATTTAGGGGTCAAATAAAAATTCAATAAAAACAATCTGAATTATGAGTCTTTAGTAACAATAAATAAATTCATCAATGGGTGAATATAGAGGACAAGTAAATTGGAGACTCTCATTTTACATTGGATTTAGAGATATGAAAAATATAATTAACTGATTCACATGTTCATGTCATTTAATTAACATAGGATGTAGTAAAATTAGGTTTTATTGCTTTCCGAACATGACATGATACTGAGATGTATTATAGTGGTTCGTTGAGCTTTATCCCATAGAGTAGTCAGGCTAGTGATGAAAGGATTTTTAATGGAAACCTTGGGGATAGGATTCATCATTAGTTTGGTTTAGTTTGGGAAAATGATCACTATATACATATAGTTTGTAATCATAGATAGTGATGGGATTATGGAAAATTTCTAGGTTTTGGAAAATAACAATATTTATCTTATCTTGGTATGGTCTTAAGGTCTAGAAATTGAAGAAAGCATAGCTCTCTAGTTAACTATAGTCAGACTAAAAAGATATATCAAGGAGGATGATGTTATTTGGTCTAGAAATAACCATAACCTAAGTGCATTAAGCATAGTTTATAATGAAGAAACTATCAAAGGTTATTAGTCCTAGACTATTCTACTCAAAACATGATAGGGTTCTTAATTAAAATATTCTATTTTCAATGATGTTTGAATTTATTGGATATGCAGTTGTCATTTATCATGATTACTAATCCTTAATGATACCATGTTGTGAATTAATGTATTTCTAAATTTTTATACCATTAATTTTGTCACTAACTCTATGTGGTTTATGAAATCATTCTGAAATTGATTAAACATATATAATGAATTGAAATAATTATTAACATGCTAAAAATGTTTAAGATTATACAATTTTCAAACATGAAATTATTTAGATTAAAAAAATATTGATCATTCAATCAAGAACAGGTAAATCAAATATTAAATCGAAAACAACTCAATGAAATACATACTTTAAATATGACCGACCATGAGTATAGCATGGTTTTTTGTATGATATGGTATCTAAACAACTCACACACAAATAACAATATTAGTGGTGAAAAAAGTAACTAATAATGACATTGAAATAAATTCATGATGATTTTATTAAAACAAAACAAAATAGAGATATGAATGAATTCATGTTTAGTGAGAGGGAGTAGAGGGGAATAGGAGAATAAGGAAAAATATGTTCGGTTTCCTACTCTAATGTTATATAATCTGGTTCCAAACTGCATTATAAATAGATCGAAAATTATATGATGTGTAATTGGAATACAATTATTGCAATGTCAATCCACTCATTTCTCAAGGAATTTTGAATCTACATTTAACTTGGTCGTATCCTGTCTGATAATTAGATGTTTGATTCCATTCATGAGGTGTAACTATATATCATGTCATGAATATTATTTCTAAGGGAGAGGCATAAGTATGAAACACTTCAAGTAATAACTTATGATTCCTGACATGTAAATAAGATTTAAATCATATAATATAGATTCACAATTTGTAATGATCTTTACGGACCATAATTTTTCATGTATTGCTTCATTTATTGAATCATGTGGTTAAAATCTTCTACACATCATGTAACGATGTTTCCTTCAATGTAATGGACACATTTTTTCATTTTCTATGGATTCCTTTTTGAACCTAGATTTCCCAATTCATTAAATAAACAACACATACTAGGTGATTTATTGATCAAATCATTGAAACTACTTAATTAAATTATTTTAAGAATAATATATGATTTATTCCTTTCAAATAATCCACCATTTAAATAATTTTTTATCCTCAAGATAAAAAGATCTTAAATTGGATTTCTAACAGTTTATAAATTTTTAAATAAAAACAAATTCATGACATCCAGATAAATAAAACTATCTGTAAGAAGAAAAGGATAGTCTCCATAATCATCCCGTTATAGAAAATTAATCATGTCTCAGAGATAAGTCTTAGAAACAAATTATTAATCCATTCATCACAATTTTTTAATTGTTTCTTGAACCCTATACCCGTTTTCAAATTACCACACAATGAAATCTTTCTCATCACATAGGGTGAAATGGAAGTGGGGTTATGATCAAATCCAGATTACATTTTCGAAACCTTATTCTGGAATTTGTTCTATCACATTAACGTTGTAAATAAAAATATAAAATCAATCATGAGGTCTTCAAAAATTAGATTCTGAATACTCTGTGGCTATTATAGTTCGGAAAATATTAAAAATAAGATAAAAACTGAATTTTGTCTCTAGTGAGTAATTATTTAATGTCTTGACAAGTGAAACTAAATAACTCCTCCATGGATAAAAAACTTCAACGCCCCCAACATCACATGTTGGATCAAAGTAAAACAAGGATATCAGGTTCCTTTGTTTTTCATTTTCATTTTTATTTTTTGATACTCATGTCTAAGACATATCTCAAATCCATCCCCTAACAATATATGAACCATCATGGGATTTATTACTCTATCAATGTGTATTTTTTACCTCCCAATAACAAAACCAAAGTCAATTTTTATTTTATGTTTTTAATTTCGAATGGAACATGAAAGATGTGAAATAATACGAAGTAAACATGGATTCCCATTATATGGTCTAATGAGAAACTCAAAACATATCCACAGTGGTATTATCCCATTTTGGATGAAAATATCCCACATACATGTTCAATGTAAATTCATGCATTATAGAAAGAGTATGGTATGAAGGGATAATTGAATTTGGATAGATTCATCCCATAAGGCCATTCATGTATGTAACATGATTTATGATGGAATAATGTAATGTGGGCCTCAGTAAAAAGAGACTCAAAAAACATAATATCAACCATTTTTAAGTTTTATTTGTTTTCTTATAGCCTCAATAATATCTCAATGATGTTTATGATGGGTTAACATGACATAGGTATCAGTTATGGGATTTTCTCATAATATAGTATGTAATTGATGGCTCAAGACCCTCTCTAGAATGGTAGTAAATAAAAAATGAATCTCACTATGTTTATAAAACCTTTAAATAATTCAATTAATAGTATTGTAAAATATATGTTTTTTAAATTAAATTACTATGATAAAAAATCATTCTAAAAATCTATATAGATAAAAATATTATATTTCCAGTAATTTCTAACTTATTCTTTTCATTAATTTAAATGGTATAATGTTTTCCAATTTTAACCCATTCTTATATATTGAAAAATGAATCCAATGAATATGAGAACATGAAAAAATTTAAGTGTATCAAAATAGAATTCATGAAAAACTACCAATCAAAAATATGTAGATATTGTCCACACCATCGATGGAATAAATTTATGTGGGTTATTGAAGATAATGCTTAGATAAATGAAATAGGAATTGAACAATTAATGAATGGTGGAATCAAGAGCTACATGTAAGAAGTGGAACATCATTAAGTAACATTGGTTTTTGTGATTGTAAAATTAGGATTCTCGAAAATGGCTTTGAAATACAATCCATACACTAGATAATTCCATATATTTGAAATAGTTTTTATGAAAAAATAAACAAAGGTTCATAGTATAATTATTAATGAACCATAATTTTATTTAAATTCTGAATGTTTTCTATAGTAATAACCATTGTGACTCATGGAAAAAAGAATAATACTCTAGAAATACAATCAACGTGATTCTAAAAGTGATTAAATAGAAGAAATATGGGTTTCCAGACATAAATCACTATCAAATTATTTCATCTTCTAGACATATTTCCCTAAGTATAAGGTTGTTTCATCCATTGGATAAATGTATCATCCACCGTCAATAGCTACTCATGGTAGTGTCCTCTAGCTCATATGTTTTTTTGGAAGGATATGGGACTTCAGGATCATAGTGGGCATGGAAATGTTTTGGGAGGATGGGTATATGAGCTTATGGTGTTAGCTACTATAATTGAATGTCTAGTGGGATACCCTAGTAAAGACCCGTAAATTTCAAGGAAATATTTTTCTTCATTTTCTTTGGAATTTTACAAGAGCGAAGTTTCTGACGACACCTGATTCCGAGGCCCGGTGTGCCCGGAATCATTTTCCGAAGATTGGATCGGGTATGTTCAGTGAACGGACGAGCGGGTTTTTCTAACTTTTGAACCGGTGCCCGGAATCGAATTCTGAGGGCACCGATGAAATCGCAGCACGGGTATTCGCTTAGAAATGCCTCTTCCGGAGTTGCATTTTCTCGGGTGTGGTTTTTAATTTTTCGGGCTTAAAGTTAAGAAATAAAATAATTTTTCGACAACTTTATTTTATTTCACTTAAGCCACATGGAAGCCACTTGAAGCCCCTTAAAAGTGGCTTAAACTTAGTTGAACCGGATAGGGTACTATCCAGAAATATCCTACCCTCTTGGTAGGATATTTGTGAGGTGGGGCCCGCACTGGCCCCGCCGTTTCTTTCCGCTAAGTAACGCACCCGTGAAAACCCGTCATTATGAAAGTCAACTGACACATTTTCTTAAATTCTTAACAGACCATTTAATTGGGCGGTTTATTTTGTAAAATAAATGAGCTGTTTCTTTCATTGAATTAATACAACGAATTGATGGGTCGTTACTTACCCTTTTTCGTTTGTTAGAATAATAATAAAATAAGACCAACCAGTCTTTTGGAGGACTACTTGTTGAGAGGTTTGTCAGAGTTCTTGAACCTCCATCCTCCTTCACGAAGAACATGAAGAACGCGAAGAACGAGAAGAACGCCGCCACCCTCGGAGTTTGACGAGGCTTCATCCGAGACGTCCTTCCCCGCCCCGATCTTCGATCAACTACTTTAGTTAAGAGTCTCGGATTTTCTTTTTTAATCTCCTTTGTGGTTTTTACCAAAACATGGATTTAATTAATTAAATTAAATCTGCTGTTTCATTGTCCGTTGAGTCTTCCGACTCAACGCCAGTTTCCACGATGCCCTTCCGTGACGACGCGACAATCCCCTTCTTCCGTGACGAACAATTCCGCGAAGAACGCTCACGCGTGACGAATACGAGGTAGGGATTTTATTTTTGGAAATGCCACTTATTTTCTATGTTGTTTCCGTTCAAAATGATGATCCCGATTTATAAAACAATTTTATTTCATTAAAAATTGTTTTTGGATATGCGTTCATGTGTTGAACTTTATTCCTCCCGTTGTTTATCTCTAACGCGGAGGGTGAGGGCCAAACGAACATGGCCCGACAACCCTCTGTCGTTCTTCATTTTTGTGCGGATTTGACGGGCGACGACGGAACGTGCCGCAATAGATGTTTGATGGTTCCGTAGTGAAGAGCGTGTCCCGGGAGGAGCAGCAGCGCAGACGAGAACAGAATCGGACCACCGGAGCGACTCCGGCGGCCCGCGGAAGCTGCCGGCGGCGCGGGTCGCCGGCAGCTGAGAGTGGCGGCGCCCCGGCGCGCCGCCGGAGAAGCCCGCCCCGGCAGAAGCCGCGGCGGCGGCCCTTGCGGACCCGCGGCCGGGCGGGTCTGGCGCGGGCGGGACGCGGATGGAGCCACGTCTGGTTGTCCGAGCGACACCCCGCGGGTGCCGCGGGGTTGTCACGCGGGGGCGGCGGCTCCCCCCGCGTCGCTCGGCTGTCCAGGAAGACACCCTGCGGGTGCCGCGGGGGTGTCACGTGGGGGTGGCGGCTCCCCCCCGGTCGCTCGGCCGAGCCGAGCCGGGCGGGCCGAGCCAGGCCGGTCCGACCGGCCGGGCCGCGTCCCAGTCGGGTTGGACCGGGTCCGACCGGGTAGGACCGGGTTGACCCGGTTCGGCCGACCCAGTGGGGGGTCGGGCCGGCTCGTTCCGGGCCCGGACCCCCCGTCTTCGGACTATTTTTGTTCAAATGCCCGTAACATGAGCTACGGGCCTCCAAACGACTCGCCGTCAGCGGAAACAAGATCCTTGGATCGAGACGGTAGTTTTGGTATATCACACTCAAGGTTTCGGAATACTGTGAGTTCGGCCGGGTTGGTTCGTACACGAAACCATTCAGGCCCTCGGAGCGGAAACACTCATATCTTGAGCTACGGACGTCCGAATGACATGTTATCAGCTTTGTTGAATTCCTCTAAGTGAGACGGATCGTTTGGAATACTCTTCCCGAGGTTTGGACACAGGTGGAGTATGGCCGGGTTGGTTTTGCCTTAAAAACCAACCGGGCCCCTGGGACGAAAAAGTCAATAACTCTCAGACCGGGCGTCCGATTGACACGCCGTCTGCGACGTTGAGTTCCTGTTGACGATACCGAACTTTTGGATACATCAACTTCAGACTTTTTGACAGTTGATGTATCGGCCTCTCAGCTCGTGGAGCGGACCCTCCCGAATGAGCTTTCTTTGAGCGGGAACCCTAGTGCTGGCTGCGACTGCTACTTCGAAAGCGACGACCGTGCAGAGATCCTCAATGGACTGCGGCGACGACTGTGCAGAGATCCTCAGTGGACTGCGCCGACGACTCTGCAGAGATCCTCAGTGGACTGCGACGACTACAGCACTCAGCGATCCTATGTGGATCAGTGCTATAGGTCCTGTGTGGGCCTGATCCTGTGTGGGTCAGCGCTCAACGGTTTTGTGTGAGCCAGCGCCTACAGGTCCTATGTGGGCCCGATCTTGTGTGGGTCATTGCGGGGGTTAGTTACCTATCGATCCTTCGTGGGTCCGACGACTTAGATGGATCAGTTATCAACTTTATCATCATCCGAAGAAGTATACCTGTGTGAGTTGAATCCTGTGTTACTCTCCTTTGTGGATTGTGTTGAGCTATCCTATGTGGATTTACTATTTACTCTCCTTTGTGGATTGTGTTGAGCTATCCGGTGTGGATATACTATTTACTCTCCTTTGTGGATTGTGTTGAGCTATCCCATGTGGATTACTGTTTACTCTCCTTTGTGGATTGTGTTGTGCTATCCTGTGTGGGTATACGTTTGCTTTCCTGTGTGGACTGGGTTGTACTTGGGCTCGGACGTTGGAGCCGAACGGGAATTGATGACTTAGGTACATGTATGGGCTTATACCTAAGCCGTGTTAGATGTTACTTCATGATTGCATCTTTCCTTTCTGGATTATCCTTTGTGGATTACGAGAGACCTTCGGGGGTCTCGGGGTCCCTACTGAGTATCTTATACTCACCCCTGCACGGGCTATGCCCGCACTTCGTGGTGTTGGTTGCAGACGACGGGCAGCGCTGATCGAGGTGGAGGCGTGCGGAGCAGGACGGTACCTGGAGGTGGACCACTGGGCGGGACGTACTCGGAGTGGACGGCTGGACCGAGGAGCTGTGGAGGCTATCTGTACCCACCCTTCAGGCGGGACCTTCAGAGGACGGCTCGACGCTGCGGCTTTTCTTTATAGTTTCTGTTTTCCCCATTCAGTTGTACTTTACAGTTGGGCTTGTATTTCTGTCTCCTTTTACTTTCATCACAGCTTGTTACAGTTTTACTTAGTGTTTACTTTTCCGCTTTCTTACTCTGTGATGCTTGTTTACTTTTCAAAGGCAATGCCTTCCCTTTTGTTGGGATTTACACCTTGGTGCTAGTCGTCAGCCCCTGGCCTATGGAAGGCGGGTTTGGGGTAGTCACGACATGGACCCCGTGGGCGGGTTGTGAAAAATTGGTATCAGAGGTGGTCGGTTCTACCGCAGACTCTGAACTTTCTTCTATGTGAAGCAATAGTGTTTTGTGTATTGAGTGTGGTTATCAGTCTAGGGAGTCCAGTGTTGGTGCGGCGGCCGACGTATCCGTACACCAGGCCCCTGACTTCTGATTTCCGACTTAATGCATGAAAACATTGATTGCATGTGTGTTTCATGTTTTCTTTGTGATTACTTGTGTCAGCTCACCAGGTATACTGTTCTAACCGTGGCACACTTGTTTCCCTTTTAGTATGGCCCCACGACGGCAGCCAGCTAGGGTTCTGAGAGTAGAGTGCGACGACAGCCCGCCGAGCGACGAGGCCTCGGTACAGGGCCCGTTGACAGCGGAGGCACCGACGGTACCTTTACTCGTCGAGCCCCCGATGCTTCCAGCACCAATCGCTGATGATGCACGATGCCTCGGAGCTCTGCACGAGTTCCAGCGCCAGCGACCACCCAGGTTCCGTGGGGAGATGGACCCCCAGGCAGCCGAGGACTGGATGGAGACAGTCGTCAGAGTTTTCAGGCTAGTGAGGACACCGGGAGACCTCATGGTGATCCTCGCGGCGAGCCTGCTGCACGCAGCAGCAGGGCGATGGTGGATCATGATGATCCAGGTACATGATTAGGCCTCCCTCATCTGGACAGACTTCGAGAGCCTCTTCCGCTCAGAGTTCGTCCCAGCCACCATCCGTGCGGTGCGCATTCCGGAGCTTCTTTAGCTGCGGTAGGGCAGCTTGATGGTTGCCCAGTATGTAGCGTGGTTTACTGATCATTCTTGCTACTCGACAAACATGGTACGAGACCCCTTCTTCCGGGCCCGGACCTTCGAGCAGGGTTTGAGACACGAGATCATGGTTTCGCTGATCTCCCTCAGCATCCCGACCCAGGCAGGAGTGCTAGAGAGAGCCCTTCTGATCGAGAGCTTTCTGGCTGAGTCTACAGCGAGACCTACCGCATGGCGGCAGGTAGCAGAGTCTTCGGCAGCTGGTAGCCGATGGATGAATCAGGGTTCCAGGCAGACCAGGCCTTCCGACAGACGACCTCGGGACACTGGCTCAGCAGTGCGGGGCACACAACGTGGAGCCAGCCTTTCGAGAGGCAGGCAGTGCTACTCGTGCGGCGGGCAGGGCCACATGGCTCGTGACTGCCCGACCCTTCGTACTGAGGAGTAGCAGACGGTGGAGGGGCCACCTAGGAAGAGGCAGAGGGTCGACCGTGGCGGTCCGCAGGGAAGGGAAGGACGAGGTAGAGGAGCTGGCCGAGCAGCAGGTGGTGGGCGACGCTTTGAGGCTCTGCCACCACCACCACCAGGAGGTCCACCCCGACCACAGGGAGCTGGCGGGCAGAGACAGGCACAACTCCAGGCAGTGGAGGCCTATGACCATGGCACTCCAGATATGAATCGAGGTATGATCTGTGTCTATTCCACCTTTGCTGTAGTTCTTATAGACACAGAAGCGAGTCACTCTTTCATAGCCACTGCCCTTGTTTGGAGCTCGGATATTCCGACAGAGCCGTTTGCTCGATCCTTACAGCTAGAGACTTCTACGGGAGTAGACTCGATGATTACGCACTGGTGCCGGCAGTGTGAGCTTACTCTAGGAGGAGAGATCTTCGGCTGGGATCTTCTTGTAGCGGTGTCGAGGCCTTACGATGTCATCTTGGGCATGGATTGGTTATCTACGGTCCATGCTCAGATTGACTGTTTTAGGCGCAAGGTGCGATGTGTGCGCACCGACGGGAGCAGGTTCACCTTCACCGACGAGGAGGGAGCCATCGCAGCATAGGATGGAATTCCGTAGAGGAGAGGACAACCCATCACTCATCAGTTGGATAGCCTCATCCTTGGAGCAGTTGACGTGCAGAGTCCTAGTTTTCCTACAGTGGTGGATCAGTATGCGGACGTCTTCCCCGACGACGTTCCAGGGCTACCTCCTCGTAGAGAGGTAGAATTTTATATTGACTTGTACCCCGGGATGGCCCCGATATCCACTCCAGCATATCGGATGGCCCTCACCGAGCTTCGAGAGCTACGGGTACAGTTGGAGGACTTGCAGGGCAAGGGATTCATCCGACCCAGTGTTTCACCCTGGGCATCCCCGATTTTGATCGCCAAGAAGGCGGATGGGAGCTTGTGACTGTGTGTTGATTATCATCGCCTGAACTAGGTGACAGTGAGGAACAAGCACCAGCTACCCAGGATTTATGATCTCTTCGACCAGCTCAAGGGAGCACGGTGGTTCTCGAAGATATACCTCAGGTCAGGCTATCATCAGCTCAGAGTTCGAGACGAGGATGTGCAGAAGACGACCTTCAGGTGTCGGTATGGCCACTATGAGTTCTTGGTTATGCCTTTCGGCGTAACCAATGCTCCAGCAGTGTTCATGAACCTCATGAACAGGATCTTCCAGCCATTCCTCGATCAATTTTTCGTGGTCTTCATCGACGACATTTTGATGCACTCGACCACGGAGGAGGATCACGCCTCCCACTTGTGGGTTGTACTAGACACACTCCGAGAGCACCAGCTTAATGTTAAGCTCTTGAAGTGCCAGTTCTGGTTAAGTGAGGTCCAATTCTTGGGGCATGTCATTTCTGAGGCGGGAGTTGCAGTGGATCCCGTGAAGATCGAGGCAGTACTAGCTTGGGAGCCACCCAAGAGCGTGACAGAGGTGCGGAGTTTCTTGTGTCTAGCTGGATACTATCGGAGATTCGTGCCGGACTTTTCCAGAGTTGTGGCGCCACTCTCAGCATTGACGAAGAAGGGGAAACCCTTCGTGTGGTCAGACAGATGTCATCAGAGCTTCCAGGAGCTGAGACAGAGATTGACCAGCGCACCTATCTTGAGGTTGCCTGAGGAGGGAGTTGGATACGTAGTCTACTGCGATGCATGAGGGACCAGACTCGGGTGTGTCCTGATGTAGGAGCGGGCCATGATTGCCTTCGGATCACGTCAGTTGAGGCCGCATGAGCAGAACAATGCCACCCATGACCTGGAGTTGGAAGCAGTGGTCTTCGCTCTGAAGACATGGAGGCACTACCTGATGGGCGAGCACTTTACAGTATTTTCTGACCACCAGAGTCTCAGGTACATCTTCTCTCAGAAGGACCTGAACCTGAGACAGCGGCGATGGATCGAGTTCCTCAAGGACTATGACTTTAAGATAGTCTATACTCCTGGGAAGGGGAACGTGGTAGCCGATTCCCTCAACAGGAGGAAGGTCATCCAGCTACTTGAGGAGGAGATAGAGTAGCTAGCCGCTTTGCAGATATCCTTCGTGGATAGAGACGGAGCATCCTTCCTTCAGTCTCTAACCGTCTCTCCTCCACTTCTACTGCAGGTCAGAGAGGCATAGTGTGGGGACGCTGACTATGAGACACGGCGTGCATAGATATCCTCGGGACAGGCACCTGATGGTTTCTCCCTTGGAGCAGAGCACAACATCCTTTTCAGAGGACGTACCTTGGTACCAGTCGCTTTACGAGAGGAGGTGCTGAGAGAGTTTCACACTTCTCCTCTGGAGGTACATCCTGGAGTGGCGAAGATGTACCAGGATCTCATACGACAGCACTGGTGGCCGGGCATGAAGAAGGTTGTGGCAGAGTTCATTTCACGGTGCCTCACTTGCCAGCAGGTGAAGGCATAGCATCAGGTACCAGCAGGCTTGGTAAAACCCTTGGAGGTCTCGGAGTGGAAGTGGGACGGGATATCTATGGACTTCATGACTGGACTTCCACGCACTTCCAGAGGTCATGACTCTATTTGGGTGATTGTTGACCGACTCACCAAGTCGGCACACTTCTTACCCATCCGAGAGCAGGGCTCAGTGGAGAGCATGGGGCGTCTCTACGTTCAGGAGATTGTATGGCTTCACGGTGTGCCTTCGACTATCGTCTCCGATCGGGATGCTCGTTTTACTTTCTGGCTTTGGAAGGGGTTGCAGGAGGCGTTCGGTACACGACTACATATGAGCACCGCCTTTCACCCCCAGACGGATGGTCAGACGGAGAGGACCATTCAGACACTCGAGGACATGCTCCGCGCATGTGTCCTTGACTTTGGTCGCAGCTGGGAGGACCACCTACCCTTATTGGAGTTCGCGTACAACAATAGATACCACTCCACCATCGGGATGGCACCATACGAGGCGTTGTACGACATGCCTTGCAGATCTCCTTTGTGCTGGACAGACCCTGGGGAGTCAGCACTTGTGGGACGAGAGATGGTCTGGGCCACGACAGAGAAGGTCCAGGTCATCCAGGAGCGGATGAGGACAACTCAGAGCTGGCAGAAGTCATATGCTGACAGGAGGCAGAGGCTACTAGAGTTCGAGGATGGCGACCACGTCTTCTTGCGGGTCTCACCTCGACGTGGTTTGGTGATATTTGGCCGAGGCGGTAAGTTGTCTCCACGCTTCATCGGGCCTTTCCAGGTCCTCATCAAGATTTGCGAGGTGGCCTATCGCCTGGCTCTGCCACCTCAGTTGCACCGGGTGCACGACGTCTTCCACGTATCTCAGCTGAGGAGATATGTGCACGACCCGACGCACATCACTGACTATGGGGAGCTAGACATGGATGATGGGGATACTTTTGCGGAGGTCCCGGTGGAGATAGATGATCGATAGGAGCGGGTCCTATGTGGGTGATCGATTCCTCTTGTGCGCATCAGATGGCAGCACGGGAACCTCCAGGAGAGCACATGGGAGCGGGAGGCTCATATGTGTGCTCAGTACCCACATTTGTTTCTCTAGTTTATGATGTATCTTTACGGGGATGTAAAGCCCTGAGGTGGGAGTAATGTAAAGACCCTTAAATTTCAAGGAATTTTTTTTCTTAATTTTCTTTGGAATTTTACAAGAGCGCAGTTTCTAACGGAACCTGATTCTAAGGCCCGGTGTGCCTGGAATCATATTCCGAAGTTTGGCTCGGGTACGTTCAGTGAACGGACGAGCGGGTTTTTCTAACTTTTGAACCGGTTCCCGGAATCAAATTTTGAGGGCACCGATGAAATCGCAGCGCCAGTATTCACTTAGAAACGCCTCTTCCGGAGTTGCGTTTGCTCGGGTGTGGTTTTTAATTTTTCGGGCTTACAGTAAAGAAATAAAATAATTTTTCGACCACTTTATTTTATTTCACTTAAGCCACTTTGAATCCACTTGAAGCCACTTAAAAGCGGCTTAAACTGAGTTGAACCGGATAGGGTACTATCCAGAAATAATCTACCCTCTTGGTAGGATATTTGTGAGGTGGGGCCCACACGAGCCCCGCCGTTTCTTTCCGCTAAGTAACGCACCCGCGAAAACCCGTCATTATGAAAGTCAACTGACGTGTTTTCTTAAATTCTTAACAGACCATTTAATTGGGTGGTTTATTTCGTAAATTAAATGAGTTGTTTCTTTCGTTGAATTAATACAATGAATTTATGGGTATTTACTTACCCTTTTTCGATTGTTGGCATAATAATAAAATAAGAATGACCAGCCTTTTGGAGGACTACTCGTTGAGAGGTTTTTCAGAGTTCTTGAACCTCAATCCTCCTTCGCGAAGAACGCGAAGAACGTGATGAATGCGAAGAACTCCGTCGCCCTCGGAGTTTGATGACGCTTCATCCGAGACATCCTTCCCCAACACGATCTTCGATCAACTTCTTGAGGTAAGAGTCTCAGATTTTCTTTTTTAATCTCCTTTGTGGTTTTTACCAAAACATGGATTTAATTATTTAAATTAAATCTGCTGTTTCATGGTCCATTGAGATCGCCGACTCAACGATGGTTTCCGCGACGCCCTTCCGTGACCATGCGACGATCCCCTTCTTCCGCGATGAACAATTCCGTGAAGAACGCTCACGCGCGACGACTATGAGGTAGAGATTTTATTTTTGGAAATGCATCTTATTTCCCATGTTGTTTCCGTTCAAAATGAGGAACCCGATTTATAAAACAATTTTATTTCATTAAAAATTGTTTTCGGATATGCGTTCATGTGTTGAACTTTATTCCTCCCGTTGTTTATCTCTAACGCGGAGGGTGCGGGCCAAACGAACACGGCCTGATGACCCTCCGCCGTTCTTTGTTTTTGTGTGGATTTGACGGGCGACGACGGAACATGCCGCAACGGATGTTTGATGGTTCCGCAGTGAAGAGCGAGTCCCGGGAGGAGCAACGGCGCAGACGGAAATAGAATCGGACTACCAGAACGACTCCAGCGGCCCGCGGGAGCCGCCGGCGGTGCGGGTCGCCGGCACGGCGGTGCGGCGGCACCGGCAGCCGGGAGCGGAGGCGCCCCGACGCGCCGCCGGACAAGCCCGCCATGGCAGAAGCCGTGGTGGCGGCACTCGCAGACCCGCGGCCGCACGGGTCGGCGCGGGCGGGACGCGGCTGAAGCCGCGTCTGGTTGTCTGAGCGACACCGCGCGGGTGCCGCAGGGTTGTCCCGCGGGGGCGGCGGCTCCCCCCGTGTCGCTCGACTGTCCAGGAAGACACCCCGCGGGTGCCGCGGGGGTGTCACGCGGGGGTGGCGGCTCCCCCCCTGCGTCGCTCGGCCGCTCGGCCTAGCCGAGCCGGGCTGGCCGAGCCAGGCCGGTCCGACCGACCAGGCTGCATCTTGGCCGGGCCGGATCGGGTCTGACTGGGTCGGACCGGGTTGACCCGGTTCGGCCAACCTAGTGGGGGGTCGGGCCGGCTCGGTCCGGGCCCGAACCCCCCGTCTTCGGATAGTTTTCGTTCAAATGCCTGTAACATGAGCTACGGGCCTCCAAACGACTCGCCATCAGCGGCAACACGATCCTTGGATCGAGACGGTCGTTTCGGTATATCACACTCCAGGTTTCAGAATACTTTGAGTTCGGCCGGGTTGGTTCGTACACGAAACCAACCGGGCCCTCGGAGCGGAAACACTCATATCTTGAGCTACGGACGTCCGAATGACATGCCGTCAGCTTTTTTGAATTCTTCTAAGTGAGACGGATCATTTGTCATACTCCGCCCGAGGTTTGGTCGTAGGTGGAGTACGGTCGGGTTTGGGTTTTCCTTAAAAACCAACCGGGCCCCTGGGACGAAAAAGCCAATAATTCTCAGACCGGGCGACCGATTGACGCGCCGTCTGCGACTTTGAGTTCCTGTTGACGATACGTAACTTTTGGATACATCAACTTCGGACTTTTTGACAGTTGATGTATCGGCCTCTCGGCTCGTGGAGCGGACCCTCCCGAACGAACTTGCTGTGTGCGAGAACCCTAGTGCTGGCTGCGACTGCTACTTCGACAGCGACGACCGTGCAGAGATCCTTAGTGGACTGCGGCGACGACTGTGCAGAGATCCTCAGTGGACTGGGCCGATGACTGTGCAGAGATCCTCAGTAGACTGCGATGACTGCATCACTCAGAGATCCTACATGGATCAATGCTACAGGTCTTGTGTGGGCCCGATCCTGTGTGGGTCCGATCCTGTGTGGGTCAGCGCTCAGCGGTTCTGTGTGAGCCAGCGCCTACAGGTCCTGTGTGGGCCCGATCCTATGTGGGTCATTGTGGGGGTTAGTTACCTATCGATATTTCATGGGTCCGACGACTTAGATGGATCAGTGATCATCTTTATCGCCATCCGAAGAAGTATACATGTGTGAGCTGAATCCTGTGTTACTCTCCATTGTGGATTGTGTTGAGCTATCTAGTGTGGATTTACTGTTTACTCTCCTTTGTAGATTGTGTTGAGCTATCCTGTGTGGATTTACTGTTTACTCTCCTTTGTGGATTGTGTTGAGCTATCCTATGTGGATTACTGTTTACTCTCCTTTGTGGATTGTGTTGTGCTATCCTGTGTGGGTATATGTTTGCTTTCCTGTGTGGACTGGGTTGTGCTTGGGCTCGGACGTTGGAGCTAAACGGGAATTGATGACTTAGGTACATGTATGGGCATATACCTAAGCCGTGTCAGATGTTACTTCGTGATTGTAACTTTCCTTTATGGATTATCCTTTGTGGATTTTGGGAGACCTTCGGGGGTCTCCGGGTCCCTATTGAGTAGCTTATACTCACCCCTGCACGGGATATGCCCGCACTTCGTGGTGTTGGTTGTAGACGACGGGCATCGCTGATCGAGGTGGAGGCGTGCGGAGCAGGACGGTACCTGGAGGTGGACCACTGGGCGGGACGTACTCGGAGAGGACGGCTGGACCGAGGAGTTGTGGAGGCTATCTGTACCCACCCTTCAGGTGGGACCTTCAGAGGACGGCTCGACGCTGCGGCTTTTCTTTACAGTTTTTGTTTTCCCCTTTCAGTTGTACTTTACAGTTGGGCTTGTATTTCTGGCCCCTTTTACTTTTAGCACAGCTTGTTACAGTTTTACATAGTGTTTACTTTTCCGCTTTCTTACTCTGTGGTGCATGTTTTCTTTTCAATGGAAATGCCTTCCCTTTTGTTGGGATTTACACCATGGTGCTATTTGCCAGCCCCTGGCCTATGGAAGGCGGGCTTGGGGTAGTCACGGCACGGACCCTGAGGTTGGGTTGTGACAACCCTGAAGATGAAGATTGATCTAAGACACACAATAAATCACTTGTTTAACAGTGAATGATTGTGGTACATGTTCATTAACAACCCACAAAGATGCCATGGATCTAGATAGTTTTACTACAAAATTGAATGATATGAACATTAAGCCAAATAAAATAGAGAAAATATAGTTCCTATTTGAAGATAAGAGTAGTAGTTCAAAATTAAGGGATTCAAAGACTAAATAGAAAAACAAAATTACATAACACATATGAACAAAAAAAATATGAGCATGGTGGTCATGTAATATAAGCCTATATAAGAAAACTTTTTCTCCAAAGGCCACTCCAGATTAGCTGGTTGAGGTAATTGTACATCCTAGTTAGAGGTAGTGATGACAGTAGGGGCTAGTGTCTAAGATTTGGAGGGTAGAGTCCACGTACTGCAATGAGGTTCTATGGTTGGTGGTGCCGTGGTTTTGATCCTTAGAGGGTCTGTGTGTCTGGAAGATGTATTAGAATGTGACACCATACTGGATGAGGTAATGTCTGGCCCCTTTCCTCATTGTACCTACTATACAAGGTCCCCTTTATGGGTTGTATGGTATTACATCTCTGATGGGAGGTCATCTTGGGATACGAGTTAGGGGGTAGTAGTAGAAGAGGCGGGGGAGGTAGGTGATGGTGGTGTCTGAGATTCTACAGGATATAAGGGTGGTGAATGGATGGTGTAATGAGAACAGTCTATAAAGGGGATGTGCATATGGGAAGGAATCAATCTCAGATATTCTAGTATGCAATGATCAATGGACTAGAGATCTTTCAAGAAGGGTTGGGTGGGTGAAGTATTAGTTATTGCATTTGTGGTAGAGTCGGGGATATTGGTTATGTTCTAGAGGTGAAGTGGTGGTTGGAATAGGTGAAGGATATATGGAAGGATATCCTCGTACCTCATCACCTACCTTATGCACTACTAGTGCACATCGGAACACAATCCAGTACTTGCATCTTATATAGCATCATAAAATAATTGAACTACATCCATCCAATATATTTTAGTGGAAGGGGGAATAAAATACTCCCTGATGGATTCCCAAGTGGTGATGAAGTAACCTTCCTTCAATGTACCTCAGTTCCTCTAAGCATAATCTCAATATTAATATGATAACAAATAATCCATGGTGATAGAAGTAATGCAAATGGATGCTTCATAAATGAGGAAAACTACCTTGCTCACACTATTATGAGACTATTCCCAAGAAAAACATGCATGGGTCAAGGATATATGAATGATCGAATGGTTTGATCTACAGAGTTGTGGTAAACATGGTTATCTACGGTTCATGCATTTTCTGAGAATCCCATGTGATCATCTTCCATAGTCACATCAATTTGATCATGGGGGGCTTGAGCTGTAGTGTTTGAAATTTCCAAAAAATAGAAAACTCCTCTGGGAAAATTTCATGTCTTATCCCAATTTTAGAAAATGATAGGTCTTGAGATTTTCTTCCTATTTTGAATCATAGGCTTTCCACTATGACAATGGATTTAATGTGAAACTCCAAGAACAACACCCAATATGTCTCCTCATGTACCACAATAATTCATGAAATATATAGATGGTCAATGAGCTAGATGATATCATCGCTGCTATAAAGAGGGCCATGAATGGCCATGTTGAGGAGTTTTATCAATCATATTGGATTTAAATGTACTCGTTTGAGGGATATATGATTCTTTTGGCTAGAGAAATGAAGGATGAGGTGTATATGAGGGTTTTCATGCCCAGATGATTCTCTAGCGATGGTATTTGATTCATCCTGAGTAGCAGGCTCATCAAGGGCTGCAATGAGTGTTGGGTAGATTTATCCTGATGTGGTTAGAGTGTGAGAAATGCATCTCCTCATGGTTGCTTCCTCAGGGGTGGATTTTTATAGTATGACACCGACAATGTTGGTGTATGGTTCATAGTTTTTTTCTGTGTCATTTCAGGAGAACGGAAGAGGGGTTAGGTTTTACAGATGAAATAGATGGGGGATGTGGTGTCTAGTCGTGAAGGGAATGGGGGGATGTGTGAATTAGAGGGGTTCGGTGTGTTCAGAGTAGAGGAAGGGGGTTTACAGGAGAAGAGGTGGGGGGGGGGTTGTATTCCATGGGTGTGTGGGAGGGATGGTGGATGGTCGATGGATGAAGGTATATTATCAGGCAGTGAATCCGAGGTGAGTGGCTTATATTTTTCATATAAAAAATGATCTCATTGGGTCACATGATGTGTAACCATGTTTTATGTCATGTAACTATGATTTTTAAGAATTTTTTTCCCAGAAAAGTACAAGTTGTGAAACTGGGATACATGATGTGTAATCGAACTTTTTGTATAATTTTATATAAACCATGGTATCTTACACATGACATGTCCTAAAATTTCAATCAGATAGTTCGAACCTAATTTGTTATAATTTTACTTACTATGGGTTTCCTCCCTATTAGTTTTTCAATTAATGTTAAGACCTTGACCCTATAATTCTAAGATCAAAAGTAAGTTGACGATGAAGACATCACAGAAGGGTTCTTAATATATTTTTAATATTTCTCCATTGACCTTGAATATTTTTACACATTCAATATTTATTCCAATTTTCCCATTAGAGAAGACTTGACCAAATTTAAAGGGTTTTTACAATCTAAATTTTTACATCATAGGGTTCAATTTTAATCTATAGTTAAATAAAAATACATTGTTTCCTAGGAAAAAGATTCATCCTACTATGCATTGATCATGCCATTTTGTTGTATTTTATGTTTATATTTTTATTTTTTCATAAGAAACATTTCATATTTCTTCAAATTCATCGAATTATAGTATTTGAGCTTCTTCGTATTTTTGAGATTTCATATTTAGATTATTAATTTCCCATTACCAGTAGTTCTCTAATTCCACTACTATATGAAAATGTTTTTTGTTAACTAATTTCCAATGTGGGTTAACAAATGGAATTTTTTTATAGTGTAGTACGCCCATATTACATCATCAAATTTCAGACCCCAATTACTTCAACCTCTATTCACATTCTTCTCTAGGATCTTATTAAAATATTTATTTGATAATTCAACTTGCTTATTACTAATAGGTGGTATGGAGTTATTTTGATTCAATTGATTCCATATGTTCCTCGCAATCCAATAAGATTGTGACTGGTAAAATGTGTTCCTCTATCATTGATAATCAATCCAGGATACCCAAATCATGAGTAAACATTCTTTTTTAGATTATTCTTGACCACATATTATATGTAATGCACTATAGCTTTAATATCTAACTATTTTGAAATATATTCAATGCCAATGAGTATATTGTAATTCCTATGTGAATTGGGAAATAGTCCAATGAAATATAGCCCCCATATATAGAATATTTCTACTTCCATGGTTGGGTTTGGAAGAATTATTTTTATTTTCAAAATGGTGCTAGTTGACTGGAAAGTATCAAAAAATTTGAAAATATTCCCTTGTTTCATGGATTAAAGGGAGCCTAAAAATTCCACTTTGTATGATATTTTCAATAATTCACGTGGGTCCATGGTTTCATCCATTTGGTAACGTATGAAACATTTATAATACATTTGGGATTTCAATGTCTAGAATGCAGTATCACAACAATCCTTCAGTTGAGCACTTAAACTAGACTGGTTCAACCCATTAATATATTTCTTCTTCAAATAAATAACATATCTTATACTTCAAGGGGAGATTTTGGGGATGAATTTCCATGTAATGACAATTCACAATATCAAAATACTATATTTTAACAATTTTTATGAAAAGAGGTTCACGGGGAAAATCAAAATCGATGTTGATGTTGTCATCATCCTTGATGACTAGTAGGGAAAGATGTGATATATGATTAGAGATCACATTTCCAAAAATATTTTTTAGAATTTATGCCAATATCAAATTCATGGAGTAGGAGGATCCACCTTATCATCCTTGGAATTGAAATCTTTTGTTATCTCAAATACCGGGGGACCGCCCAATGGTTTTTCACAGTTACAATGGAAAAAAACAAAATAGAATAGTATTTATCAATAGGAATAACAATAGATAAGAGTTATTTATAATTTTTTCAACTTTATTTATATTCATTCAATATGTGTATGGCATAATAAATCTGATATAAGATATGGAAAACAATTTTACATAAACCAACACTAACAAAAATGTCACTAGCATCACAAATCAATTAAAATTCCTTGTCCTAGTGATGTGAAATTATTATAGGAGAGGATATCATGTTTTTATTTATAGTATTTAATTTTTTCTAAATTTCAATACAGAATAAAAATGGAACTTTTTTTGATATTTGTTTTGTCAAAAGTTGGCTAACTTTTCGGATGATTCATAAAAATTGGAAATAATTTCCATTATGGATTAGAAATCACCATATACCCATATATGTTGAAGGTTATGGTAAATCATTGATAACCATTATCATAGTTCTTTTTACATGTATACACCCTTTGGAAATATTATCTCAACCGACTACACACTTTTGATCAATAATATTAACATTTTCCAAATTCAAAACTATGACATTTATCTTTATAACGTCTCCAAACTAACTCAATATTTCTTTGGTAGACCTCGATGGATCTTACATAAACTAAAAAGTCATATTGGAATATTATTAATAATTCTACTATTGAATCATTGAATATATAAACCATGCATCCTAAAAAATTTTATGGTGTATTACACATACTCAATGACATGTTCTTGTAGGCAAAGGTTTCAAACAGACATGTAATTGTAGTTTTAGAGTAATCATCTAGGTCTAATGCAATCTAATTGTATCATAAATATCCATCCACAAAATCATAAAATTCATGGCCCACTAGAATGTCCATAATATTATCCATAATGGCAATAGGATGCTAGATTTCAGTGTTTCCATGTTTCAATTTCTATAATCCACACAAGCACTCTATCTATTGATGGTGAGTGTTGATATCAAATCATTTTCATTAGTTTTTTCGAATATGAGTCCATATTTCTAGGGAACACATTTTAGTGGAATCAACCACTCAGTATCATATATTTAAATGATTATTCTTCCATCGATATATTTGCATACATCCATTTTAACAACATTATAAAAATTCGTGGTGTGAGCTGCCTCTATTGTTGACATTTTGGTTTTTCATCTTCCTCATGATGAATTTTGTGGTTACATAATGTGGGGTTTATAAATATAATATCATCCACTCCAAAATAAATTTATTGTTTTTTAATTTTTAATACATCATCTAATTTTCCCTCTTGGAACTGAGATAGTTTAGAGTAAATAATTAATATAAGGGAGGTATCCACTCCTAATTAAGAATAATTAGGAGTTAATGGTAGAGGATTCAATTCCTGTGATGGTGGTTGAATGATTCAGGGTGTGAATGGTTGGAATATATCCCTTATTGGAGGTTCAATGAACCTAAATTTCTCAAAATCATTGTCTTCTTCTCCATTAAGTAATGTATCCTCACATTCTTCTCCTATGGCCATATATTCATTTCACACTTGGGTAAGATAAATATCATTGAAATCCATGGAATCATATTATTTTTTGAAATATTTTTTGAGGTTGAAGACTATATGTCCTTATTCAAATTGAATGATTAAAACCCATTTATTTATGTCTATGAGAGTCTTTACTATAGCCACGAATGGTGTGGCATGAATAATGGGGTAATCAACATCATCTTATATGTCTGAAACAATGAATTACGGTGGAATAATGAACATTACAACATTACATAATACATTAATTAGAATTTATTGCGGTTACTTTACTGATCAGTCTGCAAGTGGTAGTGTTACTCAATTTGGTTTGATCTCTTGCCATCCCAACGTGAAAAATACCCTCGTCAGAATGATGTAAATAATTTATCCTAGATCCTATATAGCTCTTCCAAATTTAAAATCATTAATAGCACATGGAATTGAAAATCTTATAGGGTCTCTCATATTATGTGGATTTTTTGCTGAACAATAATAGAGTATTCTACATTTATGGATATGAGACATTGAACTTCCATTTTTCATTTATTGTAAATAATATATTTTTTTTCCATAAACAAGAATTTAAAAAATTGCCTCTACCATGATTATATTTATATTAAATTTCATGAAAAATTCAAAAAACTTATTATATTGTTACTCTGTTATTCCTTGTCTCTCTGTTTTTGTAAATAGAAGATGTGTCATATAAGGTGGTGTGAAAACATTGAATTGATGCTTTGAGTTATCAAGTGTTTGGTTGTTTGTAACTAATGATGACTATTATGGAATTACATTGGTCGTCTCATCAAATTTATTCTATTCTACTAGAGAATTCATTATATATTATTAAATTTTTCATTCATCTCATTAGCGTGGTTTCTGAAAGGCCAAAAAAAGTCAAATTATTATAACTACATTCTTAGCTTCTTCCATTGGGTATGTATCTATTTTACCAAGAGGAGTTCCTATTAATCTGTCTGAAATAATCATTGAGATAAATCCCAAATGAATTTCAATATTTCATTATTAATCTCATTGGATTATCAGGTCTTTATATTGAGTTGTCATTAAATGGACTACCATTTTAATAAAAAATATCCAGGATGTTCTATACGTTACTCTTGAGATGATCAATTTTTTCCAAGGACTTTGTTGAGCCTGATAAAAAGGGTTTTTTGATCAGTGCATAGTGGTTTTACATTGTTATTGTTGTTGATGTCTAGTAAAAGGGTTCATGGGTAGGTACCTTGGTGGTCCTTGAGTATGTAGTGTGGCATAACCAAAGCACTTTTGATAATATTTGTGGTTGTTTTTAGGAGGCTGATATACCCTCTACTAGTTTTATTGTTGCAAATGTTGGAATGGTGTATTTTGTGGATTTTAATGGATATTATTATAATATTTACATGGATATTCATAAATAAATGATGTGAGGTCTTGATAATGATTTATACCACCACACGTTTCATATTATTGTACTACCATTATAAGAGAAGATGGAGGTGGTAGTACAAATGGTATTATAAAGGATTCATACTTTTTAGTCAAGGATTCTACTTATGTGGCTATTCACATATTATCTTCATCGAGGTGGATACCATGCTATGGTGATCCATGTCCACTCTTCCAACCGACAGGAATTTTCAGGGAATTCATCCAAAAAAGCTTTTTCAGCTTCAGGTGTCTTGGACCATAACCCATCATTAGTTGCAACATCAAAAATTATGTGTTCCACATGTTGGATGCTTTTGATGAATGTATATAGATGGATCCACATGTCTAGTCCATGGTGCAGTCATTTCATCATAAGTTCCATATTATATCACATGTTTCCATATAGATTCTCCATCAATCAGATAAATATATTGAATTTTGTTCCTTAATGTTCGTGCTCATATGGTTATAATGTATTTTTCTAGGAACATATTGGCTATATAATCATAAGTCTTAATTGACTCTAGATATTTAATTTTAAGCCAATCCATAGTTTAGTACTATTAGGAGACGATAATGGCCTGATTTCTGATTATATCAGAAGATACTTCGTGATTGTGAAATGTATCACACACTTCCACGTTGTTTGAAATGTGTTTATGGGGATCCTCACTTTGAATCCCACTGAACTAGACCATGATTTGGATTACATGAATTAGTTTGGGTTTTATCTCAAAATTTTATGCCTCTATAGGATGATACATTATGCTTGGAATAGAACCATGGATTTATAGAATTCTATAATCTACAATAGTATAATCGCGTTGCCTCGAATGCTCTCTAGGAACTAATGGTAGCATGTTTGGTGGGAGTTTCATGTTTAGACGTATATGATTGATGTTGTGTTCCATGTTTATATAGAGGTGTATAGAATGATACCCTTGGAATATTGGTTCTATGGATAATAGATTTTTTTCTTCAATGATCATTTAATGAGTTAAAGGGTCCTAATTCATCCATTATTCCATATGATGAAGTGGGTTTTTAGCATCTGAACGAAATGGGAATTGGAAAGGAATATGTAAATTTTGAATGGGATAAGTAATCCAAGGTAATTTAGCTAAAGTAATTACTATGAGATGGGAAAAACAGTTCCCTTGTAAAGGAACCAAACATTGATGTGCCCTAAACATATTTTAATTCACACTGTTTCAGTCAGATTGGATTTGATTTTTTCACTTCATAACTTGAAAATAGGAGGTTGAATTGTGTTTTTTGGGGTCCATCCCTAACGGAAATCAGGTTAGAGATTATATCATTTTCTTTGGAACCCTTTTCATTAGGAGGCCTCATTAGTTTGGTTCAATTTGGGAAAACAATTCATAAAGAGTTAATGTTTGGAATCAGAGATATAGAAGGGATCAAGGTCATTTTTGAGGTTTCCTAGTAAAGGATAATATCCATCATAAAATGGTATTGTCTTAAGGTCTATCCTACCTACTAATTGGAGGTCACTGGTTGTCAATGTTCAAGGTAACTAGCTCCACCCAGGAAGAAGCTATTCCTTGGTCTAGAAATAACCAGAACCTAACTATATTAATCATAGATTATTTTCTATAAAGTAGCATATGATATTATTCATATAACATTATACTCAAAACAAGATGCAGAATATCATTCAAATATCCCATGGTCGGGTATGTTAAAAAGAATGGAAAATGTTGTTTTCATTTATCTGGATTACTTATCCTTAAATATACCATGTTAAGAATTAAATATTTAATAAGTTCGTATTCCTTATCTTTTGACCCATACTCTTGGTGGTTTAGCCAGTCATGCGAAAATTGATTACCTATATATAATGAATATAAATCATCATTTACAAGATAATAATGTTTGATATTGAACAACATCCAAACATTTAATGAATTAGATTAATAATGTAATGAGAATTAAATTAGGAATTATTAATCTTCTATTAAAAAATCACAATTCAATAAACTAATGACATGAAATAGGAATGAGAATGACTGAAGTAATGGTTCGATGATGATTGGTTCTCAAAACAACTCATGTAAGAAGAATGATAACAATGGTAAAAATTTATTTTTTACTATCATTAAAATCAATCCATGATGTTTTTATAAAAATAAAACTAAAAAATAGTCTTGAATAATGTTTGTGTTTAGTTTGAGGGAGTATAAAGGAATGATGAAAATTGAAAACCATGTTATGTGTCTTCTTGAGCACTTTAGTTTGTTTCCCTATTAGTATATATAGATGAAATATTTCACAATGTGTAATTTGAATTCACATTGTGTAATACAGATCTATGGTATTCCATGCTACTTTTGAATTTATTCATATCTTAGGGGTATCTTGTCAATGATTTGGATGTTTCAATCCTTTCATGATGTGTAACTAGATATCATGTCATGAATCATCCTTCAATTGGAGGGATATATATTATTAATGCATCACTTATAGGACAGATGATTCACAGTATGTATGGAAGGTTCATGTTGTTTATTTCAATTTCCAAGTGTGTAATGTTCTTAATGGCCTGAAATTTGTCAAAAAAATTCATAATGACTTGAAACATATAGTGAAATTCCAATAAATATCATTTAATGATGTTTCTTGTCATGTAATGGCCAAATTTTCTCTTTTAATACATTTTTATTATTAATATCTGAAATCCTAATTCATGAAATAAACAACACATACTAGGATCATTATTGAGTATGCAATTTGAAATCATTAATTACATTTCATTATATAGTAATTTTCATTTATTATTATCACTAACCATCATGGGGACCTTAATTTTAAATCAAATTGTGGAAATAAATAAAAACAAATACATTATAAAAATTGGGGAAAGAACCTACAAAACATCATTATGGGATCATTGAAATTTTTATCATATGATAAACGTTTCTAGGAATGTCATAAAATCCAAATTAATATAAAGAGTTTGATTAAAACAATATATAAGAATAAGTTTCCAAATAACATAATTCCTATATATTAATGCATAAAATGGATGTACGTTTAGAATTACTCAAATTGAATCTATAATATAAAGGATCTTGAGGATAATGAAAATTAACAACCTCCATGACCTAGAGGGAAAATATGGCTTATGCAGTCAGTATTATTGAAAATGACCATGTCAATGTTATTTCTAGTGGTAAATATGTTCACCACCCAGGATTAAAAACAGATTTTCTTTATTTCATTTTTTAAATTTTTATTGACTTCTTACATGAATATTGATTCAAAACCTCAAACATTGAATATAGAATTATCTATTTAAGCACATAGTGGGGAGATAATTTCATTCAATAAATATAACTCTTATATGATCATGATTTGTGGGATGATACTTCCATTAGATCTTATTATTATTCCTATGTGAAATATTATATGATATTTAGCTTGTATTGGATCTCCCAAAATAGAGTTCTTATCATTTTTTTGGAAATTGATATCAATTTTCCTATAACATATCACCCCATTATCATATATCAATAAGGGATGATTATAAAGACATTATGGAATAAAATTATTCAATATGGGACATGATAACGAAAATAATGGTTACATATCACAAAGGATTATTAATAACATAAAATTAAATAGATATTAATCATATGTGTTTATATTTTTTTATCATTTATATTTTTTAAGAAAGTGAGAGGCAAACCCATTTATGTGAACAATGAATGACTCCTTTTCAAGACTTGAAAAAGGAGGAATCCATTACAAGAACCAAATGAGAACAAAAATAAAAGCAAAGGGCACAAGGCCTTACATGGACACAAATTCTGAAAAGAAACAGACATCATCATGTTTTAAATGTTTAGAAATTTTAAATTTTTTATATATAATGTAACCTATTGGGAAATAAAATCACTTGTGATAGAATATAGATAGATCCTTTAAAAATAAATCTGATATAATAATGACATTGAATAACTAAAATAAAAGGGAAATATTGTTTTCATGTTTAATTTAAATATTATAAAAAATTCTATTTTTTCATGATTAAAAAATACAATATGATAGATCGAAAGTGAGTGATGGTCCTCTAAAAAAATAATTTGACGAATGTTTCATAAAATATCATATCATGGACTTCTTTTCCACTAGTACAGTGTGATACCCAAATCCCTTCTCTAGTAGTAGAGGGGATGGAGAAAAGAACCATGTAAGTATAACACCAAAATGGGAGGGGATAGCCTAATTTATCTATATGAGTATACAATAACCCTTCCCAACCAATAATTCAGAGATATAATAAATTAATTAATCATAAATAATATAAAAAATGCATTTAAAAACCACTAGTAATACATAAGTGTATATTATTATACATTTTTATAAAAGTGGAAAATACATTCCCAATATAAAATGATGACCCACACTATTACAAACTAGAAAATTGAATGATTGGTAGGATCATAACTAAAAATTACAAAGGACAACCATTGAAAATGTTTAATGCTTACAACCATAGTCACCATCTGACCATGTTCACAAATATCACCTTCAATCTTCTTATATTCTTATTATGAAACAACTTGTGTTAGATAATCTTGGGAATTGCATAATATATACAAACTCAGTAGGATACTGTGAAAATAAAAAGGGGTTAAATGGAAAAAGTAACATTCTTATAAACTCATAAGAATGTTGGTACAGAATACCGAACATCATATATTATCAAATGAAATCCTATATAAGAGATAAAAGTGAACACTATATCTATATTTTAATAAGAATGTTGAGGTATCCTACCAATCCCAATGGTCCACATCTAATTCCTATAATTGTTAGAAACAAAAAAAATATAAAAGTAAAGGGGTCTAATCATTAAAAATGTTATCCCCATCCATGGTACTTATTGATCACTTGAATGACCTACCACCCACCGGAGAACAATTTTGGCAGAGTAACAATACAATGATAAAGGAAACATTATATTTTTAAAATGGGTATTATTGTCTCTAACAATATAATGATTATGGGGTAATAATGCCTTATTTTAATGAAGAAGTACAATCCTAACATCTCTCTAATGATCAGAACTATTCTCTAAAATAAATTAAGGATCACTGAAGAAATAATAACTGTCATAACACCTCAGTTTTTATATCCCATTAAAAAATGAAGGCCACAGTCATGTCATACTGAAACAAATATCTGGATTGGTTAATTGTCAGTGGAATTCCATGCCCTGAATAAGGATATATATAAATGGACATTTTCTCGAGGAAATATATATGTCATTTATTCTGTATACATGGCACTTCATGGACACCCACAGTATTACCATGTAATATGGGCCATTATAATTTATCAAGGATCATTCCTATTCACATTACCCATGACATGGTTCATTGTCCATGATCGTGTACTTTAGTCATATTCGGGGAATATGGTATAATAAGTTCATTTGTACCCATGTCATTCCTCTATACATGGCCATGTTCATTTCAATGTAAATATGGTGTATATTCCAAATAATCAACTTTGAATTATTGGGAATATAATATGGACACATTGTGTAGATAAATTAATTTATCAAACCCCGCACGCCATTAAAATAATGGTTAACTAAAAATTTGTGTATAGGAATAATGTTTTGTTCACTTTATAAATTTATAAAAATCTATGCTCTTCCCACAGGATCTCAGATCCACCTAAAATAAAACTTCCACCAATATTTTACCAACCAAAATCCACTATAATCTTAGGGGGAGACTTTAATAAAAAGTTATCAATCTTGGGTGGCTATAAATTAGGGAAATATTCACCAGTGGGGGAGCCTATTGGCCTCATGATTATATATTGGGTGTTCTATCCATAAATCCATAACCCAATGCTCATGTAACACCTGGATCCCTATATAAAGCACGAATACCTATCTAATTCATACATCCACAAAAAATTCGGGGGATTGCAAATTCATGAATTTGACCGAACAAATTCGAATTGCGGCTAATGGTGATGATCATGATGAATTTTTGGGACAAAAGAAAAAGAGAATTATTATATCACATTCGGATGGTTTGATTCCATCCAATAATTACAAAGAGTCGATCCAAGGTCAAATCATGCGTACTGATGATATAAATGAAATTCAAGAAATTTATTAGAAATTTGGGTCATGTGAAGAATAAAAAATTATGAAAATATATAATCCATATTCATCGATTTAATCATATTGGATGGGAATATAAGAAATAATTTACCCCTATAAGGCATTGATTGATCATTTTGGAATAGCATGTCCTATATTGATGAATGTGATGAGACCTTTGAATTATTAACTCGAATCATGATTATCCATGGTTTCTAGTTTTTAATCCATGTTCACATTACACCAATTCCAATTCTCTCACCAAAGGTCACCTTCAAATGAGTGAACGACACTAAAAATCATTATGAAGTGCATTGGGTAAACCATTTTGTTTTGAAATGAAAAAGGCCACATACATTTTTTCTGAGTCCTAACCAATTAAAAACCAATTCATTTAGAAAATATGATAGAAAATCCTTTAATAGTTTTTATTAATGATAGTTTATTAATAAATGGTTCTTCCACCCCACCAAAAATAGTGTTGAATTAGTTGTAAATAAAGATATATCAAATGAATATTCAAGGGATCAAACTAATATAAATATATTCATTTCATTCAATAGTAGTTTAATCATTTTCATGTTGGAAACTATAATCTATGAAAATGTTAGGGTAATGAGTCTTCATTTCACTCTCACTGTTTGACAAGCTCTCCTGTATACCCCCATGATGCTAAATAAATCCAACAAGAGGAATGGTACGTTGATAGATGATTTTATTCTGGCAGTCCTCAATCTCAACTAGGTACTCTAATTAGGTTGATATGTAAATTAATTCTAGATATTCCATGTCAAATAGGTGTGACATTTCATGATTTTATGTCTTATGTAGCAAGACATGTATAATTTAGGTACACAATACAATTATTTCGGTAGGTTCAAATGGAATGAAAACTTTCTAAAACCCTATGGAATATGAAAAAACACAATAATCCTCAAGGATAGCTATCTTACCATGCTATATCACATCCATAACCATGAAGTGATGAATGTTAGGGAAAAATGGTCTCCCTATATGAACTCTAATGGTCTATGACATTGATCTATATATGATTTATATCCACTATGTCATATCTTCATATGATCACAGATCACAAATAAATTATCTATTGTCTCTTTCATCAGATCAATCTGAATAATTTTCATGGAATAAATACTTTTCCAACATAAGTGTTACCTATAAGGTCTCCCATATAGGGCATTAAAATGCTCCATGCTGATAGAAGAGTGATATATTTTTTTATAGGAATATTCCTTTAATGCATCGGTATCCTCTGAGCACCGAAAAAAGTCTGACAATTAGAATCTCAAAATATACCCCAACACATGGATGTTTCACTACATATGTTTATCCATCTAGGGGAGGGACATTATGATGTTAATTATATATATCAAAAATTACTCCCACTGGAATATTTAATAAACCATGAATCATAGCATTATATTATTAATTTCGGTATCCCATGAATATGTGTAACATCATAGATTTATAACATCTCCAAACACTCATCCAAACACCACTAACGAATATATTAAAGTGATATGACATGGTAAGTTAGTTAAAAATCACTCGAATACAGTAATGGAATCTCTTTTTCACAGAATACCCATCACAGAATCCAATGATATTTCATTCTAATTCTATTTATAGATCTCAAGAGTAAAATTAATACCTACAAGAACAAGATGATAAAACATTACTCATAGAAATTTGAGACATTAAGGTAGAATCATGGATAAATTTTGTATCATGATATCTCAATATATCAAATACTAATGGTCCTTTTACATCATTGTGATCCTCATATGTATTTCCATGGGATTTGTATAAATCACGTTGTACAACACCTCGCATAATGTAGATAAAACCACTATCAATATCTTGTAAATGATTTCATGATCCTCTACATAAAAAATCTACATAGTTCATAAAATGAGTATACATGGTAACAGATCACCTCACAATATAAATCTAACAATTATGTAACTCCCACATACTAAATATTCTAAAGCACTACAATCAAAAGAAAATAAAATTCACACTAATCTACCACTAGGGATAGTGAAACTGAAGAAAACTTCTCATATTCCTCCCATACCAATAAATAATTATATTATATACTAATATAATTTTCCAATATGTGAACCTTAACTGGAGTATAGACTATCATGAATTGATATTTTTATATAATATAAAATAAATCCCTCTATATCCAGTTGAAATATCATGGAGTGATATTGTTACTATGAAACAAGTTTTATGTCTAAACAAAAACATGATTCCCCAAATGATAAAACATAAACACCTTAAGGATGGGTATTATTGATTACAACTCTTTATAATTTTTCATGTAAGACTTTTAATGTTGTATAATATTCGTTAACCCATAAGATATCACATTCTTCCTCTACATAAACACTAAACTTAGTCCAACTCTAAAGGAATAAAAAAATACCATGTATTTAATTAACACATCTAGTTGTACAAAAAATGAAGAACTAGTAAACCCATACCTCCTCTTCCTTAATGCCCTATGAAATCTTTTACTCAAATGAAAAACATCCCTTTCCATGTCAATGACATCTTATGTGTGGATATGTCAGATAATTATACCATGGCCCTCAAATAATATGCTTACAATTTGAGTAAATGTGATATCTCAGACATGATCACAGGTGGTTCCAAAATGAACGTCATAAATATTCACTAGATGAAGGACTTAACAATTGTAATATTTTCAACTAACAATAAGGAGAACATAAAAGATCTAAAATTGACCCTTTGAGAGTATACAATGATAATGGTGCTCTATGGGTATGACTATGAAAATCTTAAAAATATTACCTTTATCAACCTAAATTATAAATTATATGAGAATGTTACCGGTGAAGAAAATTTGAATTGATCCAAGTATGGATTGATGGTCTTTTTAATATGATTTATGAACATTGTGGGTCAATTAATTGAACCTAAAGGTATCATTAAGAATGCGTAGTGTCCACAGAGATATCTAAATCCTGTCTTCCGAAAATCATCCACACGAACCACCAAGTGATTATATCATGACATGTGATCAAACATTGGAAAAAATCCTTGGGTTAAACTAGTAAAGAATGTAATCAATCTGTTTCATGGTATTACTAATCATAATAATTACCTATTTTAGGTAATGATAGTCAACCCTAATCCTCAATATCATTGAAAATTTTTTCACAGATATATGTATACCTTCTCTTGGGATACAATGGTTATAATAAAATCAATTTTGATAGAAAATATAATTATAATATTACCTATTAGAGCATCGTGGGATCAATATAATATTTCCTAGATGACATCAGTGTATTCTCATGGTATATTAAGATGTAAAATTCAATATATTTCCTCTAAGGAAGTCCAAAAATAACTTCCTGGAATCCATCCATATAATACTCCACCACCAATAGATACAATATATCTATAGATACAACTTTACTATTTGATATTCTGGCTAATTGATGGATGATAGGTTTCATCATCATTCATGGGAGCTTCCCTCACTCTGATATAATTCATTTATCATCGGAAATGGTCAATATCATCCTATTTTTATAAAGTAATCTTACTCTTCAACATTTATAGTCTATCTAGGAAGGAAATATGGATAACCAATCCATACCATGTATGACATTGTATCGTTTAATCACAATGAACAGGATATCCTATGTGAAACTATTTCCAATGAATAAAAACTCACTCATCTAGAAGATGTGTGATATAGAATAATTTATCACACTAAAAATTTCATTCCATTACTAATGGGATAAATACTTAATTGGAATCTATAACTCATTCACATGGGATATGGATATTATGGAATTACACACCAATATGTATATTAGTTATAAACATAATGTAACAATGTCACATATCATTCATCAATTCATATCATGAGATACCTGATCATATAGGTCCAATGATTGAAATAGCCGATGACCTCTACAATCATCCATCTAAACATACCATGGGCCACATAGTTATGGTTGTGGGAGTAAATTATTTTTTCTTCCTCTACATATAAATATTCAATATGAATCTCCACTATTACCACAATCAACACCACCTCCTTTGGGACCTCCATTAAAGAACTTAGGAGATCCCTAATAACAATAATACTACTATAATTGGGATCCATACGCTTCATTTCAACTATCCAATTCTTTTCATCATGATAAAAATAATTCCATGATACTTAAAATGTAAGAAGAATAGAATCACACCTCCCTAGGATGACTAGATCCTTTTCATTAATCATAATCTGAAGATCCATATATCTACGCCTATGAATGAGTATTCATCCTATTCCAAGACCAATATTAATAATAATTGAAATATACTATAGATGGATCCTCCCTAACAGAAAATCTACCGACTCTAAAAACATATCATCCATATTATATAGAGTTCCCCAAATCTAAATCCTACTCCAGAAATCATGAATATGTTGTAATTACATAGTAGACCATGCAATATGAAATGTCTCTATGAAGACCATTCTTAAATATATTAACTCAGATGAATCCATCACACACTATATCGAGAGAGTAAACATTTTGGTATGTAAACCTTATGGAATTATTAGCATTACATATTTCACCATAACTCATCTTGAGAAGCTATTAAATACCCAAATATGACAACATGAAGGGTATTACAAGTCATAAAAAAATGCAGGATATCTAAACATGAGTGAATAAGCTTATCATGAGTTTGAGTTATTATTATCCAATACTTATATATTATTCCATTAAGTGGAATTAATATAGTAACAATTGTTTTATTGGTGGAAGATAAAACAAGCTCAAGAACATAAACAACCACGAAGTGCAAATCCTCCATTTACTGAGGGTCTAACGTGATATGAAACATGCATAGTCTCTATCACTAGAAGTCACTTGTCATGATTAGACTACACATTTCATCATCATGATATTATATATATATTAGATACCAATATGAATTTGATAATACACCTATTCTACATAAGGTGGATCCCTACACTCCTCAACACCCTTTAACACTTAAATATTCATTTTTAGAGGAAACACGTCTTTATAATGTGACTTAATTGAGGCCTCATCACACATATGATCATTATTACAATCTGGTATCATTATCCCAATTCACAATCATCTTTGTGAAATTCTTTAATTATATCAAATGTTCCATAGATAAATGATCATATATAGTGAGTTAACATAAGAAAAATGTGAAATTTATAAGAACCAATCCCATTTTATGAATGTAATGTTGGTTTCCAGCAACCTATTTTTACATATAACAAGTCAATAAATGGTATTCTGTGTTATTTTGTATAGATATGTTGGTTTCTAAATCATTACTCGATTTCCTAGATTAATATCCAAACTAAATACATTTTAGCAGAATTTATCATTTTGGAGTTGTTGCACCTCAGATTACCCAATAGCGCTATGATCCCTAAAAATATCACCCATAGTCGTGAAATACACCTTGATCCTTATGTAAAACACATATCTCCATCACATTAATGCATCCTCTATTAATCCTGTGGTATTATAATTAATTAATGTGGAATAACATTGTTTAACTACAACCTCATGGGCCAACGATGATGAACATGAAGAATAGTGTGGAGAAATATATAGGAATATGGAGATGCCATAATCTTATAGTGTGATACCATCCATACATAACAATAATAAAATAAAAGAAGTAAATTTTGAATATGAAATAAGTAAATGCTTTCAATAAGTCTATTCAAAATAGGACTCATGTGATGAACAAAAATAAAAGAAAAATTATAAGACCTATAAACCCATGATCATCAATTGAATTAAATATGAAGGAGATTCACAAAGTATCATTCCATACATCATTAATAGACCTGATATTAGTGATGTTAACATCTTCTTTAGATGAACTCTATGATCCCATATTATTCCTCTTTCGTCTCACGAAACTCCATGATCATCGGTTTTCGATACATGTTCCCGAGTGTCCAAAAACAATTCTCTCCTCCTCCTCTATAATCTCATGTGGTTATGTGGATAACCCTTGGGATTTCCCATAAATAAAATTATATATAGGGGATATTTGGGTTTAATAATTTAATAATTTAAATAAATAAAATCACTAATTCAGTAAATGAACATAGAAATAGTATCCTTCAACAAAACACCTGGTGTGAGCCCACATTAAGTCATTCCTAGGATGATCCCCCTGATTGGGAGACAAAATATTCCCTAGATTTATCAAATGGGATCATGATCAATGAATTACCAATTTATTTTTAAACTATTTTCACATGTAATCTAATATATATTAATATATTTAATATATTGTTTCATAGTATTATGATAGCCAAACACAGTGCCAACTCTAAGAAAAAATCTATAGATATATTTAGAATTATTCAATGAATGAAACAATAATAATTTTATTCATTTCAAAAAACATCAAGAATCATAAGAATTGTTTGGTTATAACATATGTACATAAATTAACAATTAAAAAAAATTATCCATATGGACGGACTCCTTAATGAATAGTGTGTGATGCGTCCTTATAAAAAATGAAGACTTAATAAATAATTCCATATAGCAGTAAATAAAACCGGGGAAATGTAACTATAATAATGATTTTGAGAAAAAAAGAGTAATCATTTCAATAAAAAAATTATAGTTATTATTATGTCAAATGGGTGATATACATAGAAATAATAAATAATAAAATATATATTCACATAGAAGGAGACAAACATTCATCAATCTGGATGGATATGAAAATCATTGCATGTGATGTAAAAATATATTATTATACTATAAGGGAAAATAAGGATTAATATTCGTTAATTATAAAGGATAATGTGACCCTATACATATTGGGGATTGAAAGGGGACTAATAATTATTGATTTTAAAATGATTGTTATTGAAGCCAAAAGGTTACAGAATAAAATATAAGCCTTCCAAAATTATTTCTCATCTTTAAATATAAATGAATATTATGGATTCCCTAAATGATTATATAGTGTTATAAATAATGGTAGGATGGAATCCTGAGTTCAACAATAACTATGGTAGTATAACAACTTTTAATAAATGAATATGTGTCTATTAAAAAACCAATTTATCAATCAAAAATTATATTATTTTCATGGAAAATATTTATATTTTCATCCAAGAATAATACATATATATAGATATATTAAGAAACATTTTATATTTGAAAATAATAAGTGGGATATTTTTTAATATAATTTTCTATACATAGAATAAATTATGTAAATAATTAATTTTAGAAATATAACAGGATTTTTCAACCATTAAAAATACTAGTATAGAAATTTGAGAATATTAAATCGAATTTTTTTCAGTATTCCATAGAATTTAGAACAAATAATCCCATATCAGTAGTGGTGGATCAACCTATAATGTTGGGACACATCATTAATATTCAATAATATAATTCACATCATCAATATTGCGGGATAATAGTATCAGATAAGGTATTGTGACATTTAGAACCATTATCAATTACGTAATATTGAGATCCAATGATTCATTATTCAAATTAATAATTCTTCAATAATTAGTGGATTATGAAATTTTCATTAGTCCATCCTATAAATTTGAATCGAATTGAATGTTTTAAAGGACCATTATAACATTTTATGTAATGTAAATATGAATCTCAATGAAATTCAAATGACTCTATGATTAATATCTTCTTCTTGATGAGATATCATATAATTATATTTTGATCAACAATATTCAATTGGGACCGTGCGATGAAATATATGTGGGGATAAATTGAACTCAAACATTCTAGGATGAATTATATGATTGGAATCAATTACAACATTATCATGTCCTTAAAATAATTTAGAATGTTCAAATTAGTTATTGGCATATGAAAGAGTAAAATAATTCTATAAATCTTCTATGATGATAATACTCTTTCAGGTATGGAAGGTGATATTGGGGACATGGTATTTCATTCAATATATCAATAGAATTGGGTAATGAGATTTGGGATGAATGGAAAGATAATGCAAAGATACATTAGTCCATTGGAAATTATTTCTAATGTACGGGGTGTGTCATATCACATATAAATTCCATGAAACCTATATTTAGGGAATTACAAGTTTCATGTATAATCATTGATTAAATACATCCCATTCCCATCATATGTACTGATACTAGAATATTTGAAATGAGAATATTATCTATCTTTTGAGGATAAACCATTTGAGATATTTGATTGATGTGATAATGCACTATAGAGAAATTCTAGATACTTTGTTAATGTTTCTACAAGTGAAGATGTAATATTGGGGAATATATGTGAGAACATGAATAATTAATGTGAAAATATCATCTTTTTTATCTATGTTTTCTAATTTCAAGGGATAAAATATTTTTTACGGATTTAGAATTTTACAACAAATTATTTTTATATATTTCTCTTTAAACAATTCTATATGATTGATATATTTTTTCAATTGCAACTCCAAACTGTAAATAAATTTAATAAAATTAATAAACATAATATTTATAAAAAATATCAAGAATTGTAATGTATAAATGGAATTAAATTCATTATAGAATCCATGATGAAAATAGATGAAATTATGTATATTTGAAAGAATATTCCTTTTGATGATAATTTTTCTGTTCCTAGAAATGTGGTAGTGTAACATGTATTTTCCCTTGACCAGGATAAATCTAGGCATCCAAAATTACAATTTGATTAAAATTTCAGAGAAGATAATTTTATTCCCATGGAAATCATAATGATATCCATTCAAGTTGAATCATCACTCGCATTATCCATCAATTTTTATATCATCATTATATATTTTGGGGAATTCATGTGGATTTTTTAATAGATAATATGAAGTTCTAAACATTAATATAATATATTAAATATATTTTTTCATTATTTTATTTTGAATTTTTATAAAATTATATATTAAAATAATTTTAAAATATTTTCTTTAAATGATATTTGACGGATAATGTTAGAAGCCCTATTTTTTTGATGTAATGTTTTATACATATTATGTATTTTTATATTTAAAATGTAAAATTTTTAATGAATTATTATAATATTTTACCTAAATATATTAAAAATCTTTTATTTTTTAATAGATATAATATATGATTATGGATGTAAAAAATTCTAAATTTTTTAATGAAAATTGTTTTTTATTTTTTCCATTTCAAATTTATGATATAAATAAATTTTACTATAATTTAATAAATTTTTTAAATATTTTAGTTCATAATGTCAAAATTGTTCTAGGATGAATTATTGGTATTTTTTAAAAGACTTTAGTTTAGGGGAATATGATAAAAAAATTACAATTACTATTAGAGTTATGACATCATTATGATATAACAAAATAGATTTTTATTAACTAAATTTCCTAAATTAATTTTTATTTACAGAGTAAAATATTGAATTTTAAAACACTATGTTTGTATTAGAATCAAATTATTGTAATTTGTCTACTTACGTTATATTTAATTCAATGAAAAAATAATTTCATTCCTCTAATATTAATTAAATATTTGAAATATAAAAATCATCATTTGATTGGTATAAAAATCATGTATCCATCCATTATTTAATAATAATGAATCATATATATATATATATGTATTGAATATATTTTTCAAACTAATGCATATATTCATTTTTAATGATTTCAATATATATTCTCTAAAATAACATTTTTATTTTATTGATTTGTATTATAAAAATTTGTTTTTATCACATTAATAATTTCAATAACTTAAAATGGATTTTGAATTTGGAATCTTATTATATATATTATATAATAATGAAATTTTTGGAATAAAAAATATGTTTCTTATGTAAAAGACACTCACAATGGTAATGGATAAAATAAGATAAAAGAATAAAATTAGATGATAATCTCAAATAATATCAGAACTCCATATTGTCATGACCCATCCCCAGGGGCCCGTATCGTGACTAACCCAAGCCCGCCTTCCTTAGGCCAGGGGCCGATGACTAGCACCAAAGGTGAAAATCCCTAAAATGGCACGACATTTCCTTTATAAAAGTAAAAAAACACAACAGAGTATGCTACTCTAAGTAAACTCTAAGTAAAACTGTATACAAAAGTGTTTGCTGAAAGTAAAGGGGCCAGAAATACAATCCCAATATTAAAGTATAATACAACTGAAATGCTATTACAACTGAAGAAAATAAGTAATGAAGCTACTGGTTCATCCCACGGTGTTCCTACCTGAAGGGTAGGTACTAAGGGCCTCCCAAACACTCCAAATCCATCTGTTCGCTCCACGTACCATCACACCGAGTGGTCCACCTCCGGGTACCATCCAGTCCTGCTTCTCTCTGCCTCGACCAGAACTGTCTGTCTTTAGCAACCAACCCAACGAGGTGCAAGAAAAGCCCGTGTAGTGGTGATTATAACAATACATAGAAAGGACCTCCAGACCCTCAAGGTCTCACAAAATCCAACAATGATAACCACGAAGAATGAAATAAACTGATAACCCTTACATAGGTATATTTCCAGAAATATAACTATGTTATTTAGTATCCCAGATCAATCATGAGGAAAAAACATAAGTCATTGACTTAGCTCAAACCAGGATTTTATTCTAGGGTGGTAAATTGTAACACTCGCAGTCAAACTATTGAATCCTCAGCTGATGGTGTAATCCTCATCTATAGAGTACTGTGGGCAAGTCACGTCACATAGAGGCGCTTCCCACTATCCTGGACTGCTGTGGTACTCCTCCTATTGAGTACTGTGGGTCTGCTGCGTCACGCATAGGCGCTCCCCACTGTGGGTCTGTCGTGTCACACAGAGGTGCTTCCCCTCGTAGCCTACTGAGGTACCCCTCATGTCGAGTATTGTGGGTATATCGCATCACACAGAGGTTCTCCCCACTGTGGTCATGCCTTGTCAAACAAAGGCGCTTCCCACTGGGCTAGTCGAAACACTCTAAGTTAAAAGGTCAGCAGTCGTTAGGTCTCAGCGAGCTACTAGGTCTCCAGACACCGCACGCTAATCTCCAAGAGGATCCGCTCCATGAGCTACAAGTCAATACTACAACTATCACGAAGTCACATGAAAAAGTATCTCAAAGGTCTGCCTCATCAAAGAGATTTGAACCCAATAGATGGCGCACCAATCAGACATCGGGTCTGTGAGTTATTAGCATTTCCGTTCCAGGGTCTCTGTTGGTTTTTAGGTTCAAACCATCCCAAATGTATTCCAACTATGTCCAAACCTCAAGTGGGATATGCCAAAAGAACTATCTTGCTCTAAACATTCCATCGCTGGATTCATTTCACCGATCGGACACCCGTAACCCAAGATATGGGAAAAAAGGTGGAAATAGGACAAAGAGGGTCTGTGTCCTATCCGAGCCAATCGGACAGACCCATCCCGACCCGAGTCTAGTCCGGAGACCAACCAGTCCGCGGGTCTGAACCGATCTAACGTCATCCCGGCCTGAGTGGGAGGCCCGACCTCAAATGGTGGCCCAGCCCGATGGCCTGTGCGGCTCGACCGACAGGCGGCCCATGTGGCCCGGCTGGTCGGCATCCTGTGTGGCACAGTTGGATGGAGGCCCGGCGTGGGCGGATGGCTGGTGGCCCGCGTGGGTGGCTGGCTGGCGGCCCGGCATGGCTAGTGGGTTGGCGGCTCGGTGTGGCCGTTTGGCTGGCCCGCGTGGCCCGACTGGCACGCATGGCCCAGCTGGCCACGCCTGGGGGGTTACACCCCCCTGTATTCTACAACGTCCTGCACATGGTGCCGGCCCGGTAACCGCGTGACCCATTAGGTCCCACTTGTAGCGCGTACTAGCGGCCGGCTCAGCTGGCCGCTCTCCTCTGTCTCCCACAGCCTATGGATGTGGTTCTACTTCGGTGCGGCACGACTGCACTGCACGCATCCCACAGAACCGCCACAATGGCACCGCGCCCATCTGACATCGCCACTGCCCACCTGGCTATTGCTCGATTCTCTACCAGGTGCAATGGCTCCACACCCTTCCAGCGGCCTGGCGACCCTTGCGCCGCCGACATCTTCCACAGTCGGCTCATTACCGGTCGTCGCGTGTACCACCGCGGCCCGTCAGCCGCATCCCACTCCTCCGGTCACAGTCTTCCCATCTGGTAGGGCTGTTGTGCCACCTCCGTTATCAACAAACAAGATAGAACGAAGGGGGAGGGTCGGAACATGTCTGTGCGGTCTGATCCCTGCACGTTATGGTGATATGAATTGACAATTCTAAAACCATAAATTGAACGACGAAGAATGAGAATAAATTCTACTCTAATCCCCAACCTCATTTGACGATGATCATCAACGAAGGAAGGGAAGTGAACGTCGTTTCGTTGAAGATAGAAATAAGAAGAAGATGTCGAGGATGGCATCGTAGGCATTCTTCAACGATGGTGCTCCCTCCTTTTTCCCGGTTGAAGAAGGAAGATGGTGGAAGATGGCTGTCATTCTTCATTGGAGAGAAAAGGCTCCTCCATCATCATCCAAATCTCCACAAACAAAAAGATGACAACCCAAAATGGAATTATATATTTATCTATTATTTAATTGTTGGAAAAAAATTCAAATGAATTCAAATGGTTCTAATTAATTAAATGAAAGTTTTCAATTAATTAATTGTGAGGGTTGGAATATATAATTAATGGGGGTAGTTCATGGGTTTCGCCAAATAATTGGGGGTTCCAAGAGGTTACAACCCCCGGGTGGTCCCCAAAAAAGATATTCCCCCATGGGAGGTTATGTGCTAGTGGGCCCCACCACCAAAACCACCTCTTGGAGGTTTTAAAATCCATAAAAATAAAAATAAGCTACACTTATTTTTATTTAACTTATTACAATCCCAAAAACAAACTTCAATTTACATTAAAATGTAACTATGGTGAAGGTCTCACTAAGCAATCACCGACTCTACAAGTTAAATGGTGCCCTTGGATTTCAATTTAGAGCATTGGTTCTAAAATTATAAAATCCCACTCGTACATTTAATGAACGTACCAGAACAAAACATTAGAAATTGATTCCATGTACACCAGGCCTCAGAATCAAGCACCCTAATTTTTCGCGGACACTTAAAAATCCCATTAATTTAAGAGGAAAAAAAATTTCCATGGAATTTATGGGACTTTAAATTCTCCACACCTCAGAGCTTTACATCCTATTAAGCTTCAAATTGATCAAAGGGAACAAATGGTAGTACTGAGCACGCATCTGAGCCTCCCACACCCATGTTCTCTCTTGGAGGTTCTCGTGTTGCCAGCGTACGTGCACCAAAGGTATCGACCGTCCACGTAGGACCCGATCCAGTCGATCCTCAATCTCCACTAGAACCTCTGTGAATGTTTCCCCATCATTGATGTCCATCTCTCCATGGTCGATGATGTGGGATGGGTCATGCACATATCTCCTCAGCTGAGATACGTGGAAGATGTCGTGTAACCGATGCAATTGAGGTGGCAGAGCTAGGCGGTAAACCACCTTTCCTTCTCTGCTGAGGACCTAGAAAGATCCGATGAATCACAAAGTCAACTTTTCACCTCAGCAAAATCTCGGTAGACCTTGTCGAGGTGATACCCGTAGAATGACTTGGTCCCCATCCTCTATCTCCAGAGGTCTCCATCTCATGTTAGCATACGACTTCTGTCTACTCTGGGTAGTCTTCATCCGCTCCTGGACGATCTTCACCTACTCCATGGTATCCCTTACCATCTCTGGTCCCACTATTGCTGACTCCCCTGGGTCTGTTTAGCACAGTTTCAATCGGCAAGGTCGACCATAAAAGACCTCAAAAGGTGAAATTTTGATGGTGGAGTGACAGTTGTTGTTGTAGGAAAACTCCACCAAAGGCAAGTGATCCTCCCAGCTGTGACCGAAGTCGAGGACACATGCACGGAGAATTTCTTCGGGGTTCGGAATGGTCTGCTCAGTTTGACACTCTGTATGAGGATGGAACATAGTGCTCAGTAGTAGCTACGTCCAGAAATCCAATTAAAACCCCTTCCATAGATGGGAAGTAAATCGTGCGTCACGGTCGGAGACAATAAATGAAGGTAATCTAGGAAAATATAAAATCTCTTACATATAGAGGCATCCCATTCTCTCTACTGAGCCCTACTATCTGATCGGTAAGAAGTGGGCCGACTTGGTGAGTCTGTCAACGATCACCCATATTGAATCACGGCTCCTAGATGTACATGTAAGACCCATCATGCAGTCCATGGATATCCCATGCCACTTCTACTCTAGAACCTCTAAGTGTTGTGCGAAGCCAGCCGTTACCTAGTTCTTAGCCATCACTTGCTGACAAGTGAGGCACTGTGAGACAAACTCAACTACTGCCTTCTTCATACCTGGCCAGCAGTGCTGTCATTGGAGGTCCTGATACATCTTTGCCACACCTGGATGTACCGAAAGAGGAGATGTGTGGAACTCCCTAAACAATTCCTCATGATGTGCTACTGGTACCATAGCACGTCCTCTTAAGAAGACGATGTGCTCCCCACCTTCAGGAAATCTATCACGTGCCTGCCTTGTGGATATCTGAGCACGTCGTGTCTCACAGTCAGCGTCTCTACACTACACCTCCATGACTCATTGAGGAAGTGGAGGAGTGACTGTAAGAGATTTAAAACAAGTTGGTCCATCTTGATCGCCAAAAGATATCTGTAAGGCACACAGCCGTAGTGTTGTCTCTCCTAGCAGCTGTATACCAAATCAACTACTGAGAGAATGTGATACAACATTCCCCTCTCTAGGATTATAGACTTTATAAAAGTCATAATCCTGGAGGAACTCAAGACAACGCCGCTGCCTCAGGTCCAGGTTCTTCTGAGAGAATATATACCTGAGAATCTTGTGATCATAATACATAGTAAAACATTCACCTATCAGATAGTGCCACCACATCCTCTTGGAGAAACACACTACTGCTAACTCCAGGTCTTAAGTATCGTAGTTTGGTTCATGTTTTCTCAACTACAGAGAACCATATGAGATCATCGATCACTCCTGCATCAGGAGACACATAAGTCTGGTCCCTGAGACGCCACATTAGACTACGTACCCAATGCCTTCCTCTGGATGTCTCAAGATAGAGCCACTAGTCAGCCTCTGCCTCAGCTCTTGAAAGCTATGATGGCATCTCTCTGACAACATGAAAGTTTGTCCCTTCATTATCAACAATGATAGTGGTGCTGCAACTCTGGACAAGTCTGGAACGACCCTCCGATAGTATCCAGCCAAGACCGGGAAACTCCGTACCTCTGTCACACTCCCGGGTGGCTCCAAATCAATAACCACATCAATCTTCGCTGGATCCACCACAACCCTTGCCTTCGAGATGATGTGTCCCAATAAGTGAACCTCTTGAATCCAAAACTGGAACTTCGAGAGCTTGCCATAAATTTGGTGCTTTTGGAGTGTGTCCAATACTACCTGCAAATGGTAGGCATGCTCCTCCTCAGTATTAGAGTAAATCAAAATGTTGTCGATGAAGACTATGACAAAGTGATCGAGGTATGGATAAAAGATCCTGTTCATGGGACAAATGAACACTGCTGGTGAATTGCGTAAGCCGAAGGGCACAACCATGAACTCATAGTGGCCATACCGACATCTGAAGGTTGTCTTCTACACTTCCACATCTCGAAATCTGAGTTGGTGATTGCCTAATCCAAGGTCTATTTTTGAGAACCATCATGCTCCCATGAGATGATCAAAGAGGTCAAAAATCCTTGAGAGTGGGTACTTGTTCTTCACGGTCACCTACTTCAGGCGACGTTAGTCGACACAAAGCCTCAAGATCATATCTGCCTTCTTGGAGAATATAATCAGGGCTAAATAGGGAGAAACACTGGGACTGATGAATCCCTTCCCCTGCATATCCTCAAGCTATAACCGCAGCTCACGATGCACAACAGGAGACATTCGATATGCTGGAGTAGACATCGATGTCATCCCAGGGTACAAGTCTATATAGAAGTCCACCTCTTTGGGAGGAGGTAGACCTAGAACATCGTCATGAAAATCATCCGCATACTTTTCCACCACTACAGGATATCTCAGACTCTCCACATCAACTGCTCCGAGGGTAATGCGGGCCAACTGAAGAGTGATCAGCTACACCCTCCTCCCAGTAAGTCCGTATTGTGCTGATAAATTTCCCTTTTTTCCAGTGAAGGTAAACCTGGTCCCATATGTGCAGACACACCACATTTTGATCCTAATATAGTAAATCTGAGCATGTACTATAGATAACCAGTCCATACCCATGATGACGTCTTAAGGCCTCGATGCTCCTATGAGAGGATCCCAGTCGAAGCTCTCGCCTCATAAAGTCTACTCACACTGCCGTCACTAGTGCATAATAATCAAGTCTACTTATATAGGAGTCTCTAGAAGTATGGATTGAGCCAACAGATCCATTAGAATATGCGAGCTACGAATGATGGAATTGGCTATGAAAGAGTGACTGGCACCTGTGTCAATAAGAACTGCAGCTAAGGTGGAGTGGACACAGATCGTATCACGAATCATCTATAGAGCACCATGGTCATATTCCTCTACTGTCTGAATCTAAGCTATCCCTTGTCCAAATGCTCACTATGGTCAGGGTGTACCTCTTGGTGGTGGTGGCGGTAGTACCACGTAACGTCATCCACCACCAGCTGCTCGACCAGCTCCTCTGCCACGTTCGCCTGCGCACAGCAGGCTGCCCCGATTGAATCTCTGCCTCTACCTGGGATGTCCCTTAGCTGTCTGTTGATCATCTAAATGGTGATTTGGATAGTCATGAGCCAAGTGACCCAGCCCACAACATGAAAAACATAGTTTTCCACTGCATATATTTCACTGCCCCGAGTGCTTGACATAACTGATCCTGAGTCCAACAGTCATCCATCCATGAGTTTGGTAATCTTGGACCTCTACATAATCTGTATACATCCATCTATAGAAGACTCCACTACATGTTGAATAGTAGTGGGTCTCACTGCTGCTGACTGCTGAGCAAGGAAAGTCTCCACTAGTAGTGATCTCTCTGACAGCCCCGCCTGCGTCGGGATGCTGAGGGAGATCATCGTGGCTCTGATCTCTCGCCTGAGCCCATTCTCAAAGGACTGGGCCCTGAAGAATTGGTCCCCCACCATATCTGTGCAGTTGTGTGAGAGGTCGGGGAACCTCACTGAGTACTATGCCACTTTCATGCTTCCCTACTGCAGATTAAGTATATCCTGTATCCGCACCGAACGAAGGGTGTTTGGTGCAAACTCTACCTGAAATACGAACTTGAAGTCTATCCACAGTAATATCGCATCATCGTGGGCTTAAAGCATTAGGCTCCACCATCTTCATACTACTTCCTGAAGGATACTCATATCAAGGATCAACATAAGGTCTGCTGGTGTCCCTACAAGCTTAAAGAATCTCACCACATCCTTCAACCAATCCTCATCCGCCTGTGGGTCTGTCTCTCCCCAGAACCTAGGCGGGCTCTAGAACTGGAACTAATGCAATGCGCTCAAGAGACGTGAATCCTCTGCTGCTGGGGATGGTGGGATCGGTGGCCCAATGAGAAGTCGTACTGCTGGTGCCTCTGCTAGTAAAGGGCCCTACACTGAGGCCTCATCACTCGGTGGGATGTCAGAGCATACGATTCTGTGGGCTCTAACAGGTCGTCTGTGGGAAGGCATCCTAAAGGAAACAGATGTGACACGGTCAAAAGATTATACCTGGTGAGATAAACTAGTTAATCTGACTTAAGAAAACATTTTTAAAATACACACGCAATCAGTGTTTTTGTGCATTGAGTTGGAAATCAGATGTCAGGGTCCTGGTGTATGGTTACGTTGGCCGCCTGCATCCACACTGGACTCCCTGAACTGAAAACCAATCTTAGTACTCTTAACAGTATTTCTTCTCAGAAATAAAATATCAGAGTCCTATGTTCTGCGGTAGAACCTACTCCTCTGATACCAATTTGTCACGACCCATCCCCCAGGGCCCATATCGTGACTACCCCAAGCCCTCCAAGTTCAGGGGATAACGACTAACACCAAAGGTGTATATCCCTAAACTCGAAAGACATTTCCTTTATAACATTAAAAAAACACAAAAACGTACACAACAAGAAGTAAACACTACGTAAAACTGTATACAAAATAGTGTGCTGAATGTAAAGGGGCCGAAAATAAAATACCAACAATTTAGTACAATAAAACTTAAAATCTAGTACAACTGACGAAAAGAAGAAAAAAGATACTCGATCATCATCCGGTGTTCCTACCTGAAGGGAAGGTTCTGATGGCCTCCACAACACTCCACTTCCATCAGTCCGCTCCATGTACCATCATGCCGAGGGGTCCACCTCCGAGTAACGTCCAGTCCTGCTTCTCTCTACCTCGATTAGCGTTTTCCATCGTCTGCAACTAACACAACCAGGTGCGGGCATAGCCCATGCATGGGTAATTATCACAACACTCAGTAGGTACCCTGAAATCCTCAAGGTCTCACAAAATCCAACAAGGATAACCACAAAGTATAAAATAAAAGGATAACCCTGACATAGTTATATGCCCATACATATACCTATGTAATTTAGTAACCCATCTCAATAATGAGGAAAACACATAAGTCATTCACTCAGCTCAAACTAGGATTTTATTCTAGGGTGGTTACATGTAATACTCCCACTCAAACATTCGAAACCTCAGCTGCTGGTGTAATCCACCTCTGTAGAGTATTATGGGCCTACCACGTCACATAGAGGTGTTTCCCACTATCATGGACTGTTGTGGTACTCCTCCTATCCAGTACCATGGGTCTGCTGTGTCACACAGAGGCGCCCCCACTGTGGGTTTGCCACGTCACAAATATGTTCTTCCCCTCATAGCCTACTGAGGCACCCATCCTATCGAGTACTATGGGTATGCCACATCACACAGAGGTGCTCCCCACTATGGGGCTACCTGTCACACTAAGGCGGTTCCCACAGTTCTAGTTAAAACACTCTGAGTGGAAGGGTCAGCAGTCCTTAGGTCTCAGCCAACTACTGGGTCTCCGTACTCCGCATGCTCATTTCCAATAGGATCTTCTCCATGAGATACTTTTTGATACTTCAATTGCCACAAATTCCGATGTAGAAGTATTGCAATGGTCTAACTCGTCGTAGGTATCTCAATGCAACAGACGGCGCGTCAATCAGATGTCGGTCTGTGAGTTAATGGCATTTCCGTTCTAGGGGAATGTTTCTTTTAGGTTCAAACGAACCCGACCATATCCCAACTGTGTCCAAAACTATCGTCGGATATTTTCAATGAACCGTCTTACTCTATGATTTCCGTCGCCATAGACGGTTCACCGATCGGACTCCCATAGCCCATGATATAGGAGAAAAGGTGGAAATAGGCCAAAGTGGGTCCGGGTCCAGTAGAACCCCGTCAGACTTACCCAGCCTGACCTGGGTCTAGTCTGGAGTCAGGCCCGGTCCGCAGGTCTGACACGGTCTTAGGGCCGCCCGACCCGAGTGGGCAGCCCGACCCGAGTGGTCCGGCCCGGCGGCCCGTGTGGCCCGGCAGACTTGGACCTCTGCGTAATTTGTATACTGCCATCTAAAAAAGACTCTACTGCATGTTGGATAGTTATGGGTCTCGTTGTTGGTGACTGCTCCGCAAGGAAACCCTCCACTATTATTGCCCTCTCTAACACCCCCGCCTACAAAGGGATGCTGAGGGAGATCATCGAGGCTCTGATCTCTCGCCTGAGCCCCTAATCCATGGTTCGGGCCCTGAAGAATGGGTACCCCACCAGATCTGGGGAGTAGCATGAGAGGTCGGTGAAACTCACTGAGTACTATGCCACCATCATGATGCCCTGCTTCAGAGTAAGTAGTTGCGATATCTACACCGCACGAAGGGTGGCTAGTACAAACTCTGCCCAAAACAGGGTCTCAAAGTCTATCTATAGTAATATCGCATCGTCGTGGCCTTGAAGCATCAGGCTCCACCATATGGCTTCTGCTACATGAAATAGACTCACAACAAGGATCACCATAAGGTCTGCTGGTGTCCCTACAAGACTAAAGACTCTCACCACAGCCTCCAACCAATCCTCATCCGCATGTGGGTCTATCTATCCCCGGATCTGGGGTGGAATCTTGCACTGGAACACATGCAATGTGCTCAAGCGAGGTGCATCTTCTACTATTAGGGATGGTGGCATCGGTGGCCCAATGGGAAGTGGCACCACTAATGTCTCTACTAGTAAAGGACCCTACAAAAAGGCCTCATCGCTTGGTGGGATTTCAGAGTGTATGGCTCTCGGGGCTCTAACTGGTCATCCATGGGGAGGAATCCTGAAGGAAATAGATGTGACACGGTCATAAGACTATATCAGGTGAGCTATCCCAGTTGAGCTGACTTAATAAAACTTTTTAAAAACATACACATAATCAGTGTTTTCATGCACTGAGTCGGAAATCAGAATTCCGGGTCCTTGTGTATGGATAGTTCAGCCGCCTACACCAATACTAGACTCCATGAACTGAAAACCACCCTTATTACCCTTAACACTATTGCTTCTCATAAATGAAATATCATAGTCCTATGTTCTGCGGTTGATCCTACTCCTCTTATACCAATTTGGTCATGACCCATCCCCCCGAGCCCGTATCATGACTACCCCAAACCCACCTTCCTTAGGTGAGGGGCTGGCGACTAGCACCAAAGCTGTAAATCCCTAAACATAGAAGGAATTGCCTTTATAACAGTAAAAAACAAAACATAGTACCCAACTGGATGTAAACTCTATGTAAAACTATATACAAAAGAGGGCACCGAAAGTAAAGGGGCCAGAAATATATGCCCAATAGTAAAGTACAATACAACTGAAAAGATAGTACAACAGAAGAAAAGAACTAAAGAAGCTACAGGGAAATCCTCCAGTGTTCCTACCTGAAGGGTAGGTACTGATGGCCTCCACAGCACTCCACGTCCATCCGTCCGCTCCGTGTACCGTCACACCGAGTTTTCCACCTCCAGGTACCATCCATTTCTGATTCTCTTTGACTCGATCAATGCTCTCAATCGTCTGCAACCAACACAATGAGTGGCATGCATATCTCGTGCAGGGGTAAGTATAACGATACTCAGAAGAGACCCTAAGACCCTCAAGGTCTCACAAAATACAACAAGGATAACCACAAAGTATGAAATCAATGGATAACCCTTATTTAGGTATATGCCCATACATATACCTATTTTTTTTAGTAACCCATCTCAATCATGATGAAAACACATAAGTCATTAACTCGGCTCACACCTGGATTTTATTCTCAGGTGGTAACTTGTAAAAATCTCATTCAAACTATCGAAACATCATCTGTTTGTGTACTCATCCTCTATAGAGTATTGGGGGCCTGACCAATCACACATAGGTGCTTCCCACTATCATGGACTACTGTGACACTCCTCCTATCGAGTACCGTGGGTCTGATGCGTCACACTGAGGCGCTCCCCACTGTGGGTTTGCCGCATCACATAACATCACTTCCCCTGGTATCCTACTGAGGTAACCATCATGTCGAGTACTATGGGTATTCCGGTTCACACATGGGTGCTCCCCACTGTGGTCCTGCTTGTCACATAGAGGCACTTCCGACTGGGCTATGAGAAACACTCCGAGTTGAAAGGTCAACAGTCGTCAGGTCTCAGGCAGCTACTAGGTCTCTGTACTCTACATGATTGTCTCCAGGAGGATTCGCTCCACGATCTACTGTTAGATACTCAAACTTTCACTAAGTCCCATGTAGAAGTATCTCCAAGGTCCTCCTCGTTATAGGTATCTCAATGCAAAAGACGACACGTCAATCAGATGCTCGGACATTGAGTTTATGGTATTTCCATTCCAGGGGCCCGATTGTTTTTTAGGTTCAAACCAACCCGACCATATCCATTTGTTTCCAACATTATTTTGGGATACTCTAATTGAACTCGTTCTCTATGCATTCTATCACCAAAGACGGTTCGCCGATCGGACTCTCGTAGCCCAAGATATGGGTGAAATGGTGGAAATAGGACAAAGCAATTCTAGGCCCGGTCCAACCCAGTCGAACTGACCCATCCCAACTCGAGTCCGGTCTAGAGTCCAACCTAGTCTGTAGGTCCGACCTAGTCTAAGGGCGGCCCGGCCCATGTGGCCAGCCCGGCCCGAGTGCTCCGGCCAGACGGTATCTGCGGGACCCATCAGGTCCCGCCGGGAGGGTGCATAGGAGGCCGGTTCAGCCGGCCACCCTCCTCTATTCGACACGGCCTATGGCCACATTTCTTTTCCGGAACAATGCGATGGTGTCGCTCCCAAGAACTCTGACTATCATGGCCTTCTTGGCTTCATCTCCTTCTTCTGGCGGGTTGTGACGGCACCGCGCCCCTCCGGCACCACCGGGCTACACCTCGGTTCTCTACGTAGCGCGACTGTGCCGAACCCCTATGACGTCCCAGTGGCATTTTCGCCGCCAGCTTCTTCTGCGGCTGGCTCGTTGTCGATCAAAACATTTTACCTCCATGGCCCGTCGGCCGTTACCAGCTCCTTCGGCCGCGGTTCTCCCTTCCTACAGCGCCGTTGTGCCACCACCATCATCAACAAACGAGGTAAAACAAAGGGGGAGGGTCGGGCCATGTTCGTGCGATCTGATCCCTCCACATTATAGTGATATCAATCTGCAATTCTCAAACCATAAATTGAACGACAACAAACGATATTAAATTCTACTCAAATCCCTTACCTCTATTGTCGATGATCGTTTACGAAGGAAGGGAAGCGAACGTCGTTCTGTTGACATCGAAAAGATGATGAATAAGTCAAGGACAGAATCATCGGCATTCTTCAAGGATGATGCACCCTACTTTGTCCCAGTTGAAGAAGGAATAAGGTGTTAGATGACCATCGTTATTCGTTGGAGAGATAATGCTCCTCCATGTTTTTCTATAGCTCCCCAAATGAAAAGTTGCGAACAAAAAATGAAATAATAGATTTTTCAATTATTTAAGTGTTCACTTGAATTCAAAAGAAATCAAAAGGTTCCAATTAATTAAATGAAGGAGTTCAATTAATTAATTTTGAGGGTTGTAACATATAAATAATTGCAGAAGTTCAAGGGTTTCTCCACTTAATTGGGGGTTCCGAGACGTTACAACCCTCGGGTGGTCCCCACCAAAGATATCCTCCCAAGAGAGGTTATGTGTTGGGGGAACCACCACCATAACCACATCTTAGAGGTTTTAACCACCTTAAAAATAAAAATAATATACACTTATATTTATTTAACTTATTAAAAACCCCAAAAGCTAACATCCATTTTTGTTAAAACACAACTGCGGTGAAGGTCTCACTAAGCAATCACTAACGCTGTGAGTTCAATGGTGCCCTCAGATTTCAATTCTGAGCACTGGTTCAAATGTTATAAAATCCCACTCATACGTTTACAGAATGTACCCGAACAAAAATTCAAGAATTTATTCTGCGCACAACGGGCCTTGGAATCAAGCGTCCTATATTTTTGTGGACTCGTAAAAATCCGATGAATTTAAGATAAAAACAATTTTCCAAATAATTTCTGGGTCTTTATACATATAGATAAATTAGTGAATTAGGGATTTAATGAAAAGACATCATCTTAAAACCCTTGAAAAACAATTTTGTTAATATATTATTTAAATATGATCTTTTTAATATTAATGTGATATTGTTTACAAAAATGTCACTCTTCTCACTTAAAAAATGACATGAACACCAACCCCTCAATCCACACAAAAAAACATAAATTACCCACAATATTATTATACATTTCTATACCTAATATCCAGAGACCATGTTAGATGTCTATTATTTCCAGGAGAGTTCCCAAATTCCATCAATCCTATGAAATATTTATTGAGGGGAGATAATTTATTCTTTGTATGTAATAACATTATTTAATTATTATTCATTAATATTATTCATACTAATATTCTAAAAAAATAAATATTCCCTTTAATAAGATATAAAAACTTTTTATTATTAATATTTATAATGATATTATATTAAAATATATTCCTAATCCTTCCAAAACATTGATTATATAATGTTCATGTTCGGTCGATTTAGCTATATACATGAAAAATGTTTTATAATTTTTCCCGTCGATGTTTTGAGAACATAATTAATTGATTGATATGATTATAAAAAGTATATAATTTTTTTCATTATAAAATTTTAATATTAATATTTAAAATCTTATTCATAAAACACACCTTATTTTTTAAAAAAAATATACTAAGAGAATCACATTATATAATTCATCTTGAAGAATCGTACCAAAAACATCCATGGATTGGAAGTGGAACTAAAAAATTAATTGTGGATAATAAATTTAATTTCATAGACTATAAAATATATGACGAAAATAATGTTAGAATGAATGGAACAAACAACATTACTGATAAATATTTAATAATAATATATAATAAAAATGAATTAAATTAATAAAAAATATTAATATATTACTTATTAAAAATAAATAATTTTTTTAATTATAATTTTTAGAGGTTATAGTTATTATATATGATTTTATACATTGATGTATCATGATGGGATCTTATTTTATAGTTTTGTTGACTCAATTTAAATTTCATCATTTGATAAAATTTCCTCATTGTCTGCACCCATCAAAATTTCTTTTTTTAGTCCTATTTATTATTAAATATTGTCTAATCTCATTTTAGAATTATATTTTTACCTCAATATATATATTTTTTTGTTTTATTTAACAATAAAAAATTGATAATGTTAACAATAATTTTCATCCATTGTAATCAAATGTTTTCGTCAATGTCCACATTATTTCAAAAAAATACAAATCCAATTTTTTTTCAAATGAAATTATAATATGTAATATCATTGATAATCATCATATTTCGCTATATATAATTTCAAAAAGAAAACATATAACTCAATATTTATTATAGGACTCCTTTTACAAACTATATAAAAGTTAAAAATGTGTTTCCTTTTGCACTTGTAATTTTTTTTCTTGAAAAATAAATTATTTATGAAATATTTTGTTTAAAGTTTACATTCGTTGAATTTATTTTAATGTAATATTTAAAAATAATAATTTGATTATTTTGAAAATAAATATTGATGATAACATGCAACCTAGACATTTCATGTAAGTATTGAAATGTTTTCTAGAAAAATCTTTTTATGACTTATAATATTTTTTACTCTCATCCTATTATTGATCTTCCAATAATGGAATAATTTACTTAACACTATTATAATTACTCGTATTATCAATTTAGGAAATATAATTTTCGTATAAACTAATATAATCATTATTTCATGATGTGTAATTCCATTTGTACATAATATGAATGTGTTTTTCCATCCAATGTATTTTCAAGACATGATAAATGATTGCTTTCATATAGAACACATATTTGATATATATCATTATATGACTATTTTAATCCTAGATTTCCCTCCAATTCTGTATTAATGATTTATATATAACGAGATAATGATTTTATCAATTAACATGAGTTGATTTATCAAAACATAAGTCATAGGAATAATTTTTTTCTCAAAATACAATTAATTGGCACGATAGGGTTTGTCAAAAACAAATTTTTTAGAAATAAGAGTTTTTGTCACAATGAAATGGTTTCATTTGTTTATAGTAAAACTATATCCCAAATTTATTCCACAAATTATAGTTATCCTTCATAATTTAAAAATAATTTGTATGCCTTAAATATCTTATTACATGTTATATTTACTATACATGAGCTTATATGACTTTTGATCGTTACATGTAGACTATTCTTATGATTCAATGTTCATTTAAATTAGATATTTATCTCTTGAGGTTTTCTCACATTATTAATATCTAAAAGTTTTATGACTCTATTTCTGACGATTTCACGGGGATGTGCATGTAAATCTTGTTTGAAGATGAAAAGGTGGGTTTTGTATCCCCACATTCCCGCTTTCCAAAGGCGGCCAACATCCATTCTTTGTTCTGGGACATTTTCTCCATGATCGAAACGGGATGATGTGATGTCGGTTCTTCATTCCATGGATACCTCCTCAGAACTCATCACCTAGTACGGGTCTCCCTTGTAGATTTAATATGTTGATCGTGATACACTTCCTAATGTCATATCTTCATGGACACTAGTTAATTACACTACATCTATCGGGGAATTCCAAAGGGTCCGGTCTGGGTAGCGAACATTGATCAGGGGAGTAGTCACGTTGGAAATCACTGGTGTGTCTGGACGTTGGGACACTAGCGTGTCTGGGTTTCTTCCACTTATTATATGGCTTATCAAGGGTGCAGAAGCCCGAGGCATGCCAAGTCGAATGAGGATAATTCCATGCCATATGCATGTATCTGAGGTTTTCATCAGCTTCATATGTTTAACACAGGGTACATCACAGGTTTAACGTCTAGTGAAGACGGATCAAACTGATCAGAACACTGATTATATTGGATCATATGGGTGAAACCTCTAGAGGGAATATCTATGTTGGGGCCAACATGTGGTTATCATCTCGAGTGTTGTTAAGGGGATTGGGGAATGAGGGGGCATGATCCCACTGGGAAGTGGAAAACAATGTACGAATTAGGATGGATAATGGAAGGATTAATGAAGTGGATGGAGAATGTGTTGGAGTCATCTCGAGGATGACAGTGATGTTGGGATTGAGCCTAGAAGAGGCTTCCTATGTATCATGGTGACAGGGAATCAATGTCCTCGTAGTTCATCTGACTACAACTTAAAGATGATCGGTGATTTTAATGGCATAACGTTGGATGGGGTTGAACCTCATGGGGCCTTCCCAAGTACCTTGTCTAGGAGACAAGGATCAATTCCCACATAGTCCAGGATGGGGAAGTAACTGATGTGAAGATGACTGGGAATGCTAGGTGTTGCGCATGACCTCAGGGAGGCTTCATACATACCTTACCGTTGCAATGATCAACATACATGTAGATCTGAATATGTGGGAATTTTGGGATTACGCTCTAAGGAAATCCATGTTTTTTTTGAAATTATGTGAAGGGAGTTGGGACCAATTGGTTGGGGGCCTAAACCACAAAGAGGCTTCCTACGTACGTTTCCTTGGAAAAGATCAAATACATCAAAGTTATTAATGGGTTTGACAAAGCAATGTGAATATGTTCTGAACCAATGGTTGTCAGGAGTGATCCACAGGGATGATTTCTATATACCATGACATGGGGAGGATCAAAGACCTCATAGTTCCGGTGTTTTATAAACCTACATGATGATGGTCGGAATGACCAATGGATGTTGGGCTTGAACCTCAGTGTGGCATCCTACGTACCTAGCCTTGGAAAAGATCAAAAACCTCAGAGTTTAGGTGTTTGGTGAACCGATGTGATGATGGTCAGAACGACACATGGTTGTTGGGTTTGAACCTCAGGGAGGATTCCTATATACCATGCCTTAGAAAGGATCAAAGATATCGTAGTTCAGGTGTTTGGTAAACCGAAGTGAAAAGGGTTGGAACGACTAATGGATGGTGGGCATGAACCTGAGATAGGCTTCCTACGTACATTACCTTCGTAGGGATCAAAGTATTTGTAGTTTAGGTGTTTCCTTAACCGACATGAAGATGGGAAGAATGACCAATGGATGATGTGCATGATCCTATGGAAGGCTACCTGCCAACAGTGACATGGTAGGGATCAAAGTCCTCGTATTTCAGGTGGGTGTGGGGCTTATTCTCTAGCCATCCCAGAGTGGATGTCATTGTCGGTGCTTACTCTAATCCCACATGAATCATGATAGCTGTGAGAAATAAGAGGCATCAATGACCAGATGATAACGTCATGAAACGTGCGTTCGTGGGAAGTGGAATGGGGGCTTACGCAAGGTTAGAGGCCTAATGAAGAAACAGGGGATCGCACCGGGTTAGTAGCCCGAGGTGATGGATATTGGTACATACATTCGTATGGAGGTCCGGATGGTGATAATGCCTAGAGGGAGAGGGACATGGCACCTAGGAAGAGAGGAGGATCAGGGGTGCTACCTCCTACATGGAAATCTTGGGGCTTACACCATGTTGGTGGCCCTTTCCACATGGATCGATGTCGCTCTGATAAAGAGGGTCTCATTCCACATGTGGAATGATCTCACTCTCATGGAGACCAGGGGGCATGCATAATGTACAAGGTGGAGGAACCCCTCTTCTAATGCATGAGGCGTGATCATAGTTTGATGTCATGTGGTGAGGATGAAGGTTCTTGAATATTTAACATCTTGCAGCTCAGACAAGGTGGGTTCACTCTGCACCCCTAGGACTTACATAACTGGAACCCTCTACACCTTGGAGAAGTGAAGGGACTGACAATGCCGTTGTTGAGGGTTTTTTGTGGAGCGAACCATTGGGGGGTTCCACATTAGCATGACTATGCGAAGAAGTAATAGTCGTTAGAGTGTCTATGCGATGAAGCATGGGGAAAATAAACACAATGTTCAGTATCGTCCAAGGGACTTTGAAATTGATCTGTGCAAACCTGAGGTGCCACATAGGAATAGTGCATGTGATGCAGGTGTGTTGCGATTAAGAAAGGCTACTAACAAGGAGACTCAAGGTGTGGGCAGCACATGCAGTGCGCGTAAGAGAATGGGCATGGGCAAGATCAAATTCCACGTGCAAGACACAATGTTTACATGGAAGAAGAAGAGGATGCACGCAAAAGGAACAGGTTGCGCCCAAGAGGTACTGGTGGCACAAAAGATGAAGGGGTTGTGAGAATTTTGGTCTGGTGGTGCTCAAGAAGGAGGGGTGGCATTCAAGTTAGACCAGTTGCACGCAAGATGGAGGGGTGGCGCGCAAGCCCGGAGGGGTTGCGAGTGAGATGGGTGGTTTGTGCACAGTTTGGAAAGAGTGCACGTAAGAACTCCTGAAGTAGAGGGATTATTTTCCACAATATGGGACCAATTGCACACAAATATATTTGGGATGAAACTAAATTCATGAGTATCAATGGGCTAGTCCGACGATGACCCTGGGGAACCTATCACGGAAGAACCATTACTTGAAGGCTATGGGATTTTCGTGCAGCCGTGGAAGATGAGGTTTTCGTGCATTAGAGCATTGCTTCGTCTTTGATTACAATCCCCGACGAGCAGGTATACGGTTCATTTTATAGCCAGTGTCTTTGGAGTGGGGAGCAAGCACCTGGTACACAAACTTCGAGCGGTCGTCGGCTTGGGCGCATCCAAATGGGGTTGGGAGCCCTAAAGGCTATTTGACATTGCCTTGGGCACGAAAATGGGGTCTGGCATGCAAACCCCACTTCGTCATCACCATGGGGGCAGAAATGGGGCCGCACGTGCAAACGAGCGTTCACTATCACCTTGGGCATGGACTTGGTGTCGGGTTCTCGGACCCCCGTTCTTCATCACCTTGGGTGTAGAAATGGGTTCGGGCACGCAAACGGTCATTCTACATCGCGTTGGGCGTGAAAACGGGGTCGGGCGGTCAAATAATAATTCAATGTCTCCTTGGCCACACAAATGGGTCTGGGCACAAAAACTATCAGTCTACGTCGCCTTGGGTGAAAAAACGGGTCTAGGGGTGGCATGTCATGGAGGACGGTGTTCCGGGTGTGTAAGGTAAGTTCGACACACAATGGTTTGCGCGCCCTATGTACTTTTGAGTGCACATTCCAAATCTTGTGCATGCACACCTCATGATCCCCGTGATCTCATTTTTGTGTCTCGGATGCATTCGTTACACATTTATTTACCCGACGTGGCCCTTCTCTGAAATTTGGCATAAAAAAATTCCCCTGCTTAGAATCAGAGCCTAATGGGAACCAGAAGGTCAGATTTTTAGGGGACTCCAAAAAATATAAAAGATATCCTCGGTAGTGAGCAAAAACGCATTGTGCATGCGAAATAGTGTTGTGTGGGTGCGGAAAGTGTGTTGGTTCTTTATAAATTGGCTGAGCCCCCTAGGCCCTAATTTGACTTTTTTCGTGCGATAGGAATTCCTGATCTCATGGGAGAGGGTCACCATGAATCCTTCCACACGTGGGGTGTGGGTACGCCTAGGGAGACAGAGGAGCAACCTTGAGGGCTAGTCCCCAGGGCCTGGTGTAATGGGGAAAAGATTTCAGCTGGACTAGGAGATAATGAGCCAAAAGGAGATCCCCCTACCATACACATTTTCCAAGAGGATCCGAAATTGGTATTCTTGTTGGCCTGCACCAAAGTATCTCCTGTGGTGGGCCCCCCCTCCCAAACACATGAATTGGACACCGCTACACATGGCTGTAATAAGTCCTTTCTCTTTGATTTCCCTCTTTGGTGAAGAATTTAGATAATCAAGATATTAATTCCAGATGCAGGGATTACAAGAATGGAGGCACTACAAAACTTCGAGTTCGAGACATTTTCAGGAGTGGGATGGGTAGCGACCACATCGGCCATTGCAGATGCAACCATTCTGGCCAACCCTACCTCGGTACTCGGTGAGCCGAAGATCACAAAGAGGGATTGTAATGTGGCTAGGGTGGAACACAAGACCTACGAGAGAAGATTCGCTGACGAGGTGGATGTTCCTGAAGAAGACCGTGCTGCTGAACTCCTCATTTATTCCCCGACTATCGGCCTACGGATCCCGAGGAGATAGATGATTATGATTCATAGGCAGCTGATGTGAGTCGTATGACACATCACAAAGTGTGGAAGTGTATCAAGCACTTTCTATGTCATCTTCAGACGGAATGGCTAAAAATATGAAGGAGGATGAGGTATTCATTTCAAACTATTCTATGCTTGTGGAGTAAATTGAGGACCCAGCTGGCATACAACCTAGATCAGCTAGTGGAAGTGGGTCACCAAATAATTGCATTCCAATCTGAACCAGTGCAGGCACAAGGTTTGGTCAATGAACTGAGCCCTGTGTCCATTGATGAAGATAAGGTTCTTAGGGGGTGGGAGGAAATCCTGGATGCCACAAGCCAAAAGGTATCTACTATAGAATGATTTATCAAAGATGTTGATTGCTAAAGGCATTGTTTCGGTCGAACTCATAACCACACTTCTTCTTACTACCACTTGTTCTAAATTGCATGTATGGATATATTTTTTTACTTGTTCATTTGGTTTAATATATTCCAACCATAGTCTTGAAATAAATAGAAATCCATTCCTATGCTCACGTTGGTCATACCTGATATGAGAAACAAGGGCTTCTCAAATTATTACATCATTTGATTGTTGGATTACAAACCAAGCATTGATCACCCGAGAATCAAACAACCATTCTGGATACCCGAGAAGAGAAGGGAGAGGGCCGATTAGGGCCGAGGACATCAGATCTTTTGATGTGACGTCTTCCCAATTTTCTCTAGTGCTTGAGCGGAGTAACTCCAGGGGTGTCTGAAATCAACCTGAACATAAGGGAGTGTAATGTGTGAATCAAAATTCCCTACATTTGGAATACTGTGAGGGGGTGTTGTGAATATAGAGGATAAATGTTGACCATGTTAGAAACATAATATCCATATTGTAATAGCCTTAAATATGGATGGGGAATGAGGGCCGAACACTGACCATGTTCAAAACATGGGGCCTCACTCAGAATCTCATTCATTAGTCTTTCGGAATGTTGGACTAGGATTGTAGGTGATCCACAGGCCGAGCATCCATACTGTTAGGGGGTTCCATTTGATGTGAAAGGGGATGATTGTCTGAATAACGGGAACACAAATCGTGGAAGGTGGAGTGGTGGTTTTCTCAAATTGAATCCAATACTCTTAGCATTACACCACTGTGGTGAGAACACATTAGGTTGGTTCACTGGACCGATCATGGATCATTTATTCTTCCAAACATGACCTCTCTGTTGAGGAAATGGATGTATCCCACAATTAGCTAGGGTATCCCAAACTTGTTGAGGGTAGAACCATTGTTTAGTTTCATTCATTGAGGACATATGGACTCGTGCAGCTTAACATCATTTGATAGGATGTGGAGTGAATGGGAAGATCCCAGGAAGTGAGGATGTGGTGTGGTAGCTATAAACACGAAGTGAATGGGGACATGGAGTCTAGACCACACCACGTATCCCCAAAGGAAACTCCTCAGGTCATGGAATCAAAAGTGAAAATTAGGTTGGGCCTGAAGTAAAGTGGTCAGGCATTCCTACGTACCCCATGAATATTTCAATCAATCCTTATGTAGTTCTGAGATGTCAGATGAGGAATGGTACATGTGGCATGGTTGCGTTAGTACATGTCCTAGCAGAACTACAAAGCCAACGAGAGTCATGCTCGATGTAGGAAATACGAAGTAGTGATGGGACATTCCTAGAAAATAGTTACACAGATTAAGGATGATGGGACATTAGATTAATGAAGTCCCATAACTGCTAACTCACTTAAATAACGCATCTAGATGCGCTGAATAGTAACTTCGAGTATGTTGGAATTCCACTTGAACATATGGAAGTGGAAATATGTGAATAATTATGCTCGAGTTCTGGACCATGATGATGGTGGAATGATGATAGGGGGTAGCTGTTGACCATGTTCAAAACACAACATCCATATTGTGTTACTCTGAAAAAGGGACAATCAAATGAGGGTCTACTATTGACCGTGTTTGAATCACAGGACCTGTCACAAATTCCGTCTCAGATCATCGGTGACGTTGTCCCGATATGGTACTAAGCAATTGCGGCAAGAGACCAAGACACAATGGGGGTACCTTCAGACATGGAATAGGATGAGTATCCAAATGACAGTCTGACGAAGCTTGTTCATGGAATAAGGGGAATGTCCCCGGGAAAATTCCATACATCTGGATCTTTGACGAAACACATGTAAATACGAATAAAAGATGTATCAGATATAGGGAGTCGAGTTACATCCCAAGGAAAAGGGTCCTGGGGTCACACACAATTAACATAAGGTCCTAGGGTAGACCATTAAGAGGGGTTTTATTTAATGTACTTTTCTTAGGGTGGAGAAATAGCGAAATGTGACGCATAGTTCCCATTGGGAGATCGTAGTATTGGGTCATAGACCTCAGACCACACAGGAAAAGGTAATGGGAAGCACATGTTGCGACTATTGAAAACCCCAATGCTAATGTGAACCTAAGAGGTACTCGCCACCCCACATGTTCCCAAATGAGTTCAGGATAGGTGGTAAAAAATGGAAAAGATTTGTTGATTCCTTGGGCTAGACCTGGAGACCAAAATGCCAAGGCATTCCTACGTATCCCATGAGGATGTGAATCAAGCAATACATAGTTCTTGAATATGTCATGTAGTTTAACATCTTGTGATAAGGTAATGGTGTTTTTATAGTGTATGGACGTAGATCTTGGACCACATATGGTAGGAAATAAGGGACACACAATAATGTAATTACAATACCTGACTTGAATGAGGACCTGGTCCAGACCACCGTGCATTTCATGACGGATATTTCAGGCCGAGGGACCGAAAACAAAAGTTAGGTTGGGCTAAATGAAATGTGCACGATCATTCCTAGGTATCCCATGAGGATTTGAATCAATCCATACATAGATCATGAGGTTCCATGGTAATGAACTAGTTCCAGGGATGATGAGGTCATGCGGGTCTGGCCCTTGCACCAAAAGAAGTGGTATTTGATAGATCATGTTTTTTCTTTAGGAATAATGTGTTTTTTTAAGAGATGGAACTAAGCTAGAATTTCTAGGAATCACCACAGTAATCATGCCTTAATAGGAGTTGAAAAATGGTATGGTTTGTGACCAATACCAAACATGATTCCCCCTCGTGTGAGGACATCATGGAGCAGTGTCATTTATCATCATGTGGCCACAACGATAATGTCACATTTTTGGGTCATCTGATGGGAACAACCATTCATTTGAAAGTCATTCAATACAGACACAATAGGTTAATGTTATGTGGGACGAGGAAACATAGTTTAAATTCATGTGGTTCTGACATATGCTGGAGAACTGAGGTTCCAGAGGGAATGTGCAGAGCGTGATAAAGCATACCTGACATTAATGAGAACCGGGACCACATCATACCGCGCACGATTCTGAGGATGAAACCTCAGGCCAAGGGACCTGAAAAGTTCAAACGGTATGGGACTCGAGAGGCTATCCCCCTATTGAGATAGACTTGAAGACGATATGTCTGTGTTTTCCTATGTATCCCATGAGGATGGAAATCAAGCCACACATAGTTCTTGACGGTTCCTGTTAACATCGTTTGGGACAACATTCATTTTAATTTCATGTGGGATAGGATGTAGGGGGATAACTCCTAGAAAAAGGTGTATATGGAGAAAATATTACAAACCCAATCCCTATGCCCATTCGAGTCAAAATCGTTGTGGGAAACAAGGGTGGAAGAGGTTATTTTTATTCTTGGAATGAAATCCAAAGGGGAGTCATTGAGAAGAAATGAATGATGCATTTACTACAGCATTGATCCACATAACATGGAAATGTACACTCAGGGATAGTGCCTGGAGTGTCGAAATTATATTTGGATTTGATGGGGTGAAAAATAATGTGAATCAGTTAACAAACATTCAAGTATTTAAGGTCCATGAGTGATGGTGGAGGATTACCCTTGACCATGTTTAAAACAAAACATCCATATTGTGTTAGCCTAAAATGGGGAGAAAAATGAGTGTTGACCACTGACCATATTCTCAACGTGGGACTTGTATCAATTTGTTGTTTGAATCCCTCGAGGACGTTAGCTCGTAATGGTAGGAGGGTCTTTAGGCCCATAATCAATGCCATTTTGGGGTCCCTTTAGGTTTGAAATATTATGGATGGCCAAATGAACAGGAATAAGAAGCTTGGAGGGTTGGTGGGAACATGTCAAGGAAAAATCCGATACTCCAGACGCTGAACCATAGTACTCTTGGGAACATTGGTGAATCATTGAAGAGGGTCGAGGGGCTCACTTGGGAGTGGCTGATTTGAAAAGATGAATATAGAACAAGGGGATAGAGAACCCTCAAGAGAAATAGGTACATGGAGTGTTAATTACAAACTCAATGTGAATTAGGTCATAATCCCAGACCACATCATATACCCCTCCCTGGGAAAGTGTAGGCCAAGGGGCCAAGTTGAAGGGGATATTTCTATGTGATGCAGATGGACCCGATGTCTGGACGTTCGGGTGGTCCTATGTATCCCATTAGGATAATAATCAAGCTACATGTAGTTCTAGAAGAGGGTAATGTTCAGTTTACTATCATGAAATAAGGATGATAATGGGTAAGATACCCCACACAATGGAGGTGTACGACACATCAAGTAACCCGATGTGAATGAGGATATAATCCCATACCACACTATACAATCCTGAGTGAAGTCTTGGGATGGGGGCCCTAGAAGGCCAAGGGGCATGAGGCCTCTGATAGAACATCCCAAAAAGCATACAGTTTGATGTTTTGAAGTGAGGATTAAGAAAGGGGCAAGATACCTAAAACAAGGGAGGTGTACGATGCAACGAGTAACCCAATGTGAATGATGGAATAATTCCACACCACACCATAAAACCCAAAGTGATAACATGGGCTGGGGATCAAGAATTCCATGGGGCCTGCGTATAGGACTCAGATGGAAATTATTGACCAGTTTTCTATTTAACATCTTGCAGTGAGGACGAAGGTGGTATTAGTTTAGTGTAATAGAGCTCGGACCGAATATGACTAGTTTGATTTCATATGCGTGGGACAGAGTTGGGGAATCAATGTGCCTATGGAAGACCAAAAAATGGTGATGATGATAGAGAACCACTATTGAACAGGTTCGCAACACAGTATCCAACCTTGTGTGACCAGAAGGGGGGAAAACAACTGTGTTTCGACCATTGACCATATTCACTACAATGGACATGTATAAATTTTCCGCCTGAAATCATCGAGGATATTTCCCATAATGGTAGGAGAGCCATTGGGTGAGAATCCAGGCCATTCGGGGGCCCTTTTGGATATAGAAGGTGATGGAAGCCCAAATGATGGGACTTGTGAAGCATGATTGGGCATGTACTCACATGATGAACAATACATAATGGGATGGATGCCTCATGGGGATATGTATGGCGTGGTGAAATAGCCCGATGTAAATGATGACGGGAGTCCATATCTACCACCAAATCCTAAATTAGAACATGGCCCAAGGGGTCAAAGTGGTCGAATGGCATGAGGCTAGCTGCCACCACCAACTGTAGCCATATGGCATCTCATGCGGGAATTACCTCATCATAACTCCTAATCCCACGCGAGAAATGCTCGTTGTGGAAAACAAGGTGTAGGATTAGGTTCTTGTCATCTCATAAAGATATGATAGGTGGCATCAACTGAGGAGGACCACGGCCTGAATATATAGCAGGGAAGAATGATCCACAACACACAATATTTGGGACCTATGAGAGTGGCAATAACGACCAAAAATAGTTGTTGACCATGATCAAAACAAAACATCAATATCGTTTGACCTGGAATGGGAACAACAAATGTAGATTGCCTTCTGACCATATTCGTAACGTGGGGAACATTTAATTTTGTTGTTCAAAATCCTTGAGGATGATGGACCTTAATGGTAGGAGGACCCTTGGTCCATGAATCCATTCCATTCAGGGGCCCTTTTGGACATGAATGATTATGGAGTGCCAAAAAAGGAGCATGAGTGAAGTATAATAATGGATGTGCATTTCAATGTAATACAGGATGGTTAAAGAGGTGGATGTCTCCGGGGAGTGGAACGTGTAACACCTCGAGATTTTATGAAAAAAATTATTTTAATTTCATTAATGTCTTATGTTGTATGCTACACAAAAATTAGCTTTTTCTTTAAGAAACAACGTATTTTCTTTTTTTATACGCAAACACTATTCTTGGCTTGTGTTGCACATGAGAGAAAGCTTCCTCAATAACATGTGTTGTATGTAATGCCGAATTTCACTAATCAACGATATGTTATTAAAATATTATATAAACTAGCCATTATGATTATTTATACCAACTTTTTGAGATTTTATAAATTTTATCTTTCAAAATGGATTTCATTTTTGGTTTCGGAATATTGAAATTACCCTAGGTTGAATTTTTTGTGTTTTTCTGAAATCATTCAATTTTGAATGAATAGAAAAAACACTGAGTTATTAGTTAAACTGACTTTTTATTTAAATAATAATTTATTTTATTTGAATTTATTTTATGTCAAAATAGATACATAATACCTATATATGTTCACTTTAATTTATTGGAGTCATTTTACAATAATTCTAAATATATAAATAGTTTATTACTTTTTACAGTCTTTTACCCACCTCTTAAGAGAATTTGAAAATTTACCTAAAACCTAATTGTACAACTTCATTGAGTGGAATTTCAAATTCCAAGAGACATAGTTTCTATCGGTATGTAAAATGTTTTTTAATAATATAAAAATAATTTTTGGTGAATAGTAACATTTTACTCTTATTTACCACAGTTAAAAGTAAATATGGTAATTAAGGGTAAAAATGATATTATTATTACCCTAACACATGTCCTAATTATATTGGATAAATTTAATTCAACCAAAAACAACCTTTGGAATAAAATATTACCCTTTAGGTCCACATGGATTAGATTAGGACATTTATTATTATTTTATTTAAAGAAGAGTTAAAATAGATAAAATCAATATTTAATAACTAAAATATTTTTAATATAGGGTTATACCTAAGATAAATTCGACTATAAATTTTAATTATAAAGATAAAAAGATTTGAAAAACATAATGGTAATTTATATATATTTTTTAGACATTATTTATTTTACTTTATTTATGACACAAGTTTTATGCACTAATTGCCTTATTAATGAAATATTAACAGAATTTATATTATAAATACCCAAATACATGTAATTTGAGACTTTTTATGAATTAAAATAATTTTATAAGGTTAATATACCATATTAGAGTTGGTTATATGAATTTTGTTTTGAATTATTAATGTTTTATGAATTTATAAAAAAACAAATTACCAAATAGTGTCAAAATTGACATAAAAGTGTTTTTCAAAAAAAATATTATATTAATAATTTATATAATGGTCATAAATATCTATGGTTCGGTAAAAATACTTATATTATAATATATATTACATTAATGAACTAATTTGTGTTTGATTGGTAGTTTATAGTATGTTTATTAACCATATAGTGTAAGAATATAAGAATACACGGTAATAGTTAAATTCTTTATCTTAGAGTTAAATCTAAATGATGAGGTTAAAATGGAAAAAAAACTTGTCTAAAACATATTGGTTGTGAGGATTTAGACCCATACCCACCCAACTCCTTGAAATAAGTAACTTTGGAGCCATTATAAATAGAATATTAATTTATTATAAAATATTATTTTTATGTTTTTCCAAAGGTGCCCCTAACCCCTCTTATAAAAGGACACTCCCCCTTCTATCTAATTCACACCAACAAAGACATTTGGTTCGGAAAACCCCTCCCAAATACACTCTAAACTGTACTACCTTATTTTTAGAGGCCTTAATTTAGTTAGAAATTCATCCTATGGCGCCCTTTTGATCAAATCAAAAGGAAGAAACTGAAGAAGAGGTAAATATGTCGCCACCTATTTGAAGTTACTTTCTTCTTCCACTTCGTCCTTATTTCTTGTTTCCATTCTAAAATAATAACTCCATTATAATCAATATAATGTGATGTTATTATAAAAATTGTACAATCATATTAGTTAATTTATCCATCATATGAATGAAAAATCCACCAAGCGTGTGTACATATGGCTTGCCGTCTCCACGTCGTGGTGAAGTTTGTTATTCAATCATTTCATCATTTGGATAGGTATAATAATGAGTATAAATGATATGAATAATAAATATAACATTATTATGATTCTGTATATATGATTTTCCATCCAATTATATACTAATTTAATATCAAATGAATGATATTGTCCCTCGTGCATATGTAAAGACTACCGTCTCCATGAACACGATGAGATTCATTCTCCCTGATTAACCATTAAAGTTTGATTATAAAGTATGTATAATAAATAATCATGAATGACATTACATAAAATAATATTATATTTATTTACATATATGTTTCATTTGATTAATTATATTCAATTCAATAAGGAGATGAAAACAACGTTCATGCGTAGGTACAACCTACCATCTCCATGAACAGTGTATTTCATTCCATTTATCGATCTCTCATATATATTTATATGATGAGAATATATTATATATAAATCATGTATTACATTCTGGAATTAATTAAATCAGGATATATGTAATAATATAAAGAACAACAAGTCGAAACATGTACGATAAATGAAATTAATTTACCCAAAACGCTGCTTTAACATAGAATTTACAAAAGAACAGGTAATATAATGTCATAAGTGAATCATATATGATATCATAATCATTATTATGGTTCGGTTACAAGTTAATAATATGATTAAACCAACTATACAGGAGTTTTGGACACGTACAAAAGAAATTAGACCTACTGTAAGAGATTATTTCGCATCCCTTTTATTTCTGTGAGACATATGCATTAGTCACCACCTATTATTTTTGTATGGTGTTTATACTTTCTATGAATATTTTTTTAATTTTTATTACGAAATATATGATATTTATATCTGCATGTAATTTTATTTATTTTATTACATGTATGATTCCACCGATCATAAAATTTATGGGATAATTATTTCAATCTCATTCTTATCCAGGATTCTTTATTCTTAAGTATTTACTGGGATTATGATTATCATACATATCCATGTTTTCTAAAAAAACTCATAAACATTTTATTATTATTAAATATATATTTAAAGTCACTTTTACCCTTTTTTACATTTACCACATGGTATGGAAGGAATCTTTCTTTTGTTAACCATACGAGGTACATTTCGACATTTCCGAAAAAAGTACAAGGAGAATGTTTTTTTAACTTATCTGGTGTGAATGGATTTTTAAATTTTCATAACTACTTATTTTCATGAATCTTCTTCTACATGACTTCATGAATATTTTCAAAAAAATACTTTTATTTTAAAATTTCATGGCATTTTGTGAAAATAAAATTATTTTGAAGAAGAAAGGATATTTTCCTCAAGAATTCAATTCAAGTGTTTTAGTCTAACAATTTACTATCTAAAATGACATTATATAACATGTTTATGTTTCAAGAATAATGTATTTATTATTTACATGGTTTTATTTATCTTATGATGAAATGATATCCACTTGTTTCAAATGGATTATGTAATGATAAGATGATGTTTATGAAACCCATTTTATTATTTGGGTTGTGATGAATGATTTAATTTTATTTTGTGGCACACATAAGAATGATTTCATTTTGAGATGTGTGGGACCTATATATCCATCAAATGAATTGTGTAAAGATTTATATCTCATGAGATAGACATGTATGGAATGGAAAGTTAATTTGGTTCAGTGATATAGGACTGGAACGAGAAGTGAACTCGATCTAGTAATGGAATTTGTCCACTATGATGGTCATGGAAGAAACGCCTTGGCTACTATGGAAATTGTAACATGTTCTTAATGGTTGCCAAAATTTAATGTTTTATTCACAAGCTATTTTATCTTGATTAAAAATCCTTTATTTTCTATGCCTTACGTACTCCCAAAATTTATTTCACCACTCATGATTTTGACATTTAAACATTATGTTCATGTTTTTAGGTTCAAATGTATATGGTTTGTTTTATTTTCTCCATGCATACCCTTAATGAGAATTTGAGATCACCCTTTATATGTTTTCTTTTCCCCAGGATATAAAGAAAGGTTTTAGGTAAGAAAACAAAATAGGAATATCTTTATAAGAGATGTTGAAGATCTTTCACCATGATTAGAATATTATGTTCTGAGTTTCCAAAGACAGTAAACTATTACGGTCCTTGAGTGTTGGTTATTTTTCTGTATTATGTATTCTGTAAATGTAATGTCATGTCCATGTACATCAAGCTTGGGTCTATACATTTGGTATTAGAGGAAAGGTTTAGTTAACCTTTGGAAACTAGGATGCAAAAACTTTAGTAAAATCCCTAGAGATATTTCTAAGGTATGTCTACAGAGGTCCCTAAGGTTAAGTATAAGTATAGGTTATAGTACTATAATTATGGAAAAGATATTAGAATTAAAACTAAGTTGTTAGATATTTAAGGTACTCCCCCTTTATTATGTTGTTTTCCAAACATGATTTTTGCCTCTCACACACTTCTTTTTTGGTTTTAGAAAATGGTTGGAAATAGGAATATTCATGATAATGGAGGAAATAATGGAATATGGAATGATATTATTCATGAGAAACCAAATGAAAATGCCATTTGACTTCCTAACATCATTACTATGCCTAATTAGGAATCTAAAAATATGATCAATAATTTCAACTTTGGTAAGTTTCCTGACTCAGCTAATAAGAGAAAGATAGAGTTTCAGAAAGATCATAGAGGAAAGAATGTTCAATTTCGCCAATATAAATATTGTGGGAAGAGGCATCATGGAGAATGTTTCAAAGGATCTGGAAGATGTTTTGGGTGTGGAAAAGGAGGACACCAAGCCAGTAATTGCAATGGAAAAGTATCAGTTAACACCATGGATAAGGCTAATGGTATTTATAAGACATAAAAAATGGTTAAATGTTTTAAATGTGGAATGTACGTGCATTATGAAAAACAATGGTCTAAGGGAAAATATCATGGTGAGAATTAGCATGGTTGTATGGGTAGTATTTATGTTGTTGATGATGAAGAGACTAAAAATGATATGTGAGATTAAATAATTGTTGAATCTCGGTCAATGGTTTAAGAAGATAGTTTAATGATTTTTGTTTATCAAGACTTATGTTGTATAGGTAATGGTACTATTGAATAAAGACACATCTAAGTATTGTTACACTATTGTTTCTCCTTAAATTTTTGAAATTATACGTCGAATGGTACCGGTGACCAAGAATGGTTATTCATATATTTTTGGAAAGTAGATGATATGCGCATAATGATGGGATAAAGAGATAAAGAGATGCTTGATAGTATTAAGGAGCTCATGACTCATATAAGGACAATGTTATATCATGGTTTCAGAATATATAAATTTTGGGATTTTGGTATGAGGAAGGAGTTAACTTTTGATATCATTCAAATTTTCGCAAAGATTATATGGTTATTCATGTTTCAAGAGAATACATAATTAAGTTATTCCCATGATTGGAATGTGACCAACAAGATATATTTTATGATATATGGTGCATAAATGATGGTATTTACATGCTTGGTAGATGACCTCTCTAGTAATATTTTTCATTATACTATGATATTGGACATGAGTATTTAAATAAGCCTAAGGATTGGATGGATTAAGTCGGACATAAGATAATATTGTTTAAGGATATTACTTTTTTTCAATATTATTTCTGGAAAATTATAATAGTATAGTTTTAGAAAAATGAAAAACCCATAGGATGGGTGACAACCCGTCGCGTCGGAGAAGGTTGCGGGAATAGAACCCACAACCGAAGTGTGACAGGCCTTTATCACCAACCATTGGCCTACAAGAAGCCCCTGGTTTGTAGAAATTAGTTTTATTTTATTATGTGGCATGATAGATGAAGTATAAGTCCATTTTTGGAACCATATACGATTAATCTCACCACATATGGACTTATGTATATAACTATTGCTAACCTTATTTTTGAGATTGATGGAATGACCAGTCATTCTATCACATTTTCCGCTAACACTTCACGGAAGACAAATTCAACATCATTTATTTAAGAGATTATGTGTAAATTATTTCAGGCACGAACAACAGTGAGATTGTAACAAAATCAAGAAAGTATTTCTTTTAATTCACAAATTTTCTAACATTAGGGAAATGAACTTGAAAACCAAAAATGTTGTCATATTTCCCTCATATCTGATGAGTTAGATGGTACCTTAGATCACTACAAATTTTTGGCTTTGTGATTGGTTTATTTTTCATAGCCATGTTCTCTACAAATCCCCATCAGAACTTGATGCTTATATTTCTCTTCCATGTCGATATTTTCACCTATGTTCTACTATGTGGAAACCCAGTGATTAGTTAATTTCAGTAACCATTAATATTCTCAATTTCGTTTTATAATGTTATGTTTTGTTATTACTTTTTACAATGTGGGTTTCTATTAAAGAAACATTAAATTAGTAAACCATTTATAACCCCGACAAATTTCGATGGCGAAATTCATTTTAAGGTGGTAGAATGTAACACCCCTTGATTTTATGAAAAATATTCCTTTAATTTCATTGATGTATTCGGTTGTACGCTACATGAAAATTAGCATGTGCTATAAGCAACACCATATTAGCTTTATTATATGCAGACACATTTCTTGGATTGTGTTTCATGTAAGAGAAACCTTCTGCAATAGCATGTGTTGTATGCAATACTGAGTTTCAATGAAAAACGATATGTTATTAAAATATTATATAAACAAGTCGTTATGAATATTAATACCCACTTTTTAAAATTTTATAAATTCTATATTTCAAAATAGACCTCATTTTGGGATTTGGAATATCGAAATTAGCTTAGGGTGAATTTTTAGTATTTTTCTGAAAACAATCAATTTTAGATGAATAGTGAAAACACTGAGTTATTGGTTAAAACCAACTTTTTATTTAAATAATAATTTATATTATTTAAAATTTTTTATGTCAAAATAGATACATAATACCTATATAAGTTCAATTTAATTCATTGGAGTCATTTTACAATAATTTTAGATATATAAAAATTTTATTAAACTTTTAACCTTCTTTTACCCACCTTCTAGAAGAATTTTCATATTTACATAAAACAGAATTTTACCTCTTCTGTGAGTGGTATTTCAAAAATCCAAGAGACACAGTTGATATCATTAACTACAATGTGGGTCAATAAGATAAAAATAATTTTTGGTGAATAGTAATTTTTTCTTTTATTTAAGACGGTTAAAAGTAAATAAGGAAATTAAGGGTTAAAATGATATTATTATTACCCTAACACATGTCCTAATTATATTGGATAAATTTAATTCGACCAAAAAAACCTTAGGAATAATATATTACCCTTTAGGTCCACTTGCATTAGATTTGGACATTTATTATTATTTTATTTAAAGAAGAGTTAAAATAGTTAAAGTCAATGTTTAATAACAAAATCATTTTTAATATAGGGTTATACATTAGATAAATTCGACTCTAAGTATTAATTAAAAAGATAAAAATATTTCCTACATAATTTTATTTTATTTATATTTTTTAGACATTAAATAATTTAATTTATTTATGACACAATTATGATGTTGTAATTACCTTATTAATGAAATATTAACATAATTGATATAATAAATACTAATTAAAATTTAATTTGAGACTTTTTCTGCATTAAACTAAATTTATATGTTAATATATCATATTATGGTTGGTTAGATAAATTGTTTTCGAAGTAATAATGCTGTTATGAATTTGGAAAAAACAAAATTCCAAATAGTGTCAAAATTGACCTAAAAGCGTTTTTAAAATAAAAATTATATTATTAATTGATATAATGTGACTAATAATCTAAAGGTCGGTAATAATAATTATATAATAATATATATGACATTAATTAACAAATTGGGGTTTTATTGGGAGTATATAGTATGTTTATTAACCATATAGTGTAAGAATACAAGAAGACACGGTAAACGTTAAATTATTTAAATTAGAGTTAAATATAAATGATAAGGTTAAAATGGTAACCTAAACATTTCTAAAACCTATTTGTTGATAGGATTTGGCCCCTAACCACCCTATCCTCTAAATAAGTCACTTTGGAGCCATTGTAAACCGAATATTAATTTATTATAAAATAATATTTTATGTTTTTCCTAAGTTTCCCATCACCCCTCTTATAAAAGGGCACTCCCCATTCTCTGTATTTCACACCTACAAAGTCATTTGGATCAGCCAAAACCCACCGAAATACCTTTTCAACTATCCTCCATTAATACTTGAGACCTTACTTTAGTTATAAATCTAACCTATGGAGCCCTTTAGATCAAATCAAAAGAAAGAACCCGAAGAAGAGGTAAATATCTCACTACCTATTTCATGTTCCTTTCTTCTTCCACATCCTCCTTCTATGTTTTTTCCATTATAAAATAATAAATACAGTATATTCTATATACTGTTATGTTATTTTAAAAATTTTACAACCATATTAGTAATTTTATCCATCCTATGAATGAAAAAGTCACCACACGTGCGTACGTATTGCTTACCGTCTCCACGTCACGGTGTAGTTTGTTATTAAACATTTCATCATTTGGATGGGTATAATAATGAGTATAAAAGATATTAATAATAAATATAACATTATGATGATTCTTTATATATGATATACCATCAAATTATGTACACTTTTAATATCAAAAGAATGATATTGTCACTCTTGCGTACGTACAGACTACCGTCTCCACGAACACGATGAGATTTATTCTCCATGATTAACCATTCAAGTATGATTATAAAATATATATGATAAATAATAATTAAATATATTACATAACAATGATACTGTATTTATGTACATATAAGTTTCATTTACTTAATTACATACAATTCAATAAGGAGATGAAAACCGTGTTCATGCGTACGTACGACTTACCGTCGCCATGAACAATATATTTCATTCCATTCATCTAACTATCATATATATTTATATTATGAATATATATTATATATAAATAATGTTTTAAATTATGGGATTTATTATATCAGGATATATGTAATAATATATAGAACAACAGGTTGAAACACATACGTTAAATGAAGCGATTTTACCCAAAACACATCTTTAACAGAGAATTTACAAAAGAAAGGGTAATATAAAGTCCAATTTTAATCATATATGATATAACAAATATTATTATGGTTCTTTTACAAGTTAATAATACGTTTAAACCCACTATACATGAGTTTTGAATACGTACCGAAGAAATTGGACATACGGTAAGGGATTATTTCGTCTCATGTTTATTTCTGTGAGACATATGCCTTAATCACCATCTATTTCAATTTTTTAGTTTTTATGCTTCCTATGAATGTTTTATGATTTTTATTAAGAAGGATATGATACTTAAATATGCATGTTATTTTATTTATTCTAGGAAACGGTTGATTCCATCGATTATAAAAGGTACGGGATAATTATTCCTTTCTCGTTCTTATCCGGGATTGTTTATTCTTAGGTATTTAATGGGATTATGTTTATCATCCATATCCATGTTTTCTAAAAATGTTTTCATTAAATGTTTACTATTACTCCATATATGTTTAAATTCATTTTTACCCATTTTGATATTTATTACATGGTATGGAATGCCTCTTTTTTTGTTTACCATACAAGGTACTTTTTCACATTTCTGGAAAAAGTACGAGGATAATGTTGTTTTAACATATACGGTGTGAAAAAAAATTTTATGGATTCAAAATGCCTTATTTTCATGAAGAAAACTCTACAATATTTCATAATTATTTTCAATAAAATACATTTATTTTAAAACTTCATTGCATTTTGTGAAAAAAATGATTTTGAAGAAGAAATGATATTTTCCTCAAGAATTCAATTCAAGTGTTTTATCAAAACAATTTCCATAATAAATGAAATTATTTAATATGTTTATGATTCAATTATAATTTATTTATAGTTTACATGGTGTGATTTTTTTTATTATAAAATGATATACATTTGTTTTATATGGATTATGTTATGATGCGATGATGTTTCTGAAACCCATTTTATTCATTGGGTTGTGATGAATGATTTATGTATAGTTTGTGGCACACATAAGAATGATTTCATTATGAGATTGGTGGGACCTATATATCCATACATTTCATTGGGTAATGATTTATATCTCATGAGATAGAATGGCTGGAACAACAAGTTAATCTGGTTCAGTGATACATGGCTGGAATGAGGATCAAACTCAATTCAGAAAGGGACTTTGTACACTATGACAGACAGGGCAACAATGCCTTGGATACTATGGAAATCATATCATGTGATTATTGGTTTCCACAATTACATGTTTTATTCCCATTCTATTTTATCATGATTAATGTTTATTTATGATCTATGCCATACGTACTGCCAATATTTATTTCACCACACAAGATTTTGATGTTTAAACATTATGTTCATTTTTTATGTTCAACTGTATATGGTTTCTTTTATTTTCTCCATTCTTACCCTTAATGAGAATTTGAGATCACCCTTTATATGTTTTATTTTCCCGAGGATATAAATAATGGTTTTAGGTATGAAAACAAAAGGGGAAGATGTTTATTGAAGATGTTGAAGATCATTCACCATGATTAGAAGATTATGAATCGAGTTTCCATAGACACTAAACTATTACGGTCCTTGAGTGTTGGTTCTTGTTATGTATTAAGTATTCCAAAAAAGTAATGTAATGTCCATGTACATCAATCTTGGGTATCTACAGAACCCATGGTGGGGCTATGATAAACTCATGGAGAATTGAGCAAAAAGCATGCACCGCACCATATGTCTTGTCCCAAGTAGAGATTTAGGAGTTTGGGGCAGGACCAGCAGGTGAAATTTATTGGCCTTCATACATATCCCATGAGAATGGGAATAAATCCATATGTAGTTCTAGAAGAGCCATATAGTTTAACGTCATGTAGGATAATGAATAGTTTAATATCACGTGGGACGATGCTGTTTAAGGTCATGAAGGAACCAACAGTTTATGGTCATGTTGGACTAGACAGTTAGGGTCGTGCAGGACCATCATTCTATTTAGGGTCGTGCGGGACCGTCAGGTAGTTTAGGGCCGTTCGGGGCCATCATGCAGTTTAGGGTCGTGCAGGACCGTCCAATTTAAGGTCATACAGGACCATAAAGTTATGGTGATGTGGGACCCCATGACATAAGCAATGTATTACTTGAGGAACTCGGAATTGGTGGGAGGAGTTATACACTAACAACCCATAGTCACCAGTGAGTGTGCACCATTGAGGTAAACATTTTGAACCAAAAAAGGTCCTTCCCATTTGGGCTCCAAATTCAGTGGTTTCCTACAAGGTATCATTGGCATCCCCAAAGGCAGGACTAAATCAAATTGCATGAATGAGAAGAACTGAACACTCTTGTTGAAGGCTCTAGCTATCTTATTAGGATGACTTTATAGATTGTACAGGGAACAAAGGTTGTTTTCTTCTAGTGCTTCCAACTCAGCCGGGTGAATTTCAAATTCTTTATCTAGAACCTTCTGATCATAGACCATTGTGCATAATGAAGTAATCTGAATCTTGAAAGGCAGGATAGCTTCAGTACCATATAACGGTGAATTTGGGGCCACCTCTGTGGAATTACGAGTCATCGTCTGGTAAGACCATAGGGCATTGGGGAGCTTGTATGGCCATATCTTCTTGTTCTGACCAACAATTTTATGAAAAATGTTAGAGAGGGTCTTGTTGATCACCTCTATCTACCCATTTTCTTGTGCATTGTAGTGGGAGCTATGGTTATAATAGATGTTTTATTTGGCGCACAACTTCATCAACTAAGCTGCATGAAATTTGGTTCCATTATCGGCGAGGACGGCGTGAGGGAATCCTAATCGGTAGATGATAATGGATCTCACGAAGTCAATGATGGAACATGCCTTGACCTCCTAGAGTGGAACAACCTCATCCAACATGGAGAAGAAATCTGTTGCCGTCAGGATGAACATGCACTGGAGAGCTATCGCTGGTGGATATGGTCCCCTGACATCGAGTCCCCACACCTCAAATGGACAAGATTACATGGTGGAGTGGAGGGGCTCTAGCGGTCGATGCACGAATGTGTCAGGATATTGACATGCCTGACACCTTTTGGAGAACTCAATGCAGTCGTGGATAATGGAGGGACAAATCTACCACCTTTACTAGATCTAATGGGACAGATTTCACCCGGTCTGATGAGCACCGCAAGAACTAGCATGAACCTCTCGCATGACCTAAGGAATATCAACTCATTGAATGCAACAGAGGATAGCCCCATAAAATCGATGCTTGTAGAGAATATGCCCATGGATTGTGCCATCATGGAGGGTGATCTGCAATGCACGACATTGGATTCACTCGCGCTTGGCCCGATCATCCAAGAGGAAAGAATTTTGGAGATACTCGACAAAGGGGGATCTCCAGTCAGTAGTCACTTCAACCACTGCATCTGGGGGTCCTACAGTGGAGGCTCTAGTGGTAAGATGTCTCACCAGTAGGTCATCGTCCTAATATGGGGTGATGGGAGAAATAACTCTCCAATGTTCCATGTGGATAATCAGATCATCCTACTCAGGATATGAAAGTGATGCAGCAAGGTCGGCCAAGGCATCATCACGACCATTCTGTGACCGAGGACCATGAGTGACTTTCAACTGATATGGGAACTGGTCCATTAGATCGAGAGTGTACTCCAACAATGGTATGTGCTCTGGATTTCTATTTATGTAGTCACTATTGATCTGCCGATGACTAGTTCAGAATTCCCTTTCACATGCACATGGGGAACATCAATATTGGGGGCTAGCTCAAGGCCACTGATAAGAGCATGATACTCTGCCTCATTTTGTGTGTATCATTCATACAATATGAATGAGTACGGTAGAATGGATTGTGCCGGAGTAATAAAGATGAATCCCAAACCTACCATGTTGAGCTTGGGATCATTGAGCCTCCATCAGATGGGGCTTCGGGAAGTACCATCGATGTGTTTCTGCTAGTACAACATGGCTGGGTCTACAAAGAGGATCACCTCATCGTGGAAATCATGATCCAACGATAGGTTAGCAGAAGCTAGCTGGGAAAAAAGGAAGTCTGCCAATGCTTTCCCCTTAATATCTTTCTGAGGGACAAACCTGATATCAAACTGCTGATGAATCACTGCCTATAAAGCTAGATGACCATTCAACATGTGGTGGTTCAGAATGTACTTTTTTGGGTCTACCCAGGACCCCAGTTGTACCTCATGGTGCTACATGTAATGTCATAATTTATATACATCGAATAATGACACAAGTCAACTCTTTTCGATGGGGGAGTATCTAGTCTCTGTATCGATGAGCGTACGACTGAAGTAGTAGAGGCTGTTTTCCATCCCCTCATTATTCTTTTGGGAGAGAAGGGCACCGAGATATCATTCCAGGGTGGTCACATAAAGGATCAATATATTTCCGAAGTCAGGTTGCATTAAAACTAGAGGCTGGAAAATATACTATTTGATTTCCATGAATGTGGTCTAGCACTCTTCGTCCCACTCATAAGCGTTGCCTTTCTTCATGATCTTAGAAAAAGTAATACGCTTTCCGGCTAGATTCTCAATGAATCAGCATATGTAGCCTATGTGGCCTTGAAAAACTCAAAGTTCCAGAATGTTTCTTGGGGGAGAAATATGGCTGATGGCCTTGATCTTCTCAGGTTCAATCTCGATAACTCGGTATCTGACAAAAAAGCTAAGGAACTTCCCATTGGTGACCACGAATGCACCATTCAATGGGGTCAACTTCATGTGGTGAGAACGGAGGAAGAAAAATACATTCTCAAGGTCCTTTAGATGGTCTTGGCACTGGCAAGATTTGACCACCAGTTCATCCACATAATATTCCACCAATGTCCCAAGGATTTGAATGAATATACGATGCATGGCCCAATGATAGGTGGCACCTGAATTATTTAATCCTAAAGGAATGTCCTGATAAGGAAAAGAAACTTCTGGAACCGTGAAAGCTGTGGACTCTTCATCCTTGGGGGACATTCGAATCTAGTTGTACCTGGAGTACCCATCCATGAAAAAGAGGTCATGGAATCCAGCTGTAGTGTCAATCAGAAACTCAATCACTGGAAGGGGAAAACCATCCTTCAGAGAGTGACGGTTGAGATCCCGAAAGTCGATGACGACACTGATCTATCCATTTTTCTTTCTAACTAGCACAATTTTGGCTATCCATTTGGGTTACCAAACCTCCTTGATGAAATTGGACCCAATGAGCTTATCCACTTCCACCGCTACCATGGCACCGTGACAACGGTGCACCTTTCTAGGAGGTTTCTTGAACCCGTGATGATTTGTATGGAGACTGAGGTAGTGGATGACTACCTGAGGTTCTAGTCCTAACATCTCATTGTTACTCTAGGCGAATACATAACGATGTTGTTTTAGGAAGTCTACATACCGATGCAGCTCCACGAGGGACATGGAAGCTCTATCAATGTGGGTCTCGGGTTTTCCTTGCTCTCGAGGGTCACTTGTACATGTTAATTGACCATGGAAGAGATTACCTCTTCAAATATGGGAGAGCATCCTCAAAATCCTTTTCTTCTCTTGTCGAGGAGGGATCTCTAACATGAGGAGATTTCTCTGAGTCGACAGACACTGAGGACACACTGGTACTAGCCTGAGCGATAGTGGTTATTGCATCAGGAGATTCTGATGGTGCCAAAACCATAGCAATGAAGGATGTCGACTCGATAACATCTGGTCTTCGGCCCAAGGGTCCATGCTTGATCATATCAATGAAATTTTGGTGCGTCGTCTTGAGCTGTTTTATTCCATCACTGCGGAGAAAGAAATTATGACAAAATGTTTCACCATATCGGCGGGTCATGGCCCCAACAGATGGATGTGGAAGACGTAGGTGTCATCCAGAACTGCCTAGGGGTCAGTTGCAACCTTGTTATGCTCGACTTCATTATTCTGAATCTGCTTTTCCTTTCTCTTGTAATAGTCATAATCTAGGTAGCAGACTTCAAAAGAGGAAAAAGGAGACGCATCTCCTTGGAGAACACCCACTTGACCATTGAGGGAGTACATTAGTCTCGGGTGATATGATGAGCCAACTGTCGTGGGTAGGTGGAACCACGATCTGCCCTTCAATTCACTTTACATAGTGTCTTTGGAGAGAACCATAAACTCGGTGCTGGAAACTAGGCCATCGAAATTGTTCTTCGAATGGATCTTGCTGACTGGGTCTTCTTGGACATATTGTATCCTGAGATTTTTATGTTAAATGGATTCATATCATTTTTGGACAACCCTATCTTCCACAGTGTCTGTGTCGGGGTATGATTAATCCCAGAGACAGTGTCCCCAAGATAGTGGTGAACCACCACGTCATTGAATTGGCCGGTGATATACAGTGTGCGAATGTTCCCCTATATGGGAGAGCCTTCATATTCTCTAGAGAATGACATAATGCCCTGAAATTCAGCATTATTGACTACTTCAGCATGAAAGGATTTTTGGCTGGTACTTCTATATCAAACTAGGTGGCTTCTTAAAGCCTCAGCGAGGGCCTCACACATATCTGACTATAGGAGAAGGGCTTCAAGGATGGAAATCCATGCAGGAATGCTGGCATGATACTTAAGAACAATGTACTTCTTCACTAGTTGGGAACTTCTGCTTGTAGGATGTACGGGGGCGTCTGCCGGTGGGATCGGCGGCTGACCTGTGCTGGGAATTCCCCTCTAATCACTATTTGAAGCATGTGGAGTACCTACCATACTAGGTCATGCTTACTGGAACTGGTCCAGGGTGGAGTGTGGTTGATCATGGCGAGGACCAGGTGGCTCCACTTGGTCTAGTAGCACAAACGACGGGGGTGGCGGGCCTAATGGCACTAGACGAGGAGGCTGCGCATGTGGTGCTCTATGCTGGGACTAATGTCTAGTCATAGTGGTGTGAAAGGCCCAACTTGAATTGCCAACTGATGTTCCTCAACGACCCATACGGTTGTGGTTTCACCGATGTTAGCATTGGCTAGGGACATTGGGGTGATCTGCCTGGCGCTCCTCATCATCAGGAGTCATGTAGGGGTTTAACAACACTACAGTGTTAACTAAAGCATACCATTTATTGTCATTTGAAGATTCATCCACTAAAGGGTGGATTATGGGAGGAATCCTTATTTCCGGGGGAATGAAGTTTCTGAGAGTATGGGACGACGATGGCATTTGCGTGGCACATTGCTTTCCATTACATCACTGATGCATGCTCTTCTGTGAAGGCTGAGACAACGATGCAGAATTATTAGATATTGCTTCTGAATACGCTGGCCAATTTAGGCGTTGACAAAGGATTCCATGGGCACGGGAAGCTGTTTTGCGACCCATCCATTCATCATACATCTGGGACCTGGGGTTCAAAACTTACTGCCACTCTCCCTCACTGTCGATGCTGCTGTTTGGCCTTACTATGAGGCCTTCCACATGTGTCAAGACTGGGCCAAACCGGACTATATTTTTATCAACCTAGAGGTGGTCCAGTCTTTGAACACATAGAATTTATTGAGAGTGTTTCCCATGATCCAGTGATTGGGGCAGTATTTTGGGTGATTGAAGAGGTTCTACTCTTCCGGCATTCTGTAATCATGAAAATTCACGATCCTCTGTTTCAAGGAACATTGGAAATATACAGAAACCTAATTCTCATTGAATGAGTAAGTCTAGTTTCTTATGTCCAGAAAGGGGGCCCTTGGTTCTTGACCATGAAGAGGGGATGAAGGAGACTTTTGGGGAGGTAGGGCATGATTGTCTCACCTTGGCGGTGGCGGGGCATTATGCGGGGGAACCAGCCGATTTTGAGGTGTCTGTTGCTGGGCTGGAGGTTACGCCTATGGTGGCGGGCATCTGAGAGGATACATAGGTAGCTCCATAGGAAATAATTCCATCTATCTGGGGGCCTCTATTTGGGCCATTGCATCTGGCTTGGTTCTGGAAGCCCTACTTGTGGGAATTACAGGAGGGAACAGACTTGCATGGATGGCCAGTTGAAGGGATTTTTCCAGGTGCTGGGCCTTATTAGAGAAGTCGCGAAATCGCTCGAAATTGTTTTGGACGATAATATAGGGAACCGGTTCAGTCTTGACATCCACTATGCACATCATCAAAAATTGTTCTTGAATGAGTGGAATGTCAATGGAATACATGAGTCATTTCCAATGGGTTACAATGTCTGCAACATGCTAATCAGGCCTCTTCTTACACTTATAGTGGTCTGTGATACTCGTCTTCCACGTAGTAGAAATTAACTGGTAGAGGAACGGCCTAGGAAGTTCCTCCGAGCTAGATACTGACCCGATGGGTTGCTTGTTGTTCCAGAAAAACGCATGCCCTTACAATGTATGTATAAAACATCGAAGCATGGATTCTTATTGTTTTTATGGAGTTCCCATCTTTGGGTCACACCTTGAGATAATTTGGGCCAGGTGCGGCAGTGGGTCCCCTATCATGTTAAAGGAAAAAAATGTGGGATTCCTGAAACTCAAAGGCACCATCATATCATCCACCCATGTTGGATATGGCTTTCCATCAGGTGGGAGTTCCACCTATTGCATTTCCGAAACCTCAAAACGGGAAATGAGTGCCGCCATAGGATAATCTAGGTGGGGTCCCTGTATTGACTAGGAACCCTAACCACGAGTGCGTTGGCGGGTTCTTCCAAATGATAAGGTGGCTCAGCGGTTGGTGGAGAAACCTGTGGGGAAGTTGGGGGATCTCAAGTTGGGTTCCTTGGACTTCCATGCCTTTCAAGAGGATTTGGCGAGACATACTGCTCCCTATTGCCGTATTTTGTAGCTTCTACCATAATTTTGCAGGTTGGATGGTCTGGCTCAACTGGGGACAGCTCAATGAGGGGACGTTGTTTCTGCCCCTGCTGTACTGCTTGTGGATCCCCATAATCAAGACGTTATTCCGTAGTGTGTTCAGCAAGGATATCGTTGACGAACTTTTTTTTCTGCAAGTTTTTGGTGTAATTTAGACTTCTCAGGGTCCTCCTCCATCTTCTGAACTGAGGCAGATGGTTTGGAGTGTTAGGCAGCTCTGAGGTTCACATTACCCTTATCGAGATTCCGACAGAGAACCAATGCCTCGGCGGGTGCAGGGAGCCCCAATAGATTTCTCTACAGATGTTTAACTCTCCCAAATATGTGCCCATAAAGAATCTCTAACTCGTTCTCCTCATCCAATATGTCGGCCTTATTGACCGTGATTCTTCATGGGGGCATGTCTTCAATATCGCCTAACGAGTCAGACTACAGTTAGATACGTCTGATGAAGAGGGAAGCGTACTGCCCCAACAACGGATTTTCATGTGGGGGTATGCCTCCTTGAAATTATTGTAGAGTACCTTGAAACTCTGAATGCATTGCTGTTGGAGGGCCGTACAGCGGCCTAGTGACATGGGGCATTGTGCCATAGGGTGTGTGACCAAATCAACTAGACGAAATTTCACTCCAATTTCTTTAAAATTTTCTTGGCTCACGGGATAAACCACTTGATGATGAATAAGGCAAATGTGCTTCACCCAAAGGGTTTGACAGAAACACTCATCTTTTTCTGGAGTGAGGGATTCTGCTGTGCAGAAATTCGGCACTACCATGGGAAAAAACATCACCTGGAAGAGGTTAGCTGTGAGGATATTCTATAAGATCATTGTCTCGAATTCTGGGTCTGTCCCTTGATTACCCCACTCATCAAACAGAGGCAGCTGAGGAACTGGTAGCGGTATCGATGCAGACCGTGGGGACAAAAGGATGGCTGGTGGAGAGTACATCGAGCGAGCTGACAATACGCCACATCTCAGACAGTCCTCTGAAGAGTGTAGCAACTTATCCACCACATAGGTGTAGGATGGGATGATGTACGTAGTATCTGGCATAGGGTATAGGGATACTGGTGATAGTTGTCAATGTTGCACACCCACCACTGGTCCCCAGAATTGCTCTCCATGATCTTTAGTTGAAGTAGAGAGTACTTCTGCAGACGATAGTGGTGATTGCACGAATGTAACCTGCAGGGTTGAAAAATTTTCAACCTCTTTGATATACCAATGGAGGGAGGTGGGAGTCCAATGGGCCTCTCATTCTGGGATTACTAGGCTGAGGTGCTTCATTCCTTCCCTAAACATGACTCGGATGAGCGAGGGGAGGGTTCCCGTGCTGATTCGTACTCTGCTTCAGAGTCTGAGAAGTGGAATGGTTTTATCTCTATCCAGACCTTCCAATAATTCTTCATATGGCCGCGGAAAATGACCTTCCATCCCCTAGATGGCTCTTCAGGACATGGTAGATGTCCCGAATGATATGGCGCTTCTGCCGTACTAGCGCAGGGGCGGGGAGGTCCCCCGCCTGAGTAAGCGGGGGTGTGAGAAGCAACGAGACATATATCAAATGGAAAATGGGGAGGACCTCCGTGGGTAGTTCTGGAGTGGGTAAGACCTCTACTGGAGCTGGTAGGACCATCGGGAGGACATCCATGCTTGTTTCCCCTAGTGACATTAGTATTAGGAGGGTCCTCATACTGGTCAAGCTGACAACGGGTATGACCTCCGTGGTGGGCACTGGTGAAGTGAAGACAACCCTAAACCGCATGATTTATAGGGAAAATAGGACCTTCTCCAGCTACTAGTAGTACATGGGGAGGGTCCCCATGTTGAAGAGTTACCGGATCTGCAACATCCCCATTTCAACGGTCTGTGGTGGGAGGAATGACTCCATATCCAATGTATTGGGAACTAGAGAGACTTCCGTAATGAACGTCACTACTGCCGAGAGGACCCACATTCTACATGGAGGAGGCATGGGGAAGATCTCCATGACATGACTGGAAGTGCTAAGGCCCACATTCTCCATGGTAGTGGTATGGGTAGGACATACGTACTGGGTGGAGTTGTTGCGGTTTTTTTCACGGCGGCCACAACTAGTGCCAGGGACCAAGAGTGTCGACCCTACCTGCCCGTGGGGTGGATGGGGCCTCGATCTAGGTTGGGTATATGAATTTACCTATTCAGAATACATAAATAGTTTGTGAAATACGTCAATGGTGGCTCGGTCCACAATTGCCACTAACATTGATGCCCCTTTAAGGACTTGTTTTTCGGCTTGCACCCGATGCTAGTGTCGTGCTAGATGGGCTAGAGATGGTGACAATGGTATATGTCATACCTTCTCCTATTCTAGTAATACTAGGTGGAGGCATTTAAGCGGCCCGGTGGGAACCCTTACTGAGAGTCGCTAGAATTGGTCTCTGACCGGGTTGGCCTAGACATCCCTTAGCTCGTTGGAGTAGGGCAGGGCTTTGTCATGATGTTTTGTGGATAGGCTCCCAAAATAGTATTATCTGGGAGTGGGGTGAAATGGCTCCCTGTGTGGTTCTCAGGGGTGTCATTGACGATGATGTGTCTTTTCCACTAAATTTAGGCTGGCCAAAACTTGAGTCAGAATAATACCTTTCTCCTCGTACCGGAGTACGAGGTCATTAATCACCCTCCATTTAAGAAGCAGAGACGGAGAGATAGGGTGGGGATCTCTATGATTTTGGCTGTGGATACCGTCTTGGAAGAGGCAGAACCACGTGGGACTATTGCGCTGGTACTTCCCCTGCCCCTACGTTGGTGGGAAGGTGGTGATCGAGCTCGGGGTGCATCAGTATAGTTCCTGAAAGTAGCGAGATTAACTCATCAGTGATGAAAGAAAAAGGTAATTGACGACTGGTTCCCTAGAGCCATTCCATCCTCCATTACTGGTAAGATGGATCCACACTAACAACGTCGCATATTGGGATGTCCAACATTCTACTACCCCATCATCTGGTGAGTTTCATTCCAAGCCCATTATTTTCATGGGGGACCCAGCACCGAATATATGGATCCGGTGACATGCTAATCCACTAATGTCTCAAACGCTACTAATCTTCATATTGAGTGGAAGAGATTCTTGTGAGGTTCACCATTTCTATTTACAACACTTTTGTTGGGGCGTGTGATTCCGTATTGTTCGATGAAGAATAGGAGCAGTAATTTTTCACTCATTCGTGCTTTCCAATGGTAGGAGACATCTGTTCCTTATATAGGGTCATTTTCTCTTTGATAAAAATGGGATGATGGGATGTCGGTTCTTCATTCCATGGATTCATCCTTAGAACACGTCACCTAGTCCAGGTATCCCTTATTGTTTTAAGATGATGTTTGGGAAACTCGTCCAACTTCCATATCTATATGGACAACAGTGAATTACACTTCTTCTGTTAGGACATTGCAAATGTTCTGGTTAGGGTAGTGACCTTCGGTTAGGAGATTAGTCATGTTGGACATCACTGGTGTGTCTAGACGTGGGGACAACAACACGTCTGGGTTTCTTCCCTTTATTATGGGGCTTCTCGAGGGCACATAAGCGTGATGCATCCGATATATAATTTAGGGAATTATATTCCATAGGCACTAATATGAGGTTTTCCTCATCTTCCTATATTTAACCTAGGGTATTCCGCAGGTTTAACATCTACCGGAGATAGATCAGACTAATCAGAACACTTATTAGAGTGGATCTGATGGGTTAATCCTCTAGAGAGAACACTGATTTTGGATCCAACATGTGGTTACCTTCTTGATTGTTGTTATGGGGAATGAGGAATGACGTGGCGTGATCCCACCGGGATGTGGCTGCCCAGGTATAAAAAATATGGATAATGGATGGTTAAAGAAGTGGATGGAGAAAGAGATGGATTCATCTCGATGATGATGGTGATGTTGATCTTGAGTCTTGAATAGGATTTAAATGTATCCCGATGGCAGTGAGTAAATGTCCTCGTTGTTAAAATTATGAATATTTCAAAAAAAAATGTTTTAATAGTGGTTTATAACATTTCGGAATATCATTGGGTTTAAAAAAATGTGAGGGATACAATGTTTACTATTATGATTCTATATGGAGATTGGTTTTTTTCTCATTCTGGTAATCTATGTCATATCTACTTGTTCATTACAATTTGAATAAAATTTGATGAACTATCCAAATTTCTATATAGAATTATTCATTGAATCAATGTGTTGAAGGCACTGTGAAAAAATTTCATTGTTATGCAATTAACTATGATCACTGATTATAGTATCATGAAATATTATTTCTCATTGATACATTAACTATATAAAATAATTTCAAATGAAAAACCAATTAAAATCAACTTTTATTTTGTCGATACACCCATGAAATAAAAATCAATGTATAATTCTATAAAACAAAATTTATACAATCAATCAGCCATATAAGCTCGAGATCTCTGGAATTAACTGGATTAATTGATTAAATGGATTTGATAATTCTAAGAGGGATAAATTTATTGTTTTCAAATTGAAAACACTTTGTATCACCCATATTATTTAGTGATTTATTACTTTTCAAAATAATTTTATCTCTTTAATATCTTAGGAAACACACAACCCTAAGTAAACATTAACTGTAATATAGTATACCCATATACCCTAGCCATTAAATTGATGGGTATGAATAGAATAAAAAAATAAATAATTTTATATGTATTAAACTTGTATAAAATTTGTTCAGTGGTTATCAATTAAATAGAAATGAAAATAAAAATCATTTGAATATAACATCAATGTTTTTTGGGAAAAAAATTTCTGATTGATATTTGTTTTAAAATTAAAAAATTATATTAATAACTATTGATGAATTATAATAATAATATTTAAATCTTATATAAATTTTTTTATTACTCATCTTATATTTTATTTATGCTTTAGATAATAATTAATCCATTTTATGCTGAAAAACTTTTTTTCTAAATTGGTTTGTTGTCTTGTTTTGAGAAATTATTTTGATATTAATATTTCTATATTTAGAATATATTTTTTTCAAAAATTATATTAATTTTTAAATTTTAAATTTAAGAGATATCATAGTGTTAGGTTTTTATAATTGTTTAAAAAATATATTTTTCAATTAATTTTTAAAATACTGATTATTATTAAAAATATTCTTTTGTTTAAAATGAATAAAATTTTTAAAATTTAATATATAGTTTTAATAATATATTATGTTAAATTATATTATTATTAATTCTATTTCAGTCATTGGATTAAAGTTTCTTTTTAATTTTGATATAACATAATTAAAATTAAGATAACATTTTCTTTGGAAAATGACAATTTATTACATTTGAGGTTATATTTTATATTAAATTATCTTACATTTTTTGATAGGATATATCAAAATGGATTCCATATATTGAATTATAATAATAAATATAATTTACTAACTATAACGTAAATTTTTTCCAAATGAATTCTCAATACAATTCATGAAATTAAATGATGACAGTATGTGTGAAAATGGGGTTTTGAAAAAAACCTCATCATTGGTTAAGTTTAATTATCCAAAACATTGGATTTGTATTTGATGAATTTTATTTCAAATTTATTATATGTGGGTACCTATAATCTAATACAGATCGTTTTATTTTTAGGAATAAAGGAATAAATACATAGCTAAAAAACATGTTACAATAAGGAAAAATAAAAAGGGAAAGGTGAGTATCCTGAGAAAAATATGGAATTAAATATTTAATAAATGTTTTTTATAAATGGGTTTATGTCTCAGTAAAAAAATTTAATCCCCAAAAAAAATTATTTATCAACAAAATTAGGAACAATTTTTAGGGTGACTTCATGTTTTTAATCATTTTTATGCATTAAAAAAATGGACATAATTCTAACTTATAAATGGAAACCACTATCTTCCCCTCTCCATACATAAGAATATATTTTATTTTTTCATATCCAATATAAAAATATTTATTAATTATAACCCCATTTCATATAGTTCTTGTCTTTATATGAACACCTCCTAAAAATTTATTTTTGTGAAAACATATTGGTGTTTTCTGGGAAAGATGTATCATTCTTAACCGAGTGTTTTTGTTTTATTTATTCCCACACATCCATCAAATAATATTAAATTATGATGAAATAACAATACAAGTGTCCTAAATATAATTATTTTTATGTTATTTATATATCCAATATCAATATTTGCATCTATCAAATGGGAATAAAACCATTGAACATTTATATGGAGGACTACACCCTCCTGAACTAATGTAATTCAATTTCCCTAACCACATATCATATCTAGATAATGTGATGGATTAAATTTATATATATGAAATTTATAACAAATTTATACTTCTACATTTACAATTTCTAATATTCCATATTACCATCTAATATTTTGGTAAGAAATAATGTCGCTTGTGTATATGTGTAGACCACCACATCCACGAAGTGGTGTGATCAATATTTGATTTTATTAAGAAATGATTAATAATTAGGTTATATTTAAAAAATATGTATGATATATATGATATTGTAATGATTTAGAAAAATTAATTATTATTTCCCATTATTTTCTTATATTCAATGTAAAATGAAATTGGAATTCATGCATACCTATCACCAACTGTCTATCAGAAATATTTAATTCATTTTAATATATAAAACTATTATCGACTACAATAATTACAAAAATAATATATAATTGATATATTTATATCATTATATGTATTCTTGATATTATTTTAGTATGATCCATGTAAAAATATTGAATCTACCTATCCAAAACATAATAGTTATTTATTGAATAAGTGAATTTAAAAAATAATAGTTAATAAATTTATAAAAAATAATATAAGTAACAAAAAATATTGTGTGAAATATATGAGTTTGTTTCTCTAATATATTTTAAATAATTTTATATTTGTTATAATGCATTTTTTAACATGAATGACTGTTATCAGACCAGATATAACAGTTTATTTCACAGTCTAATCATTAGTAAGATTTATTATAATCTATGTGTCTCCAAGAGGAATAAACTTATCATTATAACATAATGTGAGTATATTTTATTATCCTAATGTTATATCAACAAATATTTATTTATCTTTTAATTTTACTATTTTATGATATCATTATACCATAATAAATTTTTTATTGATAACATATCATTCTTTTCTACTTGGTCAGGAATCCTTCACATACATGTATATATTTACTATAAAATTTCTAAATGGATAGTTTTAATGAATTAAATAAATTAGTGGTAACATTTTTAACAGTTTTTGACTGACTAAAAAAATTAAAAGGAATATTCATTTAATTTTAAGAAGAGGGATATTTTTGGATATTTTATATAAGTGGGACATGAATTAATTTTTAAACCTATATAGATTCAATGTAATATACCACCATCCTAATAAATCAAATCGTTGAATAATCCATCAAACTTTTAAATGGTTATATTAAATTTTTTTGTGTTCCATAATATGTATATATTATTTTAATGATATATGAATTAGTTCAATATAAAAAGTTTATAATCCTAATGAAATTTCTTATTGATCTTCTGAAAATGTTTTATTATATTTTACCATCCCTTTTTGAATCTTATTCATTACTGCGGATTTAATATTTTGTTACAATAAAAGATATTTCATTGGATTTTTTATGATCTTAGAGAATTTGGATATTATTAATACTATGTATTCTACTACTCTGAATATAAAATTATATTTATTTTTATGTAATATTGAGTAATATGTGAGGTTTATTCATATTATGAATGAATAGGAAATGTTATTTTGTAGTTCACTAATAAAATAACATATACCTTGTATTTATTAAAATGAATCATTAGAATAATTTCATATAGAATGTGGACAGATTTGTGTAATATGTCATGGAATAAGGCATTGATGGTAAGTTTCTTATATTAGACATTATGAATTACATAATTTTGAAATAAACTATCTAGGGAAAAAAATATTGGATTGATTATAATATCCATGTATATGTTTTTAGCACATTTTATTTTTGAACTAAATTATCTGACCATCATTTATTCCATCTATATTATCCATGATGTACTAGATTTAATGATTTGTATACCAAAATTGAGTTTATGAGATTATATAGTTCTTATTATTACATTCCCATGGATTATAATAATTGCATTATGAAATGTATATATGGATAACATAAAAGAGAAATTGGTTTTATCAATAAAAATTATACTTCTTATTTTATGCTTCAAAATGTAATGTGAAATACAACATGTATCTAGTATTTGAAGAAAACTAATATATTCAGTCCTTTGGGATGAAATTCCTTGTTAGTATTTCTAATGTTATTTATAAACCACCACAACTAGGATTCTAGGGTCAGTGTATTTATAGTTCGTATTATATAATGATTAGTAGAAACCACGGGAATTATGATTTTTAAAATCATAAGTCAGGTAATATAACCATATTATTAACATAGAGGATATATCTAAATAAAGGATAAGATTCAATAGTGTTGGTAAGGTTTATATTTCACGGTTTTCATAGAAATAACATCATGTATGTATAAAATATATTTTGATATGGTTTTTTCTTATAAATATATAGGGGTAACATCCCCAAATTTATTTTTTTAGCATAAAAAAAATTCTAATATATGGCGAGTGTTCCCTTACCATTCCCCTAGTTTAAAACACCCATATATTATTCAATGTTTAATTATAATTTTCATTAATTACCATTATAATGGATTTGAAAACATTTTTTTAATTATAAAATGTACTAAGGGAACAATGTTTATGAATATTAGATTGGTCACACATTAATTTTAAAAATATTGTATTGTGATTATGTTCATTTGAAATTATAGAATGTGATACATAACATAATGCTATAATATATTCTAGTCCACTACATAGAAAAATTATATAGAAGAATGAATAGTAATATAATCTACAAAAATAATCATTGTAAGGATTATCTTACAAAGCCTTATTATGTTACTAGAGTTGGATTTGAATAAATTAAAACTATACTGTGATAGAAAACTTATGATATGATAAATAAATATTCAAATATAGATTATACATATAATACATAACATGTTGAAATAATGTTTTACCACTACATGCGTTATTAGCCTCCACCATTCAATGGTAATAAAAATAGCTTCTTTCCAATAAATTCATATGATGCTTAGATAATATATTTGTATCATTTTGAAACAATGAAACAAAAAATTTTTCATTGTAGTTTATCATCTCATATAGGATGAAGATCATTGGCGGTCATTAATTAAAAGCAATAAGGATAATGATGAGATACATTCAATGTAATGGAATGATCATAAAAAACAATCTATGAAAAATAGTTACCATGTGAACAATGAGTAGATATATTGTAAAATATTAAGTATGGGAAAAAAATATTTCTACCTATTAAGGAAAAATGAAAATAATTGAAATTCATGTTCTGGATTGTATATTTTATACAACTTTGAATAATTTTCATTTCAATGATAATATGATTAAAATACTTAGAGGGGAAGTAGTCTCCAAAACATTATCATCATATGAGGATATACTATAATTTGTTATCCAGAAAAATCAATTATAATATAATTCTTATGACATCAAAATAAATTTAGATATGAAATGTTCTGTAAAAAATAATTTTATAATTGAAAAATTAGGATGATTAATTTTCTAATATGTTATACTTTTGGGAAGAAACACCACATAACAATACTAATAGGTAGAATATTTTTCTTTATATGTGGAGAGAAAGACCATCTTCATCAGGGATTTATAGATAAGGGAGCATCTATAAAAGTTTAATTCATTAACTATAAGGGTTGCAGAACTACTCCAACTAATTTCCCAAATTTATAGGGAACATAACACAAACGAAACCAGTGGTACAATGTAAATAATATGAATTAATACAGACAATTTGGATATTTCTATCGATATGTTGAACAATACTCTTATCATCCAATCAAGAATTATAAATGTTTTATTTTATTTTTTATACCAACTATATAATATCAAATGAATTTTTTAATCTAATCACTTCACCACCCCAATTATTATATATTTAGTTAGAGGTGAAATTTCGTAGTATTTGGATGACCACATCTGAGCATATAAATCCTCTATGAAAGAATTTTTTAAGAAATTATCATCCTGTAAATATTTTAATAATTCATTTAGTTGAATATCGAATTTTAGAAGTTATGGTTTCAGAGATTTATTTTAAATAAAATATTATTTATCAAGGAAGGAATGTCACAATCGATTTTCCGTATCAAACATATATCTCTTATCAGTTCAAGGATGAACTAGAACACCCATTAGAATATAATTTTTTTATATGTTGATATCCCCCAATTCATGATGGATATTTATCTCATATTCTTATAAATACACAAAATATTGAGAAATTTTCTCATTTTTAGTAATATGTGTATGTGTTTCTTATATTATTTTATAGTATTCACTCTAATCATGAAGTTATGTATTTAATAGAACTCATAACTAGTTCTTTTTATTTCAAAAACTCATTATAGAATGGATCTGATTGAGTTTCATGAATTTAAGATAAAACTATGAGTTAATCTAGAAAAGTGATTTTTTCATCCTATAACATCCCCAAGGGGTGCACCCTTTATTTTATTGGGAAGAAATATAATTAAATTCATATTATCATTTATTTTTAGGATCATAACAAGATCATTGTTATTAAAATGTATTCATTAACACATATTTAAAAACTATATGAATAATTAAGAATATTTATTAATTTTTCAATGATTCATCATTGATTTGGATATCATAGGATAAGGATAAAGAATGGATATATTCCCATAAAATCCTTTGATATTTGGTATGATAAATTCAAATTTATAATAACCCCATTTGGACATACCAATGATATTTTTATATTGAGGGATTTAATTATTAGACTATTCCTAAATACAATAATAACTTTGGGATAGTCATTATTGATGGGGTTACTATATGTTCAATTATAAAAAATATCAGGAAGAACATTTTAAAATTGTTTAAAAGGCACATAAGAAAATGAAGTTGACATCAATGTTTACCTAGTTTGAGTGGATGCTCTAAAAGTTTAATTATTGGGTATCACAATCTCATGTGGGGATATAGCAGTGGATCCATAAAAGTAAAATGTCATTGTGTATTGTACCCGACTGACTATAGTGAATGATATCCTTTATTATTGGTTTTAATGGACATTATCAATGCATTGTGGAATATTTCTGAAGACTATCTAATCCATTCTCCTAGATGACTCTGATTGGGGCTATGTATTTATGGATAAATGAACGTGAGGAAGGATTCAGTGATATGAAGAGATGTTTGGACAATGTTCCTATTATTACAAAACCCTATAGTAGATTAGGGGTCATGATCTATAGTGATAAATTAAATAGGATAGTTTTATATGTCCCCATATTGAATGACATGGTGGTATAATATGTCTCTCACCAATTAAAAATTAACAAACCTATAACCTAACTAATGATATAGAGTAGTATGCGTTAATAGTTTCATTAAATATATGGATGAATTATATATTTAGTGAATTTTTTGTTATATATAGTGGTAAGAATTTTGTTATGTACATATTTTCTTAGATGGTGTTTAATATTCCCAAAAAAATATGGGTTGATTTCGACAATTATTATTATTGTTAATGGAAGTGCTTATATGGATATATGTGTTCAACTATCAATATATGTGATGATTAAAGAGACACAAATATAAGATGTGGATTTATAAAAGAAAATGAGAAATGTTCCTTAGGATAACTATTAATGTTATGGAATGACATGTTTATGTAACCCTCTATGGGTTACATCCATACCAAATTTGAGGAATGATCTGTTGCATAAGTCTCATAGTTCATTATTCTATATTCATACTAAAATTATGATGTTATCAATAGGTCAAAGAGATAATTCCTATTGCGACAAAATAATGGAATATAATGATGAGTATGTATATCAATGAGTGGTGTATCTTTAATATAATGTCGTTAGATTAAAATCTGAGGGGATTTTATAACTATTACTCTAACAAAAATTGAATTGAGAAAACATCACCCTTGATTTTTAATCGAACTTCCAAAAATATAATATGGCCATATATCACTATAGGTTATTTATAATCACCTTTTGAAACTAGAAATCATAATTTTTATTATATAGGGTTTTCATCTAATCAATTCTAAATTATATACATTATGAAATTGATAAGGATTCATGGATTACCACATTCTATTATATCTATTTGTGATCACAAAATTTGCAGGTTGTTTTGGGAAAGTCTTGTGCATTATTTTATTATAGTTTATTTTTTTAGAAATTAGTATTATCATTAGATAGATAATTATTTTTAGAGTACCATTAAAACCCTATAGTGTTTGTTAATATCTATATTTATGTAATATAATGGTAGTTCAGATCGACAAATTATAAGTGTATTTTTTTACAATAATTACTTCCACTTAATTATTTATATGGAACCATGTGAATCCCTCAACAGAGCTATTGAACTACAATGTGATGGGATGATGTTTTATGAAGAAATATATTATAAAATAATCTTGAAAATTAAATTATGAATAATGTCAAAACCACTCTAAATAACATTAATAAATCTCATAGTCGACATGAATATTAAAATGACAATCCTGAGTGATATCTGTTGCTCAAATTTAATGAGGAGATATTTTAGGTAATTTTTAAATTGATAATGGTATTTTGATTACATAAAAATAGGAAATAGTATACCTAATAATATTTTTACCATATATATAATTTATCGAGTAGGGATTGGATGTCATTGCAAGAAACATCCATACAACATATATCATGTTCATGATGTGTTAGATGTTTATCTCATGAGGATGTACCTACATGATCATTCACATATAATCAATTGAATGTATTTACCACTAGAGTATGATATATCATTTGAAGAACAATATATATAAATCATTATCCAAAGAGATAAATTTTTTTCGAAACAAGACTACATAACTAGTTAAGGTCACATAGATGAGTTATAGATTTAAAGAAGATAATTTGGAACAATAATGTGTATTTGAATAAGGATATCCTAATTAGTTTTTATCAATGTTATAGAATTTATAGTGTTCAATTAATATTAAAATGTGTAGAATTTTGCACCATCATATTTAATGATATATTTATTAAAAAAAATTTAATACATATTGTAGCTTACATTACATGAAACTATGAATATAAATGTACTCTAATATAGTACATGAGAAGAACATATATATTAAATTGGTGGGTTTGAATATGAGAGAAAATTAGGAATATCATATTGTTTAAACCTGTATAAAATGACTTCATTTATTTCAAATTTTCTATAAATTAAAAAAGAAATGTAAAAATTCATTATTATAAAAAACCATTTTTTATTAAAACATGTATTTATATTAATATATTAATTTAATCAGTATTTTCCACCAGCACCAGTGGCATGTTAATGGTGGGATGCTTTTTGGGGGGTACGTGGTGATCGTGGGGTTATGTTCCCAATGTGGCAGTTTATCTATATTTTCATTATTTTGTGGTGTGACGCCGTTGAATCCAATTTTTAATAAATTAATCACTATTGGTTATTATAAATAAAATGTATATATTATATTAATTTTTTTAACAATAAAATTATAATTCTAATATTTAGGGATATATAACATGTCCTGTTTTATTTTTAATAGCTTTATTTTTCTAAAAAATCATTTTCAATGTGTTTTTCAAAATTATGATCAATGTTATTTTTCGTAGTACTAGAAAAATTATTTGAAAAATAAAATTAATTATTGAAATCAACATTTCATAATTATCTTATAGTGAATTTTAAATTATTTGTTGAAAATGTTAAATTTTTTATAAAAATGAAAATTTAGATTTAAATTAAGAATGATTATTTATTAAATGAATTTATAAAGAAGAATTTTGATTAAAATGGATTTAAAATTTAAAATAGTTAAATTAATTTAAAAATAATTTAACATATGTAACTCGAATAAATTGAATTATTTTATTTTATATAAATATATATTATAATTAAGATTTGTTTTGTAAAATTTATTATGGTCGGGTTTGGGAGTTTAATTTTCAAATAAATCCTACCATTTTTATGGGTTGAAATAGAAAAAAAGTATTTTTTTAATTTTAAATATGAATGACTATTATTATATAATATGTCTAACTTTATTTTGTTCACCATAATTAGTAAAACATATAAAATCATTAATTACAACAGTTAAGGTTGTACCATCATTTTACACGTTACATGTGCATTTGTTAAAATGAATTTTTTTAAAAACATGTACTTATATATATATATATATATTCATATATAGTATAACTAGTCCCATATTATCTAAATCATCACTTTATTTTTTTAAAATATAAATTACCAAGCTAAAAAAAGATGTTCCATGGTGAAAACTAAAATTCTAAAGGTCAGTAACTATAGGGGATAAGGGAAAAAACTGTTAAAAATTATTTTATATGGTGGGGGTTTGGAATGACATTATTTTCATTACAATATATTATTTATCAATTTTAAATGAACTATTATTGAGGGTGAAATTCCATTACATAGTAGATTTGGGTATTGACAAAAGAGAAAGTACTTCTCACTTATAATAGGGCACTCAATTTCTTCGTCCATAAAATGAAAAAACTCATATTGGATGTGACAATATCCCTCATAATCCCTTACATACATCCATTAAAACTATCTATATTTCCTTCATTTTTTTGGAAAACATAAAATGAAATCTTTTTATTCAAACATAACGAGGTTGTATGAAGAAGAGGTGTTATTCATAACCCAGTTCATTTTGAATTATTTCATAGTACACACCTAAAATATCATATTCATTTATTATGTAATAAAAAAACCATTATATTACATAAACAAAGATATTTTTATTCTAATATTTTAACCAATATCCATATACTATTCCATCAACATGGAATAGAAATACTCAAACATGTGTATGAAGGACTACCGGCTCAAGAACCGATGTAATTATTTTTCTATCATTGCCTCTCATTGATAGATATAACAAATTATTTAATATATATACATAATTTTTTTAAATAATTATACTTCTTTAATAATAATATGAAATATAACTATTCACCTTCCAATATGTACGAAAAGGATAATGTCACTCATGTATATATGTATAATACAGCCTTCATGAAACATTGTCAATCATTTATTTTATTTTTACATGGGTAATAATAAGGATATATTTGAATAATGTATATTATGAATATGATTAAAAATGATTTTGTAAATATGAAATAATATTTTCCTTTAATTTGATAACATAATAATTAAAAAATCATTAATTCGTACATACAGAATGCCATCTATATGAATGGTGTATTTATTTTTTTGATCTCTAATATTTATGGATTAACCTAAATACATATACAGTAAATATATATTATATTTATTTAATTAATTAATTATTTAGGTTATTTAACCAAGATAAATGTTTGATTGAAGAACTTCAGAACAAAAACAAACATAAAAAGACAGTTTTTATTAAAATAAACAATGATTTTATCAATGTTTTATTTTTAACATCATGGTTACATATTATAGGAAAATAATATATTCTATGATATATAAGATTATGGTTTTTAATATATTTATATTAAATAATATTTATTATAGATGGGGTTCAATCAAGTATGAAGGAAGTCAGGCCTATGGTTATTATTTATTTCTTAATCTCAGCATTTTTAAGGATTCCTTATGTGTTTTGTCTCTATTAGAGAAAATAACTCATTTTTATATATTAAAATAATTATATTTTATTACACTACAATTATTTAAATTTATTATATTTCATTCATTAATTTTAATCTATTTAGGTACTCATGATATTGAAAAATGAATTTAAAAGAAAACTGACATTGTTTTTTTAAATTATCAGGAATATTTCTAATTCGTGTCGTTATTTTCCTTTAAATTTAAAAAATAATGTTAATTAAGTAATTTAAGGGTTCCATAAATATTTATAATTATTTTTTTCTTATAAAAATGTTATTTAAATGAAATATTATTATTTTTTGAGTATGTTATGTTTTGACCTTTAAAAATAAGGTATTGTTTTTTCATCTTATATGGATGGAAGAAAATTTACCACCATCGGGACTAGTAATTGTCTTTAATAATAATTTATATTTTTTGAAATGTATTTCTGATGAATATTATTTCCATAATATTGTAGGTATTTTTTTTATTTTTTAAATTTTAATTTATTTTAAATTAAAATATTTTATTTTTCTTAAAAAATTACCTTGTGATATTTTAGAAATATTTTAATCTATATTAATATATTTTGTTAAATATTACTAGATACTATGGTTATAATATTTTGATACAATCCTCCATATTTATATGGATGGATTATGGTCCTATTTATTAGATAAATTAATTATATTCTATATTGTAGTTATACCTATATATATTATTATTATTTTTATGGAATGTTGATTAATATGTGTTGTTTATTTATATAATGAATTCATTAAAAATAAAAAGTGATGGTTGGTCCCCAAAATTACAAATCCCATATATATGAATTGGTATGTCTTTTGATAAAATCATGATAGGATAATTTTTTAATGACTCTCCCTTTTTGGAATGATGTTTTTTCAAGAGGCATCAATGGTATGTTTTAGATGTCTAAATGTGTTCAATCAATCATTATAAAATAGTAGTTTTTATAGCTATGACTATATAAATATTTATGATACTCATAGATTATTTTATAACTCATATATTAAAATTAATTTCATTATTTAATAATAATTTATTCTTTATATATTATTCATGCCTTATTTTCTTCTATTGTACACATTACTATAGTAAGAGTCTGATTTTACCCCTTTCATATATATCATTTCCACTTAAAGTTAGGAAATAATGTATAATTGATATGTAAGGGAATGATAAATGTAATAATGGCGTTTTAAAGAAAAATAAAACTATTTGTTTTTTGTTTTAAAATGTAATGTGAAATTATTGTATAAATATATTTTTCCATTCCTAATTAACTAATCACACTTTTGTAGTGTGATTAATTGTATCATTTCACAATGTAATAATTTAACCATTTATTTATCCATGTATATTATATGTTTTTAAAATTACATTTATTAAACTATATTATATGGACAATAGAGTACGTTTGATTTCTATATCATTAATGAAAAAAAATCTATTTTAGAGAAATTGGGTACAAATACATCGAATATAATAATTTTGTACTATATATTCAAGATCAAATTTTAGTTTGTCATTATAGAAATGAATATCTCCATTATTTTATTCACCCAATTATATAGGATTTCAATCTATGTATTAATAAAATGTTTAGGGTGATATTAAAATATTTTTAGTCTTAATGTATATAGATAAATGTGGAGTTACAGGTCGGTAAATTTCTCACCAATCAATATGTTAATATTGAAATGATAGACTAGCTAGAAAATCATAATTTGTACACAGATTTATATCTAAAATTGTGTAACTTTTAATGATAGGGTTTCTGGTTTTCCTAAGATGATTGAAAAAAATGAATCCATTTTGGTGATTATTGGTGGAAAAATTATTTCAACTCATTTCAAACCAACAATGGAGTAATTTTTTTATTGATTTAGAAATGATATATACCTAAAACGTGTTGATGTTTTATGTGGTTAAAATTTTTAGTGTCCAAGAAATTATTCCAGATGATTTTTATTATATTAATTTTCTTTCAATATTCCTATGGAAACCAATTAACTATAATCATGATGTAATAACCTCAAATAAGTAGAATATTTGATATTTAAATATAAACAATTTGTGATTTAATTAGATAATTTATTATATTCATTATGTTTCCATGGGAAGAATAATTCCAATTAGTGTAATTTTATATTGACGATCGTTATAAAAAACTATTATTAAACAAGAAGAATCGTACATTTATCACTGTTATCCTCCACATTATCAAGTATATATTGTGAAAAATCAATTATTAGATTATTTTGTGTGTGGTCTATTACCAGGAATTCTAATTTGGTAAGGAAATGAATAGAAATTACACACAATCATCAGAAAGATTATAAATAAAATTATTCTCATCTATGTTCTTTTAAATTGGGGGATAATTTAATTATTTGGGTGTCTTGGAGGTTATGGAATCACAATGTGGTAATTCAAGAAAAACTATATCATTGGCGTGTATGATTATTTGAGATTTCATTCTGTATAAGTGAGGTGTGATATTATTCTCCAATAACACTATGATTTTCCCCATTTCATAATTATTTCAATAAAATAATTTAAAAATAACTAAAATGACCCAACTCATGTGATTAGATGTTATCAATTTATCCTTGATCAAGAAGAAACCATAACTCACTCAATAATTTATCTTTCATGGAAATAAAATAACTAGATTGAAAACATATCACATTATTATGGGTATTATTTAACATGGAATATTTCATGATGATAAAATAAGTTGGGATATATTTTCCTATGGATAATAACAAGAGTTTTATTGAGACCCTTTCATCCTAGAGCATTTAAATGGACCAAATTTTGATTGTAAGGAAAATTTAATACCCTTGGATTGTTATATTTTATGATTTATTATGAATTATTAGATTGGAAATACATTGTGGTTTTTTTGAGATGATTTTGAGATATTTAATTTGTTTTTGAATGATTTTAAAAGGCGTTCATTCCAAGTATATTTATAGGAAACAATGATAAATCCAAAACTAAATATATTTAATGAAATGGGGTCTATGAATAGGTTCATGGATTTAAAATGGTTTGAGTTAATTTTATAAATAACTGTGAGGATATATGTTTTTTTAGAAATTGAAATTCACTAGGACGGAGCATATTTTACAAAACTATGTACCCTCTAAGGACCTATCCTTAGACATGACATACAGGAGGACCTTATTTTGGTCTAGGTTCAGGAAATAGATACAAGTAAAATAAAATATCAGAGTTACGACGAAAAAAATTAAAACGAACTGAAAGTTCATCTCAGCTTCCACGTGCTACAACAATGATGAAAATCTCTGGAAACCTATGATTTTTTTTGAAAAACATGGTGTGATCACAAAATATGCTATTTAAGGTGTTTAAAAACATTCGATAAATATTCTTTGTAAAATGGTATATAAACATTTATAAATACCAATTTTTAAAATATTGTTTGAAATTAATTATGGTATCGAAATAATAGTTCAACTTTATGAAGATACTTACGTTTAAAATTGCTCAAATATACTATAGTGTTTTTCTCGGAAACATTAGGCAAGATTCTGAAAACAAAATAACTAATTCTGAGACTGCTCGACTAATTTCAGGCCGTGATGGGTCCACACCCAATCTCTTCTTATCTACCACACACAAGAGTCGGGTTTTCTGAAAACGTTTTTAACCTTGTTTTTAATAGATATACATTTCATTGGAGTTTTCATCTATTGATAAAAATCTTCACTGCATTAAAATACAAATTTATTTATAAGTATGGTATAATTAAATAAAGACTTCCATTTTTATCATCTGCATGTTTGGTTACAACCAAAACATCTACCACAATACTTTGCAAGGTCTACCCATGCAATTAATCATTCTTTCTCAAATCCTCTTGTTGCACATATACGCAGTTTAATTTAAAATAAAAGTTAATGAATTTACACACATAAAATTATAAAAAAACTATATAAATTAGGGACTATATATGACACCCCAGTCTTCCATGGTACTCTTCTCTTTCAATAATGCAATATCTTGCATTGTACGCAAGTTCGAGATTCTAACACACGACGACCAATCTATGTAGTCGTTATGAATATTAATAACCACCTTTTGGAATTATATAAATTTTATATTTCAAAACGGACTTCATTTTTGGATTCAGAATATCAAAATTAGCCTATGTTGAATTTTTTGTATTTTTCTGAGAACATCCAATTTTCGTTGAATAGTGAAAATACTTAATTTTTTTTTTAATCAAAATAATTTGTAGAGATAAATTATACTATTGAGTGGTTTTAAAGTATAATTACAATATAATTTAACCATTTTATCCAATGGTGGTCATTGTAATTAATTTCACTTTGAAATTGGACATAAACAACTGTCAATATTTTGATTAATATTGTTTCTTAAAAACACGATATTTGTTTTGACAAAGGGAATTAATTATAAAATTAATTAATTCAACTTATATGTTAGGAATTTTTTAAAATAGGCATAATTTTTGAATTTTTAATATCAATTATAGCTTAGGGTTAATTTTTGGTATTGTTCTAAGAAACATCAATTTTTGATGAATAGTTAAACCACTAAGTGGTAGTTAAAAAAACTAATTTTTTGTTTAAATGAAACATTACCACTTCTGTAAATAGAATTTCAAAAATCCGACATACATTTTAGTCATTAGTAAGTAAAATGTGGTTCAATGAGATGCAAATAATTTTTGGTGAATAGTAACTTTTATGTTTTTTTAATCGCGATTAAAGGTAATTAGTGTAATTTAAGGTAAAAATAATGTCATAATAATATGAAATTACCTTGACACATGTACTACCCTTATTGGATGAGTCATGGCCGACCAACACAATCCATGAGTCAACTTGGGGACCCCATGGAGCCACTTGGGTAAGAAAATGACATTAATAACATTTTATTTATAGTTAAAATAAAAACGTCACAAACATATATTATTTTACTAAAAAAATTAAATGGGGTTATTCAATTCATATTTTTGACTATAAATAATCATTATAAATCTAAAAAGATTTCCTACATCATGGATATTTTTCTATAATTTTTATACATTAAATATATTACATTTTTTATGACAACATGATGATGCATCGATTACCTTGTTAATTAACGATTTAAATAAAATGAAATTATATTGGAAAATCTAAGACATAAACTTGTTAAAAACCTATTGGATGAGTATATTTCGAACCATTATCACCTTATACTATAAATATATAATTTTGGGACCTTTTAAATCCGAAAATCACTTCATAATAATGTAACATTTCATGACTTTCCAAGAGTGCCCCTCCTCCCCTCTTATAAAAGGCCCCCACCTTTACCTCATTATTGACACCATCAAAGCCATTTGGCTCGGCCAAACCCTATCAAAATACTCTCTAAACTTCCCTATTTTACTCCTAGAAGCCTCACATTGGGCAGAAGGCTTCCCAAAGAAGCCTTTGGCTCAAATCAAAAAGAGTTACCCGATTTTAAGGTAATGTCTTATCTTATGTTCTTTTATATTATTTTTCTTCTCGAACCCCTTAAACTCTTTTTATTACTTTATTTTGTAACACCAAGAGTATGTTAATATACTAGGATGTTGTAATGAGATGTATTTTATTTAATCATACACACACCTTCGTATAATGGTTAATGAACATACTGTTTCTGGGGGTGGCGAATTACTACCTCAAGAAACGATGATTGTTCAATAACATTTTACACCTCTCATGGTTTCCATTATGATGAAACTATTTCTTTATATGATATATATATTATGTTTATGTTTTATTTATTCTTCTTTATTTTTCATTTATGGCATACCTTTATGATTTCCATTATGGGTAAACGCAATAATTTCATTTTAGGAAGTGCAGACTACTGCCCCCAAAAAGTGATTTGAATCGTTAATGCCATATGTGGGAAGTATAAAGGATGGAGTAAATGATATTATATATGATATTATACTGGAATTATAATATAATTTTATATCATTATGATTTCATTCCATTAAATACGAAATAGAAATGAAATAAGCGTTGATGCGTACATACGACTTACCGTCTCCATGAACAGTGCATTTAATTTATTACCACTAAATGTTATGTAATATTATATATGCTTGTATATACAGGATATATATGATATATATAATATCTACATCATGAATATAATTCTGGATATAATGGATATTTTACCACATGAACAACTTGTAATTATAAGAAGTTTATTTTTTACTCAGACAACAAAGATCGACAAAACGACCGTTATTAACTTAAATGATTACATAATGGTCATAACATGGTGATAAGTGATATAAAAGGAATAATTGACTTGAAAACGGTTCTTATGAAAGTAGAAATTAACTTTATTTTATTATTTTGGAGGTTAAAGAATGATCGAGTCAAGTTGGACATGAGGAAAGGGACTTCGTCTCAATCTCCTGTCATTGAGGCATATTTTGTTTTTATACACAACATTCATTTATACGGTATATAAACAGCTTGGAATTTTACGTTTATTCAAAAGGAATCTTTTTATATGAAGATTTTTACTAAATGACAAAAGGGAATGTTTTTTTCCATACGTATGCGGCGACAATGACTTCTCCGCCACCGTGACCATTATTTGAGTTTCGGCTTCCTCTACAAGCCTTAACATTTTCATAAAATGAATAATAAATACCATTTTTTACTTTTCATTTATTTTTGAATTGAAGATGGTTTTGATAATGTTTTTATTATATCAACGTGTTGTATTGATATCTTGTGATTGAAATGTGGAAATGTTATGCTTCCTTTATGCATGTTTTATGTGATACTATTATGTAATGATTTATGATATGATTAAATATTTTCATATAAGGAATTCATTAGACTTAATAAGTGACGGGTGGAGCCCGCTATAGATCATCGATGCATCGGTAGGTCTCATGATACAAACTAGTGTCTTGGCATGAGGCCTTAAAAAAATCTTATTTCTAGTCTTGGCATGAGGCCTTGGTTATGTGGTTTTGATAGTATGGGATTATGCATTCCATCCTTATGAAAGTGGTTATTGATATTGCATTTAATTATTCGACTAGTAGAATATCCATGTGAATAGTTAAATGGAATTATTTAATTTTACTTTTCCATATTATGTTGAAGTTAATCTTTAAAAGAATTTTGTTTTAGTTATGCATTGCCTTAAATGTTTATGTTTATTTATAAAAGTTTTTGATATTTTTTTATCCTTACTAAGCATCTAAGATCACCCCTTTCTATGTTTTATTTTTCCCAGGATGTGAAGAAATATTTTGCAACTGACCTACAGGGATAGTCTGAAGGGGATATGAGTGTGGACTATGGAGACTATGTTATTGTGAATTTTCACTTTATGATGTAATGTAACATTTATGAATGTATCTAGTGTTTACATGGCTACTAAACTAATCGTTCTTTCAAGACATGATCTTTTGTGATCATGACAATGTCACATAATAATGCACCGACTCTGGGTAACTAGGGTCAGGGCGTTACAGTTGGTATTAGAGGCAGTTTAGTACTAACCTTGGAAGCTAGATTTACATAAACTTTGATTAGAGCACATAGCCCTAAGATAGATTTGGAGGATTAGTATAGAATAACTTCTTAGAATTTTGGTATTATAGATATTTTTGTGAGTTTTCTGAGCAATAAATCCCTGTCTGGATACGAATAGGTAGAGGCATCTCTGGGACAGATGTACCAAGGAGTAAAACCCAAAAACACCACTTTGAGCTAGACTCGAATCGGAACTGGTGCACGACAAGGGCATTGCTGCACTCTTGGTTACGACACTCCTGGGGTATATCCTTAGGATAATTCTCATTTTCATTACAAACCATTATGAATGGTTTATGAGTATATACATCCTAAAAGAAAACATTTTTATTATTATGGATTATATCCATAAACTGTTCAATTTATGTTAAGTGTTTTGTAATTTTGTTATTATGTATTTTGATTCATAAACTAATCTAGATTATGACATTATTTAGAAATTTCACCTAGTGGAAGGAACAGAAACTGTATCAATGCACGCACTCCATGTATGGATTTCCCTCCTACTCAAGATAATTATAGTGGAGGTGGTGATACAACTGGCACTGATCAGCTTATCACCATACTGGGACAACTCACACAGCTTATTAATAATAACCTTACTCGTATGGAGCACCCTGATCTGCAATGTGGAGGATAAATATTAGACCGCTTCATGAGGACACAACCACCAACATTCAATGGGATTAAAAATATCTTAGTAGTTGAGAAATGGATAAATTCCTTAGAGAAAATAATTCATGCCTTGGGGAGTAGTGAAAGTGAAAAGGTTATCATGGCAGTTTACCACCTCACTGGAGATGCTGATCAATGGTTGTCATTGATTCAAAACATGAAGGAAGATGATGAAGTATAAAATATGGAATGGAGGAAGTTCAATGAGATTTTGTTAGAAAAATACTTTCCTCATGACCATCGAGCAGATATGGAAAGTAAATTTCTGAGTCTGAGGAAAAAGGAGGATGAGAATGTCGCAAAGTATGAGTCTAACACTACAAGGTTAGCGAGGAATGCTGCAGATTACATACCTAACCCAAGAAGTAATATTGATTGTTTCTTTGATGTGTTGAAACAATTTCTTCATCGAGCATTAGTTTCACAATCTTTCTCAACGTATGAAGACATAGTCTCGTGTTATATCAAGAGAGAAAAGGAATTATCTAAATCTTATTACAATAAAGTAAAGAAAAATATGAAGAGAACGGTGGAACAAGGGACAGATAAAGTGAAAAAGGGAAATAATGATTTTCCATTATGTGATAATTTTGGGAAGAATCACCCTGGTACTTGCCAAAAAGGAATGGGAGTTTGTTATAAATGTGGAGAAAAATGTCACATGGATCGTGATTGCAAGGAAAAGAAAGAGGCTATCAATGTTGAATGATACAATTGTAGGGAAATGGGGCATTAAGAAAATGAATGTCCTAAGCATCGGGGAATCTTTACTCAGAAATTTACAAGGGATCAAGGCCAATCATATGTTGTTACTACAGTTGAAGTGGAATAATTAATGTATTGGTGCATTTGGACTCAAGGATTATATTATGGTTATAAGAATACTTTGATATATATAAGGATTATACTATAGTACTTGTTGTTTTCATTCAGGTTTTAATATGATGAAGGTAATCATATTTTATGTATGTGACAATAAGAGGAACTTTACTTTATTTGGGGAATCTGATGTTACAATTGATTTTGGAATTTAGAGACCTCATAGAGAATGTCTGGAAAGAGGTATTTTGGATAACTATAATGGTTGGAATGGATTAAGTTTAACTTTTGATAGTATTGTATAATGTTAAAACATTTCTGAAGATTATTTTTGGAATATTATAATACAATAGTTTTAGGAAAAGGACAGCCTGTAGGTTTGGGATAACCCATCGCGTCGGACAAAGCTGTAGGAATCGAACCCACAACCATAGTGCGACATGCCTTTATTACCTACCACTAACATACAAGAAGTCCATTGTTATTTCAAAATAATCATCTCCATGGTATGTGTTAATATTTGGAACCTTGTACGGTTAGGATAAATATAATATTTTTGGGTTCTATTATATTTTTGTGTGAAAGATGAGTTTGTGGTAGAAATTAGTTGAAGGTTGAAACTCTACTTTTCAAGTATTTATATATATATATATAAATATCTTATTCTATGATGAAATTAATTCGTAAACTTTAGATAAGGGATATTAAAACAAAAATGTGTTATCCTAATACCTTATGTTTTGTTTAACTGATGATATTTAAAATCACCATAGATTGATGGCTTTGAGCCCTCAATTTTACACTTGTTTGTGATTGATGACCTCAATCAATCCCTATAAATATTTACATTTTACCTCTAATTATGTGTCTATAATTTCCACCAATTTTCTCCTCTTCGAAACCCTAATTTGGTGGTGACTTTCTCATTTCAATTTCCATCTTATTAAGACTAAATTTTATTAACCCTATTTCTGATATGTGTTTTCCACAAAGGTATTTTCTATTTTCAACCTTTTATTTTCGAAGAACAATTTCAAATTGTGAGGACACAATTTATTGAAGGAGGGGAGATTGTGACACCCCAATCTTCCATGATATGCTTCTCTTTCAATAATGCAATATCTTGCATTGTAAGCAATTTAGAGATTCTAACACACCGCGACCATTCAAAGTAGAAGTTATGAATATTAATACACACTTATTGAAATTATATAAATTTTAAATTTAAAAATGGACTTCATTTTTTGATTCGGAATATCGAAATTAGCCTATATTGAATTTTTGGCTTTTTTCTGAGAACATCCAATTTTCGATGAATAGTGAAAATACTTAAAAACAACTTTTTTAATCAAAATAATTTATAGTGATAAATTATACTATTTTTTGGTTCTAAAGTATAATTAGAATATTATTTTACCATTTTATCAAATGGTGGTCATTAGAATTAATTTCACTTTGAAATTGGACATAAACAATTGTCAATCTTTTGATTGATATTATTTCTTAAAAAATTGATATTTGTTTTGACAACAGGAATTAATTAAAAAATTAATTAATGCAACTTATATGTTTGTAATTTTGTAAAATAGACATCATTTTTTAATTCTGAATATCAATTATATCTTAGGGTGAATTTTTGGTATTGTCCTGAGAAACATCAGTTTTTTATGAATAGTGAAACCACTAAGTGGTAGATAAAAAAACTAATTTTTCGTTTAAATGAAACATTACCACTTCTATGAATTTAATTTTAATAATCTGACATACATGGTTTTTATCAATAAGTAAAATTAGTTTCAATGAGATGAAAATAATTTATGGTGAATAGTAACTTTTATGTTTTATTAATCATGATTAAAGGTAATTAGTGTAATTTAAGGTAAAAATAATGTTATAATAATATGAAATTACATCGACACATGTCCTACCATTATTGGATGAGTCATGGACGACCACAGAAATCCATGGGTCACCTTGGGGACCCCATGGAGCCACTTGGGTAATAAAATGACATTAATAACATTTTATTTAAAGTTAAAATAAAAATGTCACAAACATGTATTGTTTTACTAAAAAAACTTTTAGATGGGTTTATACAATTCATATTTTTGACTATAAATTGTTATTGGAAAGATAAAAATATTTCTTACTTCATGGTAATTTTTTTTAATTTTGAGACATTAAATATATTAAATTTTTTATGACACCATGATGATGCAGCAATTACCGCATTAATTAACGATTTAAATAAAATGAAAAGATAATGTATACTCTAAGACTTACACATGTCAAAAACATATTGGATAAGAATATTTAGAACCCTTATCACCTTATCCTAGAAATATATAATTGTGGGACCTTTGAAATTCTAAAAGCACTTCATAATAATGTAACATTTCATGACTTTCCAAGAGTGCCCCTCCTCTCCTCTTATAAAAGACTCCCACCTCTACCACCTTATTCACACCATCAAAGAGATTTTTCTCGTCCATACTCTGCCCAAATACTCTCTCAACATCCCTATCTTACTACTAGAAGCCTCACATTGGGCAGAAGTCTTCCCAATGATGCATTTGGCTCAAATCAAAAAGAGTTACCCGATTTTAAGGTAATGTCTTCTCTTATGTTCTTTTGTATTATTTTTCATCTCCAACCCCTTAAACTCTTTTTATTCCTTTATTTTGTAACAAAACCAGTATCTTTAATATAGTAGGATTTTTTTATGAGAAGTATTTGATTTACATATACACACACCTTCGTCGAATGGTTAAAGAACATACTGTTTTTGTGGGTGGCGAATTACTGCCTCATGAAACGATGACTGTTCAATCTTATTTTAACACCTCTCACGGTGCCCATTATGATGACAATATTTCTATATATGATATATAAAGTATTTTTATGTTTTCTTTATGCTTATTAATTTTCTATTTATGGCATACCTTAATGATTTCCATTATGGGTAAACGCGATAATTTCATTTTAGGAAGTCCGGACTACTGCCCCCTCAAGGTGATTTGAATCGTTAATTCCATATGTGGGTTGTATAAAGGATGGATTAAATGATATTTTATATTATATTATACTGGAATTATAATATACCTTTATATAATTATTATTTCATTCCATTAAATACAAAATTGAAATGAAAGAAGTGTTCATACGTACGTATGGCTCAACGTCTCCATGAATGGTGCATTTAATTTCGTACCTCTAAATGTTATGTAATATTATAAATTCATGTATATACTGGATATATATGATATATATGATATCTACATCATGAATATAATTATGGATATAATCCATATTTTACCACATTAACAACTTGTAATTATAAGAAGTTTATTTTTGACTCAAGTACCAAAGATCGACAAAACGACCGTTATTAACTTAAATAATTACATAATGGTAATCACATGGTGATAAGTGATATAAAAGGAATAATTAACATGAAAATGGTTCTTAATCAAGTACAAATTAACTCTAGTTTATTATACAGTATGTTAATGAACGATCGAGTCAAGTCGGGCACGAGGTAAGGGACTTCGTCTCAATCTCCTTTCATTGAAAAATATTTTGTTTTTAAACACACCTTTACTTTATAAGGTGTATAATCCCCTTTGACTTTTACGTTTACTAAAAGAAATCTTTTTATACAAAGCGTTTTACTAAAAGACAAAAGGGAATGTTTTTTTTCAAACTTATGAGGCGACAATGACTTCTTCGCCACCATGACCATTATTTGAGTTTCTATTCCTCTACAAGCCATAAATTTTTCTTAAAATGAAAAATAAATAACATGTTTTACTTTTCTTTTTTTTTGGTATTGAAGATGGTTTTGATAATGTTTTTATTATATCAATGTGTTTTGTTTATATCTTGTGATTGAAATGTGTAAATGTTATGTTTCCTTTATGTATGTTTTATGTGATACGATTATGTAATGATTTATGATATGTTTAAACCTTTTCATATAAGGAATAAATTGGACTTAATAAGTGATGGGTGGATCCAACTATAGTTCCTCAATGAATCGGTAGGTCTCATGAGACAAACAAGTGTCTTGTGATGAGGCCTTGTCAAAATATTATTCGTAGTCTTGGCACGAGGCCTTGGCTACATGGTTATGATAGTCTGGCATTATGCATTCCATCATTTTGAAAGTGGTTATTGATATTGCATGTGATTACTCGACTATTATAATATCTATGTGAATAAGTAAATTGCATTATTTTATATTACTTTTTCCATATTATTCTGAAGTTCAAGTTTAAAAGGATTTTGCTTTAGTTATGCATTGCCTTAAATGTTTATGTTTATTTATGAAAGTTTCCGATATATTGTTATCCTTTCTAAGAATTTGAGATCACCCCATTCTATGATTTATTTTTCATAGGATGTGAAGAAATAATTTATGAATGACCTATAGGATAGTCTGAAGGGGATATGAGTGTGCACTATGGAGACTATGTTATTGTGATTTTTCACTTTATGATATAATGTAAAATTTAGGAATGTATCTAGTGTTTCCAAGGCTACTAAAATAATTTTTCTTTCAAGACATGATCTTTTGTGATCATTCCATTGTCACATAATAATGCACCGATTCTGGGTAACTAGGGTCGGGGTGTTACACTATATTCTTACGTAATTGATGAACATGAAAATAAACCATCTTCATTTAACATGAAATTATAAGTTTTTTTGAATGCAATGAACATCATTGATTTGAATAAACACATGGCCATTTATATGTGCAAGCATGAAACCCATAATGTCAATAAATCATGTTGATAAGTTACACACATTTTTTCAGAAGCATGACGATAAAATGAAATTAAAATTGTAAAATGATAACCGAAATTTCATCCTTATGAATATATATAAATATAAATGTATAACCATTTTAAATAACATAACTTGAAAAATTATAATGAAATCAAAATTTAAAATAATATTTTAACCCAATTAAAATTCTTCAAAATTAAAGAAAACCAAAACCAAAAAATATAATCAATATTTAGCTTGGTTTTGAAATATAAATCTTTATATATAAATCTGTATACACCAAGGTATATAAAAATAGGTTCTGCTTAATGAAATCTAATCAGAAAACACAATTTGGAATCATTCAAAATTGGAATTAAAATCTAACTATATAAAACTGCATATACATAATTATATAGAAGAGGTTTGGAAAATAGAGATAATTGAAAATAGATCCTTAATTGATCTCCTGGAACAAAGAAAAGGAGAGGAAAAATATGGACTGAATGCAAAAGGTATTGATGTTTATTCATTTGTGCAGATAGTGAATAAAAATCCCTGGAGAGAACGAGTAGACTTACTCCGCCTATTATAACCTCTAAAAACTACAGTGAAGATTGTTGTGCAAGCTAGGGAACTATTGCAGATATGGAAATTCGGTAGCACAATTGTCATAAATAAAATGATCAGTACATCAATTTTTACCAAAAATAAAATGACAAACAAGAGAAGGAAATGATGTAGTAAATAACTATTCAAAAATTGACAACAAGGACACTACAAGGCACGCCTACCAGAAGACTCAAAGAAAAATCAACACCGCCAAAGAGACAATATCAAATAGGGATAACAAGTACGATTCAGACATCAACATTAATTAAACTATACTACCTCAGATTAAGACATGATGAAACCCTAAATCAAAACTGAGATCTGTGTTTGGATCGCCATCCCCAAACGTACATTGACCTCGACCGCTCCTCGCGACACACACAGACTATAAGGACCCGGCCTTAAAACATTACATAATATTGAATTAAAAGAATAATTCCCATTGAGGATCTTTTCAGGTTTATAGTTTTAGATAATTAGGACATAACTATTACATCTCAAAATATTACAAGGTAGAAACTTCTACACAATTTCCATTTTTTCATAAAATACAAAATCTTGAAAAAAAGTTTCATGTCTAGTTCCATGTTTTTGAAGGCATGACTTGTCCTTGAGCCCATTTTTGACCGTATTTATCTTTTAGTCCAATGAAAACATTTCAAAACATGGGATGTGCATAAAAGACTCAGTAAGGGTTATAAAACAAATAATGAAAAACATTTGTTAATAAATAAATACATAACATGAGATCCTTTACGTACCTCATGATATCATAAGATTTATGAAAGAAAGAAAGAAATCCTAAATCATAAAGGTAACTTGTGGCATCCATATATTAATTACATTGTAGCTATCACAGATAAATATGGAGTTACATTGGAATACCCATCACAATATATTCCTAAATCTCGTAGGAGAAACATTCACATTTACCTCTATCACATTACCCAATGCATTGGAGAGATATCTCTGGCTCACCTGCCCGTGGTTTATCATGGAATCACCCGTGTACATAAATAATGCCCAAGAACCATAACATGATCATAACACAAAACATAATCATTAAGAAAAGATAAAATTTCCACATTGCAATAATAAAATATCATTTCAAGTTATTGAAATAATAAATCCATTCTCAAAATAATTTTCAATAGAAAAATATGTAAAAAGAGTATATGGTATTTATTTTTTCCTTTTAAAAAAATTCCGGCTTGTTAAGGAGGCCAAAGATCAAATAATACTCGTGGCGGCAGAAAGGTCTTTGTCACCGCATACATAAAAAAATTCATTTTTGTCATTTAGTAAAACGCTTCATATAAAAATATTACCTCTGAATAAAATGATACGTCAAAGGGGTTTACACACCGTATAAAATAAAGTCATTATAAAACTAAAAATGCCTCAATGAATGGAGATTAAGACGAACTCCCTTACCTCATGTCCGACATGACCCTATCGTTCTTTAATCTCCTTAATAGTAAACTAAAGATAATTAATACTTTCTTATGAACCTTTTGCATGTTTATTATTCCTTTTATATCACTTATTACAATGTTTTAATCATTATTAAATCATTCAGGTTAATAATGTCCATTTTGTCGATATTTGGTACATGAGTTACAAATGAACACCTTATATTTATATGTTGTCCATGTGGTAAAAGGTTCATTATATACAGAATTATATTCATGATTTATATATCATAAATATCATATATAATCAACATGTACATGTATTTATAATAGTACAAATCATTTGGAGGTAAGAAATGAAATGCACCGTTCATGGATATTGTAATCCGTACGTACGCATGAACACTACTTTCATTTATATTTCTTGTTTTAATGGAATTAGAACATAATTATACAAAGGTATATTATAATTCCATTATAATATCTTATATAATATTGTAAACTCTATCCTTTATACATCCCACATAAGGCATTAGCGAATCAAATCACTTTGAGGGGGTGGTAGTCTGCACTTCCTCAAATTAGATTATTGTATTTACCCACTATGGAAACCATAAAGGCATTCTATAAATGGGAATTATATAAGAATAAGGAATTAATAAAAATAATATAAATCATATATAAATACAGTTCCATCATAATGGTCACCATGAGAGGCGGTAAGATATAGTTGAACAATCATCGTTTCGTGAGGCCTTAGTTTTCCATCAACAGAAGCCTTTTGTTCTTAATCCATTAGATGGGGGTATGTTTAAGTGTAGTTAGAATCCATCCCATAAAAACATCCTGGTATATTGAGGAGACAGGTTTTGTCACAAAAGAATTTAATAAAAAGAGTTTAGGGGTTGGAGAAGTAAAATTAAAGAAAACAATTTAAAAGAAACTGTTACCTTTAATTTGGGAAACTCCCTTTGGTTTGAACCAAAGGACTTCTTGAAGTGCCCTATGACTAAGGTAGGCCTTCTATGAGGAGTAGAGGGATGTATGGCGCTTAATTGGATAGAGTTTGGTCGTGCGAAATGGCTTGAGAGGTGTGAGGAATTGGATAGAAGTGGTCTCCTTTTATAAGGGAGAGGAGGGGCTCTTTAGGAAAGTGTGAAAGTATTATTTTATAATATAATGATATTCAGTTTCTAATTGTCCATAAATCATTATAGTCGAATATAAAATGATTAATGGTCGAAATAAAATCATCCAATCAGAATTGGGCTTGTTTTGGATAATATTTTAATGATTATAATCTTATTTATTTAAATCATTTATTAATGTGGTAAATACGACATCATTATTGTGTCATAAATAATGTAATTTATTCGATGTATAAAAATTATAAAAAAATATTATCATGTAGGAAATCATTTTATCTTTCCAATGAATATTTATAGTCCAAAATAGGACTTATATAACAATATATAAAAATTAATTACTAAACGATATTTGTTAAAGTCAATTTTGTCTTCACATTAAATTAATTAATCTAAATTGTCATTATCACTACCAGGTGGATCAATTGGGATCCAAAATCAAACCAAACATGACCATGGTCGTAAATTACTCATCCAATAAGGTTTGGACAAGTGTTAAGGTAATTTTGAATTATTATAATATTCCTTTAACCTTGAATTACCCTATTTTTCTTTAACCGCGGTAAATAAATATTAAAAGTTACGGTTCACCAAAAATTATTTTCATCGTAATGAACCCAATTTTAATTATTGATAACAACCATGTTTTTTGGAGTTTTTAAATTCTATTCACAGTAGTGGTAAAATTTCATTTAAATGGAAAAGTCAGTTTTTTTAACTACAACTAAGTGGTTTCACTATTTATCAAAAATTGATGTTTTTCAATAAAATACAAAAAATTCAGCATAAGATATATTTGACATTCCGAATTAAAAATTTATGTCTATTTTGAAAAATTCTAAACATAGAAGTGGAACTAATTAATTTTAAAAATTAATTCCTGTTATCAAAACAAATAGTGTGTTTTTAAGAAACAATAACTATGAAAAGTTTGATACACGTTTATGTCCAATTTTAATGTGAAATTAATTCCAATGACCAACATTGGATTAAATGGTAAAAATATATTTTAATTTCACTTTAAAACCAACTAAAAAGATAATCTATGCTTATAAAAAAATTAGTTTAAAAGGAAATTTTGAATTAAAATACAATATTTTTCACTATTCATTAAAAAATGAATTTTATCAAAAAAATATAAAAAAACTACCCAAACTAAAATTTGATATCCCCAGTCTATAGAAGGATTTAAATTGGTCAATTAGAATATATTAAACTGTCCCAAACTTTATTTGAAGAGGGTTCTCCATTAAAAGATGATAAAACAGATTTTAAAGTAAAATATGCTTAAAATTTGATTCATTCACATTTTAAGCATCTAAATTTTTATTGGATAATGTAAATACATTTAACAATCATGTATAATCATATTTTAGTTAGTTTTATTCATTCCTGCCAATACAACGGCTAGCGGTTAACTACCATTTAAAATAATAATATTATATTAATAGTGTGCAACGTAAGATTCCAAAGAAAACCGTTGTTGCGTATTAGGTACGCTATCGAACATAGAAACCCCTTAAAATTAAAAAAAAATATTTCATTCACAAATATTAATAAATATGAAATATGACTTACTCTTCATTTACCTGGGTTGAAACATCCTTCCCCCCATTTGGGAATTGCGTCCTTGCAATTTTTTATTCACTTATCAAAAAAAGTGGGGGTATTTATCACACAAAGAATTTTCAGATTCCCACGTTGCCTCTTCAACAATATGGTTTTTCCAAAAAATCTTTTACCTGGTGAATTACCTTATTCCGCAACCCATTCTCTCTACAGTCAGGATTCTCATCTGGTTGTTCTTTATAAGAGAGATTCTCTTCCAACTGAACTACCTCTGGGCTCAAAACATGAGATTGATCTAGCATAAACATTCTCAACATCGAAACATGAAAAACATTGTTTACCTAGGATAAATGTGGAGGTAAAGCCACTCTATAGGAAACTGATCAAACTTTATCTAGAATTTCATAAGGTCCAATGAACCACGGACTCAAAATTACCTTCTTACCAAAACACATCACACTTTTCCATGGAGAAACATTGAGAAAGACATGATGACCTACCTGAAAGGAATGATCCTTCCTCTGGTTATCTGCATTATTTTTCTGTCTTCTCTGAGCAGTTCTCATGTTATTCTGAATCAACTGAAATTTCTCTACCATCTCTTCTACTGATTCTGGTCCCATTAGCTTCCTTTCACCTGCTTCATCCAAGAATGCTGGAGTTCGACAATGCATTCCATATAATGCCTCAAATGGAGCCATCTGTATACTAGAATGAAAACTGTTATTATATGAAAATTCAACCAATGAACGATGTTGGTCCCAACTTCCCTGGTAATCCATCGAGCACACACATAGAATATCCTCCAATGTCTGAATTATTCATTCTGACGGCCCATCTGATTGAGGATTAAAAGCTATACTAAAATTTAATTCAGTAAAAATGACTTTTTATGGACTTTCTAAACGTTAGAAGTGGACCTTGGATCACGATCAGATACAATGGAGAGGGGAACTCCATGAAACCTGACTATCTCTTTAACATGAAACCGAGCATGATGATCTAGAGGCAACGTATCTCAAATAGGATGAAAATGAGCAGATTTAGTCTATTGGTCAACTATAACCCAAATTGCATTATTACCTCAAGATTTCATTGGTAATACCACAACAAAGTCCATGGATATATTTTCCCATTTCTACTCTAGAAACAGTAGAGGATGAAGCATTCCATTCAGTAACTTTGGCTCTACATTAACCTGTTAACGAGTCAGACACTTCACAGTAAAATCAGTAACATCTGTTTTCATTCCATCCCACCAGTAATACTCCCGAAGATCTATGTACATATTAGTACTGCGCGGATGAACTGAAAACGGAGTACTATGAGCTTCACATAACAACTCATTCTTCAAATGTGAATCACAAGGTACACATAATCTCTTTCCAAATCTGAAAACACAATAATTATCAATGTTAAATTCAGGAAACTTACCCTTCTGAACCAACTCTACCTTTTTCTATAACTCACTGTCTTCTTTCTGTGCTTTCTTTATTCTGTCTGATAGAGATGATCTCACTAACACCTGATACAAAATAGAAGAATTTCCTGCACCTAAAACATCTATTCAAAAGTCCATCTAATAAAAAACAATGGGATATCATTCCAAATGTACCATATCTAATGAAGTATTAATCTTTCGACTGAATGCATCAACCACTTTATTTTCATTCCCCGGATGATAAAGGATCATGAAATCATATTCCTTGATTAATTCCAACCATCTCCTCTGTCTCATGTTCAATTATTTTTGAGTGAATATATACTTCACACTTTTGTGATCAATATATATTTCACACTTCACTCCATAAAAATGATGCCTCCAAATTTTTTAAAAAAAAACAACAGCAGCTAATTCCAAATCACGTGTAGGGTAATTTACCTTATCTGGTTTCAATTGACTTGAAGAATAAGCAATTACCTAATCATTCTGAATTAGGACACAATCCATTCCTTTCAACAAATAATCACTATAGATAAAAAACTCCCCATTTCTTGAAGGCAACGCCAAAACTAGAGCATTCATTAATCTTCTTTTCAATTCCTAAAAACAATCGTTACATTATTTTGTCCAGAGGAACTGATCACCTTTTCATGTTATCTTAGTCATTGGACTAGATAACTGTGAAAAATATTCCACAAACCTCTAGTAATAACCTTCCAAACCAAGACAACTGCGGATCTTGGTAATATTTGTGGGGCTTTTCCATTCTTCAACAACATTCGTTTTAGTAGGATCAACCGTTATGCAATTTTTTGAAACAATGTGGCCAAGGAAAGAAATTTGTTCTAACCAAAACTCACACTTTCTGAATTTTCCAAACAATTTATTTTCTTTTAAGGATTTCAATACAATACTTAAAATGAATTTCATGTCCTTCTTTAATTTTGGAATAAACAAAAATATTATCAATGAACACAATCACAAACTTATCCAAGAACTCACAAAAAAAATCTATTCATAAGATCCATGAATACAGCAGGTGCATTGGATAACCCAAAAGGCATAAATACAAATTCATAATGTCCATATATAGTACGAAACGTGGTCATTGGAATGTTTTCTTCTTTTACTTTGAACTAATGGTACACCGACCTCAAGTCAATTTTCGAAAAATACTGAGCTCCCTGGAGCTGATCAAACAAATCATCTATATGATGTAAAGGATATTTATTCTTAACAGTGATGTCATTCAATGCTCTATAATAAATGAAAAGTCTCATGGAGAAGTCTTTATTTTTGACAAACAATAGAGGAGAATCCCATGGTGATGTGCTAGGTTGAATGAAACCATTATCTATTAACTTCTGCAATTTTTCTTTAACTCTAAAAGTTAAATTTGAGCCATTAGATAAGGGGGTTTTGAAATTGACATAACATCCAGAACTAAGTCAAAATTATATTCAACATTCAGATCAGGTATAATACCAGGAAACTCATCAGGAAAAACATCAATGTACTCATTTACCACTAGCACATCATTAATCTGAACAGTTCCTTTGTTTTCAAAAATATGTGCAAGGTAACATTCATTTCCATTTTTTACTATTTTCTCAGCTTCCTAATATGTTATCAAAATAAAGGATTCATTTTTGTATACAAACTGAAAATCTTCCTGAAATGAAACCTCATTAGCTCTGTAGTGAATCTTAGCTTGATAAATAGATAGACAATCTATGCCCAAAATAAAATCAAACTCTACTAGAGGTAAAATAATAAGGTTTACAGGTATATTCTTTCCGCACACAAGGACATGAATTTTATTATGTTTTCTTTTTGTCTCAACATTTCATCCATGTGTTTTTACCATAAGGTATGTATTCATATCTTGAGATGGAATTCCCAATTTACTATAAATCTTCTCATAAATGAAATAGTGTGTAGACCCTGACTCAAACAACACATTGGAATAATATGAACAAACAAACAGTGTACATGACACAACATCATTTGATGGAATGACATCTGCTGAAGTAGTTGCAAAGGATTTCACCACCCCTTTCTGTTTGTAGTTTGGCATCTTTCCTTCGGTTGAGTTATTTTTTGGACACTAATTTTCATAATGACCCATTTCATTTCACTTAAAACATTTTACTGACTATAAATCAGATTTTGTGTTACCATTACCCTGATCTTATTCATTACAATTTTGAGAATTGTGCCCCATTTTACCACATCTCTAGCACTTAATAGAATTCAAAAGACATTCCCCAACATTCTTTTTATCACAATTTTCACAAACTGTAAAATTAATTTTCTTATCATCTGAATTTTTTGTAGAGTTATTCCCTTTCTCCTACCACCTCAACCTCTTATTCTATTGTTTGTCAAAGAATACCTGATCATCATAAAACTCCATTCCCACCTTCTCTACACAACGAACATGTTTTTCATAACTTTTTAACTCACGATAAGATAAAGACCTACGATACTTTGGATTTTATCCTGAGTAAAAACGGTTGATTTTACTATCAATATCTCGTATAAAATTTGGAGCATACCATGTCACTGGAGTGATTTTTTCTTCATAAGAAGCCACTGAGTCATCTTCCTGCCTCAATTCCAAGAATTTTTCTTCTATATAGAGACGAACCACCATAGGAAAATATTTCTCAAGAAACATACCTTTGATTTCACCCCAATAAAGATCATCAATATCCTCACTATACCTGATATTTTTCACCATCGACCTTCACTGATCAGCTTCACCTGCAAAACGGTAAACAGTGAGACTAACCTTTTGATGTTCTGATCAATCCATGACATTGAAAATCTTCCCCAATTCTTTAATCCACCCTTCCGCTAGCGCAGGGTCTGATGATCCTCTGAATGATGGGGGATGCTGCCTCATGAAATGATCCACTACTAACATGTTCTTCTATGGATTATCTGGGTGATCTCGTACATGGATACCACAAACATTTATAGCCTGAGTCAACTATGACATCGTTGCTACAAACTGTTCATTTCCGATTATGACCATCCCAGGTTGCTGATTTGGAAGGTTTCCTTCCTTTTGATATCGTCCCAACACAACTTCCATATTTCCTCTGTGGAAAACCATTCTGAACAAAAAAAATCTAATGTAAAGCAATATGGTTATCTAAAAATGCAATATGATGTCAATATTAACATAAATTACATTATAGATATTACTTTAACCATAACCTAATGCATAAAGTTATCTAAACCGACCTCTGATACCAAATATAAGGACCTGGCCGTAAAACATTACATAATATTGAATTAAAATAATAATTCACATTGAGGATCTTTTCAGGATTAGAGTTTTAGAGAATTAGGACATAACTATTACATCTCAAAAGATTACAAGGTAGAAACTTCTACAAAGTTTCTATTTTTTTCATAAAATAAAAACTCCTGAAAAAAAGAGTCATGTCTAGTTCCATGTTATAGACAACATGACTTTTCCTTGATCCCATATTTGACCCTATTCATCTTTAAGTCCTGTGAAAACATTTCAAAACATGGGATGAGTATAAAAGGCTCAGTAAGGGTTATAAAAAAAAGAATGAAAAAAATTTGTTCATAAATATATACAAAACATGAAATCTATAACTTACCTTGTGAAATCATAAGATTTATTAAATAAACAGAGAAATCATAAATCATAAAAGTAACTTGGGGCATCCATATCATACTTACATTATACCTATCATAGCTACATAGGGAGTTACTTTGCAATACCCATCACACTATATTCCCTAAATCTCTTAGGAGAAACATTCAAATTTTCCTCCGTCATGTTACCCAATGAATTGGAGAGTATCTCGGGCTCAGCCACCCTAGGTTTTTCACAGAACCACCCGTATACATAAATAATGCCCAAGAACCATAATGTGATCATAACGCATAACATAAGCATAAAGGAAAGATAAAATTTCCACACTGAAATAATAAAATATCATTTCAAGATATTGAAATAATAAATCCATTTTCAAAATAATTTTTAATACGAAAATACGAAAAAAAATTATATGGTATTTATATTTTCCTTTTAAAAACATTCTGGCTTATTAAGGAAACCAATGATCAAATAATACTCGCAGCAGCAGAATGTTCGTTGTCACTGCTTACGTAAAAAACATTCCTTTTTTTCATTTAGTAAAATTATTTGTATAAAAATATTCCCATTGAAGAAAATGAAAATTCAAAGGGGTTTATACACCGTATAAAATAAAGTTGTTTATAAAACTAAAAATGCCTCAATGAAAGGAGATTGAGACGAAGTCCCTAACCTTGTGTCTGACTTGACTCGATCATTTTTTAATCTACTGAATAACAAACTAAAGTTAATTTATAATCTTTTAAGAACCCTTTTCAAGTGTATTATTCCTTTTATATCACTTATTACCATTTTATAAACATTGTGCAATCATTTAAGTTAATAACGTCCATTTCTTCGATATTTGGTACATGAGTAAAAATGAACACCTTATATTTATAAGTTTTCCATGTGTTCAAATGTTTATTATATCCAGAATGAAATTCATGATTAATATAATATAAATATCATATATATCCGTCATATACATGTATTTATAATATTACATAACATTTAGAGGAATGAAATGATATGCACCGTTCATGGAGACGGTAAGCCGCACGTACGCATGAACGCTACTATCATTTCTATTTAAAATTTTAATTTAATTAGAACATAATTTTACAAAGGTATATTATAATTACAGTATAATATCATATATAATATAGTTATCCCCATCCTTTATACATCCCACATAAGGAATTAACGAATCAAATCAATTTGAGGGGGCGGTAGTCCACACTTCCTCAAATGAGATTATCGTATTTACCCATTATGGAAACAATAAAGGAATTCTATAAATGGGAAGTAAAGAAACATATGAATATCATAAACATAATATATATCATATATAAATAAATTTCCATAATAATGTCCACCATGAGAGGTGGTAAGATATAATTGAACAATCATCATTTCATGAGGCCTCGGTTTTCCATCCACAGAAACATTATGATCTTCATCCATTAGATGGAGGTGTGTGTAACTATAGTTCAAATCCTTCCCATTGAAAAATCCTAGTATATTTAGGATACTGGTGTTGTCAGAAAATAAAAAAGTTAAAAGAGGTTAGGGGATGGAAAATTAAAATAAAAGAAAACAATTTAAGAGAAACTGTTACCTTTAATTTGGGTAACTCCCTTTGGTTTGAACAAAATAACTTCATGAAGTGCCTTATTCGTAAGGTAAGGCTTATAGTAGGAGTAGAGGGATTTATGGAGCGTAATTGGAAAAAGTTTGGATGGGCCAAATGTCTTGATAGGTCCGAGGAATTGGTTATAATTGGTCTTCTTTTATAAGGGAGAGGAGAGGCACTTTAGGAAAGTGTGAATGTATTAATTTATATTATAATGATATTCGGTTTCTAATGGTAAAAAAATCATTATAGTCGAATATTAGATGATTAATGGCCGAAATATAATAATCCAATCATAATTGCACATTTTTTGGATAATATTTTAATCATTATTATCTTATTTATTTAATTCATTTATTAATGAGGTAAATACCGCATCATTATTGTGTCATGAATAATTTAATTTATTAGATGTCTAAAAATTATAAAAAAATACCATCATGTAAGAAATATGTTTAGATTTCTAATGAATATATATAGTCTAAAATAGGACTTAAATAATAAGATATAAAAATTAATTACTAAACTATTTTTGTTAAAGTCAATTTTGTCATCACATTAAATTAATTAATCTAAATTGTCATTATCACTCTCAAGTGGATCAATGGCATCCTCTAATCAACACAAAGATGACCATGGTCTTAAATGACTCATAAAATAAGTGTTGGACAAGTTTTAAGGTAATGTTTAATTATTATAATATTTCTTTAACCTTAATTACCCTATTTACCTTTAACCGCGGTAAATAAAAGTGAAAAGTAACTATTCACAAAAAATTATTTTCATCTTAATGAAACACATTTTACGTCATGATAACAACCATGTATGTCGGATTTTTGAAATTCAATTCACAGAAGTGGTAAAATTTCATTTAAATGAAAAATTCATTTTTTAACTACCACTAAGTGGTTTCACTATTAATAAAAAATTGACGTTTTTCATAAAAATAACAAAAATTCAGCCTAATATATATTTGGTATTCCGAATTAAAAAATGATATCTATTTTTACAAATTCAAAACATAGAAGTGGCATTAATTAATTTTAAAAATTAATTCCCGTTATTAAAACAAATAACGTGTTTTTAAGAAACAATAACTATCAAAAGATTGATACTCGTTTATGTCCAATTTCAAAGTGAAACTAATTCCAATGACCAAAATTGGATTAAATGGTAAAAATATATTTTAATATTACTTCAAAACCAAATAAAAAAATAATATAAAAATATATATAAATTATATTAAAATTCACTTTTGAATTAAAATACAATATTTTTCACTATTCATTAAAAAATGAACTTTATCATAAAAAATACCAAAAAATTACCCAAAGTAATATTTGATGTCCCCAGTATAAAAAATGATTTTATTTGGTCAATTAGAATGTATTAAAGTGACCAAAACTTTATTTAAAGAGGTTTCTCCATTAAAAGGTGAAAAATCGGCCTTTTAATGTAATTAATGCTTAAAATTAGATTCCTTAACATTTTAAGACTCAAACTTTTTACTGGATAATGTAAATACATTTAACAATCATTTATAATCATATTGTAGTTGGTTTTGTTCATTCCCACCAATACAACGGCTAGGAGTTATCTACCATTTAAAATATTAATATTATATTATTAGTAGGCAATGTAAGATTTGAAAGGAACCCGTTGTTGCATATCGGGTACGCTATCTAACATAGGAACCCCATTAAAGTAAAATTCATATTTAATTCACAAATATTTAAAAATATGAAATATGTCTCATTCTTCATTTACCTGGGATGTTACACAACCTTGGTCTGGTCTCCCTCGCCCTCAACTCTCATGACATACACGACACTACAGGACACCCTCGACGAACACCTTGCGACTCATATTTGGTGCTCGAACCAGCACCCAATTTCATCTATGCCTTCGACCTCAGACCTTCCGTTCACAGACACTCCCGAACGAAACCCCCTTTCCCATGGCCTCCCCTCATCGCGCCTCTCCTATGTGCACTCATCCAGCAGGCCGAGCCCCCTGCTAGCACCCCATGAAGACTCCCCAAACCCTAATCCTATTTTCCCTATTTTCTAGCCCGTGAAATCATTATCCCATTACATTATTATTTTATTTTATTTTATTTATGTTTTAAAAGCCATCCCGTGAATTCTATTCTCTAATAACCTTTTAAAAATTTTATTATCATATCATTATTATATCTATTATATTATAAAAAAATTAGTATATCATTAATAAAAATTCAAAAATGTTATAATAAATAATAATTAAATTATTATAACATTTCTTTAATAAATGTTTTAAATAATAATTCAGTACTTTTTAAAATTAAAGGTTATATTATTAAAATGTAACCAATTTAAGTTTATTAATCACAATAATTTTTTTAAAACAAATTCTAATTAAACTTATTTAAAAAAAATAAAATGTTTTTATTTTTAATTATAAAAAATTTACATTTCATTATTTAAAAATGATTATTAATTATAATCTAACCTTTGTAATGTAATAATTTTTATAATAATAATTTATCTATTATGTATTATATAACAGATGATTAAATTTTGTAGAACATTCTATTAATAATTTTATACAAATGAAACTAATCATATATATATATATATAAATATATATAAATTTATAAATTAAATATATATTTATATTATATTTCATATTTAAAATGTTATAAATTATACAAAAATAAAAATTATCATAATTGGTATAAAATATTAATAATTTTGAACATTACAATTAAAAATGTTAAAATATATATAATTCAATGTAGCAACAAATAATTATGCTAAAAGTAATAATTTAGTTACTAAATACAAGCAATAACATTTCTTTGAATAAAATATATTAATATATTACTCATAAAAATATATTAAAGAATAAATTTAATTTACATGAAAAAGAGTCATTATAAAAAAACTAAAACAAATAAGAACATCAAATTTTCATTTTGCTTAAATGACATCTTATGGAACATTAATTATTTAAATTATAATTAGTTTAATTATTTTATGGGTTGTTACATTATCCTCCCCTTAAAAACAATTTCATCCCCACAATTCTATCATCGAACAAAAAAAATTATGAATTTCCATCATCAGAATTTAGAAAAATAGGACTGCTGGATTCCTAGACACTAACATTAAACGATAACATCTATCTCCAAAGTTGTCATGATTGTTCTTCTGTTACCAAGACCAAAGACCTAGACTTAAAAATAACATACAAGATGACCTTACTCTGGTCTAGGTTTTGGAAATAGATACATGTTTAAAAAAATATTAGAGTTACAACAAAAAAATTAAAAAAAACTAAATGTTCATCTCCGCTTCTGTGAGCTACAACAATGATGACCATATCTGGAAACCTGTGAAAAAAATTTCGAAAACATGGGGTGATCACAAAAGATTCTTAGTAAGGGGATTAAAAACATTCGATAAAAATTATTTGAAAAATGACATATAAAAATTAAGAAATACCTTTTTTTAAAATATCGCTTGAAATTAATTACGGTATCAAAATACTAGTACAAATTTTAGAAGATACTTATGTTTAAAATTGCTCTAATATACTCAAGTGTTTTTTGAGAACATTAGGAAAGCTTTTGAAAACAAAATAACTAATTCTGAGACTACTTGACTAATTATAGGCCTTGATGGATCCACGACCAATCCCCTCTTGTCTACCACACTCGAGAGTCGGGTTTTCTGAAAACAATTTTATGCTTTCTTTAAATAGATATACATTTCACTGGAGTTTTCATATTTTGAAAAACACTTCACTTGATTAAAATACACATGTATTTATAAGTATGGTATAATTAAAAAAAGACTTCCATTTTTATCATCTGTAAGTTCGGTTATAACCAAAACATCTACCACAGTACTTTGTAAGGTCTCCCCATGCAATTAATCATTCGTTCATGAATCCTCTTGTTGCATATACACACTATTTAATTTAAAATAATAGTTAATGAGGTTCCGCACATAAAATTATAAATAAAATATTATAATTGAGGCACTCAATTATTATGTAATTGATGAAGATGAAAATAAAAAAAATATTTTAACTTGAAATTATAAGTTTTTTTTGAACATAATGAACATCAATGATTTGAATAAACACATGGCCATGTATACGTGCAAGCGCAACACCCATAATGTTGATAAATCATGTTGATATGTTACACACATTTTTTAGGAAACATGACGACAAACTGAAATTAAAATTGTAAAATGATAACCGTCATTTCATCCATATACATATATATATACACACACACACATATATATATATATATATACATGTATAACCATTTAAAATAACATAACTTCAATGATAAGAATAAAATCACAAGGGAAAAAATATTTTTACCCTATTAAAATTCTGCAAAATAAAAGAAAACCAAAAACATCAAATATAATAAATATTTAACATGGTTTTGAAATATAAATAATCATATATAAATCTCTATATACCAAGGTATATGAAAATAGGTTATGCTTAATGAAATAAAATCATGAAACACTCTTTCGAAGATTTTAAAAGAGGGATTGAAATATTTGTATATAAAACTCCATATACAAAATAATATAGTAAAGGTTTGTAAAATAGAGATAATTGAAAAAATACCCTTACTTGATCTCCTAGAACAAAGCAGAGGTGAGGAAAACTCTGGACACAAGGAAAAAGGAATCCGTGTTTATTAATTTGTGTAGACAGTAATGAAAATCCCGAGAGAAAACGAGCATAGTGACTCGACTTCTTATATCCTCTAAAAACCAAGGTTAAGTATACTGTGCAAGATGGGGAACTATTATAGATTGGGAAATTCGGACGAACAATTTTCATAAATAAAATGATCAATACATCAATTTTGACAGAAACTAAAATGAATATGTGGAGAATGAAATGCTCCAGTAAATAATTGTTCAAAAATTGACAAGAAGGACACTGCATGGCACGCCTACTAAAAGAACGAAAGAAAAATAAACCCCAAAAAAGAGACAAAATCAAAAAGGGATAACCAATACGTTTCAGAAATCAAAATTAAATAAACTATTCTACATCGGTTTAAGACATGACGAAACCCTAAATCACAACTGAGATCCGAGTTCGGATCTCCATCCTCGAACGTACCTCGACCTCGACCGCACCTTACGACGCGTACGACCTCGGTCTAGTCTCCCTCGCGCTCAACTCTCATGATGGACACGACTCGATAGGACACCCTCGACGCACACCTTACTACTCATCTTCGGCTCTCGAACCAGCTCCCTACTTTGTCCATGCCTTCAACCTCAGACCCGCCGCACGCAAACACTCCTGGACGAAACCCCCTTTCCCATGGCCTCACCTCACCGCACCTCTGCGCTTGACACACATCCAGCAGGTCGAGCCCCCTGATAGCGCCGCATGAAGACTCCCCAACCCCTAATTATATTTTCCTTATTCTTTAACCTGTGAAGTCATTCTCCCATTACATTATTATATTATATTATTTTATTTTTGTTTTAAAAGCCAACTCGTGAATTCCTTTCTCTAATAACATTTTAAATTTTTTATTATCATATCATTATTATATCTATTAATTTATAAATACATTTTTATATCATTAAAAAAAATTTAAAAAGGTTATAATAAATAATAATTAAATTATTATAATAATTCTTTTATCAAAGTCTTAAATAATAATTAACAACTTTTTAAAAGTAAAAGTTATATTGTTAAAATGTAAACTCATTAAGCTTATAAATAATAATAAATTTTTTAAAATAAATTATAATTAAACTTATTATATACAAATAAAATTTCATTATTTTCAATTATAAAACTTTTAGATTTCATTATTTAAAAATGATTATTAATTATAATGAAAAAATTATAAAGTAATAATATTTATACTAATAATTTATCTATTATGTATTATATAACACATCATTAAATTTTATAAAACATAATATTAATTATTTTATACAAATGAAACTAATCATATTTATATATATAAATATATATACATTTATAAATTAAATATATATTTATATCATATTACATATTTAAAATGTTATAAATTATACGAAAGTAAAAATTATCATAATTGGTAAAAAATATTTAATATTTCGGACATTAAAATTAACAATGTTAATAATATATATAATTCAATGTAACAATAAATCATTATTCTAAAAATAATAATTTAGTTAAAAATAAATGCAATAACATATCTTTGAAAAACAATATTAATATTTTACTCATAAAATTTTATTAAACAATAAATTTAATTTACACTAAAAAGTGTAATATTTTAAAAACTAATAAAAATAAGAACATCAAATTTTCATTTTGCATAAATGACATATTATGCTACTTTAATTAGTTAAATTATAATTTGTTAAATTATTTTCTGGGCTGTTACATACCCTAATAAGGTATTATTTTAAATTATCCTTAAAATTAAATATTTATCTAAAATCATCCATCAAAATAGACATATATTAGTTCTATTGTATCGGTCTTAATGCGAATGGTTTAAATTTTAAATATTTTTTCTTAAAATTCACCGTATATCTTATACATCTTATATTATTTTAGTATTTTTATAATGTAATTGAATGTATGACTCCTCTTCCTCATTATATCCACTACTATTCTTGTATTTATAGGGATGAAACAAAATTTAATATCTTACATGTGATGTCATTAGTTATATTTTCTTTTATTTTGAGGATGTTTTTGTAATCTATTATAGGATGGTTGTGAGGAAATTTATATATATTTTTTATATTGGGGTCCCTGGGGTTGACTTTCATTTAGGTTGGAGGCCTCTCTCTAACTCTACTAATACTTGGGTCAAAAAGGATTTTATAAATAAAAAGGGATATAATTTTATTTATATTTTTGAATCCTTTGATAATATCTCATTGATTTAATATCCAACAGGTTTGTGGGTTTTGGAAAAATATATTAGGGAAACACTGACAATGTGTTTGGAAAAAATAATTTAGTAGAGTATCGACTCAAAAAAATATTATTTTCAATAAGTAAACATATAATATGAAATAATTGATGTCTATTCATTATGTATATCATTATTTTGTTGTTTGTTTGAAATTTTAATATAGATAAAATTAAGGGACTTTATATTACACTTCAAAAAAACAACATGGGTCATGGGGAACACATTTCATCTCAGATGTTTAGTCTATAAGGGGAGTCCTATTATAATGGGGGACACATTAGAATGATGATAAGGAAAATGAAGGATTTGTTTGGTTATTTTCATGTGTGCATGATTTCATGCTATTTTGATTATTAAGGTTTATATTTTTCACACTTAATTATTTATATATTTTATACAATGTTTTCCATACATATATCTAGTTTATATAAATTTTGAGAAAACATTTTTCCTTCTTAGTTGTTGTTTCATAAGTGCTTTGGATATTTCATATTCTTTTTTATACTAACATCACTATATATAAATATTGATATCTAAAAAATATTCAAAAACATCATATAGGTTAGGAGAATACTTATTATTATCTATTGGTTCCCAATTATGTTGTGTTCATTGGTGATGGAGGTGATATCATAGATATAGTTATGGTCTATTATTAGTTTTATTTCCATACATCAAACCTTATTTTCATTTTTTAGTTATTTTTTCTTATTGAATTATTAAGGTTTACTATTTGATATTTTTATAATTATAATTATAATTTTATTTTTTTAAAGATTATCTAGTTTCTATCATGCCTCAAAATAATATTTTTTTCATTTAATTTTAAATTTTGGGTTGTGTGAAATGTAATGATAAATCTACCCCAAATGATTTCTTCATTACCCAGTCATTTATTTCCAATGTTTTGTTTCTAATTATTTAAATAAATTTAATGAAATTGTAATCCGTTATAAGGTGATATGTTACGTTATTTATGTTATTGTTCCTTTGATTAAAAATGTAATACTGGTTAGTGAGATTTAAAACAATTCACCCGAATGTTTATTCACCCAATAATAATCATGAGTGGCCATATAATAATCCTTATATATATAATATTATGATTTCATAATGAATCTATCATTATAGAGTTATTAAAATAAATATTTTTCACACTGACTACCAATTAAAACACATATATTTAGATTTGGTGATTTTAAAAACAAATAATCATCTCCAATCCCACTAGGTGGTGGTATAATCTCTTTTTAGACAATAAAAACCCAAGAGATTAGAATTAGAGTACTAATCTAATAATTGAATCATATTTTTCTATAAGTTTAATAAAAAATGAACTTATAACAATATTTCTCTAAATATAATAATTGAGATATATAATACCAATATTAAAGAGGTTAGAGGGGAATTCAAGTGAGTTGTGAATTCAAGTTGGTGTGGAATTCAAATAATTGTAATACCTCATATTTTTCTTCATTAAGTAAAAACAACGGCATTTCATTTATTTATATATATAATCTACACCTATTATTCATTTATCAAAATTAAAAATATTTATTATAACTATTTATTATAAATATTTCTAGTGTAATATTAAATTTTTGTAGCGTATATATAATTATTTTTGTTTACCCTTTCCATATAATTCATTAAATTTATCCTAATAATGGTTATATATATTTATTATACAATTAATATTCCCTCATACAAAGACATAAAAAATTATATGATTTCCAAAAATCTTATTATTTTATGTTAAAAATATAATAATTCATTTCAGTTTTTTTAAAAATAATTGTGATTATATTGAAAGAACAATTTTTCGAGCTTTTTTTAATTTTCATATTTGGAATATTTATACATTATTTATATTTTAGTTTACATATATTATTTATAATTATAAATATAATTCATTAATCTACTTATACTATCATGTTATATAACATAATTTTCCAAATAATTTTTCTTTGATCATACATATATTTCAATTATGATTCCATTTGATTTCATCAATGTCAAGCTCATCCTCGGTTATATGGTATTATCCATAATCTCTTATAATTATATATTTATCCATCAAATTTAAAAGTTTACATTTTTTAATAACTATATAATCTCCAATTTTACATATCCAATATAATTATATAGTATTATAATTTGGTAAAAATATAATTATTTATTTTCATTAACATTTGTTTTACACATCTCATAAAATATTCATAAAAGTTTTCCTTTCAAGATCCACATCTAATACATATATTTATTATTTGTTTTATATCCTAAATATAATTACATTGGAATAATATTTTTTACAAATGTATAATAATGTATAATATTTTATATTATGTTACCTTCCTTCTTTCATATTATATTAATTCAATATTCGCACATTATGTTTCTTCAAAATATCACAATAATTCCCTCACTCTCTCCTATCCATTTGGAATGTAATCAATTTTCGATGTAAATGTTATAATTTTTAAAATAACATTATTTTATAAACCATTTAATACCATTTTCCATTATTAATTTGTTGATATATTTTTTTGTTCAATCCTTCCAATCATTTCATGCTTTTAAATTCGTAATAAGTAGCGAATGGAAAAACTTTATTTTACTATTTTATATAAATTTCATATCAAAAAAATTCATTATTTTAAAATAATAATTTCTTATAAAATAAATAAAATTATTATGCTATACTTTTAGGAAATTATATTCCATTAATTTTGTTAAAAATTTCATTACCTAGTTTCTAAACTTTTGATAAATAATATTCTTCTAAAATCACATCAAAACGTTTTTAATATAATTTCTGATTTTTTATCTAATATTATTTCTTTATAAGATTTAAATACCATAGATTGATTATATTTTATTCAAATACCATGTTTCATTTTGGCACATGTATGACAGAACTCTATTATTTCATTAATTTATTCTTATAACCAACCAATGATGTGGGGAAGGAAAAAATTGTCTCAGCCACTATTTTTTTTGGGTAATGATCTATATTTATTTCCCATATGATTATATATTTCTTTTAATATATTTATTAAATTTATAAATATCAATTTTCAATTTATTGAAGTAATTTTTTTTTGATTCACTCAATTATTAAATATTATTTCTTAACATAAATTTTCATTAAAAAGGTACATATCAATATTAAATTCATAATAAATTTTTCTTCATATGGGCCTCTACCATAGTATTATATGACTCATTATTCATTTATTTTAATAGTCTATATGAAATATTTTAAAATAATCATTTCATTATTTTCCACACCCCATGATTTTCAATTTTTTATATTATGTTGAAACTATTTTAATTTTATTGAATAAACATTTCATTTTTTATTGGTTTGAAATATTTTGATTCATTTATGACTTTATTTTATATGGTTATTATATTCATTTAAAATTCCTGATGTTATGGACGGGAAAATAATTATATAAAATATAAATTTATTCGGTAATGAATATATCTCAGGATATCTTAAGTATGATTCAAGTGATATGATCCTAGAATTATAAGTTATGATCCAAAAGGAGTTAGCTACGAATATAATATAATCATTTCTTGAATGTGATCCTCAACATATGTTATTATGGAATCATTAAATTTGTTTTTAATTGCATAAAAAATAACATGATTGGATTTTGTTGTTATTGAATCATTATTTGTGAATAATATGACCACACATAATCATAGATGTTAAAATGGTATTCCTAATTCATATTTAATGATCATAATATATGCCTTATGTTTCTCAAATATCATTTTCCTAGGATATATTTTTTCATTTCTTGAAAAAATGTTTTATTGTGGCCTTCATGTTCCCTTTTTTATTTTCCCTATACATGGAATATTAAGACACCATTTCTGTTTTTTATCTCCTTAGGTGATCATCGATTTTAAAGAGATTATAATCCATATATACATATATTTATAAATAAATATATTACTATTTTTAATATAGTATAAGATGATGATATATTATAAACACGATACGAAATTGATGAAATTTTTTTATTCTAGTTATTTGTTATAAATTTTACGTTATGTGTTAATGTATAAATCAATGGCACCAAACCCGTAATTATAGCTGTACGAGAATTTTAATTTTATTATGATTATAGTTTTGTATTTATTCAAATTAGGGTAATATAATTTTTTTATAATATTATATAACTATTTTATAAATTTTACAATATTAATTCTTACTTGTATGACCACACATGATAAATATTAACATTGTATTTATATATAGTTATAATGAGAAATTATCACAAATAATTCATTATGTATGATTTGGAATTAGTAATTTGGATTATTAAAATGAAAATAAAAATTGAAATTCTTGTCTTAGTTAATGATAATTTCAAAGAAACAATTTCATTATTTAACTAGAATAAAATTTCATAGGATTAAATTGTTTATTTTATTGGATTTTCTTATCTAAATTATATAATTATATTTTAAATGAATTTATTATCATATATTTTAAAATATATAACGAAGAAAAATTTAACAATAATTTAACATTTTGACATTACTAAATAAGAGGCTATTTAACTATTATTAAATCATTTTTATAGAAAAAATAACAAATAAATTGATGAAAACACATAATGACATAAAATTAATTTTATTTCATATATGCATAAAATTATATATTATTATTACATAAACAAAATTAAATTAAAACTAATAATATAGTTTAATAAAAAAGGTAATAATCAAAAATAGAATTAATAATATTATAAGTTCATGGATAATTAGAAATTTCAAACCTTATAATAAAAAATGATTATAATATAAAACAAATAAAAAATGAATGAACTTTTTTAAATGATAAATAGAACGTTGAGAGAAATTGTATTGAACGGTTAATGAAAAATATATATTTTATTTATAATACTAACAATACTATTTTAATATGTAAATTTGATAAATATCCATTTTAAATATTATTTTTGGTATATTAATCAGAACTTTTCACATTTTAATAAACAATTGTAATACCAAATTGGCCCTTAAGATAATTGATTAATTAATCTTATAAATAATTTTAATAATTCATTTACAAGAAAATATAATTAACAATAAAGGGTAACTCATTTTTTTGTAATATGTAAAATTTATTATGGTAATTATTAAGTAATACTTGTTGTACATCATTTCATTAGACCAAAATTTTTATATAAGGATTAAATATCAAAAAAAAAATAACTTTGATGTTCATTTAGTAAAACGGATTCCATTTTTAGTATCATAAATAAAAAAATTATTTTAGTGCATGTTTATGGATAATTAGACATGTCATGTATCTTTATTATTGAATAGAATATTATGGAGACAACTTTTCCCTTATGCGAAGTGCATTAGATTACAAATTTCTCTGAATTTACCTTGAGTTTTTATTTTCATATTTGTTTCCATTGATATTTTATCATTAATTACTCAATATGGTCACTAAAAATTCCATAACATATTTTATTCCTCTTAGTTAATTTATCTGGTAATCTAAGATGATGTAATTCAGAATTATTATAATATTTCATTCTTTTTGGTATCAAATAGGCAGTTGGTAGACCACCATATCCTAATATCGAATTAGGAATAATCACCAATCTTTCCATTTTCCCCTCTATGTTTTGTTAGCAATAAACAACCAGGTATATATCCATTTATATGTGCCATATCCTATGTATATTCACTAAACATACTTTATCATTTTTAGTGACCAAAAAAGTGGTGAAACCATATTTATTCTCTCATGAAGAAGTCCTACACTGTCAATTTATTGGAAACATTCACCTAATCATCCATTAAGCATTATATTAATAATATTTAAAGGGGTCATATTCACATGAAATTAGAAATTACTATGTGTCCAATTATATTGAATAAAACTATGTGTGTTATTATTTACATAATAAGGATACATAGTGATCCCATTCAAGGGGCACTACCAAACACCAGAACATCCACCACATCAGTAGTTGTGGAAAAATTATAGAGTCACCACCTATGAATATAATAAAATGCATCATAATTGAATATGTGGAAGAGGAATAAAATTAAATTTATGATGTTATTTATAATTATAAATGAATTAAATCATATTTTAAACAATTTAGAATGATTAACCCCACAACAATTTTGGATGGATTCAGAATCATATCATAAACATTTATGAATCTTATTGAGTTGAAAATAATAATAAAAATATGGTGATATTTGGATGACCTCCCATTATCTTTAATAATGTGTCTTCCATATCATCATGAGTTAAAAATTGTGATCAAATGCAAATTTAATGCAATTCCACTAGAAACAGGATTGTCACAGAGAAAGAAACCATCATAGATTCTATCACAAACAAAATTAAACACATAAGTTAATATAAAATACCATTAATGTATTCTATTTTTTAATTTTATGTACAGATGAATATTTTTTCAATATTTTATATAAATATTATATTATCAATTTACAATTATGTACTAATACCCTAACTATTGAATCATAAATTTATCTTATTTAATAAAAATTATTATAATAATGTATTTTACAAAAACAACTAATATCCTAATCATTAAAATACTAAAAACCTTTTCCTAACAAAAATATATTCTTATAGATACAATTTTATTCCAAATTACCTTACAATATCAATTTCATACATTTTGATGAGATTTTGGTCTCATCAAATGAAAATGTATTAAAGTATTAAATCAATTAAAAAATTAGTCACCCAAAAAAGAAACTTATGAACATATAATCATTTTTTTCTTATTCAATTTCTTATTACCTAATCTTTCACAATATAAAATTGGTAAAAATGTACTATATAGTAAAATATCTAGCATTGGGATATCATATTATTAATGTAATAGTCATATAAAAATATAATGTATCTTTTTGAAAAAAAATTAATATATTTTTTTTATAATTAACAATAATGAAGTATTTATTCAAACTACTTTTAACACCTTCATTTTTTGTCATAATAAATTATTTTATGTTAATATATTCACATAATATAGATATTAAATTCAATTTTATTTGCAATGATATGTGAATGATGAAAATATTCAATATTGAAAATTAATTACATTAGGGACGGTAAAAAATATACAATAAACACCCAATTATATCCTAATTCCTATACTATTTGAATCGTGATTACATTGGAATACCATTTTATATTTGGAACCATTTAAAAATATAGAAAAAATGTACTCTATATATTTACTATTATAGAGTAATGAAGTGTTAGATAAAATATTTTTAGGCTATTACTGGGATATTGGAATGGTATGATGAACTACCCCAAATAACTGATCTGGGTTAGGTAATCTAATTAATGAATGATATATGTATAAAATATATTTTTTCTAAATTAATTTAAGATTAAATTTTCAAATAATTTTTATATTAAGATATAAACAACACATATTTAGTATGTTATAGGATTTTTCAAGTGAGTCTAGACCAATTGTAAGAAAAATCGCTCGTATGAAATATTCATTTAGATAGTAAAATATATCTCTCATTCACTGTAAATTTTTCATATATTATCAGTCTATGTAATATATATATATTTCCTTATTTTTTTTGATTTTATATATTTCTTTTCTTTGGAATGGATTTATTTCTACTCGCATATAATATAATTCCAATAAATTAATCCCAATTAAGTGAACATTTAAATTTCATCTTCTAGTTATTATTTCATTAATTAAAAGTCTTTTAAAATTATATGATTTCAAGGAAACCCATAATATTTTATAATAATATAAAATAATATATTTTATTTATTAGAAACACATATACTTTTACATTCATTGGTAAAATATTTTTCATATCTTATATTTTTAATAAGAAGATTATTTAACCATCCTTGTTAATTTAATCTGTAGTTCATTAGTCATCCTAGGATTCATTTATATTTTATCTACCTACATTATAATTTTACATTATTTAATTTTTTCTTTTTTTCTACAGTGAATATTTATATCACTGTATTTCAATTTCTAATAATTTATTTTAGGTAACTCCATTCAATTTATATAAGAGATTCATTTCTATCACTTCTTAGACATCATTTTTATATATTATAAAAATTGTTCCCCACATAAATGATTTTATAAAATGTAATTTTTTATTTAAAAAAATATTATCTGTTTATTGTATTTGAGGAAGTAAATTGAATTTCATTCCATTATATGATTATTTATCAACATATTTAAATATTTATAAAGGGATTATTTTCAAAATATTATTTATTTACATGTATGTATTCTTTATTTTCAGTCTCCATTTAATTAACACATATTCATATTTTTCAAAATATAATAATTTTTCCCATTATTTTTATAATATAAATTTCATCTTCAAATTTAATCTAGATTATATTTTCCCACATTACATTTTTAAAACTATATACTCAATTTCTACAACTTTGTAATTATGTATAATTACATTAGGGTGTTTTTAATCATTCCCATACATGATATTATTTTTAAATACCTAATAAAAATGTAAATATTAATTTCATTCACCCATATAAAAATTTTCATATAATTTTTTTTAAATATCCTTACAATAATTAAATTCATGAAAAGATCATTTCTTTTACAAAATAGAGTCATTTTATATATATTATTCTTGTTTATGTTTTACTTATCACATTATAAATTTATTCAATGTTTTAAAATCCATATTGTTTATGAAATAAATTTTTTTCATTTACTATGGATGTTTTAAATAATATTAATTTATTTTTGAAAAAAATTTAGTTACCTAAATTACAATATTTTTTAAATTGAATTTTTCACATTGTCTTTTTTTATCAAGATTTTCATTATTTAAATGTTATATTCTTATAACTACACATTAAGGAATGTATATATTATACCTTGATTAAATATTTTTCTAATTTCATTTGAAACATAATTTCATTTCATCAATTATTTTTCTAATTTAATTTGATCGTTAATATGAACTTGAATTTCCTCAATTTTATATGTATCGTATACATACGGAAAACACCATAATGATGATAAGAGGCACACACTATCTTTGATGTTTTCTATTGTTCTTTATGTTTTTCAATACTTATCTACCCTATAATATATTTAATATATTTCATCTATAGAAATATAAACTATAGTGTTTTAGTTATTTTTGGGTATTATTAGGTTTAATAATAAATCTCCCTATGTTTATATATACTTACAACAAAAATTCAGATTAAAGTTTATTATTACTAAAAACATTTATTTATGATTTATAAGAAAAATTAATCATGATATTTTCAGTTAATGCATTATTATTCATTTTTATCATATATGTTGAAACATATTTGAGATAATCTATTTCTTATTTTGAACATCAAAAAATCATTAATTTATTATTTTATTCTAATGATAAATAATGATAATATATATCAACCTTATTATTCTATTAGTAATGATGATTATGAATAATATATAAATGGATTATATGTTCTACAAATATTTATTTACATAACCTAATGTTGTGGGTGGGACATGAATTATATAGACCTCTAATTTATTGAGTAGATATTATATACCTTGACAATCTATATATGGTGAGGGTTTGGTTGTCCATGAACTCTATGATATTGTTCATGTGTCCTGATCCAAGAACATTATGTTATTATTTATTTGAAATTATCTATTACAAATTATATGGTAACATTATTTTTTGTTTTTACCATATTTCATGACATTCGAATTATAGTATTTCATTGAAATGTTTTAGGATTCTCCAAGTTTTTCACCCCATTTACTTATTAATGATCACAATATATTCTTCATTATTCTTCGTGTTTTCTTACGACAACAATTTGGATTATCCAATGTTATGAACTCATAACATATTCAATTATTTCAAGACTATTAGGAACCAGGATTTAAATAAATTGATATTACATCATTTTAGATGATCATTATCTACATTAAAAAATACATTCCTAAGGACCATAATAGTTTATTATCTCTGGAAACATGGATAATAAATCTTCAATCCTAGTGAAATTTCCTAAACATCCCCAATAAATATATCCACCATTATTACTCCTATATAATACCTTTTTCATTACTTTGGGAATGGAAGTATAATATTAGGGTGACCTCAAATTCTAAAAAACGGTAAATCAGGAAGATATAAAATAATTATTATTTGCATTTGGGAATGAGAACATGAACATTAAAATAGAATATCATACATTGCACATCATATAACATATTCATGAATCATGGAAGTTCATAAGACATGAGTCATATATAATAAATGAACATAAGTCATGAAATCATAAAATAAGAATAAATCAAGGGAGTTTTGTAGAAACATATGCATATAATATTATTTTTATAGCATCCATGTAATTTCTACCAATATCATCTTGGTAGTATAGGTTTACTCAACATATCATAATAGAAGTCATGGTTATCTCTTATGGACATCTTAGAATAATTAGTTCGTGCGTCATACCATCAGGGTAGTCATTGATCTCTCCATTGGGATGGATTCATGATTCATTTCCCTCATTCCAAAGAAGGATAATTATCTTGACATTAAATACTTCACACCTGTATCCCTTTGGAATACAATACCTAAACACATTAGCAAGATCATCATGGGTAGTATAGGTGGACATGTTGGTGGCATGATCACAACGAATAAATTTGGTTTTGTTCCTAGAAGGAACATATATAAATGCCTTTTCATGGCCTTTGAGAGTGTTAACCTCATGTGAAGGATGTAAAAGGGAGGGAAATCTACTCTTAAGATTGACATTTCTATGGCTTTTGATACCCTTAAATGGAGTTTTATCATTGAGATATTTCACAGGCATGGGTTCTCGAATAGATTTCTGATCCTGATTAAACCAATTCATGGATCCTCACTAATGACAATTATTGTGAACAGTGCAATGAGAGGGTTCTTCTCTTGATAAAGGGTTGTATGAAAAGGTGACCCTTTATCGGGTATACTGTTTGATATTGCAGAGGATTACATAAGCTGATGCATCAATGAGATTTCTCATATGGGTATTTATAATAGGATTAGAGCGGGTAATAATGATCATGACCCATAATATATTCTCTATGATGATGACCTTTTATTGTTGGGAAGGCTTCAAATAGAACTATATCCTATATTAAGGCTCTTTTCACTCATTATGAGGATGTGGCTGGACATGGCATAGGCTGGGAAAAATATTTAATTGTTTTTGGCAATGGAATCCATGTTAGAAAAAATAACAGGAACACTAAATACCTTTGGGTGAAGGGAATATACTTGCACTTTCAATATCTTGGGGTTCCTCTTTTATGGGAAAGGGTGAAACGACGATATTTGGAAGGTATTTATGCTGGCATTACTCATCATCTTACCAGTTGGAAAGGAAAATCTATGTCTATCTCCATAAGGGTTTGCCTCGTGAACTCTGTTATTACATCCAAATTTGTTTACTCATTATCTCTCCAAAAATGGATGAAAGGGCCTATTAAGAAACATCAAAGCATGGTGAGATACTCTATATGGACAGGATCAATCATTGAAAGGAAGTTGGTCAAAGTTAAGTGGAAATGATGCATAAAACCTGTGGAAATAGGAGGATTATGGGTCAAGGATATTCGTACATTTTATGATGGTATGAATGAAAAATTCACTTGGAGGTTTATCTCAAATGATGTTGATGATGAGTTTATATCAAGAATGTTCATAAAATGGCTATTTAATGGACATATATACTACCTTCAATCCTTGGTATGAGCTTCCCTTAAGCAGGCCTATGCAATGATAATGCAGGATAGTAAAAGGTTGGTTAGTAGAGACTCCACTTTTAGCAATTTGAACACCTTGTAGATGGATCTGTCATTGCATTTTATGAATGTCCTATCTAAAGTTGCTTCATTGTCCATATCGAGTTTTCTATCATATGAGATTTCGTATGATTTGAATATTTCTGACTATATGTTGTCTCAAATTAATAATTATGCATTTATAAATTATGACAATTTGATCCGTCTTTATAGAAGGACTGGGATTTTTGACACCAAAGAGTTTTACAGGATTAAATGTGGCAGTACAAACCATGCCCCAACCTGGCTTATGAACTTTAGGGCTCTATAATTTCATCCAACCAGGTTTCTCCTGCTCTGGAGAATCTGAAAAAATAGACTACCTACCTCTGAACACATAAAGCGAGTAGTATTTCAGATGGCCTCCAGGTGTGCCTTATGTAGGTCTAGAGAAGACACCACACAACATGTATTTATGGACTGTGGTCAGGCCAGACAACTCTGCATTTATCTGGCATTGTTGTTTTGGAAAGAAGTGGACTCTTGCATTCTGCTTATTGATCTGCTGCCAGGTCTACTGCCTATGCGTTGTAGTGAGCAGCTGTGCAACCTCTGCATGGACACTACTACGGCGGTCATTGCATCATTGTGGGAATCCAGGAACATGGCTCTGTTTGATGGCTCAAATGATGCAATTCGGACGGGAATGATCTCCATCCACAAGGACGTGTATGCTGCGTCAGTGGTCCAATATGGTGATATGTCTAACAACATTTCTAAACTGCAAACTCTTAGGTTTCTTGGAGTTTCAGGCTGACCACACAACCCACAGATGCATAAATACAATAGATGGATACCACCTATTACACCGTTCCTCAATGTGAATATTGATGGAGTGTGTCAGGTTCACTGGGTCCAACTAGAAGCAGAGGAGTTTTCTGCACTTTTCTTGGGTTCATTAAGGGATGATTTTATCACAACCTTGGTCTTGCCCCCACTTTTGAAGCTGAGCTATGGGCTATGATTCATGCAATAAGATATGTTGTCCAATTTAACTGTAAATGGATTTGGATTGAATCTGACTCAATGATTGCAGTACATGCACTGAGTACTAGAATGCGTAAGGTTCCTTGGCATGTGCTGCCTCAGTGGGTTGAATGCCTCAGCCGAACCAATCATATCCTTATGGTTGTTTCTCATGTGTGTCGGGAGGCCAATTAGGTTTCAGATACATTGAAAAAAAAATTCTATACTTTATCTTTATTTGATGTTGTCTTTCATAGCCCCTTATTATTGTGCTCCATTAGTGTATGCAGATAGATGTGGACTGTTTCACACTCGCTTATGTCATAACCCCTTGTATGCCTAACTCTTTCCTTTTCTATATATTAATTTTGAGGACCGGATAACGTTGGATCCTAATATACTTGCATATTAGTAGCATGAGTTCACTCCTTATATAATCATTTTTGTCATTGTTCACTCAAATGGCTATCTTAGTAATCAAATATTACTCCCAAGAACAACTTATTAAATATCATGAGCTACAAATCTTTACCCAATGCATTGGAGATTGATATAGGTCACACCCTTCTCATTGTGAAATCATATATATTTGTCCCAAAATATCATAATCAATAAAATATTTACCAATGAAATCGAATGGGTATCATAAACATTTAAGCATATTAAAACCTATGCAAAGGATACATGTTTCATAATCACTTCATAAAAACCATAAATTCTAAAAGAGAAACATATTTCATTATCATATAATACAAGATAGAGATAATTATGTTATAATCTTAAAAGGCATGAATGAAAAATAGGTTCCATAAAACTAGGGCATTATGAATAAAAAATTTATAAAAAGGATATGAATAGTATATTTAGATCATTTACAATAAGGGAATGATTATCATCAATCAATATAATCTTATTTCGAATTCATTTTTTAAATATCATTCAAAAACGTGTCTGGAGGAAAATATCCTTTCGTATTTGAAAATTTATTTTTCATAGAAAAACTTGTTTGATAATCATTTTCAATGAAAAGACCCTTAAGACAAATAAAGAGTACATGAAATCATTTAAAACCCTTTTTAATGAAATCATATAAAATAATATTCAAAACATTCTAAAAACAACTTTCATTAAAAATACATTAAAAATACTTAATTAATTCTTGAAGATGTTTTGAAAATTATTTCATTGAAAAAACATTGAAAACATATAATTAGGACATGAAAACGTTTTAAAAACTACTTTTCCTGAAAATTATTTGAAAACATAAAAAATAATATTGAAAACATTTTGAAAATCATTTTACTTGAAAATAATTTATAACTTATAAATAAATCCTATTTTTTTTAAATCCATTTCCCATGGAAAGATATAAAATAATCCTCAAAACATTTAATAGAATCATGAATGCAATTTGAAAGCCATTTTTCTTGAAAACATATAAAATATGTAAAAAAATGATTTGAAAACCATTTTCCTTGACAACATATAAAAAAAGATTTAAACTATTTGGAAATTAATTTTCCTTATAAATATCTTCTAGATAAATTTTAATAAAAAGATATCTTTTATACATGAAAATAATGGTTCATGGGATTTACAGTGGATAAATCCATACATGTTGTACATGATAAAAATAGCATTCTTTATTCATGGGAAAATAGGTAGAAAATTTCATCATATGGAAAGCGAGATAAATATTCCTTTAAAAACAATGGTAAAGTACAAAAAAAGTAAAAATTTATTTTATGGATCCTAGGATATTATTATATTATTCATAGAATCCTTTTTTTATGAAATCTTGGTTTTTTAGGTTAATAGACTTCCGACTGAAGAGAGGGTAATGTCAGACATAAAAAACATTCTTAACTATCTTATATACCGAAGAGTAATAAAACTACCACTACATGAATAATGAATGAATAACTACAGTATACTAAACATGAATAATTTTTTGAGATATGTAACAAAATAATTCATCAAATTATGCTTAAAATTAATGAATCTAAAAAATTTATGATATTGACTCAATAAACACTTATGACATAGTAAATTTGGATTTTATTATACAACTATGTAATATAAATAACATGACGCTTAAAATATCATGAAAATAAAGAGATTCATTAAACAAAATGTAAAATGGAATAATTTACACCTATAAAAAATAGTTTTGTTACATAACAAAACAAGTGTCTTGAAGAAGAAAAATTGCGACAAAATATTCTAACCGAATTGGTAACCTTTAAAAAATAATCACCATAATTAAATTTTCATAAAAATAAAATTTTTATGACAATAAATTTAGGTATAATATATATAGAATACAATCAATGGATTTAGTTATAACACACAAATGGAATGAGTGGAGAACCTAACATGTATCTTAAAGGAATAAAAAGTTAGATGAAATCTGCTTCCCTTGTGTTTGGACTCTCATAATACAAGTTCAAACCACCTATATAGTAAATATAAATTTATCAAAAATATCATATTGAACCATATTATTATATCTACTTCTATATACGGTTTGATTATAACCTTATATTACAATATTTTTAACAAAATTATGTTAATGTTTCACCTCAAGTAATATTCAATTTACTATTCACATGTGTCTTAATTTATTATATATTTTGTATTTATAATTTATATATTTTATTAAATAATGTAAAAAATATATAAATATATTTTATATACATTATATTTGTATTATAATAATAAATAAAATATGTATGAATTTTATAAAATACACCATTCATGGACCAGATAGATTGTACCTGTGCATGAATGATATTTCTATTTAATTGTGGTGTTGATAGAGTGGTAGTAAAAGAAATATATATATATATATAATTATATATTTATTATCGCAGAATAAATATATCATATGTATCTTATATATTTAATAATATAATAATTAATACAATTCATGCGGTGTATGAATGAATCATATCGCTATGAGTTTTCTGTTCCTCACTTTATCTAATGAAATTATCTTATTAACAAAAAATGGAAATTAGAAAAATATATGTGTTTTTAAAAGGAATAAATACACATAAATATGTAATAAATTTAATATATGGAATATATAAATATATTTTCTATCATAATGGCCACCATGGTATGTGATAATGGAAAAATGAATATCTAGTGTTTCCTGAGGTAGTAGATTCACATACACAAAGAGTATTTTCATTACCCATTAGATGGAGGTGTTTGTAATTTTTGGTAAAACATTTATAGAAAAACATATTAGTATAATTTTGATACTTTTTAATTATATTTTAATATAAGAACCATATTTTCAGAGGGTGGATAAGTAAAATAGAAGAAAGGACTTCATAAAAGAGGTTACCTCTTAATTGGGTAACTCCTTTTGGATTGTGCAAAGAAGATTCTATGATTTTTTTATTCCCATGGACCATATTCTAGGACGAAGAGAGCATTTTGACGTATTTTATTTGGAATTTATAGTCCTACCATTATAGTATTGATAGGTGTGATAAATAGGGAGTGGTTTTGACCTTTTATGGGTAAGAAAAATGACATGGAATTTTAAAAAACAATTTCAGTGTACACATGCCATTACCTAACAAAAGTAATACCAACCCAAAAAATTCAAAAATGTAAGGAGTGTGGAATTTTTTTTGAAATAAAATGGGTTTTGTAAAAGTGGTTAGTTCATTTGGGCCCTTAAGTAAAGGGTTCAGTCCCTACCTAAGCATAATTTGACATTAATCATTGAGATTAATTTTAATCACTATGATTAATCAAAATCGCTGTGATTAATTTCAATAATTTTTCTAATATTATTTGTAAAAATTATGTTTATATTTTAAGAAATAAAATAATATAAATATTTAAATGTTTTATGTTTTTTTTAAATTAAACTCACAATAACTGGATAATAATTATTAATGACAATCACGCAAATGGGACGAAAATAAATGGTTTTAATGTTGAATTTTTTTCAAATGATTGTTATGTTTTTAAATTAAATTTCAAATTTAAATTTTTTATAAATACAGTTATTATATTATTATAATTATATTTAATATATATTTTCCTAAAAAATTGTTAACCTATAATTTAATAGTTTTAATTATTTAAATAAAAGATGTTTTAACAAGACCGTATTAATTTTTATTATTCATTAAAAAAATAATGTTTCTCAGCAAATTCCAAAAAAAATTATCCCAGGATAAATTAGACATTATGAATTCATAAATTTATTATATTTTGTGGAATTCAATTTCTATAAGATTCTGAAGAAAAATTTAATCTTTTCCAAATATGGAGATGAAAATTAGTTCATTTGAGAAAATATTACTTTTTTAACATATAAATGATTAACAAAAATTTATATTATTCATTATCAATATGTTTTATTTATATAAAACCGTTATAAAGATATTTTATATGTATTTTTTCTATTCTAATTACAATGTTATAATGTATAGATTATAACTAACTCGTTTCAATAATTATAATAATAAAATGATGTTTCATAGATACTCGATATTGCATATAATGTATGCCAAGTCAATGTTCTATGTGGAAGGAATGTTTCATTAGTGAATTTCATGACCTAAATGAAAATTTAATATATTGGGATAAAAAAAATTGTGACGATAATATTATTTCCTTTTATATTCTTTTTGTTTTCATATTAATTTATAATTAATTAGAAATATTAGAAATCATATTATATCTTATAAAACATATAATTTAAAAAATTATATAATAATATTCATAACCTCTAATTTAACACCATGGTTTTATATTATTAAATTATTTAGTAATATCATATTAATAATTTTTTCCATTAAACCTCATAATTATGTGTTTTTCAAGTCAATGAGAAAATTTATTATTGCGTAAATTCAAACTAACCTCGGTGTTCTGTGTAGTGTATGACGAAGTTTATATTTTGATTAGTTCACAATTAACCTTCTATTGCATATAAAAAATACAAAAAATAGTGATTTTATATAAACCAATCATTTTTCAGTGTTTTAGGATATTAAAAGAAAATAAAAATAGTTAATTCGTTTGAAAAAAATCACAAAATCTCATTGTATTTCATTCAACACCCCTTCAAATTAGTTATCCCCTAGAAATACATCTGGGTTATAAATGGTTTAATACATAAACATTCCATTCATGGAAACCCACATCATAAAAATGAATGCTACAGAATTCCATAAATTGGTAATTTTGGAACCACAATGATTACCCAAAGTAATATATAACTAGGTTTCCACAATGTAGAACATAAAATGGGGGAGATGATTGCACCTGGAAAATAAAAATAAATATTTATAGAGAGTGATTTAGGTTATCAATAACAAAAAAGTTAACGATAAAACAATAGTTGAGTGCATCAATGTCATAAATCTGTGATGATTAGAAAATACATCGTTTTGAAAAAATTAAAGGTATTATTACAATATACTTATTTATAAATTTTAAAACATTGAGTAATTATTAACATATTTATGTAAACAAAATTGTATTATTTTTTTGTGATATGATCAATTTCTAATACATACATTACCTAAGGGAAGGAATGTATAACAATTATCATTGATGCACAAAGTACTAAAATACAATTATAATGGATCTTAAAGCCCATAAAATATAGAAAAGTGTAATTATATGTCTCTTTAAAATTAATATTCATTAATCTATAAGCATAAAAAGTAAAATTAATGATTCAGAATTAATATTTATTCCCCAAAAATAATTATACATTAACAAAGGACTTCACGTAGGCTAGTGTTTGGACTGAAACTATATCGGTCTTTAAGATATAGTTTCAAGATCCATGGACTTACAAGAATTGATTGGTTGACACCTAGAATATATGATAGACTTTTATACAAACAAATTAATATAATATCCCTTATAAATATTTTGGGAATCCTTGAAAAACAATTATTCAATAAATTAACTTTTCACCATGTTTTTTGTTACAAACTCAAAACATAAATTCTTACTTTGAAGATTAACAAAAAAATCATTAATTATTAACCTTATAACCCTGTCAAAATATGGAAATCCAAAGGCTCAAAAAGATTTTTATGAAATCAGCTGAACATTGATCCCAAATATATTACAATGTACCACTTTTTTATCTTATTCCAAAAATTTGAAATCCCTTCTGGTATATTTCCTTAAAATGTTAATAATCATAATTACAATAAATCTATTTTGAAAAAAATTAATTCTTCCATATTCCAAATAAAAATGGATATATTCCTTAAAACTAAATATAATGTATACATCATCAATGATGTCATATCTCACTTATTAAAAAGTCCATTCACACTTCCATGGTAATTATTAATGTTTATTTAACATATTGACAAGAAAATTATCTTAATATAATGATAATATTAAGGGTCACCTCCCCGTAGACAAAATATCACCTTGTTATTAAATCACTCCACCAGTCCGTTAAGAACATTCGACATAATATTTTGAATAGAGAGAGAAAATAATTTGATCAACCATTGTATATTTCATAATTCATATAACATATTTTCTTAATCCAAATACCAATAAATTCTTATTATTCCACTTCATACTTATGATATTCACTAGGATACCTCATCCTATTACACAATAACTTTTTTCATTTAAATTCAATATATTTTCTCAGCGTCATCATCATCAATGTAACCATTACTTGAACCACCTTTCTATTCCACATGTGGAGATTTCTTCTTGAGAAAATGAGTTTGATAATGACCATTTATTCAATATTTAAAACACATAAACATTAATGATGCCTTATGGAAACCAATATTTTTGTCCTTTCTATTAACCAAACTCATCATATTTTCCATGCAGTCACTTTTATAGTGTCTTTCTATTAGATACTCAAAACATATTCATGATCCTTTATGAAATTCACTTATTCGATTCATTATACATTATTGAGATAAAGGAATCCAAATCGTATTTCCTACACGACCTTTATTACACAAACTCAATGAAAACCCATTCCTTCTCTTCCATGATGAGTCAAAGATATGGTTGAGGTACATGTTGTTCATCATATTCCTTGTAAAATGTTTAGGGCTGATCATAACATCTTTCTCTTATTTGATCACCCCACTTGACTGCTAATTAGAAAATCATCCATCACATTCAACCATAATCCAGTTCCTTACTGTTCATACCTTTGACTAAAAAAAGAAGAATAGTGTGAGCATTAATTACCATATTATGAAACCATATAGTCATTAGAATATTAACATATGGGATTTCAAAATAATGTCACCTTTGATAATATGTGACACCCTAGGTTCACCCTAGGTTATTCATATTCAACTTATATATAAATTCTTTAGGATAAGTCATGAAGATATTGTGAATTTCAAAATAACATCCCTTGGAAGTGTCAAAAAAGGTGTGGAATAAGGCCTGTTGTCATGTACCGAATTACCCCATGTTAGGATTGGAACCTTTTATTAGAGTTTCTACCACTCGGAAAGACTAATCTAGAGCCACATCCACTTATAGAATCCGGAAAGGGATTTATTTCTAAGAAACCACTCACTATACATTTTAACAAAATTCATTGAAATATTCTTAGGCATTGAATCATCCTTATATAACTCCTTAAAGACATACCTAAACATGAAATAAGAAAAATACATTGGTATCTCACTAAATTATTCTCATCCATGATTCCAAAGTTAAAATAATTATTTTAATTGAAAAAATATATAACAAAATAGACTTATCATACATGTATATTGCATCATTTTAGAAGAATAATTTGTGCACTAAAAAATTACATGGTCGGGGACTGTAAGAGTTTAGTGAATTCGGAAACCTGGAAATAAAATACTTTATCCATGTGAATGATATTCAAATTCTCCCGTAAATATCTCCACCTTTAGTAATCCTACATTTAAACATTCTTCATAACCTAGGCCATCTAAAAATAAAAAAGGGGAGAGCTCAAATTCATAATAATGTTAACTAAGGGTAATATATGTGCATAATTATGAGAATCCTGGTATGATAACATGATCCTAAAAATAGGATCTCATAAACTGGATATAAAAGATCATATTCATGAATCATGTCCTATAGGATGGTAGATCCGATGATATGAATAATAAGAAAACTAAGTAACATAACCCATGAAATCAGAGTATTGAAATAAAACATGGGATTAAAGTAGAAAAATGAGCATATAATTTTACATCAATAGTAGCCAAGTAATTTATACCAATACCATCTTCTTGTTTGGGTTCATTACCCATACCATCCTAATAGGCATGGTTCACTCCTATATCCATATAAGTATCATTAGTTAACTCATTATACCATCATGGTAGTCAAGGTTCACAACCATGATAATATTAGCAGCATGAGTTCACTCCTCATAATATCATGTTAGTCACGGTTCAGTCCCATTATCATCATAGTTGTCAAGGATTACTCCCAAGACCATCTTAGTCAATCCCATGATATATAAATATTTTCCCAATGCATTCGAGTTACATATAGGACCCACATAACTCATAGATAAATAATACATCTATGTGCCCAACAATAAATAACCATCATATCTTAACCTATGAAATTAAATGGGTAACATAAAAATATAAAGAAATCATAACCAATGTAAAATTTGTTGGTTTCATAATCATAACATCATAAGAATAACTTGTGAAATTGAAATGGATTTCATAAATATATAATCCAAGATAGAGAGAAATATTTCCTAAAAATTAATCCTGTGAAAGAGAAATGAGTTTCATAAAAACCATTAAATTATGCATAACTAACTCATATAAAGGATATGAATGGATCCATTCGATAATTTAATAGAAGGTCATGAGTAAAATTAATGAATTTAATCGTAAATTTAAAATAATTTGTAAATAAAATTCCAAAACATTTCATGAGGAAAATATCCTTTCTTCATAGAGAAATTTATTTTAATAAAACACTTTTGATAATAATTTTCATATTAAATACCTTTAAAACAAAAAATTAAGACATGAAATAATTTTAAATCCCTTTTCCAAAAAAACATATAAAATAATATTTAAAAAATGATAAAATATTTTTCATTAAAAACACATTGAAAAAATATAACAAAATATTTTCATCATTTTAATCATAATTTTTAAATATACAATTTGTTATTGAAAACGTTTTGAAAACTATATTCCATGAAAATAATTTGAAAACACATAAATAAAGAAAGAAAATGTTTTGAAAACTATTTTCCATAAAAATACATTTTATACATGTAAATATATAAAACCGTTTTGAAATACGTTTTTCATATATATCTTATAACATAAGCTTCAGAACTTTTAGAAAACTATTTTTCAGGAAAACATATAAAAGATGTTAATTTTTTTATAAAAAATCCATGAAAATTTATAAAAGGTGATTGAAAACGTTTTTAAAACCATTTTCATAGAAAATGACTATTAAAAATATTTTCTTAAAAGTAAGCCATTAAACATGAAAATAATGCTTCAAAATATTGACAGTGTGGAAATATGGACATGTCATGCGATTTAAAAAGTACATCACCTTTATAGGGTAAAAAGGATATAAAATTGCATCATTTAGAAAGGGACATGAATATCTTACTAAAAATCCTTAATAAAATAAAAATTTATTTTAATGGTCATTGTAGATTAATAGAAGATTCATTGAAACCCATTTTATAAAACATGGTTTTGAAGTAATATATATTTTCAAACGAAAAGATAGTAATGTTGTGTTTTTGAAAACAAATATCATAACTATCATATTTAACAAAGACTAAAAATATTTTACAACTAGATGTATATAGAATGAATTACCACAAGAAAAAAATTCATATTCTATTGAGATATGTAACATTGTTTTTCATCGAATGAATCATTAATATAAACATTCCAAAAAAGCAATGTGATTGTCTCAATATACTCTTACAACGTTGAAATACAAGATCACACTCTCCTGTTAAGAAATATAATTTTTCATGAAGATAAAAATACATTGGAAATAAGGAAATTCATGATAGAACATGAAAAATAGACGTATTATCAACTTGAAAAATAGCAATGCTGCATAATAAAAGTGTAGTCTTAATGAAGAAAAATTATGAAAAAACATTTTTATCGATTTGCTATCTTTTGAAAAAAATAAACATGAATGAAAGTTTAAAAAAGGAAATAAAAAAATATTTTTATAATATAAATTGAATATAGTTAGGTTTAGTGCATACAAAACACAAAAGGATTGATTGATGAACGTAACATGTATCTTACCGGAATAAAAATTGACATGAAATCCGATTACCTTATTCCTTGACTCTTAGTGTATGCATTCAATCCAAATGTATAATTAATATAAATTCAATATAAATAATTTATAGAAACATATTATTATATCTAATATTGTACATGGTGTAATTATTTCATTATATTATCATTGTGTTAACAATATTATGTTATGGTTTCACTTAGGTAAATATTATCTTCATTTTTTGGATGTGTCTTGATTAGTTATATCTTTTATAGATATATTTTATATAATTATTTATTGAATTTAAACCATGATATAAATATCATGTATATATTTTATATTTTTACTATAATGATATATATAATATATAACTATGAAATGGAATACATCGTTCATGGAGACGGTATGACATACATATACATGAATGATATTTCTGTTTAATTTTCCTATTGATAGAATGAAATTATAATATATATATATATATATATATATATAATTTTTATAGTACATTTATTTTTTAATTGTTTTCTTATATATTCACTAAAACCACCTCTAATAAAAAAAATTGGTGTACGAATGAATCATTTCTCTTTGAGGGGGTGATAATAGACACTTCCTCAAACAAAATTATCATATTAACTCAAAATTGATATTAAAGAAGATATGTGTTGTAAAAATGAATAAATAAGATTAATGAAATAAAAAAATTAATATATGACTTATATAATTATATATTCTATCATAATGGTCACCATGATATGTGGTAATGGAAAAATTAACAATCATTATTACGTGAGGCAGTAGTTCACCGTACATAGAAATAATATGTTCGTTACCCATTAGAGATATGTGTGTGTATGTGTAGTCAGAAAAATTAACATAAAAATATCCTAGTATATTGGGTGTATTTTTTTTTATATAAACATATAATAAATTGAGATGGATTAGATGGACGATGGAAATAAATGAAAGGACTTGAAATAAGACATTACCTCTTATTCAGGTTACTCCATTTGGTTTGTGCCAAAAGGATTCATTGTAATGAATTCTACCCAAGGGAAGGCATATAAGAGGAAGGGAGGATCTCTGGGAAGTGTATTATTCAAGTATTGGCCAATCAGAAGATTATTTATAGTTGTAAAGAATAGGTAGATGTGGTAGCTTTTTATAGGGATGGAAAAAGACTAATATAAAATTTTTTAAATCATGTTTTGTATACACATGTCCTCACCTAACCAATTTCATAAAACCAAAGACACTCAAGAATGTAGGATTTTTGGATAAACTATGGACATCCAATTTGTGTTGTAAATGTGTATAGCTTATTTGGGCCCTTAATTTTAAGGTTTAGTCCCTATTTTAGTTTAATTTGACCATAATATCTGTTATTAATTTTAATCACATTTACCAATTATTTTAGGTCAAAAATTATGTTTATCCTATTATAATAAAAATGAAATTCTGATTTAAATGGATGTATTTTGGTATTTTTAAATTCAATTCACAAATGTGGGAATATTTGGATTAATTCTAATCCCATATATGATATGAACTTATGGGTGTTATAGTAGAAAAATGATCAAAAGATTGATATGTTTATATATTCAATTTCAACGTTCAGTTATTTATAATGAAATAAATTGTAAAAGTATATGTATAATTTATTAAATTAGTCCATGAAAAAATTTTAATGTATAATTTATCATGAGTAATTATTTAATCATAATGGGTGTTTTTAACTAAAACGCTGATGTTTTCACAATTCATCAAAAAAAGATTTTTATCAGAAACATACAAAAAAATTACTATAGTTTAATTTAATCACTATGAATTCCAAAATAAATATTATTTTATCAAATTCAATTTCTAATATTTTATATAATTAATGTTTTGTTACTTCACATATGGACATGAATAATAGTTCATTCAAGAAAATATTATTATGTTATCATATAAAATCTTTTAAAAAATTATATTTTTCATTATCAATAAGTATAATTTATATAAATCCATTATAAAAAATATTTGAGAATATATTATTAATATTCTTATTAAAATGTTTTAATGGATAGCTTATAACTAACTCGGTTAAATAATTATAAAAATAAAATAATGTTTTGATGAAACTCAGTATTGGGTCTAACATACGCCATGTCGAAGTTCCATGTGAAAGGAATGTTTGAATTAGTTCACTGAAAGACATAAATAAAAATATAATTTATTAGGGTAGAACAACATTGTGAACGTAATAATTATTCATTTTATATTCAATTGATTTTCATTTTCATTTAGTGTTAATTTTTAATCAATAAATTTAAATTATATTGTATAAACCATATATTTTTATGAATTAATTAATATTATTCATAACCAGTAATTTAAAGTCATGGTTTTAGTATATTTTATTAAATAATCATATTTTTATAATATATATTTTTGGTAATCCTTTATATTGTTTATTAATCAAGTTATCAAGGAATGTCATTGTTTAAAATAATGAAATATAAAATCAGTGTTCTATATAGAGTAGGCCAATGTTTATATTGAAAGTATTACATGATTAACATTGTGTTGCATATAATGAAATCCTAGTATAGCAGTATAATATAAAATTTCCCTTCTTCAATGTTCCATGAATTAAAAAATATCAAAAATTATAAATTAATTCATAAAAATCACAATATCAAGGGGTGTTATAATGAAATTTATATTGATTATGATCTACATGTTTCCTTTTTATTATCAATTTACAATGTTTCTACATAACACAATCATTACCATATTTCTATAAAATAATGTATGAATTAAATATTACATAATAAAAATAATGTTTTCTCTAAAAAATTATAGTATTAAATTTATTGTTATAGTATAAAATAATGATGTATTATGAAATTTTTTAATAATGAAAATAATATTTTGATATTGAGAGTGGTATTTATTTCTAACATTTTCTAAAAAATAGTTTTTTATCAGATGTTATAGATTAATTTTTCTAATATAATTTTTGAAAACATCACAATAAATGTAAATAGTGAATAGGATAAACACTAGAGCCTCAAAATTAATTTCCCTAAGAATATTTTGTTAGATTTAACTCTTCCAGAAATAATAACCTCTATGTGGATAAACCCCCATTTTAAAACTTCTAATCTGTATATTTTTCAGAAATAATATACCATTATATATAGGTATCATTTTCGTTAAAAATTGTTTCTATGGAAACACATTTCATCTCATTTATTTTATTACTTATTTCTTTTAATATGGGGTTTTGAATACATCCATAGGTTTCCATCTTTGATGAATAAAAAAAAGTATTTGGGGTGATAGACCAATGATTCTCATGTAATCATTGTACAAGAATTTTTCAAGCTTGATTATCCATTCCCAATAGCCATGAAAATCTATACAAGTTCCTATAGAACGTATTGATAAATAAATGGCCTAGTCATTGGAGGATGATAATTGATTCTATACAATAAATTTTCAGTGTTCATTATATCATCACACTCAACATTGAATTGGATAATCCCTTAGTCCCTTCAATTAAAGATAAGAAAATATAAAAAATTTATGGGATAATAGTAATAGTCCTTTTATGGACTCTATCACTATACATTTTTTCATTTACAAAATAATAATGTGATTTTATAGGAATAATGAATAAACTTATCTAGGTTGGGCATGAATGAATGAAATTTAATTCAATTGATATTATTTAATATACATGTCATGGGAGGAATGAAAAAAATAACATTTTCATACGAAACATCAAATAAAATTCATGTTAAATATATTATTAATTTAGTTGAAAAGGATAAAATTATACACCATTCTTATGACATTATTCAATTATGACATGGATCAGTAGGAAGCCTCTTATCCCACCATTGAGGTGCTGGTAGGATATTTTTGTGGAATCACCCAACTGGTGATCCACACTTGTACCAGTAATCATTGAACAACACTGAGGGATTTTTAGGTGTTAGCACAATGGATCAATCATATCATAGTTTTCACCTTGATCAATGAAATTATTCTCTTAGGATTGAAATATAATCATTATTCTACTATTCATGAGAATGTTGAGGATGTAGGATTATCAAAAAATCAGGAGGGAAGAATCTCTGTTATGTAATTTGGTTTTGGGATATAAGGAGATCTAAATACCATAATGCACAACAATTCTCTAATTCTACTAACCCCTTCACATTGGACATAATATTTTATTGCTAGTGTTTCCTGATGGAGTTTAATATAATTTAATTTAATATATGAACATAATTTCATATTAAAATATTGAATTTCCCCATTTCTTGTATTTATAATAACCATATTATTTTCACATGGTCTATTCTAACTGGTGAAATGATAAATATTATTTCACTATCTGAAAATTAGAATTTATCACTGGATATCTTATTTTTAGTCTTGGAATCTATGAAATTGAATGAATAATCAAATAAATATTTTTTCAATCATTAAATAAATAAATAAATATTAATTATCCATGTAATATATTTATTACCATGAAAAACTATTTTATCATATTTATATTATCAATAAATCAGGAATAAAATTTATTCCTTCGACTTGTGAATAATATTTATTTCAATAATTGAATTATCATTGAATACATTTGATTTCAATGGAAAAACATAATGTTTGAAACACTTATATTATTTCTCATTCAAATAAAGAATTCCATTTTAATGTCTAATATTATTTTCCTTAAATTTTCCAAAGAACATAGGTGGAATAATCTAATGTCAAAATAAAAATAACCACATATGATCAATCACAGCTTAATATAACCACTTTTTTCATTCTCTCAATAATAAATTATAATTAATTTTCCATCAACCAATATTCTTGAAATATAATTATATGATTATCATGAGTGGACAACTCTACATCACAAATTATAAAAATTTATTTAAATATTTCTATTAAAATAAATGGTATTATATGTTAACATCCAAAAAAGTAAGGGACATATCCTTCCATGATTTATTCTTTAATAACATTTCAATTGGAACATACCGAACATATCATACATAGAAAAATATATGGAATAATGGTTATAATTAATACTTATATATACATTTTTCAGTATATATATTATTCATATTATTATCATATAATAATTATTCTACATGCTCTAAAATAGAAATTTCTAATGAAACCAAACATGTGGAATTATTATTAGCGGATATATCTGCATAATTACCCATCATGTAGAATACCAAATAAAATATTTATTTGTGGATTCACCATCTTCTTAAGAGAACTAGCACATGATATTCCTAATACCATCTTCCACATCATAATTCATCATTTTGATCATTTGTAAAAAAAGTTAACAAATATAATCTTTGTTGTCATCATTGAATGGACCATCTATAACCTATTTGGATTTGAAATAAAACATAAGACCTTATCACAATACATTCATGTATATATTTATCAATATATTGTAAGATATATATAATATATATTTTTTAATATAAATAAAAAACTATTTGGTTTTCGAAAATAACCCCAACAATTTCCCATTGGCCTTGATGATATTGTAAAAGACTTTTATTATACTATCTCTCACATAAATATCATGTTCTAAACATACATGTGTTTTTTAAGGTATCAATTATTCTATATTTTGTTGAAATACAAGTCCCAAAAAATTCATCTCTTTATGAAAAATAACGCAAAAGATGATATTTTAAAAGTATGTATTTCATCTGATAATGTGACATTGGACCATTAGTGAGACATCATATTATATAATTATCATAGTAAATTTTGATATAGTATTTAAAATAAGATATTAAATTCTGCTATTGGATGACATTTTTTATCTATACTACTTCTTTAGCTATATTAGAAGACATAATATACTATAAATCTATTGAAGAATATGAAACCACAACATTCCTTCAGTACATCCAGCTGATGAATCCTAATTTGATGGTAAATATGTATCCTGACTGTGACTTTAGACTATCTTCATCAATTTAGAAAAATTAGTCTGTATATGAACTGGTCCCTAGCCCATTATAATCACCTTTTACCAAGAATATATCCATACTATTCCTCTGATAGATATGGAATTTTTTTGTATGACCAACATGTGGCAGTCTCATGGATCATTCAGATATCTTCATACTATATTTAGGTTATATGAAACATCTAACCTATTATATGAAATGGAAGAAATGAAAACCCAAAATATATAACCACATGAAACCCATTCGATTCAATGTATCTTTTTATGTGTCTTAGGAAAAATTTTTATTGAATGATAAATACAATGTAACATTGAAATCAATCCCATTTATAAATTTTCCACACTAAATTATCTTAGTGCCTTGTAAATATATATTTACCTAATCATAGACCGAGTTCTCTGTAAGATCTATCATGGATTATCTTTATCTAAGAAAATATACTACTTACTCAATGACATTGACAAATAAGCATTCAATGGATAATTACATACATCTCGTTGGACATGTTTTTCATTTAAAATTACTGTAATTTCATTGAAATATAAAAATTTTAGTGTCACTAAACTCTTATTAAACTATTTTTATATATGAAAATCTCATTTTTTTTATTAAAAAACCAAAATCCATTATGGGTACATCAAAATTACGGTTCAATGACATAGAATCTAACAGTAATCTATATTTGGATCTCTATCGCTCACATACATTTTATCATTTCCAGAAGTCACAAAACATTCTAGTTGGTACATATAAAAATATTCTTACATGTTCTTATTAATGATGTACATTTCGAAATCCACCATTGAATATCTCATTTTCATGGTATATCATAATGGAAAGAAATTTTTTTCATTATTTTAAGCATGAAAAATGGTGAAAGGGATTCATTGTATTCTATAACCTGATGCTTTTTATTCCATATTAATGTTATCATAACTTATAGGTATGGAAAATAAAATCTATATCACATTTCTTATAAAATGAATAATTTGAATGTATAATAATTACATCAACTAAATGATCCACTAAAATCGAGGCATGGTTTTGGTACATTGAATACATTTATTAATTCATTATATCATTCCTTTTTGTATCATCAAAGCCACTTACTTATTCATCATTGGTTAGAGGATGATTATTATATAGTACTATTTATTATACAGTATCAGTGTATGTAATACCATATCATTTTGTTTCTATAAACTCTCATGTTCACCTACAAAATATATTTTTATTTGGAATAATTTCTTCTATGATGCTTTTTATAACACGTTCTAGTTCCATATATTATGTCTCCTAGTCCTAAACTTAATTATAGTATGTCTTGTTCACACTATTTCATTTAAATATTTTCTCAATATATGGAAAATTGTAATATATTTCATGTATTAAAAATTTATCTATGTATTCATATATGTAATATATCATAGTATGCATGTGGTATCAGATATATATTAATTTTGTTCTTTAGGGTTCATGTTGATTTCATGAAGACACCTAAAAAAATTCATTACATCCCCATACAAATAAAATCAAACCCATAGGTTTTGTTTCAACTCAATAAATAGTATACTATACCATATTCTTCATTATATGTTATATGGTTTATTATGCTTATGGTTTTCATTAATTTATGTCAATAAAATTATAGTGGATGATTTTCACGAGTTTTTATTGATATTTCCATGTTTATGAATGTATAGTTCATCCTTTCAAAATCACCATTCTATTGGGGTGTATAAGGAGTGGTAATTCTGTATAAAATTACATAATCAAATAAATAGATATTATTGTCTTTATAAGAAAATTCTTTAGCATGGTTTGGGTGGATTTTATCAATATTAATAGAATGATGGTTCTCAACATCATTCTTGAAATATTTGAATCTCTCAAGAGGATTTGAATTGTACTTCATAAAGTGTACATATCCAAACATATTGAAGTCGTCAATAAAAGATATTAATTATGAGTTCTAACATATTTCTTAAACTTTTAATGGTCTATACACATTGTTTTGAACCAACTAAAGATTCTATATGGTACATTAAACATTGAAACTGAATAGAATATTTGTCATTTTACCCAAAAAACACATGAAGAACAGTGAGATGTTTTTTTAATGAATATAAATAACCATGATCATATAATGTAGTCAATGTTTTCTCATTTATATGACATAAGAAGACATTACAAATCTAGGTGTGGTATGAATCATGTGAATCATATTTTTTTTCAATTTGCAACACATTGATCACATAATCTAATACATAAATACCATTATTTAAAGATTGTATAGCATAAAATTTTATTTCTTTATAGTCAATGAAAATTTCATTTTTAACCATTAAAATGTATCATTAATTAACTGTTATAATGAAATAATAAGGTAATGATGATTCTTAATGTGTGGTAACAATTATAAAGAACCATGATCACTCTCATCAAAAAATTTGGGTGGTAGTATCTAATTGATAGTTTTTTTCAATGTAGCACCATTTACATCTATGAAATACAACTCACCCAACTCAACCATTCAAAATAATCTAAGATCCTTAATTTGTATCCAAATGTGATGTAAAGACCCGAAAATTTCAAGGAAATCAATTTTTTCTTAAATTCTTTGGAATTTTTTGAGTCTGGGTTTCTGATGGCACCTGATTACGAGGCTCGGTGTGCCCAAAAACTTTTTCTGAAGTTATTTTCAGGTATGTTCAGTGAACGTATGAGCGGGGTTTTCTATCTTTGGAACTACTGCTCATAATTGAAATCCAAAGACACCGATAAACTCACATCGCTGGTATTCTCTTAAGGGGACCTTTACCGCAGATGCATTTTATGCGGGCTGAGAGTTAATTTTTGGGGATTTAAAATAAAATAAATAAAAATATGGAACACAATTTTATTTTATATCTGTTAGATATATTCTACAAGGGGGAGGTTTTTAATGGGGCCCACACCCGCATAACCTCTAATGAGAGGATATTTGCGAGGTGGGCCCACAAGAACCCCTAACATATCACCTCCCCTTTAACCCCCCCCAATTAATTCCCATTCATTAATTATTGACACCTCTTAACTTTTATTAAGGTGGAACCTCTCCACCTCCCACCTATTCAGGATGCAAACCATTTAATTAATAACTTTATTATTTAATTGGAAACTCACTTTTTAATTAATTGGATTTGCATGGCACTTCTTTAAAATGGGAGAGATTTATTTGAATATGTGCCTGAGAAAATATTTTGGTGGGGAACCTCTAGAGAAATAGAAGAACACCATTATTCTCTTGACGGAGAATATCTCCGATGAAGAATGTGATGTCACCAACAATGCTTTTTCATTGGGTGCAATCCGACGTCGACTGAATCGACGACCTTCATCCAAAACACCCGACCACCATGACGCTAATCTTCCATGACTTATTGACGTGATTTTCTCTTGAATTTTAGATAGGGTTTTGAATCCTTTATGTACCTGTTTTACATCGTTGAAATTATAGTTGGACGAGCAAATCGTATCACCATAACATGGGGGAAATTTTTCCAAACCAACACAGCTGAATCATCCCCATTTCATCTTTTTATGGTTGACGATGGGAGAGGAAAATGGTGATCAGCAATGAGCTGGCCGCAAAGAAGGGGGTCGGTGGCACAAAAGCCACCGGGCCGCTGGGATGGCATGTCAACGCCTCGCTACGCGGAGAAGATCCAGGATGACGTCGAGCCACGGTGGAATCGCACGACGCCATTGCGCCACGCGTAGGGAAGTACGAGGCCACGACCAAGGTGGATCCCAACTGGGTTCCACAAATAAGAACCGGCAACCTCCAGTTCCATCGCAGGGAGACGGGCGGCGTAACCCCACATGTTTGATTAGGGCGGGCCACGCATGGCACCGAAACTGCCTAGTCACGCTAACCAGGCGGGCTTCCTCACCCCAACCATGCGGTTGGCCCACCGCGTCCCGCGGGTCGGGCCGACGTGCTGTGCATGCCGGGATGCCGCGCCGCGCGGGACGGGCTGCCGCACCACGTGGGCCAAGCCGCCGTGCCCCGCAGGCTGAGTCGGCACCCTGGGTGGGGCCTCACCAACTGGGCCCGGTCGTGCCCAACCGGGCCGGACCCAAGTCGGGTCGACCTTGTTCAGGCCAACCTAGGCTTGGTTGGGCTGGGTCGGACCGGGCCCAGACCCCATTTTTGGGACATTTTTTGGTTAATTGCCCATAACATGAGATACAAACCTCTGATCGATGCACATTCAGTTGTGTAGCATTACTATGATTGAGATGGTCATTTAGATATATTACACTCAGGGTGTTGGTGAAGTTTGGGTATGGCCAGGTTTGTTTGAACCCGAAACCAACCAGGCCCTCGGAGCAGAAACACATATAACATAATGATCGGACATCCGATTGACGTGCCGTCAACTATGTTGGTTTTATTTTGTTGAGATGGTTCTTTTTGAATACTCCACGTGGGATTCCGATAATATTGGAGTGTGGTCGTTTTGGTTTTACCTTAAAAAAGAAACCGGTCCCCTAGAATGGAAAATCCAATAACTCACAGATCGGGCGTCCGAGTGACGCGCCGTATGTTTTGTTAAGACCCCTATGATGTGGCGGCCCATTTAGATACATCCACGTTAGACTTCGTGACACATGGAGTATCGACCAGTATCTCGTGGAGCAGATCCTCTTGGAGACGAGCATACGGAGTGCGGAGACCTAGTAGCTGTAGACCTGATGACTGCTTGACTGATTCGACTCAGAGTGATTCCACAAGCCTAGTGGACAGAGTGCCCGGTTTTCTAGTAGAACCATGGAGAACAGAGTGTCGGGTTTGGCAGCAGACCCGTTGTACTCGACAGGAGGAGTACCTCTGACGGCTATTAGGGGGAGCACCCAGTTTGGAGGCAAACCCACAACAGAAGGAGTGCCCAGTTTGGCAGCAGACCCGCGATACTAGACATGAGTAGTACCTCAGTAGTCTAAGGTTAGTGAGAAGCGCCTCAGAGTCGCGACAGGTCCCCTATACTCAATAGAGAAGAAGTTCTCCAGTATCTGTGGTTTCGATAATGAAAATATTGGTTTGAGTGGAGTGAATGACCTTTGTGTTTTCCTCAGGATTAATATGGGTTACTTGATAACTTAGTTATATGTTTGGGAATATTCCTATGTAATGGTTATCTATTGAAATCATACTTTTTGGTTTATCCTTGTTGGATTTACGTGTGACCATGATGGTCTTGAGGTCCCAACTATTTATTGTTATACTCACCCCTACACGGGCTATGCCTGCACCTCGTTGTGTTGGATGTAGACAACAGACAACGCTGACTGAGGTAGAGTGTATGAGAACTGGATGGTACCCAGTGGTGGACACTCGGCGTGATGACACATGGAGCGGATCGATAGATGGAGAGTGTTGTGGATGAAAACTATACATTCCCTTCAGGTAGGAACCCGGAGGATGATCCAGGAGCAGCATCACCATTCAGCTGTTTGTATTTTCAGTTGTACTTTATTTCAGTTGTAGTTGTACCTTTCTGTTGGGCTTGTATAACCGGCCCCTTTTTACTTTCAGAAAACATTTTATACTATGTTACTTATTTTTTTCTTCTTCCTGTACTCTGGTTGTGTGTGATTACGTTTTATAAAGGCAATGCCTTCCCTATTTTTTTGGAGTTACACCATTAGTGCAAGTCGCCAGCACCCGACCTATGGTAGGTGGGGGTAGGGTAGTCACGGTACGGTCCTCGGGGGATGGGTCGTGACAAATTGGTATCAAAGGAGTCAATTCTACCGCAGAACATAGGACTCTGGTATTTCTTTTCTATGAAGCAATAGTGTTTAGGGTACTAAGTGTGGTTTTAAGTTTAGGGAGTCCAGTGTTGGTGCGGGCGACCAAAAAATCCATACACCAGGAATCTGACATATGATTTCCGAATCTGTGCACAAAAACTCTGATTGCGTTTGTGTTTTAAAAAGTATCCTTTATGTCCGCTCAAATTAGTTCAACTCACCAGGAACAGACAGTTTTACTCTTGCGGTGGGCTTGGTCACATGGCTCGTGACTATCTAACCTACCATGCAGACGATCACCAGATAGATGAAGTGACACGAACCAGCCCAGGTCGACCCTGAACCGGTCACCCGAGCCGGTCCGCGGCAAGTCCCGAGGGGCGTTCCCGATCCCCCCGGGATGGCAACAAGTGTCAGGCATCAAAATTAAGCAGGTGGGAACGATTTCAGCCCAAACAAAAGTAAATAGAACAGAATATATAAACACTAACAGAGGAAAATAAATAAAAGCCACAGGACCACGTACCTCCATGTGACCTCTCAGGTCACCACCCAACTAGAGAGCAACCTCGCTCCAACACTGAGCGACTCAAAACAGAAGACCTGAGCATGGGAAGACCTGCAACTGAAATGATAATATAGGCGTGAGCATTAAAAATGCTCAATAGGTAAGCCAAAGTAAAACACTAAATCCAAATGTTTCTTTCCCAAGCAATCCGTTGACAAAAGTTTGAAAATATAACTATAAAAATAGATTTTTCACATTTGAAAATAAACAAAATGTTTTCCCCATTTGAAAACCCAACACACACTATAAATCACTTCCAAAACCATTTCCTGTTTTTATTAACAAAACCAAATACAGGTAATACTACGACTGTGCTAACAAGAAACAGGTAAACAGTACAGGCTGAAGGCAAACCAGTGAAACAGAAAGTAACCAAGTAATGCAAGATGATAGTAGTGCAAAAGGACACATGTAACACTATAAGCTGTAAAGAATAACTGGAAGTAAACAATCAAGGTGAACAAGTAACCATGGGTGATCCTAAACATCCCTAGAAAACCCCTGTACGTACTCGGGTTCAGACTACCTGCCGGCGTGGTACTCCATAGTCAATAACCAACCGGCCGCCCTAATAGCCAACCAGTGGCACATCCCTCCTGGCCTGTCCACAACTCCAGGGGGTACTAACCCATCTAATCAGGGTTAGCAAGCAACCGTCACTCGATAATCTACACGACGCCTAGGAACCCATGGTGGTTTTAGTAACACTGTGTAAGTGGGAGGCCCACGCACACGTGACTCATCTCACCACACTTGCCAACCCCTTACACGGACATCGCTACATGACAACCCTCGAAGGGAAGTCCCCCTGTAGAGATGCCCTCACAAGTACGCATATATATATATATATATGTACAATCCCTTCACAATAAATAAAGTGCCAACCGGGCCTTCACGACATTTGATTATCAAAACTATTTTATAAAATACCTGGAGTTGTCAAGCGAGCACTTGGTTTTTCAAAAACAAACAGCTTTACACGAATATTTCACAGTATCATTTTAAATAACTCTAAACACTGTTTTTGTATTAAGTAAAGGGCCAAACGGGCATATCTTCGTAGATTCCTTTTTAAACAAGTTCGATGTGTCTCAAAAGGAGGTGAAAACATTTTGAAACCAAGAACCATTTAGAAAAGTCGAGATTTCGAGAAAATAAAAATAAATAAAAATAAATGGTAACAATTTCAAACACCATCTTCATTTGAGGGCACATCCATGTGTGCACCTGGTGCACCCACAGATGTGTCTACATCCAATGGTGCGTCAAACCTGCAAAGGGGCACGACAACACTTCCAAATGACACTAAATTTCATAAAACTAACCAGCACAAGATAATAAGATCCAAGAATGATTCTTTCTTTACAAAAAAGAAAACACCGCTCAAGACAACCAATGATAACATAAGAGAACATAAGCATTTAGTTCCACGTTAGCTGGCAACGCCTAAACAGGTGCACTGTATAAACAATAAAAAGTTCAGGACAATATCTAGTGCACAACTACCTTGGCAAAAAAATATAATTGCTTCAAACTTAACTTTCGAATAAAAACTATAGATTTTAAAACAACAAAATAAGCCGTGCAAGGATATCATAACCACACGAATCATGGAATAAAATTTATTTAAAACAATTCAAGCATCAGCAGAGTACCTCGGAAAGGAAACAGTTGAATTCGCCTACCTCAAACATGGAGCGGACGCGATGGAACCCCAACGGAATGTAGGACAATCCTTTGTGGACAAACTGCGTACGCTGATCAGTGGAAAAAGTACACGTCACTCAACCCGCGACAGAAAAAAAGGATTAATTTTAATTAAATAAAAACACCAAGATGGAATAAAGAGGAAAATAAATAAGTAAATAAATTAATAAACAAATAAGCAAAGAAATAAATATATGGATAAATAATAAATACAAGAATAAATAAATAATCAAAATAAATAAATAAATAAATAAATGAATTAATTAATTAATCAATTAATTAATAAACAAATAGACAATTAAATATGTAGATAAATAACACACACAAAAATAATCAAGAGAATAAATAAATAACAATAATAATAATATAATAATAATAATAATAACAAAATAGTAATATAATAATAATAAGAGTAAAAATAATATTAACATAATAATAATAATTATTATAATGACATAATACTAATAACAACAATAATAAATATAATAGCGCAATAATAATAATAATAATAATAATAACAATAATAATAATAATAATAATAACATGATAATAATATGATAATAATAATAAAGTAATAATTTAATAATAATTATAACAATAATAATATAATAATAATATAATAATATTAACATAATAATAATAATAATATAAGCATAATAATAATATAATTATGATAATAATAAAAATAGTAATAATAACATAATATAATAATAAAAATAACAACATAATATAATAATAATTAAAACAATAATAAATATATTCATAATAATAATAATAATAATAATAATAATATAGTATTAATAATAATAACATAATAATAATTATAATAATGATGTAATAATATTAATAATATTATTAAAATAATAATAACAATAATAAATATAATAATAATAATAATAATAATAATATAATAATTATAATTATAATAAAACAAAAGATAAATAAAATTAAAAAAAAGAAACTCACAGCAGGGGCGAGGGAGGAGGCCGGGCAGGAGTTCGCGCGGGGCGGAGGCCGGAACAGCGAGAGGGCGGAGCGTCGGCTGGGAGCAGCAGAGGGGGGCCGGAAACAGGGAGGAGGTGCGGTGGTCGGGCTGGCAAAGGAGGGTGCGAGGCCGGAAGCAGGGAGGCGGAGGCGGCAGACGACGCACCGGGGTGGAGCAGGGGCGGAGCAGGGCGGCGTTCGGGCCGCCGGATGCTGGAGTAGGGGGCGCGGGAGGATGGAGAGCTGGCGCGGCAGGGCCGGGGACGTTGAAGGAGGTCGGCGGGAGGAGGGTATGCCGGCGACAGAGGAGGCCGGGACGGCGCGGCAGGCGCCGATGGGAGCAGGGCGCGCAGCCGGGTCAGGCCGAGGCGGAGCGAGGTCGGAGGGGAGGGGAGATCCACCAGACGGGAGGGGAGGCTGGCGGCTGGGCGGGGCGACGAAGTAGAAGCCGAACGGGAGGAGGGTGCGGCCTCAGGACGGGGAGGCCGGGGCGACGCGGTGCCAGGGAGGGTGGCGCAGGGTGTGCAGGAAGGCAGCGGGGTGGTCGGGCGCGGCAAGCGGGGCTGCGCGGCGGAGAGGGATGGAGAAGCCGCAGGTCGGCCAAACCAGAGAAAGAAAAAGAAGAGGAAAAGAAACGGGGGGAGAGAAAAAGGAGAGGGAGGGGAGAGCGCGGCCGCGGGGAGAGAGGGGGATGGGGTGGCGGCTGGGTAGGGGGGTAGGATTAGGGTTAAATTAGGTTATATATATATATATGATAAAATAATAATAATTATTATTATAATAAAAATAATAAACATTATATTAATAATAATATTAAGACTTTATAATAATAATAATAAACTTTATAAAAATGGTAAACAAAATTTATAATAATGATAATAATAATAAAACATTATAATAATAATAATAATAATAATAGAATACTGATAATAAATAAAAGTTAGTTTATTTTAATAATAGTCATTATAATCAAAAAAACCCGTGTATATATACGCATACCTAAACACTTATATATATATCTATATATAAACATATACAAATAGATACATTATATGTATATATACATATATAAACATAACGTATTAAAGTATATACATATCTATATATATACACATATATAGACATATATATGTATATACTTATACACGGAATATAACTTCAATATTAATAACACAACTCAAATAGTAATAATAATAAAAAGTCAATGTAAAAACTTTAATATTTAAACGTCGGGTGGACACATCGTCACCCGGGCCGAACGCACGATCACCGCTTGCGATGCGATGACCGCGCACCGGCGCGAAACCACCAATCACAATTAATCTTCGAAAAAAATTTAAACCGGGACCAAGAAAGGGGAAAAATTACGGACGTCCGCGGTCGGGGTGTTACAATTCTCCCCACCACAAACACTTTCTGCCCCCAGAAAGTCACCAGGCCGCAAGTCAGCCCAAAACCAAGTCTATGCCCAAACATAACTAAAGGAACCAGAGAGAATTGAGAATCTCGGGGATGACCTTACTCTACACAGGTCACAACCGACCGATTCAAGAGGAAACTGAGGTCCGAGATTGAGGGGAGAACACGAAGGGGTTCTCCCCACCACAAGAGCTCAACTTGTGCAGAAAATCTGACCACCTAAATAGAAAACCCTAGGAAAGGGGGGTCGACGCGGGAACTCCCAACCGATTCAAACCAACTCTTATAACATCATAAGATTTACTCCTCCATCGAAACCTTGAACCCACGACTAGAGTCAACAACCTTCAACACCAGGGGGAAAACCCATGGAAAATACTTAACCAGACACCGAGTTGAAAACATGACCCATTGAAAACCATGAAACATAACCACATCTGACGAGCATTGCTAAACCAAGGTCAACCCACCGAGGGGTCAAACACACTTTTAAGAAAGACACATGATTTAGAATATTACATTCACATGACAAGTCCACCTAGATTTATCATAGAACAAGTCCATTGTCACTTTTTAGAAAAACAACACATTTACATAATCCAGACTACTTGGATTATAATAGAACAAGTCCATGATAACCCCATGGTAAAACAATGAACATGAAACAAAGTCAAAACTTAACAGCAGAAAACAAGTACTAAAAGATCTTGATTGTTCCACTACTAACATGGAACACAAAACCTGAACCAAGGCTTCACACCCCTGGGGGCTCCTGACTGTGCGCGAGCTTCACCCCGAGACTTGTGGTTGGGGCTCTGATGGCTGAAGCATCATCTGCCTCATAGTCAGGTACTGACATTCTCCCATCACAACTTCCTCTTCAAGCGACGCTTCTTGCAAAACTTCTCCAGATGACCCAGACAACCACAGCGATGACACGTCTTCGGAGGGTTGCGACAAGACGACTTTAAATGCCCGAAACGACCACACTGAAAGCATACCATCGAACGATATGATGAACTGGAAGTTGGGACCAAAGGGAATAACTCATTAGGAACAGGTATCTCTGGCGCCTTTTTCCTCACCAGAGGGGGGACTCTTACGAACAACAACAGGGGACGCTGAAGTATTAACCACCCGCACACCAGAAACTAACTCAGTCAAGAAAGCTTCCTCCACCAGCTTCTCGAAACAAAGGTCTTTAGAAGGGAGGACTCGCTCCTTGATCTCTGGACGAAGACCCCCAGTGAAAAGAGAGACCTTCATGAGCTCATGCGACGCTACCTCTAGAGAAAAGGGAATCAGTTCCTCGAAATGGTCAACATATGCCTTCACCGTCCGTTGGCCTTGTTGAATATGCACAAGCTCTCCCTTTTTCTCCAGCTTCACTTCCTCAGGTACAAACCATTGGATGAAAACGATTCTGAAGACATCCCACGTCATTTCACCTTGCATTGATGATGGGGTAACCCTCTTCCATTTGTCCAGAGCTGGACCCTCAAACAACTCCATAATTGCACGAACCTTAACATTATCGGGAGTTCCCAATATTCTAAAGACACGCTCCACTTCCTCGAGCCATTTCACTGCCTCTAATGGACCCTGATCACCATGGAGAACAGGCAAAGTATGAGGAGGATCAAAAACTGGGCATGACTTATCTGAATCCTTAGAGACCTTTCTGGGCGACATTTTCTGAGCGACACATAAAACAAAAATCCAAAACCAACATCAAACCGAAGCAACTTCAATAAAAGCGCTTCATCAAAAACAGTCAGCACAAAGACCAAACAAATACAACACAACCCAAAATAAAATCTCCTCTTTAAAATTCCCTTTTCATTTTTGATTTCAAAACCACCCTTTCTCAAGATCACTTTCCAAAAACCAATCCACTTTCAAACCAAAACATTCCAAAACTGTTTCCCATTTAAAAACAATTTAGAAAACAAAGTCAAGCCTTTAACTTCAAATACACACCCAGGTAATCTAATGAACCGTTGCACATGTCTTTATCCACTATCCATTAATACTCGTACCAACGCGCATTTCCCATGCATTCTCACACATGTGGAAACGTTCATAAAGAGGACCTGAGGTTTCACCCCAAACCATTCTGAACCAATTCCAAGCAAACAACCAATTTTCCAAATCAAGATATTTCATTTTTAAAACCCATTTTATACATTTAAAGTCCTTTAAAAGAAAGCAGTCCAATTTTCAAAAACCCCTTTTCATTTCCAACTACGCACTCACACAGACCAAAACAAAAACAACATCCAAGTTTGCATCAATCACTGAAATGAGGGACTTGTAGTCACGCTCAATCTGGCGACATGGTAGTGAGCCATGTCTCAAGTCAGCGTCGACCACTAGGAGGAATTGAAACCATGTACTCGGACTCCACATGGGTCACTACTCCATGTGAAATCAAGATGTAACGTCGGATTGCCTCCATTTTCATCTCTCAATCCAAGACAAACTAGAAAAGACAAGGACACAATTCCCGAACTACCCCTGGTAACTCAAAGATCAGTGCGAGCAAGAGTTCGCGACGCTCTTCCCGTACCTACCCCTCGAGTTCCGACAGTCCTAATCACCTTCTACCGGACAACCCAAATAACAAGAACCACCTCTGATACCATTTTGACACGAACCAGCCCAGGTTGACCCTGAACCTGTCACCCGAGCCGGTCCGCGGCAAGTCCCGAGGGGCGTTCCCAATCCCCCCGGGATGGCAACAAGTGCCGGGCATCAAAATTAAGCAGGTGGGAACGATTTCAGCCCAAACAAAAGTAAATAGAACAGAATATATAAACACTAACAGTGGAAAAGAAATAAAAGCCACAGGACCACGTACCTCCATGTGACCTCTCAGGTCACCACCCAACTAGAGAGCAACCTCGCTCCAACACTGAGCGACTCAAAACAGAAGACCTGAGCAAGGGAAGACCTGCAACTGAAATGATAATATAGGCGTGAGCATTAAAAATGCTCAGTAGGTAAGCCAAAGTAAACCACTGAATCCAAATGTTTCCTTTCCCAAGAAATCCATTGACATAAGTTTGAAAATACAACTATAAAAAATAGATTTTTCACATTTGAAAATAAACAAAATGTTTTCCCCATTTGAAAACTCAACGCACACTATAAATCAATTCCAAAACCATTTCCTCTTTTTATTAACAAAACCAAATACAGGTAATACTACGACTGTGCTAACAAGAAATAGGTAAACCGTACAGGCTGAAGGCAAACCAGTGAAATAGAAAGTAACCAAGTAATGCAAGATGATAGTAGTGAAAAAGGACACAAGTAACACTATAAGCAGTAAAGAATAACTGTAAGTAAACAATCAAGGTGAACAAGTAACCATGGGTGATCCTAAACATCCCTAGAAAACCCCTGGACATACTCGGGTTCAGACTACCTGCCGGCGAGGTACTCCATAGTCAATAACCAACTGGCCGCCCTAATAGCCAACCAGTGGCACATCCCTCCTGGCCTGTCCACAACTCCAGGGGGTACTAACCCGTCTAATCAGGGTTAGCAAGCAACCGTCACTCGATAATCTACAAGACGCCCAGGGACCCATGGTGGTTTTAGTAACACTGTGTAAGTGGGAGGCCCACACACGCGTGACTCATCTCACCGCACTTGCCAACCCCTTACACGGACATCGCTACACGACAACCCTCGAAGGGAAGTCCCCCTGTAGAGATGCCCTCACAAGTACGCATATATATATATATATATATATATATATATATATGTACAATCCCTTCACAATAAATAAAGTGCCAACCGGGCCTTCACGACATTTGATTATCAAAACTATTTTATAAAATACCTGGAGTTGTCAAGCGAGCACTTGGTTTTTCAAAAACAAACAGATTTACACGAATATTTCACAGTATCATTTTAAATTACTCTAAACACTGTTTTTGTATTAACTAAAGGGCCAAACGGGCATATCTTCGTAGATTCCTTTTTAAACAAGTTCGATGTGTCTCAAAAGGAGGCGAAAACATTTTGAAACCAAGAACCATTTAGAAAAGTCGAGATTTCAAGAAAATAAAAATAAATAAAAATAAATGGTAACAATTTCAAACACCATCTTCATTTGAGGGCACATCCATGCGTGCACCTGGTGCACCCACGGATGTGTCAACATCCAATGGTGCGTCAAACCTGCAAAGGGGCACGACAACACTTCCAAATGACACTAAATTTCATAAAACTAACCAGCACAGGATAATAAGATCCAAGAATGATTCTTTCTTTACAAAAAAGAAAACACTGCTCAAGACAACCAATGATAACATAAGAGAACATAAGCATTTAGTTCCACGTTAGCTGGAAACGCCTAAACAGGTGCACTGTATAAACAATAAAAAGTGCAAGACAATATCTAGTGAACAACTACCTTGGCAAAAAAATATAATTGCTTCAAACATAACTTTCGAATAAAAACTATAGATTTTAAAACACCAAAATAAGCCGTGCAAGGATATCATAACCACACGAATCATGGAATAAAATTTATTTAAAACAATTCAAGCATCAGCAGAGTACCTCGGAAAGGAAACAGTTGAATTCGCCTACCTCAAACATGGAGCGGACGCGATGGAACCCCAACGGAATGTAGGACAATCCTTTGTGGACAAACTGCGTATGCTGATCAGTGGAAAATGTACACGTCACTCAACCCGCGACAGAAAAAAAGGATTAATTTTAATTAAATAAAAACACCAAGATGGAATAAAGAGGAAAATAAATAAGTAAATAAATTAATAAACAAATAAGAAAAGAAATAAATATATAGATAAATAATAAATACAAGAATAAATAAATAATCAAAATAAATAAATAAATAAATAAATACATAAATGAATTAATGAATTAATCAATTAATTAATAAACAAATAGGCAATTAAATATGTAGATAAATAACACACACAAAAATAATCAAGAGACTAAATAAATAACAATAATAATAATAATATAATAATAATAATAACAAAATAGTAATATAATAATAATAAGAGTAACAATAATATTAACATAATAATAATAATTATTATAATGACATAATACTAATAACAAAAATAATAAATATAATAGCGCAATAATAATAATAATAACAACAACAATAATAATAATAATAATAACATGATAATAATATTATAATAATAATAAAGTAATAATTTAATAATAATTATAACAATAATAATATAATAATAATATAATAATATTAACATAATAATAATAATAATATAAGCATAATAATAATATAATTATGATAATAATAAAAATAGTAATAATAACATAATATAATAATAAAAATAATAACATAATATAATAATAATTAAAAAAATAATAAATATATTAATAATAATAATAATAATAATATAGTATTAATAATAATAACATAATAATAATTATAATAATGATGTAATAAGATTAATAATATTATTAAAATAATAATAACAATAATAAATATAATAATAATAATAATAATAAAATAATTATAATTATAATAAAACAAAAGATAAATAAATATTAAAAAAAAGAAACTCACAGCAGGGGCGAGGGAGGAGGCCGGGCAGGAGTTCGCGCGGGGCGGAGGCCGGAACGGCGAGAGGGCGGAGCGTCGGCTGGGAGTAGCAGAGGGGGGCCGGAAACAGGGAGGCGGTGCGGTGGTCGGGCTGGCAAAGGAGGGTGCGAGGCCGGAAGAAGGGAGGCGGAGGCGGCGGACGACGTACCGGGGTGGAGCAGGGCGGCGTTCGGGCCGCCAGATGCTGGAGCAGGGGGTGCGGGAGGATGGAGAGCTGGCGCGGCAGGGCCGGGGACGTTGAAGGAGGTCAGCGGGAGGAGGGTGTGCCGGCGACAGAGGAGGCCGGGACGGCGCGGCGGGCGCCGATGGGAGCAGGGCGCGCAGCCGGGTCAGGCCGAGGCGGAGCGAGGTCGGAGTGGAGGGGAGATCCGCCAGACGGGAGGGGAGGCTGGCTGTTGGGCGGGGCGACGGAGCAGGAGCCGGACGGGAGGAGGGTGCGGCCTCGGGACGGGGAGGCCAGTGTGGCGCGGCGCCGGGGAGGGCGGCGCGGGGCGTGCAGGAAGGTAGCGGGGTGGTCGGGCGCGACACGCAGGGCTGCGCGGCGGAGAGGGATGGAGAAGCCGCAGGTCGGCCAAACCAGAGAAAGAAAAAGAAGAGGAAAAGAAACGGGGGGAGAGAAAAAGGAGAGGGAGGGGAGAGCGCGGCCGCGGGGAGAGAGGGGGATGGGGTGGCGTCTGGGTAGGGGGGTAGGATTACGGTTAAATTAGGTTATATATATATATGATAAAATAATAATATTAATAATTATAATAAAAATAATAAACATTATATTAATAATAATATTAAGACTTTATAATAATAATAATAAACTTTATAAAAATGGTAAACAAAATTTATAATAATGTTAATAAAAATAAAACATTATAATAATAATAATAATAATAATAATAGAATAATGATAATAAATAAAAGTTAGTTTATTTTAATAATAGTCATTATAATCAAAAAAACCCGTGTATATATACGCATACCTAAACACTTATATATATATCTATATATAAACATATACAAATAGATACATTATATATATATATACATATATAAACATAACGTATTAAAGTATATACATATGTATATATATAAACATATATAGACATATATATGTATATACATATACACGGAAAATAACTTCAATATTAATAACACAACTAAAATAGTAATAATAATAAAAAGTCAACGTAAAAACTTTAATATTTAAGCGCCGGGTGGACACATCGTCACCCGGGCCGAACGCACGATCACCGCTAGCGATGCGATGACCGCGCACCGGCACGAAACCACCAATCACAATTAATCTTCGAAAAAAATTTAAACCGGGACCAAGAAAGGAGAAAAATTACAGACGTCTGCGGTCGGGGTGTGACATGAAGGACCTCCCAGGCAGAGGCAAATGTTAGATCGTGATGGACCACAAGGAGCTAGTGGTGGAGCGTGTGGTGGATGATGATTCGAGTTGTTACCACCACCACCACCAGGAGGTCCACCCCAACCGCAGGGAAGAGGGGGACATGGGAGAGAACAACTTCAGGCAGTTGAAGCATATAACCATGGAGCTCCAGAAGCTGATGGACAGGAGCGGGACTAGTTCCAGGCATAGAGGCCTTTGTTCATGTTGCTTCTATCTTGGTTAATGTCATTATTGTGGTTACATTGTGCCTTTGTACTTCGAGCTGCAGTAATAAAAGACACTTGTCTTTGTGATGTTTTCATTCCTTCCTTTTTGTGTATTTAATACTACGAGGTTCCGGTTAAAACTGTTGACTTGACCCTCACTTTCAAGATTTCTACTGGAGGAGACCCAGTAACCATTCACTAATGCCGATAGTGTGACTCGTTCCTTAGTGGCAAGAGTAACAGTTGGATCTCTTGGTATTAGCATCAAGGCCTTACGACATCATCCATGACATGGATTGTACCGTTCATGTCAGGATTGACTATATTAGGAAAAGAATGTTGTTCATCTAGGGGATGAGACCAGCTTTCTCTTCTCGGTGAATGAGAAATCATAGCATCTCTTGTAAATCAGAGACAAAGAAGGGTGTAGAAGAGATATTTTAAATTGGCTATTATCACTAATAGATTTTCAAGCAAAAGGTTTATGTTTTACTCTAATCTCATTAGTCTCAGGGGTGTCTTCTTTCAGATGAACCTGAACCTAAGATAGCGGCGATGGCTTGAGTTCCTCCAGGACTATGACTTAGGGATTTTTTATACTCATGGAAAGGGGACTTTAGTAGTAGATTCAAGGGATTTTTTTTCTTAAATTCTTCAGAATTTTGCGAGTCTGTGGTTTCTGACGTCACCTGATTCTGAGGCCCGGTGTGCCCAGAAATGTTTTCTGATGTTTTTTTCGGGTACATTCAGTTAAGGTATGATCGATTTTTTCAATCTATTGAACCAGTGCTCAGAATTGAAATACGAAGACACCGATGAACTCACAGAGCATATATTCACTTAAGGGGACCTTAACCGTAGATGGGTTTTTTGTGGGTTGAGAGTTAATTTTTGGTTATTTAGAACAAAATAAATAAAATTGTGGAATACAATTTTATTTTATTTCTGTTAATTATATCCTACAAGGGGGAGGTTTTTGGTAGGCCCCACACCCACATAACCTCTTAGGAGAGGATATATGTGAGGTGGGCCCACACGAACCCCAAACTTATCACCTCACCATAAACCCCCCAATTAACTCCCATTCATTAATTCTTGACACCTATTCTCTTTTATTAAGGTTGATCCTCTCGGCCTCCCACATATTGATGATGTCAACCATTTAATTAATAACCTTATTAATTAATTGGCAACTCACTTTTGAATTAATTGGATTTGCATGTCACTTCTTTAAAATTGTAGATTTCTAATTTAATATTTTCCTGAGCAAATATTTTGGTGGGGAACCTATGGAGAAATAGAAGAACACCATTCTTCTATCGATGAAGAATATCTCCAGCGAAGAACGCAAAGTCACCAATGACACTTCTTCTTCGGGCAAAATCTGACATCTATAGAATAGACGTCCTTCTTCCGTGACGCCCGACCTCCCAGATGCTAGTCTTCCATGACTTGTTGACGTGATCCGCTCTTGAATTCGAGGTAGGGGTTTGAATTCTTTCCGTACACGTTTTACGCTGATGAAATTATAGTTTTTCGACCAAATGGTATCACCGAAACATGGGGAAGTTCGTCCGTACCAACAAGGCCAAATCGTCCCCATTTAATCTTTTTATGGTTGAATAAGGGAGCACACAATGGCGACCGGAAATGGGATGGCCAGGAAGAAGAGGGCTGGCGGTGAAAAGGTCCCCAGGTCACCGGGATGGGGAAGAAACGCCTCACTACGTAGAGAAGTGCCGCCACAAGGTTGAGTCGCGGCGAAGGCACGCGGTGCTGTCGCGCCATGCAGACGGCAGCACGAGGCCGCTGCCAAGTCGGGAAGCAGCGGAGGGCCACAGAGCCATTGCACTGTGCCACAGAGAACCCACCGCCTATGAACACGGTGGGTGGGTGAGGGCAGTCGGCTGAGCTGGCCGCCGGTGTGCCCTAGGGCGGAACCTCGCTGGGATCCGCAGAGAGGAACCGTCAACCGCTGGTTCCATCGTAGGGAGACGAGGGGGGGCAGAACCCAATGTGTTTGATAAGGGCAGGCCCCGCAGTGCACCATCGCCGCCTGGTCATGGTGACCAGTGGGCTTCCTCACCCCAACCACGTGGCGGGGCCACCCCGACACGTGGGTCGGGCCACCACATCACGCAGGCCTGGCCGCCGCGCCATGTGGGCTGGGCCACTGAGCCAAGTTGGCCGGGCTGCCGTACCTCCCAGGCCGAAGCCCTAGGCTAGGCTTCACCCAACCGGGCCGGACCTGGACCTAGTTCGGGTCGACCTAGTTCGGACCGACCCCGGGTGGGTTGGGCCAGGTCGGACCGGGCCCAGACCCCCTTTTGGGACCATTTTCGGTTAATTTTCTATAACATGAGATACGAACCTCTGATCGACGTACCATTAGTTGCGTAGTATTCTTCGGATCCAGACGGTCGTTTTGGTATATTACTCCCAGGGTTTTGGCAGAGTTTGGTTATGGCCGTGTTGGTTCGAAACTGAAACCAATCTGGCCTTCAGAGATAAAATGCTTATAACCTAAGGACCGGATGTCCGATTGACGTGTCATCGACTATGTTGGTTTTATTTTGTTGAGACGATTATTTTGGCTTACTCCACGTGGGATTCAGATGAGATTGGAGTATGGTCGTGTAAGTTTTAGATTAAAAAACCAACCGGGCCCCTGGAACGGAAAAAACAAAAACTCACAGACCGTGTGTCTGATTGACGTGTTTTCTATTGCGTTGAGACCTCTATGAAGTGGTTTTCCTTTAAGATAATTCCATGTGAGACTTCGTGAAACTTTAAGTATCGAACAGTAGCTCATGGAGAGGATCCACCTTGAGACGAGCATATAGAGTGCGGAGACCCAGTAGCTGTATACCTGAAAACTTCTTGACCAATTCAATTCGGAGTGATTCGACTAGCCCAGTGGATGGAGCGCCCGGTTTAGTGGCAGTCCCACGGCGGACGGAGCCCTAGGTTTGGCAGCAGACCCGTGGTACTCGACTGTAGGAGTTCCTATGATGGCTATTAGGGGGAGTGGCCTGTTTAGCGGCTGAAACATAGCGGATGGAGTGCCCGGTTTGGCAGCAGACCCACGGTACTCGACAGGAGAAGTACCTCAGCAGTCTAAGGTTAGTGAGTAGCGCCTTAGATTCGTGAAAGGGCCACTGTACTCGACAGAGGATGAGTTCTCCAGCTGCCATGGTTTTGATAATGAAAATCCTGGTTTGAGCTGAGTCAATGGCCTTTTTGTTTTCCTCAAGATTGAGATGGCTTACTAGATAACTTATGAATATATATGGGAATACACCTAAGTAATGGTTATCCATTGAAATATTACATTTTGGTTTATCCTTGTTGGTTTTAGATGAAAACTAGAAAGTCTCAGGGTCCCTACTGAGTATCGTTATACTCACCCATGCACGGGCTATACCCGCACCTCATTGTGTTGGATAGAGATGAAAGACATCGCTGATCGAGGTAGAGTGTATGAGAACTGGACGATACCCGAAGGTGGACACATGACATGATGACACATGGAGCATACAGATATACATGGAGTGCTGAGGAGGACATTTGTACCTACCCTTCAGATAGGAACCCGAAGGATGATCCCAGAGCTGCTTCACCATTCACCAGTTTGTCTTTTCAGTTGTACTTTCATTCAATTTTAGTTTTACCTTTCTGTTGGGCTTGTATTTTCCGCCCCTTTGCACATTGAGAACACTTTTTATACTTCTTTACATAGTGTTTGCTTCTTCTTTTACTCTGGTTGTGTGTGATTACGTTTTATAAAGGCAATTCCTTCCCAATTATTAGGGAGTAACGCCTTTGGTGCCAGTTGCCAGCCCCGAGCCTATGGAAGGAGGACTTGGGGGTAGTCACGATACGGACCCCGGGGGAGGGTTCGTGACATGTGAGACTCACATGTGGTATCAAATACCATATTCATATAGATTTAATGTTCACCCTTCATTACAAACAAACAAAAAGAATAACCTTTATTTCTATCCTCTATAATATTTTTTATACAATAGATATTATTTGAAAAATGGAAATATTCAACATCTGTATCCCTCAATTCCCTAATGACCATCCACAACATGGATGTGAAATGAAAAAGACTTAGTGGTTGATACATTTTTTATTTTATAGTCATTTTATTTCATATCATTCTTCCCATGAAAAGGAAAATTTCTATTATTTATCTTCTTATCAGTCGATAAAATTTAAGTGAGGATATATTTGAATGAATTCCAAATATTTTTCATGTTATAATTAGAAAAAATTATTGAATATCATAAAAAGGGTGGTCAGATATAATTTTTTTCACAATTCATCTAGTAGTTTAATCCTAGGTAATTCTAGACACTTAATGAAGCCAAACATTTTGACAACATATGGTCGAGGTAGTGAACCTTATTCGAAAATTGTTATGAAGAGTTCCATAGAATTCTTAAAATGATCTTCACTTTATCATTCCATAAATATATAACATTGATGGAAAAAAAATCCCAATTCATACATTGGATCATGTGATTTTTATTATTCACTTATCAAAGAAGTTTTTATTAAACAATAGACATCAATGAAATCATCTAATCACTTACACAGACAAGAATCTCTTCCCCAGTAACCTCAGCAGTGTGATGTTCCAGGACTAAAGACTCCATCACATATAACCTCAATTTATGGCATTTTACTATGTTCATGTTCATTTATAAATACATGAAATTTATTCTTGGAATGAAATTTTCATTTTCTAGGATTGTTTATTGGTTAAGAATTTGGATTCATGGCCCTGATAATTGATTCTACATCAAATTAGAAAACAATAGTAGTAAATTATCTCATTATTATATGAGATAAAATTAATTTAATTATATATCTTCAAATGATTTATCATGCACCAATAACTAAAACCATTGGAATCAATATGTTTATTTCATAGGAATTCTAGTGTAAACACAAATATGTACAATCTTATAACCCATGGAAAATATTTGTAAATTACACCATCATATTATGGTGTAGGATTTATTTTTATCTTTGGGATTAAATCTCTTTGATCATTTGATTGGAATCCCAAACCCGAAAACCCTCAATTTAATTTCTTCAAAACATTCCTACATGTTACATCATGAATTTAAAGGGATACTCATCTTTATGTTAATCTGTTATGTCAACCCAAATAGTTCATAAATCTCCATTTTAATTTTTAGTATCCCAAATAGGGTTACACTAAAATATTGTAATATGGTTTAATCTATAATCATGTTATAGATTTCTTAGAATACCCTAATATTATGATGAGAAATTTTATTAAATATGATTTAAATAACCTAGTTTTTTCAGTTACATTTGTTGTTAATAATTAATTGATTTTAGTAAATAGATTAAACATGTACATATAAAAAAAATGTACACATAAACCATTATTTTTAATTAAACATTTTCACGATACTTTATTTATTAATATGGCAATTTATTTTAATCAATAAAATAAATCCTGAAATAGAAAGAGGAAAAATAAATCAATGGAAAAATAATGATAATTATCTAATTGTAGATTTACTGAGTGGCCAATAAATTAAAATCAAAATCTATAGGAAATATCATTATTTCATCTTCGTAATATTTTTCGATCTAGCACATTTCCATATATGTATTTCTTGGAATTCCATTTCCATAGTTCCATCTTGAACCTCCTCCTCCTATTATTATGTTTTAAATGAATTCATGATCATTATGATTCCCACTTTTAATAAATGATTTAAAAATCACACATAAGAGCGGGGACCCATGGACTGTCTGAATGGAATTATGTAAAACAACATTGCAAATGGATGATCTACATAATTATGAATGGATGGGTTAAAAAAGTCCATATACATTAATTATGTAATAAATAATTAAGAACTATTTTAATAAAAATAAATTAAATTATATGGCCCCATGAATATATATGATTAATGATCATGAACCGTTATACACATGCAACAACAACACAATTTAAACATTATATTATCATTTATTTCAATTATTTTCAAAAACATAAAATATCGATGAATTTATTTAACTAATTATCATGTTATTCAAATAATTATCATTTCAAAATTCCATAAAATAAAACAAAATATTACCCTATGATGTGAAATAATTTTTTTTCAAATAAAATAAAATTGAAGGAAACATTAATATTGAAGAAAGAGGAAGATTGTGTATCAAAAATATGCAGTATGGTCCTTCTTGTTTATAGTGAAATCAAGCGACATATTTCATACAAAACATATATCATTATTTAAGGGAATTTATTATCAAAATAACAAAATAAAAAATCAATTAAAATTATGATTCATGTATGATTTATGTCATATTAGGTGTTTAGTATGCGTAGATGATACATGACTTGTAGTTTGGATTATTAAAAAAAATTGATTTGGAGTTTAATAAAATTTAAAATATAATTACAAAAAATAATTATAAATTAAATGACACATATAACATTGTTTTTTGGGTTTTTGGCAGTAATTGACTGGAATTTATATTTTAGTATAAAAATCTAATGTTCACAAGTGTATAATCTTGCTACTCGACGTGTAATTTTCTTAACTAGAAGTCCACAATACATTTGTAGTGACTAAAAATGTACTCCTTGAATACATATAAGATATAATTAAAATCTTCAATGGATACACATTATATACCCCATTCTTTATAGAATCCATCATGTAAATGTTAGGTATAAAATACACACATTGTATACATTACACATCACCGCATGACCTCATGATTTTATCATTGAAAACACATGACTACATGGAATTTCTGCAATATATATATATCATGTATTCTAAAAAATCTATGAATCATATTGTTTAGTAATTACACATTATATGTAATGTATACAGTGTTTAATCATTAAACGAAGACCTGGAGTCCATGTTGGTGTCCATGTTCAATGAAAAATGGTCCATAAAAAGTACCAAATGTATATGTCCCCGACCATAATAATTATCTAATATTAAATTATGTTAATAATTCATGTTGATGATTTTTTAGGTTTATTTTTTTAGAGAGTTTAGTCATAACTACAAAAATACATTTCAATAAATATAATATAGATTCTTCAACTCTATCCAAATATTTTTACAATAATAATACTCCATAAATAAAACAACAGTTATTTTATTGATTTAAATATTAATGAATTATACCACTTTCTTACACTTCCTTATAAACCTGTGAAAAACTTTTCAAAAACATGGGATTAGCATAAATAACTCAGTATGGGTTAAGGAAAGAAAACAATATTGCATCAATACATTAAAATCATTGAAATCATACATTTCAATATTTAACATACCACATAAAACGTAATTTTTATTAATAAAACATAAATATCATAAATTATAATGGTAACTTGTGGCATCAATATCATACTAGCATTGTAGATTTCACAACTACATAGGGAGTTATATTTGGAATAGCCATCACTGTATATTCCATAAATCTCTTAGGAGAAACATTTACATTTACCTTCGTTATATTAACAAATTCATTAGGGAGAAATTTTGGGCTCACCCGCCCTTGGTTTATCACAAAACCACCAGTATATGTAAACAACACCCAAGAACCATATCATTAAAATAAAACATAAAACAAGTATAAAGGAAAGATAACATTTCCACAATTAGATAAATATATATCATTAAAATATATTGAAATAACCTACAAACTATCAAAACCATCCTCAATACGAAAATATGTAAAATAGTATAGGGTATTTATTTTCCTTTTAAAAAATAATGGCTTCTTAAGGAAGCCAAATATCAAATAATGTTTGTGGTGGCAGAAAGGTCAATGTCGCCACGTACGTTAAAAAGAATCATTCTTTATTTAGTTTAGTAAATTATATGTAGATAAATATTCTGATTAAATGAAATGAATAGTCAAATGGATTTATACACAGTATAAATGAAATTCGTGTAGAAAACAAAATATGCCTCAATGAAAATATATTGAGACATTGTTCATTACAAAGATCATTTTTAAACAAAATATATTGATGATGTGAATTCACTACAAGTAAACATAATACATTTATGAATACAAGATAGAATAAAAAAAATTCATTTTTCATATAAACATATCATGACATAAAAATGAAGTAGAAGATAAACCCAATGAATGAAAATTGGGTTACGAAGTGCCCTTACCTCGTGTCTGACTTGACCCGTTCGTTCATTAATCTGATAAATAATAAACTAAAGTTAATTTCTACATTCATCAAAACTGTTTTTATATTATTATTCATTTTACATCTATTATTACAGTGTTTTAAAAAATAAATAATCATTTATGATAATAATGGTATTTTCTTCAATATTTGGTACTTGAGTAAAAATGAAATTGTTAAAATTAAAAATTCCCCATGTGTGAAAAAATCCATTAACTCAGAAATTATATTCTTGATTTAAATATTATATATATCATATATATCAAGTATATATATATATATATATGTATGTATGTATTTATAATAGTACATAATATTTAGAGATAAAAAATGAAATGCACCGTTCTTGGAGACGGTAAGCCATACGTACGCAAGAACTGTACTTTCATTTCAATTTAGTATTAAATAGAATTAAAAAATAATGATACATAGGTGTATAATAATTCCATTATAATATAATATATATTTTCATTAACTCCATACTTTATACATTCCATGAACGAGTCATATCAATATGAGGGGGTTGTATTGTGCACTTTCTCAAAGGAAATTATCATATTTTCCAATTGTAGAAACCATAATGGAATGATATAATTGAAAAATACTGAATAATAGATATAATATAAATATGAAATATATCACATATAAATATAGTTCCATCATAATTTCCATCATTATATGCTGTGGGAGATAATTGAACAGTCATTGTTTCGTGAGGTAATAGTTCATCGTCCATAGAAACAATATGTTTGTAACCATTACATTGAGGTGTTTGGATGTTTAGTTATAATACACCAGATAAAAACATCCTATTATATTTAATATATAGGTGTAGTTATAAATAATGGAATAACGTGAGTTTAAGGGGTTTGATACAGAAAATAAATGAAAATAACATGAGAGAAGATGTTACCTTTAAATCGGGTAACTTTTTATGATTTGTGAAAAAGGGCTCTCTTGGTTTGCCTAATGCATATGGTAAGGATTCTAGGATGAATATTGGGGTGCTAGGAGAATTTTGGAGTAATGTTTGGTCGATCTAAGCTGCTTGAGAGGTGTGAGTAAGAGTTAGATGTGATGACATTTTAAAAGGGGGTAGGCTCTTTAGGAATGCTTGATGGAATTATTTTATTATAAAATTATTATCGTTTTCAAAGGGTCCAAAATGTATTTACTTAAATTATATGGTGTATATAATTCTAAATAAAATTATAAAATAAAAATTGAATATTTTTTGGATATTTATTGATCATAATCGTTTTTATTTAATCCTTTGTTAACATATTTATCTTTTACCATGTCATCTTATAAATTAACACTATAGTGTTAATATATTCACTCTAAAATTACAAACACCAAAAAATGTATCATTTAGTGTATTTTTAATATTATTTAATTCATATGGATGAATTATAGATTTTTTGGATTGTTTTATCATTTAATAATATATTAATTTTTAAAAAAACTCATCTTTGTCAATTTCAAAATTATTCATATCAAGACTTTTAAATAATAAATAACAAATTTATTCATTCCAAAAACCATCATTAATTGAAATATATACATTCATTAACATCACTTTAATTTTTTATGGAATAAATGTTTCAAAACAAATTTATTTTAATATTTATAATATCATTTATTTGAATCCTTTATTAATTAATCAATTACTGTGTCACTATTGTGTTATAATTATGATTATTTGTATAATGTCTAAAAATTATAAATAAAAAAAAAACATATCAAAAATTATTTAAGATTTAAAATAATCATTTAGATTATAAGAGATAAATTATATAACCCCATATAAAAATTATCTCACAAAAATATATATGTTTATCCTAATTATGTCTTTGTCTTAAAGTAATTTATATAAACTGTCATTATCAATCCTATGTGGCTCCATGGGGTCCCAAAATAGACCCAAGTATTTCCTTGGATAGAAATATATAATTCCACAGGGTTAGGAAATTTGTATGGTTAATTTCATATTATTATAAAATTATTTTTCACCCTTATTATCCATATTTATCAATTAACCATGATAAATAATAGATTTACTTAAATAAGTGTTCATAATGTATAAATATAAAAGTTACATATTTAAACAATTTTTACATCCTGATTAAAAATATGGCATCCAATTTTCAAAATTAAAAATATAGAAGTAGATGAAATTATTTTCAAATTAATTCCAGTTGTCAAAACAAAAACCACATTTTTAGGAAATAATAACTCTAAATATAATGACACTTCCCTATGTCCAATTTCAAAGTGAAATTACGTCTAATGTACATAATTGGATGAAATGGAAAAAAATTAATCCAGTTACACTTTATAAACAATTTAATGGTTACTTTATCCATATAAATAAATTATATTAAAAGTAAATTTTGAATTAAACTGAAGTATTTTTCACTATTCATTAAAAATTTATCTTTATTAGAAAAATGTCAAAATTTAACACAATGTTAATTTTGATAGCCCGATTCAAATGAATATATTTATTTTTTCATATAAACATTCAAATTATACCAAATCGATATTTAAAAAGAGTTCTCTATCTAAAGGCGGTAAATTGACATTTTAAAGAATATTAGATTATTTATACATAAAATTGAATTCATTCACATATTAAGCCTCTAAAAATTATTCGATATATGAAAAACATTTAAAAAACATGAATAAAAATATTTTAGTTAGATCTATTCATTCCGTAAAATATAACAGCTAGGTGTTAAATACCATTTAAAATAATATTATGTTATTATTTTTCATTATGAATCAGCCATATGAGAAACATGATATTTTTGGAGAACCCCATTGTTGCATGTAAGGTACGACATCAAAGATAAAATACCATTTTTGTAAAATAAACATTTCATTCAAAAATGTTAATAAATATTATAATTTCATATTCTTATTTTACTTGGGATGTTACATCCTTCCCCCCACTTGGAAATTACTTTCTCTCAATTTTAAAATTGGGCTCAGACACTTCATTGAATGTCCCACATCGGAAAAAATGTCAATAAAACTATCACATTAAAAGGAATAAAGAAAATTACAAAGGGATCCCCAGATTACCCATACTATGATTCCATGAAAACATGGATATATAAGAGAATCTAAGTGTCATGTAATGATGGAGAGTTATAGAAAACCTGACCAGGAGAAATGTAACCACTAGAACACCTCTAATTTGTGATAGGTTAAACAGTCGTTAGTATCCCACTAGAAAAAGTAAACGGACAATGTTTTTATTTTATGATTAATTTATTATTTTTTAGAATTTATTTATGATATTGACTATGTAAAAAATGAAATATACTTACTTTTCAAGTATAGTTTCATCCTTTTATATGTTTCTACCAAAAAAACACATTTTCTCTAAATAATGAGAATTCAATAATACTTGGTCACATCTGAAGGGCAATAACCAACATCTATAGAATCACATAATCTAAAAATAATGATCTATATAATTCCCTTTCCTCTAGACATTGACCAAAACCAAAATGGTTTGTACAAGATCAGATAATCTCCAAAAAAGAAAATACTTTATAAAATAAATATTACACTCAATCCCAAAAATTCGACAAAAAATACCCAATGATCAATAAACAAATTCAATAAACAATTGTCCTAATGATTATTAAATTTAATAGAAACTATGATTCAAACCTAAAAATTCAGATGGACTTAAACACATAATCTTACACACAAAATCTTAACATATACATCCATATAAATCTACTACTCCTTAAGTATCATATGGAAGTGTAATTAACCCTAAACACATATTCTCTATGAATGTTTAATCATTTGTATAAATAATACAATTTTTTATATGTCCACAATAAAAAAATATATTCTTTTGAAATAAAATTTCAACCATAACTCCACAAATTAGATACCATAGTATTCTATTTTTATTGGGCATATATGGTTTTTATAAGAGAGAACATCTTAAAAAATAACATTTTTTAGATGATCCCCAAATAAGTTTCCTATAATAATGATATCAATCTGATAAAAAATAAGTTCCCAAAATCATCTTGTCTTGGATCCATAAAATCATCTAACTAAAAAGGGTTATTCAAACTATCTAGGGACTTCATGTATTACAGTGGTATGCGATAAATCCCAATCGCAGTTTGGTTATGAGATTGATTCCTCCATCTTTGTCCGACATGATGGGTTTATACACGGTCTGCAGGTTTTCCTTTTTCAAAAACTAAATAATTTTATAACATTTCCAGAAATGAGATAAATTCCTCACAAATAACCATAAGATATTTTATCCGAAATGTTATTATTATACCATTAATTTTCATCTGAATACATTAAGTTGGAAACATATTATATGTTGTCATTTTTATCACCCTTATATGATAAAATAAAACTATTTCCAATATTGACAACATCAAACGTTGATCATGGTGTCTATATGGTTTCATCATCATCTGGTTCGTTTTGGTAGAAGGTCTATTCATTGCAATAATGATTTAGAGATCCCTCAAAAACGTTTTCATCCTTTATCCAAATACAACGTGTACAACATGGGTCATATGGGTGTTTGTAGAAAAATAGTTTCAAAAAATATTCATGTATGTCATATAATTACAAAACATATGATAATACATGATTTTTAAAAAAGATTGGAACCAAGTTTGAGTTGAATCGTTCAATCAATAGTTCTTTTAAAAACCAATAAGTATGTGCTGAGAGAATATATTTTAAAAGAAAATATAGATAGGATGTGAAATTCTCTCCTTCTTCATCACCATTTTCAAACTCATAATATCTATCAAAATATTGTGATCATGAAAAATATTTGAAAATGACATGATAATATTTAATTTTCTTGAAAATATAGAATATTTTAAAAATAGGATTTTATTAAATACAACTCATCATCCATGACGATATCGAGGTATAGTGGAGGTGTGTGATATCTCAAACAAATACTTGAAAGTGAGTTTTATTCTGGAAAAATATTAACAATCATCTTAACATGTCTTTGAAATAATTATTTCATGCTTTACATGGGGAAGAGTAAGGAATGTTGTTTGAGATCCTCCTCCTTTCCTTGGTAACAAAATTTCCATGATCTGAAAAAGTAATTAAACAAGGATTTAACTGAAATAATAGACATAGGGAATAACCATGTGTTTATATAAAACATATAATAAATAATGTTTTTTAAAACCGACCTTAGATACCAACTATAAGGCCCCATCCTTAAACATTACAAAATATTGAATTATGTTAATAATTCAACATGACGATCTTTTCAGGTTTAGAGTTTTAGAGATCTAGGCCGTAACTATTACAGTACATTTCAAAAATACAAAGTAGACACTTATACTCTATCCAAAGTTTCTCAAAATAATAAAACATTTTAAATAAAACAATAGTTATTTTCATGATATAAATAGTCTTGAATTCTTCCTTTCTCTTACCCTTCCTTATACCATGTGAAAAACATTTCAAAAGTGACACACCCATATAGGAAAATGCAAGGGGACACTAATCGAGGCCATGTGGAACCCTCTATACAATATGATTTTTTCTAAATCAGAGTAATAATATACCACTATATAGGTAATAAATATTCATTCACACATTCACCTACATATTCTTTCAATATCATAGATACACAAATAGATTGGTATCATCAATAATATTTCAGGAATATAATATATATAATTATTTATTAATATACATGGCATAAAAATGAAGCTAGATCAATTTAACTCAACAAGAATATTATAAAAAGAATTTACCTTTATTGAAAATTTAAAGAATAATGAATAATATAAATTCATTAAATATATTTATGTTCCAAAATAATAATTTTTGATATATTTAGAAACTAATTTAAATATTTGGCCTAAAATATCAAAATATGACATAAATAATTAAGATAGACAATGAGGTGTGTCTGATAGTGGATATAAATTGACTAAAAGGACAGTAAAACCCCCACATTTTCTGATTGATTGTGAGAAAATAATTGGTATAATTTGAATAATTAATATTTCATAATTAATTTATATTCAAATTTCATTCAAAAAAATGTTACTATATATGTCTAGTGTTTAGTTTAGTATCACTCCACCAAATATTATTAAAAGAATGAAACACTGAAAATTATAAGACACAATAGGGATTATTAATCAATTATATCACTAAACCCAAATCATTATGTAAGTGGGAGAATGAATACCACAAACCAATTTATTTAAAAAATCACTAAATTTATTTTTGGGGTCATATTTTTCATACAGATGTTAAATTTTTATTGAGAAATGATGATGTGTATTGACTTGAAGAAAAATAAGGATCATCCACTATAGTTTAAATGGATGGGAATTCAATTAAAATAAATATTTTAAAAACCAATAAAAATGTAATATAGATATTGAGTCTGCATCCATGTAGTAAGTTGAAAAATAAGATGAAATTGGTAAGACCTTCCACATATTCACTAATGAAAAAGGCATGTAACATCTTTTCTCTGAAATAAAATATACAAAAAATATGGTATTATATAAATATTAGTAAAATTGAAATGATAGTATTAATATATGTTACTATGAAATTTAGGGATTAATTATTGATTCGTTTGTTTTAATGGGTAAAAAAAGTTGACGATAATTGATAATTTGAACTGATATTTAATAAATAATTGAATTGTATACCTAGTACCCAAAATAAAGTAACTAGGTACCTTATTCACAATAAACAATATCTAATATTAATACCAAATCTCACTAGGTACCTATAATAGTAACATTAAGTACCAATTTCTACATTTTTTAGTGTAATTTGTTTTTTCAATTTCAACCCCTTTTTATATTTCCCTATAATCCATTCATAAAGTACCATTTAATCATTAAGAAATTTAATGTCCTATAATATTGACAATATAATTCCCTAAATTAATTTTGGTAATTAGAAACAAATATTTTTCTAATTATTTTTTATATTCAACATAGGTGAATAAATATTTAATTTATTATAATTAATATATAGATTAAAATGAAAAATGATGTTAGAGATTATATATAAGGTAATGTGAACCAATATATTTTCTTTGATAATTATTAGATATAATTTTCGTATAAAATTTATTTGATAAATCATTACGAAAATGTAAAAAATAACATATAATAATGAAGATAATATAGAGAATCATAATCTAAAGATGAGAGGGCAATTATTTGGGATTGATATGGTTTTGATAGTTATAATATTTAATAGTGTGAAAAGAGTATAGAATCAAGAGAAAATCATGTTATTAGTATATTATTGTAACATCATATATATGAAATCATTTTATTTATAATATTAAATTCACATTGGATTGGGAGATAAGAAATGGTGATGATTTTAAGGAAATAATTATATAGTTACTTTAGAAATGGGATTGGTATGGACATGGTAGTAAAGAAATGGGACCAAGGTTGTGTTATTTTGAGTATCATTATACATTTCTCTATTTTAGTGATACTTAATGTTATATTAATAAAAAATATATATGACCACCCCAATATTGGGAATTTTTGATATATATATTCTATGTTGTATTAGTGTTATTTAATATATAAAATCCATGATGTATTGGATATATATTAACTGACCTATCAAGTTATTTACATTATATGTTATATTATATATATATATATTTTATTTTTTTGAGATATGTACTAAATTATGTGATATTTTTAATAGGGATGTTGTACCACCTTATTTGGAGGTTAATTTAGAAGTTAGTTATAATGGAACACCTTTAAAATTTTAATTTTATAAAATTATATTATAATTATAGAATAATATAAATTATTTGATTAAAAAAAGATTTTAATTAAATATGATACATTGTATATAACCTGTGATGATTTATATTTCCTTATAAATGTTATTTATTCCCTAATTCTTTAGTGTAAATTATCTATATTATCTCAGGGGTTTTGGGGGAGTAAACTAGTAACTATAATGGCGTACTAAAACATGATTAATTTATTTTAGAATTTGTTGTATTATGTTATAGGTTCTTCTATGAATTAGAAATTTTAGAGGATGTTTTTAGTATATGGATTCTAATTAGATTCAGTATTATTTTCATTTTACATTGATTAGGTTGAAAATTATTATTCATGCCTTGTTTCCCCTATATTATTATTATTTATTCTAGTAAAAATATATCTAATAAAAATAGTCACACATTTAGAAATAATTTGTTGTTTGGTTCTATATTTGGTAGTTGGTGTGATATTTATCCTAATCAAAATGATTATTACTTTGATATGTGAAATATATAACCCTTGTATTAGAATCTACAAAGGGGCCTATTGGAGAAAAACTTATTGGGTCAAATTTAATCTCCCTTTTGACCAAATAAAAATATTTTTTGGGCCAATTGTTGATATAATAATAATATTGAAATTATTTTCTGTGTATTAATTAATATTAGTGTCTGATTAATTTTTTAAAAAATGAATATTAACATAAAAAATATTGTATTGTGGAATTGGGAAAATGAAAATGGACCACTATTTATCCTCTGATTTCAAACTAAACCCCCAATTTATGAGAAGTATTTTATAAAGGAATATAAAATACAAAGAATTTTATATTTTATTGATTTATCAATCATGTAGTATTATGTCATGATGATTGTATATTTTCAATTTTTTTGATTGATGTAATGTGTATATTTAATATAAATTCTAAATGATTTTTTATCATTGGGATTATAACATCTTCTTATATTCTTTAGAAATAACACTTATATGAAATATTAATATTAACTGTTTGAAGGATGGGAAAGAGGGAAATGATCATGTTTACTGAGGTATTGATCATAGAATTGGTGAGACATAAATGGAAACATTATTAAAAAATCAATTGGGAACCTAATATTTTTTATGAGACTATTTATATATATGGGACGAATTGACGTCTATAATAAATTTAAATTACTTTTTAGTAAAACAATGAAATGGATTAGTATTGGATATTTTTTTAGTTAATTTATTATATGTGGTGGTCATAAAATGAAAGGTTCTTTTTATAGTGTCATTGTTTTTTCATTGGGATCGTGGGATCAATTATAGGAATAATTCAAAATTATTATGCTTTTATAGTCTAATGGGATGGAGAGTCATAAAATTATAAAGATTAATAGATTTATATTGTCTTCCATTGGGTAATTTTGAATGTTATATTAAGTATTTTTAATAGACATGCTTAATTTCCATGTTAACAAAGAATAGTGGTTGTGAAAATTTCCATTACCATCACATGAAGAGAACAAAAAAAGATATTCAATTTAAAAATGATGAATTATATTTAAATGATAGAAAAATATAATCTATTTCGGAATACATCATCTCAGATAGATGTCGGAATAGATAAGATTCATTAATGTATACCATGGATAGGGACTATATAAAAGATTCCTATTTTTTATTAATATTAAATTTTTTAAAAAGAACATTGATATTATCCATCACTTGTATTTGATTTTTCAAAAATCCATGAATCCCAATTTCAATTAGGTACAATGTTGTAATAATTTTCCCCTATATTTGTCATTGTAATATATTATTATTTTATCCTTCATAATAGAGTGGGTTTTGTAAGACTAGAAACATGCAGTTTGTGGGCCTTAAAGTTTCTGAGTTTCACCATATAGATAGTTTTGTTATTGGTCACATAAATAGATTTAGAAAAAAATTAATTATTGGAAATAATATGTATGGTTGTGTATAGAAATAATAACTATGAGAAATTTTTCACTTTTATAATCATTCTAAATAATAGAGACATGGTAGTGGTAGTCATAAATGGTGATAATCAAGAGGATTTTGATTTGGAAAAAAATATATGATGAATTTACTCATCTCAATGTGTTGAAATCTCCTAAAAATTATAATTGTGTTTATATTAATTAACATTTTTTATTGCTACATATTGTTTTGAAACAATATCTTTTTTATCATTCAAATACATTGGATTGGGACTGATTGTATAGTGGATCTTAAAACCATTAGTTTTATACACCCATATGGGAGAAAAATTACAGTTTTAAAAGGTTTTTTATTGTGTTAACATGTTATAAAGAGTTTTTAATTGACCTAATATTTTATTTTAGATTAATATAATCAAATATTAACATATTGGGCACATATTGTCTATACTTTATGAAACACAACATAAATTTGAATCAATTATCGGTTAAAATAACATATATAGTTATAAATCATGTTTCTAAACATATTTTGTGGTATAATTGTATAGATAATAATTATTATGATCACATAAATATTGATCTAACAATTTTAATTTATTTTTGTAGTATAATTAATAGAAAATTCTTCAATGGTTGTATGAAAATTCTCTAACATTTTCCATTAGGTGGTTATGTATTTGTAACATATAAATTTTATTTAAATGGGACTAAAATTGAGACCATTAATGTTTCATTTATCTAAATGACCTTACCAATTTGTGGGTAAAAATATTATGAAGTCGTGAGTTAATATTTGTTATTTTCTATATATTTTCTTTCCTTATTAATTGGTCTCAAAGGGGACAACCAATTCCTTTTGTAATGAATTATTATATAAACTATATATTATATAACATAAAATAAAAATATACATTGTGCATTCCAAAAAGAGGTTTTGAGTCATCATGAGAATTATTTAATAAACATGGAACTAATTGGGACATTACCAACATCACCAATAAATGTGTGTTGTCTATGTGAATGGGAGGATGTGATATTATCACCTAGTTTGTGGGGGATATTTACTACATTTACACACAATTGTAGATTTACGATATATTTAAAAATCCTCCAAATTCATTGTGTATTATTTCTTAAAACAATGATTGTTATTACATTAGTTTCAAGCTATGTTGGGTTTGTCTATATATGAATCAAAGTGATATCATTTTTATATTCTAGTTTTTCATAATCATCCTCTTATTACTTAGTGAATAGTTGGTTCAAATAATCATAACTATAAATCTAAATTTAATTCCCATATGCAGTGGTTGTTAGGTTTTACGGTTGTCTGGATCTAGCACCAAATAAGTGTTTCAGATTTACCCATTTAATAGTAATGATAAACCCTATAATTTTCTTCCATTTAATAGAAAATATCAATACCTTATCGGTCATTTTTAAAAGAACATATGGCTATAATAATGAACAACTAATTTCCCATTTATCTTCATGTATCAATGACATATAGACTACTTGGTGAAGGATTCATCAATCATATAGGTGGGGAACATATATGTAAGAATTAATTTTTTTTGTAAATCTCAAATATAATATTACCAAATAGGGATGTGTTTATTTCCTAGAGAACAAATTCCCATGACATTTGTGGTTAGTTTAACATGTTATTCTATGAAATGATGAGAAGGATGCATACTCATCATGTATAAGATTCAATTAATTGTTGATAACTGAGAATATATCCCATTCGGATAGATTTGAAATAGTGTAAATGTTATGTTAGATCATCAAGGAGTCATGTTATTTTTAATAAAAATAGGAAAAAATCCTGACATGGTTCTAGTTAGTTTTTTTAATGTGATAGGATAGGATAATGATATTTAGTATCATTTGGAATGGAAAATATCATTATTCTTTATATCATTCCACTTGGACATCCATATTTTAAAAGGAGAAATAATAGGTTATTGGTTGGGGATAAATTAATGGGGAATCCAATAGATAGAACTCCATTAGATTAATGGTACAAGATCAATAATGGGGTAATATTTTAAATGGTATTACACATAGGGAGGAGGTCGGTACTACATTTCTGCTTCATGTCATTCAATTTTTTGATAGATAATGATGACTATAATTTTGAGTGATAGATAAATATAATGATGTGATCCAGACATAAAACTAAAAGGAAATCAATGACACTACTCATGAATAGGTAGATATTAAGTGGTCTTCCACAATTATGTTTGGTTATTTGATGTTTATACATTTTATGGGTTAATGGTATGTAATAATTTTCAATGGACTAAAATTGTATATGATCCCATGTAGAGGAGATTGGTTCTTATTCCTAGTTTACCATGATGGTGGGTCTCACAAATTCATTGGTTTCATCTACTAGAGTAATCATTATAGGGATCTAGGATGGAATTATGTATTATGAGGTTATCAATGTGTGTATAGATCCATTTGGGGAGTCATAACATCTATGGAAATATATTACTATCCAATATAGACCATTTGATATAAGAGATAATTCCTTATTGCCTTGGTAATATGGATTTTCATTACACGGGTGACATATGGTTGTGATCATCCACAGGGTTTTACATAATGTGGAAGAAAATTTTAGACCATACTTTTATAAATTCAATAAATGATCTTGTGGGTATAGGCCGATTTTCATACCTAGATTCTATAAATAATTATTTTCTGTAAGAGGAATCAATAATTGGATGCCCAGGTAGGAGGCCTGGATGATTGTTTCATAGCCACTTAAATTTGGGTGTGTACAGTAACCTAATTTTGGATGAGATAACATGGTTCTCTCAATTATAGGTAATTGTAGAAGATGAAATACGCTCAAGAGCTGAAGCTTGTTGGAATGCGACAAATAGAAGCCATATTTGGAATCAGCGATCCGTTCTTGGGGGTCCCGGAGGGGTTGCGTGGAAAAAATAATGGGTTGCATGAAAACAAATACCCCCATGTGTAAATCTCTAGGATTCGCGAGTGTTTTCTTTTGGGGAACAGAACTCTTTCGCGCCACTGCTCCGCGCGGTAGACCATCGCGCTACCGATATCGGGGCCCACAATATTTCATGCCAAAGTGTATTTCGCGTAGACCCACAATTTCGGGAACCTATAAATACAAGGCCACCCTCTTCAATTTCTCCATGAAGAATTTGAACTACCACTCCCGTGATAAATTCCTCTCTCGTGCACGCAAAGAAGATGGATTTCAGGTATTAAATTTTTCACGCCAAGTCAACCGAGGGTCAGCCTTTGGTGCGACTACTCGTCCTTGATCCTATTCCAAATCCCATTGAACCCCTTCCCATATGCACAATTCCTTCCGATTGTGCGCAATTTTGGATTCAGCACGCAATACCCTTTTTTGTGTCATTCCACCCAATTTCGCACCAATCGCTCAATTGCACGCCGGACCGGAGTTTTTCGCACGCACGATTCAATTTTCAAACTGGCCTGACCCATTTTTCACCCAACAAACCCTTTTTCACACAATTTCACCACCTTGTGTGATTGTGATGTCCCTCGTCCATGCATCATTTTCGGGCACCTCCCACGCCCACTGCGCCTTCGCCATATACATATTACCAGTAGAACCTCTTAGGTTTGCATGAAGTAACTTCAAAATCCCCTGGACGACACCACCCATTGCGTTTCATTGCCTCAAGCTTCGTCTCATAGGCATGCTAATGGCTATTTCTTCTTCAATAAGCCACGATAATGTGGGCCCCTCAATGGTTCGCTCTATGACACCATCTCACCATGGATTTTCCTGTCCCCTCTCTGCATATAGGATCACAGGTTACAAGTTGTGTAAGTCCTAGGGGTGCGGAGCAAACCCACCTCGTTCAAGCTGCATGACATTAAAATGCCAAGCTTCTTCGTCCTCATCACATGACGTTAAATAGTGACCTCACCCCATTCCTCACACGTGGCGTGCCCCCGCATAGGACATTCTCCACACCAACTGGAATCCACAGTGGATGATATCCTCTTTATAGGAGTTTCATTTGTCCATGGGGGAAGGGAGACCATTTCGGTTAAGCCCCTAGATTTTTGGAGGCGGCATCATCACTTCTCCTCATTTCATCTTCAGTCCTCAGGGCCATCAAAGGGCGTGGTGGGGAATGGTGCTTCTACTTTCATCATTCCCAAGTCCCTCTCCGACAGCGTTTTGTCGCCATCGGGCCTCCATCCTGTACTAAGTCTCGACTTCTCGAGCTGGTAACCACGCATAAGCCCATGTTTCCATCTTGGGCCGCTAACCATGTGTAACCCACACTTCACTTCCAACAGGCGCACCGTTCACAATGTGATCGTCAGGTCTCTGATATCTCTTGTTTCTCACACCGATAATGAATCACGTGGGTTTAGAGGGACCACCGACCATGACATCCATCCTGGGAAGCCAAGAGTGTAAGCCCCCCTGACCCACAACCTATACTATGAGGTATTTGATCTTTGCCAAGGTAGGGTACATAGGAAGCATCCGTGAGGTTCATGCTCACCATCTACCTAGACCCCAGGTCCTTATTCCCATCGATTCACCGCATCCTACCTCACCCTGGGCAGCATAGTGTGTAAGCCCTATGCCCATATTCTGACCTACGTGGACTTTGGTCCTTTCCAAGGTAGGGTATGTATGAGGCCACCACGAGGTTCAAGACCACCACCCATTGGTTTCGACCCCCTTGACGTTAGTTTACCAAAAACCTTGGGCCACCTCATAGTGTAATCCCCAAATTCTCCATTATCCCGAACTACGAGTACTTTGATCTTTGTAAAGGTAGGGAACGTAGGAAGCCTCCCCGAGGTTCAATCCTTCCAACACCCAACTGGACACCAGGTCCACCTTTGCGTCCATTCAATAGACCATTTTTCACCAAAACTACGTGTTACTTGATCCTCTCTATGGAATGGTACGTAGGATGCCTCCATGAGGTTCAAGCCCAACACCTAGCAGTTCCGAACCCCTTCACGTCGGTTCACCTCTTCCTACATGACGTTATACTATGGCCCTCATTTATCGGTAAGCCATTTTCATTCCATCCAGCGGTATGTCATTGTGACCCCATCCAGGGGTAAGCCGTTGTGACCCCGTCTAGTGGTAAGATGTTGCGATAACATCCAGCGGTACGCCGTTGACACTCCTTTCAGCGGTAAGCCATTGTCATACCATCCAGTGGTAAACTGTAGTCATCCCATCCAGCGGTAAGCCATTGTGACCCCATCTAGCGGTAAGCCATTGAATCCACTAATCGGTGGAAATTCGTCGTCAGATGAACCACGTGGACTTTGATTCCCTACCATGAAGATACATATGAAGTCTCTTCATGGCTTATTCCCAAAACCATCTTCACCCCATGATGGTTCCATCCCATTCATATAACCTTCCATCATCCATCCTGATTTTTACCCGGGCCACCAAATCTTGGTGGAATCATGCCACCACATTCCCCACTCCCACTAATAGAATTTGGTAAGCCTCCCACATGTTGGCCCTAATATTTGAAGGACCCCTAGACACCCTAACAGGGGAGGGCTGAATCAGGGTGTCAACGTTTTCTTTTGAACTGACGGATCTTGTTCCCACATTGGTAGAAACTAGTTTAACTTGTATGATGGATATGATAATAAATACTACACTCACATGCAAAGAGATGACACATCACTTTTTACTTGTTTCAGCAATAAGGGATACGTACAAGGATCATACACCGACATGTTTTCAGTCATACCAAATTCCACTATTATTCACTCATCGTGGATTACAATGGTTTGGGAATGGTCACTATGTTCTAGGCTCACCGCCTTTACAACAGTTTAGGGATATCCTACTACATCCCTCGGTTCACGCCCGTTGACTCCCCATGGCTCCCCGCCTTTGGTGAATTCCAACATAGTTTATAGAAGTGAAGGTCTCTTCATCATCGCTAATGAATACATCCTCAGTTCTATGTAGATGCTCTGTTGAAGTCCAACATCCACCCGTAGAAAAATATCATTTTTCACCAAAGGTATCTAGAAAACATCCAGCTTTCTTGCAGCCTCAACATGAATGGCATGCTTCAACCACACCTGGCGCGCTTCACCAAGCTGGCACGCAAGTTTCAAGTTGGCACGCAAGTTCACCTATCCCACTTGTGTGTAACTAACTTCTACAACTTCAAACTTGCACGACTCACAACCTTCCACACCCTAACCGATTTTGGCACACAACTATCAAATTTCATGATTCTTCAAATTCTGGGGCTCAAGTGTCACAAAAAAACCTACATTACACCTCCTTCACCAACTCCAAACCCGGGTGACTTACAAACTTTCTCGCCAAAACCACCTTGGATGCGAAGCAAACAACTATCATGCAACTTATACTTGCGCGACCCACCACCACTTGCGTGACCCAAACACCTGCACGATGGGAGCTCTGATTTTCACTAAGTCTGAATTTTGTTGAAAAGGAGGAGGTGTGGTCCTTTATTTATAGTCATTATAGATACCCTGCACGATGGCACACAAGTTTCCTCTCGGTGCGCAAGTTCGGCAGCCCTAGTCTCTACTGCACCAGTCACTTGCAAGACCAAACCCAAAACATGGGTGCCCATACATTCGTTGCAATATTTTTATGATATGTTATTGAATAACATATGGAGTGCAAGTTTCCAACCCTCTAGGTCATCGGCATGCAGGTCCCTTTGTCAAAAAAACTTTTCTTCATTTGTCAATTTTGAGGTCCAGAAATTTGGCAAACATTAGAAAATGATGCCACCTTCAATACTGTTAACTGCTTTTTTTGTATGATCACATTGATGGCACACATTTTTACATTCCACTAAGGATGAAAAAAACACAAACCATACTCCAGTTCATACATAGAACGACCATGGCTCCAACAAACTCCCCCTTTGGGTTTGATGGCAATCAGTAAATAAATTCAAAAAAGAACCAGCCATAGGAAGACCACCAACACAAGAATCAACTCAGCCATCACTATAAGTATATGTGAGAAATTCATAGTTTAGAAAACAAGAGAGTAATATTGCATTGGGTTCCCTTGTTTTGTAATTCTCAATGACGCCCATGAAATTCTCCTACAGTGTCACAGAAGCATTACATGTCCAATGTATTTCATTCCTTCCTACCACCGACAATGTATTCTAAACGTGTCACAAAAGCATTACATTCCTAAATTTATTCCTTTCTACACCATTGATAATAAACACAAAGACCGGTAATTTTTCATTTTTCAGCTCAAACCACACTCTCCATAGATAGTATCTCCCCCACAAACCTGCATCACATCCATAAACTGATTAATAATAATTAACATAACTAGGGATAGGGGTATTGTGTAACCTCCTTATGCTCTGGGACGTGGATGAACACTGAGGTTCAACCGATGCTTCTCACACATAGCTGCTGATAGTATCTTGGTTAAGATACCAGCCACATGCTCATCAGTTCCCACCTGATCTATTAAATCACGCCTTGCTCATCTTTTTCTTTGATAAAGTGATACCTAATTTAAAAATGTTTTGTATGAGAATGATGAACATGATTATTCGTAAGATTACTTGAACTCTTGTTATCACAGTAAATTATCGTTGGTTGCTTCACCTCGTCACCAATATCTATTAGTTGTTGCTTCATCCATAGTAGTTGAGTGCATGCATTTTTGGTAGAGATATACTCAGATTCAGCAGTACTAAGAGAAGTAATTCCATGTTTTTTTCTCAACCAACCAACACATTTATTCCCAATATAGAATGCTCCCCCACTAGTGGACATTCTGTTCACTACATCACCAGCCCAGTCAGCATCAGAAAATGCTGACAAATCATTGTCTCTTCCAACAGCAACGTATATGACACAATTATGAGTACCTTGAATATATATCATGATTCTTTTAACAACTATCATATGTTCATTCTTTGGATTACTCTGAAAGTGGGGCACTAGACAGGTTTCAAAGACAATATATGGTCATGTCACTATCAGGTACAGTGGGCTCCCATTTTTCCTCTTGTACACAGTGGGGTCTACAGATTCTCCATCCTCATGCTTTCCATGTTTGGTTCCAACTGCAATCGTAGTTGATATTGGATTGGAGTCGTTCATATTAAACTTCTTCAGGATCTCTCTTGAAAACTTTTCTTGAGAAAAGAAAGTGTAATACTACCTTTGAATCACCTGCATCCCCATGAAATATGTGAGCTCAACAATCATAGACATTTCATATTCTGATTTCAAGTGATTGGCAAATTCATCCATCTATTTTTGCCTGCTACCACCAAATATAATGTCATAAACAAAGACTAGAACCATGAACTAATATTTTGGATAATTCATCACATATATATTGTGGCCTACTCCTCCTCTTTTGAATTTAATTTTCTTGAGATATGATCCCAGCCTTGAATACCATTCTCATGGTGCCTTCGTCAAACCATATAGTGCTTTATTCAGTTTGCAGACCTTTGTTTCATCAGTAACAAGAACAAAACCCACCAGGTGTTCAATGTAGACTTCTTATTCGAGTACACCATTCAATAATGATGTATTGAAATCCATTTGATATAATTTATATCTTGTTTGGTGTTCCATGTTAAGGAAAATCATGATTGACTCCTGTATAGTCACAAGAGAAAATGTTTCTTCAATATAAACGCCTTCAATCTAGGAGTATCATTTACATACCAGTCATGATTTATTTATAATAACACTTCCATGCTCATCAAACCTTTTCTTGATGATCAATTTTGTACCAATTACATTTTGACCTTTGGGTCTCTGGACAAGATCCCATGTCTGATTCTTTTCATTCCAATCTAACTTTTCATTCATGGCATTCACCCATGATTCATCCTTTTCATATTCTAGAAATGAGGATGGCACCACAACTAACAGAAATGCATATTGCGTGTTATTCCTCATCCTGCTTGTTTGATTCAGTGAACACATGTCTCCAATTATGTTAGATGGGTCAATATCAGCTGTATGATTTATCCTATGTGGTTAAGTTACATTCTCTCATGCCATAGTTTCTTCTTCTTATTTTTCTTTTGATTCAACATCATGGTGTGACTGATGAGTGTTTTGTACATCTTCTTCTATTTCTTTATTTGAATTTTCTCCACATTCATGTTATTCTTCACATTCTATCACATCATCATATGATGTTCTTGAAGCATTTGTGGTTTTTTCTTCAATTATCATAACATCAATGCATTCCACAATCCGTACTAATTTCTTTTTGAAAAACGTGTAATCTTTGCTGTTCATTGAGTATCAAAGGAAAATTCATTCATCTACATTGTCACCATACTTCCATTGATTTCATTCTTTGTTCCTAATGAAGCATTTACATCCAAAAACATGAAAGTAATTCAGAGAGGGTTTCCTTCCATGCCACAATTCATATGGTGTCTTCGTCTCACCCATATAAATTCTTGTTTGATTTTGAATATATACTATAGCTTGAACAACCTATTTCCAGTAATTTTGTGGTATATGACTCTCAATCAGCATAGTTCATTCCATGTTGTTCACCTATCAATTCCTACATTCAGTAACTCCATTTTGTTGTGGAGTTCTTAAAACAGCTACATCATGTTGTATCCCATGCTTCTCCAGGTAATTTTCAAATTCAATGGACGTGTATTCCAATCCATTGTCAGATCACAACACATTGATTGTTCATACAGTATCATTCTCGGAGATTTTCCGATATGTTTTGATGCAGTCAAGCACTTGTCGTTTCCTGTGACTGACCATTACACATGACATTCAACTGTAATCATCTAAGAAAAGGACAAAGTACCTTTCTCCATGAGTTTTGGAAACATTTATCAGCCCACATATATCTGTATGAATTTGATCAAGAAGATGAGATTCCCTTTTCTTCTTTGGCCAATAGGAACTGCAGACCAGATTCCCACAAATGCAAGAATCACAAGACTTTTCACGCTCATGATTCAGGTTGGGAATGTCCATGACAATCCATAATTTTGATATTTTCTCCATGTCTTGTTGATTTATGTGTCCCAGTTCCCGATACTAGAAATTGTTTTCTTCTTCAACAATCATGTAACAAACATTTTATTTACTATCAACTGGATCCACGTTACCTTCTCTTCTGTATCCATTTATAAGTGAATTGCATGTCTTTCCCTTGATTGTGCAACCTTTCTGATTTAAAGTAAATATATGTCCCAAGTCACATAGTTGACTCACACTAAGTAGATTATGATGATGGCCATCTATATAAAGGACATCAGTCTTCATTAGCTCTCCATAAGCTAATTCAGTAATTCCACTACCTTCGATTTTTAGAGCTCCATCATTTCCAAATCGCACTGTACCATCAACCTCCCTTTTGATATCTGTTAATAGGTCAGCATTACCTGTCATATAAGATGAACAACCACTATCCCGAATCCAATAACTATTTATTTTTGTAGCTTTGGGGCCACCTCTGTAAGGTTGGATTTCTCAATTTTCTTCCTCTCTTTCCATGAGAGATTGGATTGAGTATAGAGAAATGATGGACTTTCAATTGTCTCATGTGTGTACAATGGTTCTTCATAGTAGAAGTCTTATTTGAGAGGAGAAAACCTGTTTGAAAGAGAAAAACTATCTTGTTGACGAGATTTGACTTGTCTCAAACTCTGGTATAAGTTATCCATGCCCCTTCTCTGCCTGCAATTAATAGCCTTATGACTAATGTTAGAACAATGAAAGAAATATCCATAGAACTTGTTTCATCTAATAGAATTAGGATATGCATTTTTCCTCCTTCGTTGAACTCCTATATGTTCACCATTCATATAGATTCTTGCCTCTTCACAATAAGTGATGGTATGCCCTAAATTGCCACAGAACTGACAATTCATTAGAGGAAATGTCTTCTCACTTCTGTTTATCCTCGTTCTTTCTTCGGTGGGGTAATAGTTTGAGGGAACCGTTTTCAAGGAGACTACAGGATAATCATCTTTTATTCTTTCAGATTTAATTGGGGATTTTTGTTTCAGTACATCAGATGACTATTCCACATCACCCACATTCAGTTTCACTTTATGTTGGCCATATTTATTTGCAACATTTTATGTCTCTGCCTCACAACAAATTCCACTATTTCCCATGCAGGCAAGTCATTGATCATTTCAAATATGTTGATTTCCTTATAGCCACGTATTGCTCTCTCCAATAGATCAGCATCGTAGAACCCTCCAAACTTTATTTTCATCCTTAATTCTTTTGAAACTAAATCTTTTTGACGTTTACTGTTATTAGTAAAAACTTCCCCTCAAGATGCTCAGCAGTCTTGGGCTTTTCCTCTAGTCTAGAGGTGAGGCCATTGGTGACCTTTGCCTGCACTTCAATTCTCAGCTTCATATCCACTACATCATCATTGATTTCCAGTATTTTAGACTGCACTTTAACCAAATATTCCAGTTGTTCAATTTCAGTTTCAAGTTGATCAACATATTCAGTTGATTCTTGTACAATTGATTTCCATTTATTGCAACTCTATCATTTAATCTTAATATTACTAACAATATATTTAAGTTGTAACTCATGATCATCACTAGTTTTCAACTGATTTTCTACTCCAGTATCTTCTGATTTTCCAATAGTGGCCATCATGGAAGCATGGTTTCCAGTTTTAAATTCTGGTTCTTCTTCATCACTGAATTCATTATCATCTTCTTCCTCTTCACAGAAAAAACACTTCTTTGGATCTTTCATTCTAGATTTCAAATCTCCCCTTTTGAAAAACCATTTCCGAGGATTCTCAATGTTTTCAAAATCACTATTCTCATCATCAATCATTCTTGATAAGTGAGAGACAATGTGACTAACTTGGCCACAATGAAAGCAAGCTAGAGGTAACATCACTTTAAATTTCCCTTTTCCCTTATGGAACGTATTTGCAATGAGAGAAAGAATTTATTTTTCCTCATCATCTTCAACACTAATATATTTTGAGATTTTCAGTTTCTCAATGGCATTGAATGGAATTTCCTTGCTCACTCGAGTCATAGCATCTTCTGGTTTGACACTAATTTCATATGCCACCAGGCTCCTTAGTAGATAATCCAAAGAATGTTTGGTATGATATCTTTCCTCATGGGAAAAACCCATTCATTGTAAAGGGGTGGAAGTCTTATTAATATTTTCTTCAAAATGTATACGTCTTTGATTTTTTCACCAAGACCACGAATTTCTCAAACCACTTCGATAATACGATTGAAGAAGGAATCTTCATTCTCATCAGGATGCATCTTCAAATCATCAAACCTATTGTGCATGACATATTGTTTCACCTCCTTCACTTATATATATCCTTCATAAATATTTTCATGTTTATCCCTCATGGACTTTGCTGAGGTGTAGCTCAACTCTTTTAGATAGATCTGACCAGAATGTGTTGTAGTGAGAGCATTCTATGATTTAGAATCGGCATCAAGACTTTTATTATCTGCATCAGTCATAGCCAGCCATGTTGGATCAGTAACATGTATAACTTGCATAGTGGAAAATAGAACGTCCATTCCAAGGGATCTTAGAGGATATCTCATTCTATTCTTCCAAATCTGAAAATTACATCCAACAAAGAGGGGAACTCCCTTAACACTGGCTGAATTTTCCATGGATGTATAAAACATATCAAACACCAATAACCGTCCTCTGATACCACTTGAACGTCACCGGGACACCTTGAGAGGGGAGGGGTGAATCAGGGTGTCAAGTTTTTCTTTTAATCTAAATGATCTTGTTCCCACGTTTGTAGAAACTACTTTAACAAGTATGATGGATGTGAGAAAAATTAAAACATTCACATGTAAAGAGATGACACAACACTTTTTCCTTGGATCACCACTAAGGGCTAGGTCCAAGGAGCATACACCTTCAGGCTGTCAGTCATACCAAAATACACTATTCATCACTCGTTGTTGATTACAAAGGATTGGGAATATTCACTCTATCCTAGGATCACTACCTTTACAACTGTTCAAGGATAGCCTATTGCGTCCCTCGGGTCACTCCCGTTGACTCCCCCTGGCTCACTATCTATGCTGAAGTCCCACTCAGTTTATTGATGTTAAGGTCTCTTCATAATTGCTAATGAATACATCCTCTGTTGTATATAGTTGCTCTGTTGAAGTCCAACTTCCCCACGTAGACAAATATCACTTTGCATCAAAGGTATCGGGCAAACATCCAGCTTTCGTGCATCCCCAAATTGTCTGGCATGCTTCAACCACACCTAGCGCGCTTCTCCAAGCCAACGCAAAAGTTTCAATATGGCACACAAGTTCACCTCTCCCACTTTCACGACACTCACTTCGTCAACTTCAAACTTTCGTGACACACACCCTTTTACACCTAAACTGATTTTGGAACGCAACTATCAATTGTCGTGATTCTTCAAATCCTGGCGTGCAAGTGTCTCTAAACCACCTGCGTGACACCTCCTTCACCAACTCCAAAAATGGGTGACTCACAACCTTTCTCACCCAAACCACTTTGGATGGGAATCAATCAACTATCGCGCAACTTCTACTTTCACGACCCACCACCACTTGCGCAACCCAAACACCTGCCCGACGAGAGCTCTAATTTTTTGCTTTGTTTGAACTTCATTCGAAAATATGAGGGATGGTCCCCTATTTATAGGGATTATAGACACCTAGCGTGATTGCAAAAAAGTTTATTCTTGGCGTGCATGTCCAGCTGCCGTAGTCTCTATCGTACTAGTCACTTGCACGACTAAACCCAAAACATGGGCGCCCCTACATTATTTTCCATATTTTGATGATATGTCCTTGAAAAACATATGGAACGCTAGTTTACAACCCTCTAATTCATCGGAACACAAGTCCCTTTATCAAAAATACTTTTTTTCATCTGTCAATTTTGAATTCCACAAATTTGGAAAACACTAGAAAATGATGCCACCTTCAATATTGTTAACTGCTTGTTTTGTATGATCACATTAATGTCACACATTGTGAACTTCCACTAAGGATTGAAAACAAACACAAAACATACTCCAGTTCATGCATCGAATGAGCATGGCTCCAACAATATCAGTGTTCCCACAAGGGGCTTCCTCCATCTGATCCACTCTAGTAAGTGTTTTGATCAGCTCGATTCTTCTCCAATGGACATTAAACTTGTGGAATACCCCATCTTAAACATGGGAAGGTGAGGAAAACATCAGATACATGCCCATTGTGTATGATTCCCCATGTTCAATGTGGGGTGCCTTGGGATTCTGTGCCATCGAGTATCCCTATAATAAAAAATAGAAGAGGGACACACCAATCCCCCAACTTCCAGACATGCCTATGATGCCCCACATGACTACTACCCTAACCCAAGGTTGCTTCCATGACCAGACCCTTGGGAATGTCCTAGCAGACGAAACGTAATTAACTTTTTTCCATGAAGATATGGCATCGAAAAAGAGTTTCACAAACAGAGTCTTATGTCTATGAGGGAGACCTAGACTAGGTGATGAGGTCAAAGGAGGAATCCATGGAAGGAAGAACCAACATCTCATCATCCCATTTCGATCAAAGAGTAGGCTTACCTGAATAAGGAGCAGATGTCGCCTACCTTTGGAAAGATGGAAATCAGGGTAACAAAAATTGTGTCCCTTGTCCCCGAATGAGATGGACGCTCGCACCCCGATGAAAGCATTAGAAACAGAAATGGTAACCCAACATGAAATTATTCTCCTAAAAATATATATTATTAGTGATCAGGGCATCAATAGATTGACGTGTCACCAGATCCAGACATATAGCGCATGGTCCCGCCAAAAAAATAGTGGGCCTGGTGTGAAACTCACCCGATGTTGGGGCAGTAAAATGTTGGACATCCCAATCTGTGATGTTGTCAGCCTAAATATCTCTTACCAATCACAGAGGACAGGATGTAACTGAGGCATTGATCGTCGATTCCTTTTTCATTCAGCACTGATGAGTTTATCTCCCTGCTTCTCAGAAACCAGGTTTCTACCTTAGGAACGTGATCACTGATTGCCCGTCTACGCAAGGGTAGGGGCAACGCTAGCACAACCACTCTGTGTGGCATCACCACATCTGCGACGACCTCTCCATCCATTACCATGGGGCAACCACGCCCAATCCCTCCATCAGAAGTTATCCAATGAAGGGTAATTAATGACCTTGTATGTCATTACGAGGTAGAGGGCATAATCCCAACCGAGAATATGGCCCGCCTAGACATGGAGGCGTCCATGCCCCGCCATCAACACTACCCCTGAGGGCCGTGCAGGGAGCCATTTCTCCACACCCCAACATACAACCACTTGGGGAGGCTGTCTCTGAAGTGCTTTGACGACTCTATAACATACGATGATGAGGTGGGTGACGTCCTGCCGGGCTCTGTCAGAGTCCATATATAGTGGCTCCCAACAAGGGATTCCACCTGGACACGTCATCACCACCAACTGATCTTTCCGGAGGAGGATAAGTTAAGCTATACACCTGCACCACCAGCTCCGGATCATTCTACCCGATGCCAGTGTCGGACACGAGCTGAGGAGGATGCCCGCCAAGGGGCGTCAACATAGAAGGCTACATTGGCCTGAGCCACGGCCGACACATACTATAAAGTCCCTGCATACACTATGTAGGGTCGATTATACGCCCACCTGGGATAGAGGCCCCAACTGCCCAATGGGCAGGCTGGGTCGACACTCCTTGTCTCAGGCACGAGCAGTGGTTGCCACAAACCAACCCGTAGTGATGCCACCCCGTACATAGGTCCTACTCATACCACTATAACACATAGCATGGGCCATCAATATAACGAACCATACTCTACATAAATGGTTATTAGTTCATAATTTAAACACACTTATTACCAAATATAACAAAACCATGATAGGACAGTATTGGTATAGTGTCATTAGAAACTGTGAAACATAAAAAACTTGTAAAGCATCTACATTGTCTCCCATTTATTTCATCATATCTAGAGTCCCTTTTGGCATATCCTACTTAATACCCTTCTTCCTAACTTGGGGAAAAGAAAACATAAAAAAGGGTGAGCTCAAATGCTCTGTATGGGTAAACAAAATAAATATCAATCATATCATATTCCTAAGAACATAACATTTTTAAAATCTTAACCTGCAAAAGAGATCATAACATCATAACTTAAGATAAATCATAATAGTGAGATTTAATCCCAATAATTAAACATAAAACATCAAAATTTTTGGCATACACACATAAATATAGAAAATCGTTTCATATTAGTCAAGGCTCTTTTTCAAGACAATCATAGAAGACAAAGTCCATTAATGAACCGAGTTCACTCCTCATTCCAGTCATGTATCACTAAACCAGATTAACTTTCTGTTCCAGCCATGTCTATTTCATGAGATATAAATCTATACCCAATTCAATGGAGGGAGATATAGGTCCCACCCATCTCATAATTAATCCATTCTTATGTATCCCACAAAATCATAAATCGTAGAATATCCCATGTAATAAAAATGGGTTTCTTAAACATCATTCCATCATAACATAATCCATATAAGATAAAAGGACATCATAAAATTAATTCCATCATAACATAATCAAATTAATGTAAAAATAGGGATAAAACAGTACCCTATATTATCTTATATGGAAAATAATTTTGATAAAACACTTAAACTACATTCTTGAGAAAAATATCATTTATACTTCAAAAACATTTTTCCTTTCTTAAAATGTCATACAATTTTAAACTAAAAGAAGTTGATTAAAAATAAACTTGAAAACAAGAAAAGGAAGCTTCATGGATATAATGTTCTATGAAATCATAAAAATCCATTCATGCCATATAAGTTAAAAAAATATTCTTCTCATACTTTGGCCGGAAAAGTCAAAAAGTACATCGTACTAAAAATGACAAAAGATTCCATTCATATCTTTTACTCACCAAAAGGTAAAATTGGATTTAAGAAATTGTAGTAGGATAGAAATAATATTACATATTGAGGAAACATGGATGTGGATGATAACTATTCCCCAGTAAATTCTAATGTATAAACAATCTCGGATTAAAATGATATTGCGAGATTTTTTCTTACTATAGGTCTGATTTGCTTCGTACATATCCGAACATCCTGTATAACGATTTAAATAATTTCATTGACTTATTATATAATCATATTCATTGTTATGATATCATATATGGTCATATTCTTATCTTGTTATTAGTAATATTTCATTTTTACTTGTTATTCGAGTGTTTATTGTTTTATGTTCTTATGCATGTTTTGTCGAATAAATTCGTATTCTTCTTTTTAGGATACAGATACCTAATTTACATATTGGTATTAGTGTAATATATATCATATGTATTCATTCAATTCATTTATATAATCATTATTAAATAATGATCATGTAGAACGAGTCTTGTCACATCAAGGAGAAGGTAGGACGTACGTACGCACGAGCGATGATATCGTTCCCATTATCGTTGAATTGTATTGAAGTGTATTCATACTATTTCAGAATCAATATAAATTTACAATAATCATATATAGTTATTCATTATTCCATTATACCCATCCAAGTAAGGTGGTGGTGGAAAATAGTTTACACCACGACGTGGAGACAGTATTCCATATATATGCACACGCGGTGATTTCATTTTCCGTATGATGGATAAAAGGTGAAATAGGATTGTTTCATATTTATAATGATGAATCAGTATATGAGTGATACTTATGTTATTACTACATAATGAGACAACTAAACAAGAGGAAATAGAAGAAGAAATAAATTTGAATGAATCGGTAACGGATATTACCTCTTCTTTGACACGCCTCTTTGAAACCTCCTCTTAGGGAACTAATGTTGGTATTTAAAGAATACAAGGACCTCTAGAATATTACTATGGGAGTTTAGAAGAGTAATGGGTAGGGGTTGGCTGAGCGTGAAGGCTCAATGTTTTGTAAAGAGAAGAGGGAGGAGGTGCCCTTTTATAAGTGAGGAGAGGGGCACCTTCGGAATGCGTGAAAATATTATATTATTATAAATATATATTCTATTTCAAAAGGTCAAAAAAACATTAAAGCTAAATATAAGATGACTCATGGTTGAAATAAAATCATCCAATCAGAATTGGACATGTTTTGGATAATATTTTAATCATTATAATCTTATTTATTTAAATCATTTATTAATGAGGTACATATTGCATCATTACTGTGTCATGACTAATATAATTTATTTGATGTCAAAAAAATTTAAAAAAATTACCACCATGTAGAAAATCGTGTTAGCTGTCCAATAAATATTTATAGTCGAAAACAAAAGTAATATAACCCCTTATAAAAATTAATTACTAAAATATTTTTATTAATGTCAATTTTTTCTTTACATTAAATTAATTAATCCAAATTGTCATTATCACTACCAAGTGGCTCAATGGGGTCCCAAAATCTACCGAAGGATTCCCATGGTCGGACACTACTCATCCAATAAGGTTAGAACAAGTGTTAAGGTAATTTTGAGTTATTATAATATTTTTTTTAACCTTGAATTACCCTATTTACCATTAACAGTACTAAATAAAAGTCAAAGGTAACTATTTACACAAAATTATTTTCATCTTATTGAACCAAATTTTACTTCTTGATAACAACCATGCATGTCGGATTTTTTTATTTTCAAGTCATAGAAGTGGTAAAATTTCTTTTAAAAGAAAGAGTCAGTTTTTTAACTACCACTAAGTGGTTTCACTATTCAACCAAAATTGATGTTTTTTAGAAAAATACCAAAAATTCAGCCTAAGATATGTTTGATATTCTTAATTCAAAATTGATTTCTATTTTTTCAAATTCAAAATATAGAAGTGGCATTAATTAATTTTAAAATTAATTCCCGTTATGAAAACAAATAGCTTGTTTTTAAGAAACAATAACTATCAAATGATCGACACTAGTTTATGTCCAAATTCAAAGTGAAATTAATTAAAATGACCAAAATTTGATTAAATGGTATAAATATATTCTAATTATACATTAAAACCAATTAAAAATATAATCTAACCATATAAATTATGGTGATGAATTTTTTTTAATTAAAATATATTTTGTTTTCACTATTAATTAAAATATTAATTTTATTAGAATAATATGAAAAATTTATCCAAATTAACTATATATATCCTGATTCCAATGAAGAATTTTATTTTGTCAAATTGAACTTATAAACATGCCCAAACCTAGATTTAAAGTAGGTGTGCCATCAAAAGGTGGCGAAACTGCAATTTGTTTTGAAAAATACTTATCTTACCCGAAAAATTTATATTGTTCTCATACCATGTTCTTGAAAATATGAAAGATGTATAATAATGACATAAATTCAAAATGTAGTTAATACTATTCATAAATGCTAGTCTATAGTAATATTTTAATAATATATCGTTGTTTATTGAAACCTGGTATTGCGTACTACACACGCTATCAAGGAAGGTCGCGATTGCATCTAACTCAAGCCAAGATAGTGTTGTGTGTAGTGAATGATTCCTTTTATGTTGCGTATAACATAAGACATAAAAAATATTATTCTCATAAAATATCAGGGTGTTACATTCTATCCCCCTTAAAATGAATTTCACCCTCGAAATTCGTCACTTTGTAACAACCAGATGAGGATACCTCTCCCTCATCATATCCTCAAGCTCCTATGTAGCTTCTTCTAATTGGTGGTTCCGCCATAAAACTTTCACCAAGAGAGTGGTCTTGTTCCTTAGAACATTTTCTCTACGATCCAGAATCTCTATTGGTTGTTCTTCATAAGAATGATCTTGCTCCAGTGGTACAACTTATGAGGTTAGTACATGTGAAGGTTAGGGTATGTACTTTCTCAGGAGAGATACATGGAACACATCGTGAACATGAGAGATATTCGGTGGAAGCGCCAATCGGTAAGATAACTTCCCAACACGATCCATTATTTCTAATGGACTGATATACCTAGGGCTCAACTTTCCCTTCATTCCAAATCTCATTACTCTCTTCCAAGGAGATATTCATAAGAACACTTTATCACCCACTTCAAACTCAAGGTCTTTTCTTTAGTTGTCGGAAAAACTTTTTTGTCGACTCTGAGATGCTATTATGTGTTGTTGAATAGATTAAACCTTTTCTGCCATCTCATCAACATGATCAGGTCCTAATAGATTTCTTTCCCCAACTTCATCCCGACATGTTCGAGTCTTAAATTTCTTTCCATAGAAAGCTTCATAAGGATCCATCATAATACTCGAGTGAGAGATATTATTATAAGAAAATTCCCCCAAAGGTAGGTGTTGATCCCAACCACCTTTTAATTCTATAGAGAAAGCTCTTAACACATCTTCTAGAGTTTGAATTGTTCACTCAGACTGACCATCTGTTTGAGGATGATAAGAAGTGTTGAAACTCAACTCTATATCTAAAGTATACTGAAGACATCTCCAGAACATCAAGGTAAACCTCAGATCCCGATCAGATATAATGGAAAGTGGTACTCCATTTATTCTTACCACTTCCTTTACAAATATTCTAGAAAGCTGATCCAGAGATAAATTTTCCCTAATTTCAATGAAGTGTGCCGACATCATAAGATGATCAACTATAACCCAGATAGCATTATTGTCTTTGGATGTTTTTGGAAGTCTAGTGACAGAGTCCGTAGTGATGTTTTCCCATTTTCATTCTGGTATGGGTAATGGTTGTAACACCCCCTTATAATTCTATCTCTCATCCTTAACTTGCTGAAAAATGAAGCATCGAGAGACATATTTTGAAACATCTCTTATCATTCCATCCCACCAGAAGTACTCTTTCTGGTCCCTAAACATCATCGTGCTTCCAGGATGAATAGAGAATGAAGAACTATGAGCTTCATCTAGTAGATCCTTCATTAATTCTTGGATGGGAGGCACACAAACATAATTTCTTAACCTTATTATCCCATCATAATCGATGTTGAATTCATGAACATTTCTCACCTTCTTTTGTAACTCTACATCTTCTTTTTGGGCCTCTTTAATCTTCACATGTATAGATGATTGAACATTCATTTGAGAATGTTAAGATTTTTCCCCTTCCATTATAATTCCAAGATCCATCCTCTGTAAATCCATAAATATTGGATCTTTTTTTATCCTCATCATGGATAACCTAGCATGGTCTTGTCAGCGTAATGCGTTTTCCACCTTGTTTTCTTTTCCCATGGTGGTAATGAATTGAGCAGTCGTAATACTTAATCAGCTCCAACCATTTTCTTTGGTGAATATTCACTCCTTTTGTGTGAAAATATACTTTAAACATTTATGATCAGTATAAATATCACACATTTCACCATAAAGATAATTCTTCCAATTCATTAATGAAATGATTACTGCAGCTAACTCTAATCATGAGTTGGGTAATTTTTCTCATGGATTTTCAACTGTCGTGAGAAATAAGATATCACCATATCATTTTTCATGGGAACACACCCCAATCCCTTCTTGGATGCATCACTGTAGATCAAAAACCATTCTCCACTACAAGGCAGTGTGAGCATTGGTGCACCGGATAACCTTCTTTTCAACTCCTTGAAATTATCTTCACACTCCTCTGTCCAAACGAACTTAACTCCTTTTCGAGTTAACCTGGTGAGGGGATTAGATAATAATGAAAAATCCTTCACAAAATGTCGATAATATCCTGCCAAACCAAGAGAACATCCGATCTCAGTTACTGTTGTTGGTCTCGACCATCTTTTGATAACCTCTGTTTTTGATGGATCCATATATATCCCCTCTTTTGAGATAATGTGATGCAGAGATGAAACTTTTTGAAACCAAAATTCATACTTGGTAAATTTTTCATAAAGCTTCTCCTTTCATAGGGTCTTTAATACAATTCTCAAGTGATCCTCATGTTCTTCCTTGGTCTTTGAATAGAAAAGAATATCGTCTATAAAGACTACAAAAAACTGATCAAGATAGTCTCTAAATACTCTATTCATTAGATCCATGAAGATAAAAGGGGAATTAGTAAGACCAAGTGGAATCACTATAAATTCCTAGTGTCCATACCTTGTACGAAAAGTTATCATTGGTAAATCCTCTTTTTCAACCCTTAATTGATGATACCCTGAACGAAGATCAATCTTGGAAAAGTATTGATCTCCCCATAGTTGGTCAAATAATTCATCAATTTGTGGGAGAGGATATTTATTATTGATAGTGATCTTGTTAAGTTCTCGATAATCAATGCAGATTCCCATTGATCCATTTTTATTCTTAACAAAAAGAACATGTGCTCTATATGGTGATGCACTAGGGCATATGAATCCCATATCAAGATTCTCTTGGAGTTCCTTCTTCAATTCTTGAAACTCAATTGGGGCCATTCTATAAGGTGTCTTTGAAATGGGCATGGCACCTGGTATGAGTTATACTGAAAATTCAACATCACGATTTGGTGGAAGACCTGGAAATTCTTCTAGAAATACATCATCAAACTCTCGTACAATCAGAATATTCTTAATTGTGAGTATCTCTCTAACCATTTGAGATAAATAACCTTAATTTTTTGGAATCATGAACCATAAGATGGAAGAAATTTCCACTGGAAGGTTATATTCATCCTTGCATCGATAGATGATAGTAGATTGATCGGGAATATTAAATTTTAAATCCCTTATTTGGAAATTGATATGAGCTCCATATAAAGATAGCCAATCCATGACAAGAATCACATCAAATTCCACTATAGGGAGGATCACAAGATTTTAAGAAAGAACTTTCCCACAAACATCAATTGGAGAGGAATTTTAAACTTTTGATGCAACTGTTGTGCTATTAGGAGTTGTCACAGCTAACTCAACATCTAATTTTTGAGGTAGTAGGACGATACCCATAGAAAATTCAACAGATATAAAAGAGTGGGTGGATCTAGAATCAAATAAAACATTTTCTACTTTATAGTGGAGTGTAAGTGTACCTTTCACCACCTTGTTATCGTACTCCACATCGCCGATAGAAATTGCATGTGACTTTCCTTTGTCTTCGGCCTTAATAATTTGTGGACGTCGATCATCATCAACAACCCTAGGATTAGGGCATTGATTGGAATAATGCCCCATTTCCTTACACTTGAAAAATTGTAGTGTAGGAGGTGCATTCTGAGTAACCCTTTCATTGTTTGAATCAGTAGACAACTTCTTCCAATTATTTTGACATTCATCTGTCTGATGACCTTCTTTTCCACAGTTAAAACACTTAGTTGTCCCTTTAAGACAATTCCCTCCATGTTTCTTTCCTCACTTTGATCATAAGGGAAAACTCATCTTCTTTTCATTGTGGTCATTATATTTCCTTTGAATTCCATTTTACTCTTCTTATACAACCCATATGACTAATGTCTTACTCGAATATCCATCTCAACCTTGAGAGCACATCGAACAATTTCCTCGTAGCTATTGAAGATCCTTATGGATAATGCCCTTCGAAGACGTGGTTTTAAGCCACTGAAGAATCGATCGATCTTAAACTCAGGTTGGATAATAATTCCCAAAGCTTACCATGCATGTATTGTATAATTTTCTTCGTAGGTACCAAATGATTCATCATCCTTTTGCTTCAGTTCAAGAAACTCCATCTCCATCTTTGTTCGAAGAATACGAGGGAAGTACTTATTGAAAAATAAGTTCTTGAACTCATCCCATTCCAAGGACTCAATTTCATCCCTTTGCCTCATATTCTTAATAAGATTCCACCATTGATCAGCTTCATCTTCCAAATGATATACTGCTAATATGACTTTATCATTTTCAGAACATTGCAGGACTAAAAATATCTTCTACGTGGTACTAATCCATTGTTTAGCCACTAATGGTTCAGAAGACCCGCTGAATGGAGGTTGATGCTACCTCATGAAGGAGTCAATAGAATGTTCATCCTTTCTTTTCACATTTGGAAGTCCTTCATGATTCATAGCTTTAGAAAGTTGTGTGAGCATTGCTACAATATTTCTCATTCCAGCTCCCATAACATATGGTTTCTCAGGGGGACAATAATTTCATTTCCCGTCGCATTCCACATTAACACGGTTCCTTCAGGTTCCATCCATTGACTAAATTCAAGAAGCATAGTGTGAGCAATAATAATCATAATAGGAAAACCAAATAATCATGAATAAAATTTCCCACTTTAGGTCTTATCATAGTTTTTTCATGGCCATTTCTAAAACACTAATATTGTGTTCTATGTTTAAACATATCCTTAGATTTTTTACAAAGGCTTCCATATACTAGTTTCCAAAGGTTGACTATACCATTCCTCTGATACCAACTATAATGACCCATACTCTACATACATGGTTATTACTTCAGAATTTAAGAATACTTATTACAACAGATAAAAAACCATGATAGGACCGTATAGGTATAGTGTCTTTAGAAACTGCGAAACATAAACAACTGGTAAAGAATATACATTGTCTATGATTTATTTCATCATATCTAGAGCCCCTTTTGGAAAATCCTACTTAATACCATTATTCCCGACCTGGGGAAAAGAAAACATACAAATGGATGAGCTCAAATGCTCAAAATGGGTAAACAAAAGAAATATCAATCATATCATATTCATAAGAACATAACATTATGAAAATCATAACTTTCAAAAGAGATCATAATATCATAACATGGGATAAATCATAGTAGTGAGATGTAATCCCAATAATCATAAATTATAACATGATACTTTGTGGCATACACACATAATCATATAAATTCATTTCATATTAGTCAATGGTCTTTTCCAAGACCATCATAGCAGACAAAGTCTATTACTGAATCAAGTTCACTCCTCCTTTCGGTCCTGTATCACTGAACCAGATTAACCTTCCGTTCCAACCGTGTCTCTCTCATGAGATATATATCTTTACCCAATTTATTGGAGGGATATATAGGTACATCCCATCTCATAACGAAACCATACTTATGTGTGCCACAAAATCATAAATCATAGCATAACCTATGTAATAAAAATGGGATTCTTAAACATCAAGCCATCATAACATAATCCATATAAGATAAAATGACATAATAAAATTAATTTCATCATAAAATAATCAAATAAATGTAAAAATAGTGATAAAATAAAAACCCTATATTATTTTAGATGGAAAATATTTTTGATAAAACAGATGAACTCCATTCTTGAGGAAAATATCGTTTCTACTTAAAAAATAATTTACCTTTTTTAACATGTCATAAAATTTTAAACTAAAAGAAGTTGATTAAAAATAAACTTGAGAACATGAAAATTAAGTTTCATGGAAATAATGTTCTAATAAATCATAAAAATCAATTCATGCCGTATAAATTAAAAAAAATATTCTTCTCATACATTGGCCGGAAAAGTCAAAAAATACCTCGTACTAAAAACGAAAAAAGATTCCTATCATATCATTTATTCCCCAAAGGGTAAAATTGGATTTAAAAAATTACAGGAGGATAAAAATAATATTACATATTGAGGAAACATGGATGTGGATGATAAATATTCCACAGTAAATTCTGAAGTATAAACAATCTCGGATAAAAATGTTATTTCGAGATTTTGCCTTACCTTAAGTCCGATTTGCTTCGTACGTATCTGAACCTCTTGTATAATGATTTAAATAATGTTATTTACTTATTACAGAATCATATTCATTGTTATGATATCATATATGGTCATATTATTATCTTCTTATTAGTAATATTTCCTTGCTACATGTTATTCAGGTGTTTATTGCTTTATGTTCTTTTGCATGTTTTGTCGAATAAATTATTATTCTTCATTTTAGGTTATATATACCTAATTTCCAGAATGTTATTAGTGTAAAATATATCATATTTATTAATTAAATTCATTTATATAATAATTATTCAATGAAGATCATGTAGAACGAGTCGCAACAGATCGTGGAGACAGTAGGTCGTACGTACGCACCAGCGATGATATCGTTCCCTTGATCGTTGAATTATATTTAAGTGTATTTATACTATTTCAGAATTAATATAAATTTACAATAATCAAATATTGTTATTATTTACACTATTATACCCATCCAAGTAAGGTGGTGGTGGAAAAAAGATTACACCACAGTGTGGAGACGGTATTCCGTACATACGCACGTGCAGTGATTTCGTTTCCCGTAGGATGGATAGAAGGTGAAATAGGGTTGTTTCTTATTAATAATAAAATATAATTATATGAGTGATACTGATTTTATTACTTAATAATGAAACAACTAAATAAGAGGAAGTAGAAGAAGAAATAAATTTGAAAGAATCGGTTACAGATATTACCTCTTCTTGGACATGCCTATTTGAAACCTCCTCTTAGGGCATTAATGTTGGTCTTTGAAGAAGACCAGGACCTCTAGAATATTACTAGTGGAGTTGAGAAGAGTAATGGTCAGGGGTTGTCTGATCTTGAAGGTTCAATGTTTTGTAAAGAGGAGAGGGAGGAGCTTCCCTTTTATAAGGGGGGAGAGGGGCACCTTTGGAAAGTGTGAAAATATTATTTTTTAATAAACATATATTCAGTTATAAAAGGTCCATAAATTCTTAAAGATGAAGATAAAATGACTCATGGTCGAAATAAAATCATCCAATCAGAATTGGACTTTTTTTGTATAATATTTTAATCATTATAATCTTATTTATTTAAATCATTTATTATTGAGGTAAATACTGCATCATTATTGTGTCATAAATAATTTAAAATATTACATTTCTAAAAATTATATAAAAAATACCACCATGTAGGAAATATTTTTATCTTTCCAATAAATATTTATAGTTGAAAAAATAATTTATATAACACCTTATAAATTTAATTACTAAAATATATTTGTTAATGTCAATTTTGTCTTCACATTAAATTAATTAATCCAAATTGTCATTATCACAACCATGTGGCTCAATGGGATCCCAAAATAGACCCAAGGATGCCCATGGCCGGACACTACTCATCCATTAAGGTAAGGACAAGTGTTAAGGTAATTTAAAATTATTATAATATTCAGTTATCCTTGAATTACCCGATTTACCTTTAACCACAGTAAATAAAAGTCAAAAGTTACGATTCACCAAAAATTATTTTCATCTTATTGAACAGCATTTTACTTCTTGATAAAAAAAATTTATGTTGGATTTTTGAAATTCAATTCACAGAAGTGGTAAAATTTCATTTAAATGAAAGGGTTTGTTTTTAACTACCACTAAGTGGTTTCACTATTAATAAAAAACTGATGTTTTTCAGAAAAATACAAACAATTCAGCCTAATCTTTATTTGATATTCTGAATTCAAAAATGATGCCTATTTTTCCAAATTAAAAACATAGAAGGGGCATTAATTAATTTTAAATTTAATTCCCGTTATCAAAACAAATAGAGTGTTTTTAAGAAACAATAACTATCAAAAGATCGACACTTGTTTATGTCCAAATTCAAATTTAATTTAATTTCAATGACCAACATTGGATTAAAGGGAAAAAATATATTCTAATTATACTTTAAAACCAATTAATAATATTATCTAACTATATAAGTTATTGCGATGAAAAAGTTGTTTTTAATTAAAATATAGCATTTTTTACTATTCATTAAAATATGAATGTTATCAGAATAATATGAAAAAATTATCCAAATTTAATTTTTATATCCTAATTCCAAGGAAGAATTTTATTTTGTCAAGTTGAACTTATAAACATGTCAAAAACTAGATTTTAGGTGGGTGCGCCATCAAAAGGCGGCAAAACTGCATTTTTTTGAAAAATACTTATTTTACTCGAAACATTTATTTGATTCTCCTCACATGTTCTAGAAAATATGTAAGATGTATAATAACGATGCAAAATTCAAAATTAATTTAATACTATTCATAGCGGATAGTCCATTATAATATTATAAAAATATATCGTTGTTTAGTGAAACCCAGTATTGCGTACTAAACACTCTATCGAAGAAGGTCATGATTGCGTGTAACAGAAGCCAAGCTAGTGTTGTGTGCTATGAAAGATTACTTTGATGTTGAGTATAACATAAGACATAAAAAATATACTTATCATAAAATATCAGGGTGTTACAATCGCCGCCTCGAGGCTCAGCATGGAGGTCCGCCCCATGCTACTGTCAGTTCGAATGAAGGTCAACCCCACGCCAGCAATACTCAGTACGAAAGCCTCTCTCGTGCCCATTAAATTAGATATGGATTCCTTCCTCCTGGTATCGACCATTGATGTAGGGATATTTAACTTTCGGCCTCTCTCCAATGTGAGGATCTTCCCTACATCCTCTCCGTAGTCGGTGAAGGTCCTCCATGCCACGGAAACCAGTGGATCGAAATCCAGTATTGCTCCTCCTGCACCAATCATAGTGGACCTCCCCATGCACTTGTAGGTTCCATTAGAGGTTTTTATGGATCTAGCACTATTCAGGGAGGTCCTCCCCATGTCCACTTCGACATTTGTCCCGGTGCTCATCACACCTCATCTCTCTTGGGTGCAAACCCTCTCCACCCTATCACTAGTGCAGTCGAAGTACCCAATGTCAGAAATTATCTATGTCATGAGGATCCACCCAGGGGTAGGAAGGTGGGTCATTTCCGCCACATGAAGAATCCTGGGAAAGCCCGAACGAAGATCAAACGGGTCCGCTTCTTATACTCTGAAGCAGAGTACGATGCAGCTCAGGAACCTTCCCCTCGCTCATCCGAGTCAAGGGTTGGGGCAGGGATGAGGCAGATCAGCCTCATACTCCTGGAATGCGAGGTCCAAAGGATTCCTGCATCCCTATGGATGTATATCTAGGAGAATGAAAATCTACTGACCTTGCAAGTTACGGTTGTGCAATCACCTCCATTGTCACCAGATGCACTTTCTACATCACAAGAAATCACATAGAGAAATTCTAGGGGCCAATGGAATGAGAGAAGCATTGTGGCCTATCACCAGCAGCCATGGCCCCTGATCTAGGAACAATGACCATCAGCCCATCCTATCTCGATGTACCGGCCAGGTCGCTACACTATTCAGAGGAAAACCCGAGAATCGACGGCCAGTCAGCCCGTTCGCCTTATTCTCCACCGGCCGACCTACCATCCCAGTGGTCTGCCTCAGTACTACTACCAGTTCCTAAACCACCCCATGTTTTTGAGTGGAGAAATCAAAGGCCAGACCATGAATTTGAGCTGAGGAGCTTCTGGAGCATCCTTGCAGTAGACCACCTCCCCTAGATGTTCTGGCCTGTGGTAGCGCAAAATTTCTGCATATCAGAATCCCTACAATGGAGGAACATCAATGTTTTTGCTACACACTCTGGGTGACACATTTCAGTCCCCATCATTAGCGTGTGGTTTACCCAAGGATCCAAACACATTTCAAATTCATCAGTGTGTTGTGTCATCTAGTTTTTTGGGATGCACTCCCTATGGTCCAGCGCCCAAAGTCACCAGGTCGTCAAGAGGCTCTCCAAAAACAATGCATTCAGAGTATCAAGGTCCTCCACAAAATTATGAGGGAGACTACCCCCATGTGAAAATCCATGGCTAGAGGCAGTATGTTTCCCTGCTCTATAGTCCTATCTATCGGCAGCCTGAATCGCTATGTGATATTGAGGATATTCCCCTAGGAGGGGTCATGGTCAACATATCTGACATAGTAGACAAAGAGGAAGATATAGAGCTTTGTGATGGTGACACACCCCCTGAGGGTGTTTCACCAATGTTAGACCAATCAGGGAGGATTTTTCATCAGCAGATGGACCACCTAGGTCTCCCTGCTCCCACAGAGGCGTTGGTACTCGGTAATAATTCTGGTAATGTAAAAGAGCACATCAGAGCTATCATGCACTATGACCCGTCCAACTTAGTGCATAAGAGGGAGGAGGACCCCAAAAAGGCCACATTGCACCAGAATCTTGCTGAGAAAAAGAGGTCGGTCGATGAACTCCTTTCTGAATGGGCTGTAGTGTGATGGCCTGACCACAGAAATCCTAGGTTAGTACAGCAGGGGCATGTAAAACATCACCCCGGCGAGCTGCCACCTTGAAACCCAGATCATGCCGCTACTATAGATAGGGATAAATTAGGAGATCATGGAAAGAGGGTGTGGTATGTCTCACCAACCCATCATGACCGAAAATCCAATCTATGGAATCTAGTCTGGGTTCCCCCAGCTACCCCGCAGGCTGCTCCACTAGTAACTCCACGAGCAGCTGAGCCTATCTATCGTGTTGAAGATCCCGAAAACGTGCTCGTGGTTAGGGAACCATGAAAAAAAAGGACCCCCAACTAGACGATCCTATGGCAGCGCTCATAGCCCGCCATGTGAAATTTTAAATGTGACGGGTGGTAATCCCACCTAATGGTAATCTATAAACGGCATGGGAAGACGATATGTCTGCGCCTTTGGGTTTCAAGAATCACACCTTCTCCACCTTTAACAGGACGAGGGACCCACCGCAGCACCTGGACCACTTCAACACAAGGTGTGGGCCCATGTTAGGGACTGTGGTGCAGTAGGAGGCTTCCAAGCTCTACTATTTTGTTCAGGGGCTGGAGGGGTAGTCATTTGTCTGGTACAACCAGCTCCTCGTCAGATATGTGACCTGATGGGAGGTCCTTCATACGAAATTCCTCTACCAGTTCATATCTACCACCTAGAATACCATCATCACAGAATTCTTCTTCTGCAAGAAAATTCCTGATAAGCGAGTTGTATACTGTATCTCCTGGTGGAAGGGGCTCACATACTCACTTGCCAGGACACTGACTGAGAAGCAACTACTGACCATGGGCGTAGAGGATGTAATGAAGAAACTGGTTCTTTCTCTAATCACTCAGAACTAACCTGGAGGATTTCGAGACGTCTCTAACAAGGCCCAGTTCATTGAGGAAGCCCTGCAACAGGATAGTCAGGCACGTATGTTACCCCCTGTAATCCTAGCAAAGAGAGCTGCCAGAGCTGAGCCCGCCGCAATGGACAAAACAAAATCCCACAGGCAACTAGAATTGCAAACAATAGCGTCGACACCATAGCTTTTCAGAGGCCCTCCTCCTCAGTCGTAGCCTCTGGCTCAGCAGCATCCCCAGAATCGGAAAGCACCACCGCAGAATGTGATGCCACCGCCCAGACAGGACAATCAGGGTTCGCCTCCTTCATAGGCCCCTCCACCTCCTCGTCAGGGCCATTCTTCAAAGGCCACCATTATGGAAAGAAGAAACTGGACATACTCTTTCATTGATAATCAGGTCCTCGGTTATTTCTGTAGGACCCTTGAGTACGGGATTGTACGCTTGCCTTGGTGCAGAAGGCCGGAAAAGGCGAATCTCACTAATCGCCCCATCTACTGCCCCTATAATTGGATTTTGGGGCACACCCTCAAGCAGTGCTATGAGTTAAATTACTGGACTCCAAACCATGTAGACAACAACATAGTCAGGCTGGGCCTGTGCCTCACATAAGTGGCAGGTTTCTTTTAAAGGTTAGACAGCGGTAGCGACATCGAAGACGAGTGGAAGAAGGTTTCCAATCACGGGTCCAAGAAGTATGATGACTGTATGGATTTCTAGATGGTTTCTCATGCCCATCGCATCATTCGGGCATGCCTAAATCAGCCAGAGCCTTTAGAAGCTGCATCCACCACTTCTGTATCATCATCCCCACCGACCTCTTCCCAGAAGAGAAAGAATCAGCGACACAATAAAAAGCAACACGCCCCGCCAATGCCATCATCTTCCAACACACTCAGTGTAATCATGCCACATAAGATCGGTATCCCTCTTAGAATCCTCATAGTTGTAACACCCATGCTTCCACGGTATGCTTTTCTTTGAATAATACTGTAGAGTGTGTTGTACAAAACTTCGAGTTCTAACACAAACCACAACCAACCAAACTACCCGTTATGAATAGTAATACCAACATTTTGAAATTTTATAAATATTATTTTTTAAAATGGACTTCATTTTTGGATTCGGAATATCGAAATTAGCCTAGGGTGTAATTTTTGTGTTTTTATGAAAACATTCATTTTTTTATTAATAGTGAAAAACACTGGGTTATTAGTTAAAATCGAATTTTATTTTAAATAATTATTTATTTTTTTTAAATTTATTTTAGTTAACAATAGTTACATGATACCTATATAATTTCAACTTAATTAATTGAATTAAATTTATATTAATTTTAGATATATAAAAATTTTATTGAACTTATCACCGTCTTTTAACCATCTCCAAGGAGAATTTGCAAATTCACAGAAAACATATTTTTACCGCTTCTGTAAGTGGAATTTCAAAACTCCTAGGAACACGGTTAATATCAAGGAGTAGGATTTGGTCCAATATGAAAAATTTTGTTGGTGAATAGTAACATTTTACTTTTATTTACCACGGTTAAAAGTAAATAGGGTAATTAAGGGTAAAAATGATATTATTATTACCCTAACACACATACTAATTATATTGGATAATTATAATTCGACCAAAAACAACCTTAGGAACAAAATATGAATCTCTTTGGCCACTTGGTTTAGATTAGTACATTTATTAATATTTAATTCAATGAAGAGTTAAAAGTGATAAAATCAATGTTAAAGAACTAAATGATTTTTAATATAGAGTTATACATAAGATAAATAAGATTATAAGTATTCATTAGAAATATAATAAGATTTTATACATAATGATATTTTATTTATAATTTTTAGACATTATATAAATTAATTTAGTTATGATACAATGGTGATGCAATAATTACCTAATTAAAGAAATATTAAAATATTTGATATTATAAATATCAAAATAAATGTAATTTAAAACTTTTTAGGAATTTAACCAATTTTATAGGTTAATATGACATTCTAGGATTACATTAATGAATTTTTTTCGAATTAATAATGTCGTTATGACCTTAACAAAAATCAATTATTATATATTATAAAAATTGACATAAAGGAGTATTTAAAAACAAATTATATTATTAATTGATATTATTTTACTAAAAATATAAGGCAAGGCCAAATGAAATAGATATGACTATATATATTAATAATGAACCACTTGGGGTTCTATTGGCTTGTTAATGTATGTTTATTAACCATATAATATTAAAATTCAATGAGACATGGTAAATGACAAACAATTTAACTAAGAGTTATATAAAAAAGATAAAGTTAATATAGTGACCCAAACCTATCTAAAATCTATTGATTGAGTGGCTTTAGACCCATCCACGCCTTAGCCTATAAATAAGTCCCTTAGGAGCCATTATAAACCGATTATTAATTTATTATAAAATAATTTTTTATGTTTTTCGAATGGTGCCCTTCACCCCTCTTATAAAAGGGCACTCCCCCATTTCTCAAATTCATACCTTCAATTCCTTTAGGTTCGGCCAAACCCTAACCAAATATCCTCTCAACATCCCTTAATTCAACCTTGAGGCCTTAGTTTGATCATAAATCCAACCTGAGGAGCCCTTTTTATCAAATCAAAAGGAAGAACCTGAAGAAGAAGATGTAATGTTTTCACCACCCTCTTTCAAGTTCTTTTCTTCTTTAACTTCTTCTTTCTTTGTTATTTCCATTATAAAATAATAACTCAAGTATATTATATATACTTTTATGTTATTATAAATATGTTACAACCATATTCAGTATTCTATCCATCCTTTGAATGACATGTCACCATACGTGCGTACGCACGACTTACCATCTCCACGTCATGGTGTAATTGTTATTCAAAACATTATTATTTTGATGGATATGATAATGATGTGTAATTGGTGTAAATAACAAATATAAAATGATAATGATTCAGTAAATTTGATACATTATAATTTTTTTATTATTTTAATTTAAAAAGAATGATATTGTCGCTTGTGCGTACGTACGGACTACCGTCTCCAAGAACGTGATGAGATTAATTCCTCATCGTATCCATTCAAGTCTAATTTAAATTTGATGAATAAAAATAATTTTTATGGACTTCAAATCATTCTGGATATGAATATGATACTACTTATGGATAACAAGCATGTCATATGTAACAAAACATATAAAATAAAACAAGTAAGTGAACAACCGAATCGACAATAATACTAAAATATTATTAAAAAAGCAATATTAAAAGATCATATATGATATCATATTTATGTATATGATTCTTGTATAATTTAATAACAATAATTTAACTATAATACTAGAGGTTAACCTACCCTCGACCAAGCAAAAGTACATGTTAATGGTTGATTTCACAATCTCTTCATTATCCAAGGTTGTTTATATGTAATTATCTACTGGGACCTCTTTATCATCCACATCCATGTTTCATAAAAATATATTTCAAATCATTCATACTATTTTAAAGACTATGGGTTAAAGTCATTTATACCCTTTTATGACTTTTTATTAGATATTTATAATTGAATCTTTCCATCGGTTTTCAAACAAGGTCCTTTTTAAACTTTTCCACAGAATTAATGTAAGAGTGTCACTTTTTAACTTATACGGCGGGTGCGGATATTTTCCACCATTATAAAATCATCGAAGCTTATCTTACAATCTAATAAGGATATTTTCAATGTAAATGTTTTATAATTAAGTGAATTTTAATTTATTTAAAAAAAGTGGTATTTCTCTCAAATAGTATTGATTTCATCTATGTCAACATCCTTCAATGCATTTTAAGCTTCTTTGATGTTGAGTTATTGTGATACAAATCTTCCATATTGTATTGATGGTTTTGTGATATGTTTAACTGTGGATGTGTTATTTTTACACCATTCATGGTTTATGGAGAATGTATTGACATTTCGTATGCTAGTTTTAATAAGAATGTTTATGTTATGTTTAAACATGTTCATATGAGGAATGAATTTGACTTAATAAGGGACGGGTGGAGCCTGCTATAGCTCCTCGATGCATCGTTAGGTATCATGAGTCAAACCAGGGTCTTGGAATAAGGCCTTGACAAAATCTTATTTGTAGTCTTGGCACAAGGCCTTGACTATGTGGTTATGATAGTCTAGATTATGCATTCTGTCGGTATAAAAGTGGTTATTGATATTGAATTTGATTATTCGACTAGTAGAATATCCATGTGAATAATTAAATGGAATTTTTCAATTTTATCTTTTCCATATTATGTCGAAGGTCAATTTTAAATGACTTTTGTTTTAGTTATACATTTCCTTAAATGTTTATATTTATTTCTGAAAGTTTCTTTTATATTGTTATCCTTACTGAGCATCTGAGCTCACCCATTTCAATGTTTTAATTTTTCACAGTATGTGAAGAATTATTTTATGAATGACCTTCAGGGAATGTATGAGGGGATATGAAGACAAGATGTTGTAGTAGTTCGTTTTACATTATGATGTAATGTAAGACTTATGAATTTATCTAGTGTTTCCAAGGATACTAAACTAATCAGTGTTTCAAGACTTGATGTTTTGTGATCATTCCAATGTTATGTAATAATGCACCATCTCTGGGTAACTGGGGTCGGGGTGTTATAGTTGGTATCAGAGGAAGTTTAGTATAATCCTTGGAAGCTAGATTTAGAAAAACTCTGATTAGATCACATAGACCTAAGATGGACTTTGAGGATCAGGATAGAAGAAATTACTAGAATTCTGGTATTGTAGAGATTTTGTGAGTTTACTGAGAATTACATCCCTGTCTGGATATGACCAGGTAGAGGAGACTCTGGCACAGATGTACCAAGGGGTAACACCCGAAAACACCGCTTTGAGCGAGACTCGAACGAAAACTAGTGAATGACAACGAGCCTTACTTCACTCTTGGTTACGACACTCCTGGGGGATATACTTAGGATAATTTTCATTTTCTTTACAAAACATTATGAAGGGTTTATGAGTATATACATCCTCAAAGAAAACTATTTTTATTGATTATATCCATAAATAGTTCAATTAATGTTAAGTGTTTTACAAGTATTGAAGTATGTATTTTGATTCATAAAATTGATCTAGTTTATTCCATTCTTTAGAAATGGCATCTAGTGGAAGGAATGGAAACTGTATCAGTGCACACCCTCCATGTAGGGATTTCTTTCCTGCTCGAGATAATTATAGTGAAGATGGTGATGGAACTGGTGCTGATCAGCTAATCACCATACTGGGACAACTCACTCATGTTATGAATAATAACCTTACCCGTATGGAGCACCACGATCCACAACGAGGAGGGTCAATGTTAGATCACTTAATGACGAAACAACCACCATCATTAAATGGGGGTTCAAATCCACTAGTATTTGAGCAATGGATAAATTCCTTAGAGAAAATATTCCATGCCATGGGGAGTAGTGAAAAGGAAAAGGTTATCATGGCAGTTTACCGCCTCACTGGAGATGATGATCAATGGTGGTCATTGATTCAAAATAAAGAGGAAGATGATGAAGTATCAAATATGGGATGGAGGGGGTTCAAATATATTTTCATAGAAAAATACTTTCCTCTTGACCATCAAGCAGATATGGAAAGACAATTTTTGAGCCTGAGGCAAAAGGAGGATAAGAATGTCACAAAGTATGAGGCTAACTTTACAAGGGTAGCGAGGCATGCAGTAGATTATATACGTAATCCAAGGAGTAATATTGATCATTTCTTTGATGGGTTAAAACCATTTCTCCATTGGGCATTAGTCTCACAATCCTTCTCTTCGTAAGAAGATATGGTCTCATGTGTTTCCGGAAGATTTACCTGGACATCCTCCAAAACGAGAAATTGAGTTTTCAATTAACCTAATTCCATGTTCAAGGCCCATATCGAAGACACCGTATATAATGGCCACTGTGGAATTAGTTGAACTAAAGAAACAACTCGAGGAATTGAGTAATAAAGGATTTATTCTCCCTAGTGTTTCTCCATGGGGAGCCTCTGTCCTTTTGTTAAGAAGAAAGATGAATCTATGAGGTTATGTATCGACTACATGGAAATAAATACTCTAACAATAAAGAACAAGTATCCCCTACCTCGCATTGATGATTCATTTGAACAAATTCAAGGAGCTCAATAATTTTAAAATATTTACCATCGATCTAGATACCATCAGTTGTGTGTGAAGAAGGAAGACATTCCAAAGATAGCATTTCGAACCATGTATGGGAATTACGAGATTAGAGTAATGCCTTTTGTATTGACTAATACACCCTCTATATTCATGGATATAATGAATAGAGTTTTCAACGAATATCTCGATGATTTTTGTAGTGGTATTTATTGATGATATCTTGGTATAATCCAAATGCTACGAAGATCATGAAGATCACTTGTTCATTATCCTGAAGACTCTTAGAAGTCATGAATTAAATGGTAAGATTAGAAAATGTGAATTCTGGCTTCAAGAGATTTATTTTCTTGGCCATATTGTCTCCAAAGATGGAATATCTGTTGATCCTTCTATGACAAGATCATTCCAAGAATGGCCTGCTCCAATGATTACAATTAAGGTACACAGTTTTATTGGGTTAGCCGGTTATTATCGACGTTTCGTCCAGAATTTTTCTCGGTTGGATAACCCATTAAAAAAGATCACATTTAAAGGGGTTAAATATGTTTGGACAAAAGATTGCGATGAATGTTTTGAAGAACTAAAGAGAAGATTGGTCAATGCTCTTATATTGAATCTACCAATGGGTAATGATGGGTTCGTTATTTATAGTGATGCATCGAAGAGAGGACATGGGTGTGTCCTTATGCAGAATGGAAGAGTTATTGCCTATGCATCACGACAACTGAAAATTAATGAGCAACACTATCCTACTCATGAACATGAGTTAGCAGCTATACTATTTTTCTTGAAGATATGGAGACATTATCTTTATGGTGAAAAAATGTGACGTACATACCGATCACAAGAGTTTGAAGAATATTTTGTCACAGAAGGAACTCAACATGAGGAAAAGGAGACAATTTTAATTACTTAAGGATTATGATTGCACGATACACTACAACCCGAGGATGGAAAATAAGGTGTAAGATGCTTTGAGAATAAAGGATCATGGAGTTTTGAAAAAAAATGAAAGTTGAATGGGATCCAATTTTCATGGATCTAGTAACGTTGGATATGGGAATAACCATGGAAGGTGAAACATCAATACTTTTTCAAATGTTTTCCAAACCATCTTTACTAGAAAGGATAATGATTTCTCAAAATGATGATGAAGAATATCAAAAGAATATTAAATCTTTGAATGAGGGGAGATTGAGTGACTTTGTGTATGAAGATGGAAATGTGAGATTTTGGAGAAGACATTGTGTTCCTGATATACCCTATCTAAAAAGGGAATTGTTGGACGATGCTCATAGTTCCAATATCTCTATACACCATGGGAGCACCAAAATGTTTTGAGATTTGAAAGAACATTAATGGTGGGAATACATGAAGAGGGAGAATGCTGATTTTGTGTTAATATGTATGGATTGTCAACAAGTGAAATTTGGAAGGAAACAGCCTGGAGGAGTCATGAAACCTCTTCCCATACTAGAGTGTAAATGGGATAATTTTACGATGGACTTTGTCATGGGACTACCAAATAATCCCAAAAGGAACGATGCAATATGGTTCATTATTGATCGACTTACCAAGTCAGCACATTTTCTTTCTATAAGAAATGATCTACCACTTGAACGTCTAAAAAGACTATATATTAATGAAGTTTTGAGACTTCATGGAGTACCCCTATCGATTATTTCTGATCATGATCCCTGGTTTACTTCATGATTTTAGATGTGTATTCAGAAAGCCTTGCATACTAGACATCGGTTGAGAACTACTTACCACCCTCAAACAGATGGAAAATCAAAACTGACTATTCCAACCTTAGAAGAAATGTTGAGATCCTTCTCACTTGACTTTAGGGTATGTGGGATCAATATTTACCTCTGGTAGAATTTTCCTATAACAATAGCTTACATTCGAGTATTCAGATGGCATCATATGAAGAGTTATATAGAAAGAGATGTTTCACACCAACATTTTTTGATGACATTGGTGAAAGGAAACTCGTAGGCCCAGAACTGGTGGAGGAAACGATGGAAGAGGTGAACATAATCCAAAACCACATCAAAGCAGCTCAAAGTAGGCAGAAGAGCTATGCCGACTACCGAAGGAAGGATTTGGAATTTCAGGTAGGAGATTATGTTTTCTTGAAGATACCTCCATTGAAGGGATTTATACGTTTTGGTAAGAAAGGTAAATTGAGTCCCATGTACATACGACCTTTCGAAATTCTTGAACGAATTGGGGGTGTAGAATACCATTTTGCAATGTCACCAAATCTCTTCAAAGTTCACGATGTGTTCCACATATCAATGTTGATAAAATACATGCCTGACCCAATGCATGTACTCACCTATTAGGAATTAGGACAGGAACCCGATCAGTCTTATTGCAAAGAGCCTGTCAGGATTCTTGATATAAGAGAACAAGTGCTGAGAAACTGGACGACTTTCCTGGTAAAAGTTATATAGAAAAACCATAATATGGAAGAGGCAATGTGGGAACCATAGGAAATTATGATGAAGAACCACCAGAGTCTTTTCATGCTGTAATATTCTAGAAATTTCGAGGACGAAATTATTTGATGGAGGGGAGAATGTAACACCCCCATGCTTCCACAATACGCTTTTCTTTGAATAATACAGTAGCGTGTGTTGTACGCAACTTCGAGTTCTAACACACACCACAACCAACCAAAAAAGACGTTATAAATTGTAATACCCACTTTTTGAAATTTTATAAATATTATTTTTCAAAATGGACTTCATTTTTGGATTCTGAATATCGAAATTAGCCTAGGGTGATTTTTGTGTTTTTTTCTGAAGACTTTCAATTTTTGATGAATAGTGAAAACACTATGTTATTAGTTAAAACCAAATTTTTATTGAAATATTTATTTATTTTATTTAAATCTACTTTCGGTCAACATAGATACATAATATGTATATATGATCAATGTAATTCATTGTAGTCAATTTATATTAATTTTAGATATTTAAAAATGTTATTGAACTTTTCACCGTCTTTTACCCACCTCCTAGGAGAATTTGCGAATTCACATAAAACTATTTTTACTAATTATGTGAGTGGAGTTTCAAAAATCTAAGAGATATAGTTAATATCAAGGAGTAAAATGTTGGTCAATAAGATAAAAATAATTTTTGGTGACTAGTAACTTTTTACTTTTATTTACCATGGTTAAAAGTAAATAGGGTAATTAAGGGTAATAATGATATTATTATTACCCTAAAACATATACTAATTATATTGGATAATTATAATTGGACCCAAAAAAACATTTGGAATAAAATATGAACCTCTTTGGTCCACGTGGTTTAGATTAGGATATTTATTATTATTTAATTCAAAGAAGAGTTAAAAGATATAAAATCAAAGTTAAATAACTAAAATATTTTTAATATAGGGTTATACATAAGATAAATTCGATTATAAAAATTCATTAGAAAGATAAATAGGTTTCCTAAATAATCATATTTTATTTATAATTTTTAGACATTAAATAATTTAATTTATTTATGACACAATGGTGATGCGGTAATTACCAAATTATTGAAATATTAAAAGAATTGATATTATAAATATCAAAATAAATGTAATCTAAGACTATTAATGAATTTCACTAATTTTATTGGTTAATATAAAATTCTATTATTACTTTAATGATCTTTTTAATTAATAAAGTTTTTAAGACTTTAACAAAAATCAATTATTAAATAGTGTCAAAATTGACATAAAGGAGTACTTAAAACAAATATTATATGATTAATTGATATTCTATTCCTAAAAATATAAGATTCGGTAAAATTACTGAGATAAAGTTATATATATTAATAATGAACCACTTGGGGTTCTCTTGTCTTGTAATAGTATGTTTATTAACCATATAATATAAAAATACAAAGATACATGGTACATGTCAAACTATTTAACAAAGAGTAAAATCAAAAAGTTAAAGTTAATTTTGTGACCCAAACCTATATTAAATCTCTTGGTTGAGTGTATTGCGACCCATCCCCACCTTATACTCTAAATAAGTCACTTTCTATCCATTATAATCCGAATATTAATTTATTATAAAATAATATTTTACGTTTTTCCCAAGGTTCCCATCACCCCTCTTATAAAAGGGAACTCCAACTTCTCTCACATTAATACCTTAAAAGTATTTTAGTTCGGCCAAAACCCACGCAAATATCCTCTCAAATTCCCTCACTTCAACCTAGGTTCCTTATTTTGATCATAAATCCAACCTATGGATCCCTTTTGGTCAAATCAAAAAGAAGAACCTGAAGAAGAGGTAATGTTTTCACCACCGTCTTTCAAGTTCCTTTCGTCTTCCACTTCTTCTTTCTTTGTTATTTCAATTATAAAATAATAACTCCTGTATATTATATATACTGTGATGTTATTATAAATTTGGTACAACCATATTCAGTATTCTATCCATCCTTTCAATGACATGTCACCATACGTGCGTACGTACGGCTTACAGTCTCCACGTCGTGGTGTAATTGTTATTCAAAACATTATTATTTGGATGGGTATGATTATGATGTTTAATTGATTTAAATAAAACATTTAACATGATAATGATTCTTTATATATGATACACTATCCAATTATAAATTTAATATCAAAATAATGATATTGTCGCTCCTGCGTATCTACGATCTACCATCTCCAGTAACGCGATGAGATTCATTCCACATCATATACATTCAAGTCTAATTCTCATTTGATGATTAAAAATAATTTTTATGGACTTGATATCATTATTTATATGAATATGATAAAACCTATGGATAAAAAATACAGCTTATGTAACAAAACATATAAAATAAAATGAGTATGTGAACACCCAAAATGATGATAATACTAAAATATTATTAACAGAGCAATATTAAAAGATCATATTTGATATCATATTTATGTATATGATTCTTGTATAATTTTATAACAATGATATAACTATTATACATGATTTTATCCTACCCACGACCATGTAAAATTACAAGGTAAGGGTTAATTTCACAATGTCTTCATTATCCAAGGTTGTTTATACATAATTATCTACTGGGACCTCTTTATCATCCACATCCATGTTTCTTAAAAATGTATTTCAAATCATTCTTATTATTTTACAGACTATGGTTTAATGTCATTTATACCCTTGATTTGATTTTTATAAGATGTTTATAAATTAATCTTTTAGTCATTTTTCAAACTAGGTCATTTTAACCTTTTTGAATGAATTACGGTAAGAATGTCTCTTTTTAACTTATACGGAGGGTGCTGTTATTTTCCGCTATTATAAAATCATCGAAGCTTCCCTTAAAAGATAATAAGGATATATTGAAAGTAAATGTTTTATAATTATATTACTTTTAAATTATTTAAAAAAAAGATATATTTCTCTCAAATAGTTTTGATTTCATCTATGTCAACATTATTTGATAGATTTTAAGCTAATTTGAAGTTGAGTTATTGTGATACCAACTTCCATATTGTATTGAAGGTTTTGTGATATGATTTCCTGTGGATGTGTTATTTTTATACCATTATGGGTTATGGAGAAATTATTGACATTTTGTAAGCTAGTTTTAATACGAATGTTTATGTTATGTTTTAATATGTTTATATAAGGAATGAACTGGGATAAACAAGTGACGGGTGGAGCCCGCTATAGATCCTCGATGAATTAGTAGGTCTCATGAGAAAGATCAGTTTCTTGGCACAAGGCCTTTACAAAATCTTATTTGTAGTCCTGTCACAAGGTCTTGACTACGTGGTTAGGATAGTCTGGCATTATGCATTCCATCATTATGAAAGTGGTTATAGATATTTCATGTGATTATTCGACTAGTAGAATATCCATGTGAATAAGTAAATGGAAATAGTTCATTTTATCTTTTCCATATTATGCTGAAGTTCAAGTTTAAAAGGCTTTTGTTTTAGTTATACATTGCCTTAAATGTTTATTTTTATTTATGAATGTTTCCGCTATATTGTTATCCTTACTGAGCATCTGAGCTCACCCCTTTCAATGTTCCAATTTTTCCTAGGATGTGAAGAAGTATTTTATGAATGACCTATAGGGAATGAATGAGGGGATATGAAGACAAGATTTTGTTGTAGATTTTTTACATTATGATGTAATATAAGACTTACAAATATATCTATTGTTTCCAAGGCTACTAAACTAATAGGTATTTCGAGACTTGATCTTTTGTAATCATGCCTATGTTAGGTAATAATGCACTGAATCTAGTTAACTGGGGTCGGGGCGTTACACCAGTGGTGGATAACTATTCACATGACAGTCAAGGGTACATTTCGGTTAATTATGTGGATTTGATAAACCCCTATATTACTCCCGACGAGGGGGAGCGCCATGATAACCTCCCCAACATCACCAGTCGATGCCAACTTCTGTGGAGCCATGAAAAAATTGGTCGTCAAGGTGCATCAGTTGGCACCTTCAGCCAAGCCGTGCATGCCACTAAGACCAGGCTGCATGCCCAGCACAGATCTCATCACTCACATCCTCTTCATTTGGTGTCATCATGACCGCCTCCACCACCATTTGTGCTACTGTATTAGGCAGAGCAACATCGTCCAGACCGCGGCTAGCCTCATCCGGCTATAGTCCGTTCTCAATCGTCTGGTCCTCATACGACGGCTACTCATGAGGCATCAACTACTGAGCAGTGGGATATGCCTAGCACCAGTTAGCCGCTGGTCCAGCCGGTAGGGCCTTCCATGCCTCCCATCGAGGTTTTCCATCCATTAAGACCATCACCTTTTATCAGATATGCATGAGGGCCTCACTGAGGATTTAATAAGCCCCCTCCAGTTTGAGATAGAGGTTGCAGCAGTAGAAGCCTTTCATGATGAAGTGGTCGAGAATGCTAAATTCCAGTCCATCATTTCATTCTCTGGAGAAGATGAAAGCTCTACCATACAAGGGAACATCTGCCTGTTGTACATCACAAGCCAATTTAACTACGTGGAGGTTTGCCACTATCTCATTGACACCAGATCCAGGATCATCGTTATCACGATGCAAACACTGCAGAAGCTAGGGTTATCCGAGGATGACCTAAATCACTCTGATTTAAGAATCTAGAGATATGAAACGACAGAGCAGACCAAGGATGGCAAGATCATTTGGAAAACATAGTTTAATGGCCTAGTTACTAGTACCCAGTTTATGGTTGTCTCCCAGGACACCACGTATAATGCATTCATGGGAAGACCATGGATCCACCTACGTGCGGTAGTCCCCTCATCGTATCACCAATGCCTCAAGTACTCCCTTAAGGGTCGAGTAGGGATAAAAAATGTGATGCATCTTATTTTTCCTCTTGTAAAGCCGGTTATCTGGACACTAACTATTACATGAGCATGGATAAGCAGAATCTGGAAAGTGAGGTTCAGCCCCCCACGGTCACAACTGACCCCTAGGTAGGTCTGAATGATGCCTATGTCTTCCTGATCCATCGATTGGAGGCCACGACCCCGATATGAGGAAATTCATTGCATTCTGTGGTACAAGAGGAAACCATATTCCCAAGTCCACACGATGGCGTAAAACCACATCGTACGCCAAAACAAACCATGCTCGGGTGATCCCGGAGCCTCCTACCCCCGTACGATGTTGGGATGTCTACCCTTTGGAAATGGCAGTATGTCATATGTGTATGTTCCGCCCGGCTGGCGTCAATCGACTCAAGCCGAAATGCCACTATTTCATTGATATTATCATGAGTGGCCCATTGGGACGAAGACCAGATGGGATTGGATCGACTAACTTCCTCGTTATGGTCTCAGCAGCACGTGAATCTATTGATATGATGTCCACTCCTATCCATGCTGGTACCTGCCTCTCATCAGATTCTTCCAACCTAGGGGAAGCTTCATCCACTGGGAATCCCTGCTACACAAGTGAAGAAGAGTATCTGGAGGATGATCCCCCTACCATTGAAGGAGGAGTTTCTACCATGGTCTATGAATTGGTACGGGTGAACCTTGGTAGCGAGGAATATCAGAGACCCACATTGATCAATGCTTCCATGTCCCTCGAGGAGTAGCAGTGATTCATGGATTTATTGTAGCAGCATTGTGATGTATTCTCTTGGAGTTACGACGATATGTCAGGACTAGATCCTTAGGTAGTCGTCCATTGCCTCGAAATCCCGACAAATCTTCACAGGTTCAAGAATCCTCCAAGGAAGATGCACCCTTCTCATGGTGCTATGGTCAATGGAAAAGTTTAAAAGCTCATCCAAGTGAAGATCTTCAAGGAGGTCCAGTACCCCAAGTTGTTATCCAACATTGTTCCAGTCATGAATAAGAACAAATAGATCAGATTCTACATCGAATTCTGATATCTCAACCATCACTGTCCGAAAGATGATATTCCTCTTGTAGTGGCATAATTGTTGATCAACTCTATGGCTAGGATCCAAGCCCTCTCTTTCATGGATGGTTACTCTGGATATAATCAGACTCGGATGGCCCGCAAGGATAAAGAGTCCACGACATTCATGGCACCCCAAGGTAGATTCTATTACAAGTTTATTCCCTTTAGATTAGAGAATGTTGGTGCCACCTATCAGTAGGACATGAACTGCAAATTCAAGCCAATCCTAGAGAAATTGGTGGAATTCTATGTAGGCGATCTTGTGGTCAAATCTCACAAGCACCAGGACTATATCAAGGAACTTGAGAAAGTGTTCTGCTTCCTCTGTTCTCGCCACTTGAAGATGAACCTATTGAAGTGTGCCTTTGGGGTCACCTTCAGGAGCTTCATGATTTTTAAGTCCACATAGACAACATTCACTGATTCATTGAGAATCTAACCGGAATGTTTAAGCCCTTTTCTCAGCTCATGAAGAATGGATCCGCCTATGAATAGGATGAAGAGTTCCAGGCCACGTTCAAGGAAATTATGCAGTATCTGCTGCAGCCTCCAGTCTTGTTTCCATCCGTCTCTGGAAAGTCATTGATCCTGTATGTGACTACCCTAGAATGATCTATCGCTGCCCTTCTCACCTAGAAGAACAATGAGGGGATGAAAAACAGTATCTACTACCTCAGCCGCATGCTCCTCAATATGGATATGAGATACTCCCTCATTGAAAAGAGCTTCCTTGCACTGGTATTCACAGTACAAAAGATGCGTCACTACTTGTTGCACCATGAGGTAAAATAGATGTATTGTGTAGACCCGTTGAAGTACATTCTGAACCACCCCATGTTGACCGACCGACTAGCACAGTGGGCTGTAATCCTCTAGCAATTTGAAATTAGGTTTGTCTGATAGAAAGCTATCAAGGGACAGGCATTGACAGGCTTTCTTGCTGCACATCCGACCTCCGCGGAGCAGTCCCTGGACATGGATTTTCCCGATGAGGCAATACTCTCAGTAGATCCTATCATTATGTGTTGGTAGATGCACATTGATAGTGCCTCCCGAAGCCCCATCAGCAGGAGACTCAATGATTCCAGACTCAACCGAGTGGGCCTGGGTATCATATTCATTTCCCCAATGAAAGTCATTCTGTCGTACTCATTCATGTTGTTAGAAAGTTTCACCAACAATGAGGCAGAGTATCAGGCTATTATTATTGGCCTCGAGCTGGCCCTCGATATTAATGTACCCCATTTTCATGTGATATGGGATTACAAACTAGTCATCAAGCATGTAAACAGTGTATATTTTGTCAGAAACCCAGAGCTTTTACCATTGTTGGAGTGCACCCTCCACCTAATGGCCCAGTTTCCATCACAACTAGAAGTTACTCATGTCCCTCGATCCCAAAACGGTCAAGAAAATTCCCTGACTGGCATGGAAGCAGCACTTACAGAACCCATGTAGGATGATTTGACTATACACGTGGCACACCGGAGAGTCATTTCCCCCGTCACCACAGATGATCATGATGGAATTCGAGTAAGCCATATTACCACTGTATCCTCAACGTCAGGACCCCTAGGTTCTTCAGATGTAGTGGTCAAAGTGACTGCCAACTGGAGAGCCCCATTTTTCGAGTATATCCAAAATTGATGCCTTCTAGATGATCGGGACGAGCGTGAGCGAATCTGACGACGCACACTGTAGTTTACCCTCTAGAGGTGTCCAAGCCTCAAGAAGGTCCTCTACATGTGGGGGTTCGATGTTCTTCTCCACTATTGCATCCAAGGAGTCAAGATTTCTCAAGTCAAGCAAGAGGTTCATGCCGGTTCCTATGGTGCCCACCATGCTGGAACGAAGCTGTCCTATCAGATCCAAAGATCGGGGTACTTCTAGCCCTCTATGATATATGATAGTATCGAGTTCACCAAGACATGTCACACGTTCAAAATTCAAGATAACTTCATGCATCAGCTGTGAGAAACATTCCAATCCACCAATAACTCTTGGTCGTTCGTAGTATGGGGACTTGATGTCATATGGCCATATCCACCGGCGTTAGCTCAACAATGGAGGTTCATCATGACCGCGATGAATTTCATTTCAAGTGGGCAGGAAAAATTCTCCTCAAGGAGGTCAAGGCCCATTATATCGTTGACTTCATAAGATCCAACATCATCTACCAGATTTGAGACCCTCACACAGTCCTCACGGGTAACAGTACCAACATTCGAGAAGCCGAACTAAGGAAATCGTACGCCAAGTACAACATCCATTTGAACAATACCTCCCGCTATCATGCGTAGGAAAATGAAAAGATCAAGGAGTTCAACAATACCCTCTCTAACATTTTGTAGAAAATGGATGGTCAGAACAAGAAGAGTTTTCCAGACAAGCTCCCCAACTCCCTCTGGTCCTATTAGACGATGAATCACAATCCCACCCAGGTTTCCCCATATTCCTTGGTGTACGGAGTTGTGGCCGTCCGGCCCATAGAGATCCAGCTGCCTTCATTATGAACAACAATCTATGACCAGAAAGCACTAGATAATGTAGCCGAAATTCATCTGGATGAATTTGAAGCACATGATGAAAATAGGCTTCGTGCCCTTCAAAATCTAGAACTGCATCAGAATACGATTTCTAGATCCTTCAACAAGAAAGTTTCCCTCCGCTCTTTTCGGAAAGGTGACTTGGTATTGGGCCTTCAGGAACCAATGAGCCCTAGTTGGAAACCACCCAAGTAGGAGCCTCAATGGGAAGGACCCTACATAGTTAATAGGGTTCACACCAATGGATCATACTCCCTGGTGACCATGGATTGTTAGTGTATAACTCCACCCACCAATTCCAAATTTCTCAAGAAATACTTTTCCTGAGTGTAATAGTCATGCATGACATTAAACTGGTTGGTCCTGCATGGCCATAAACTGGATGGTCCCGCATGACCCTAAACTACATGCCGGTCCCACATGACCCTAAACTAACAAGAACTACATGACTTTAAACTATGCATCATCCCACAAGACATTATACTACACCCTTATAACTTCGGATGGCTTGATTCCCACCCATAGGGGATATGTTGGAATGTTGAGATGCCCTGTCTTGAACCCATCCCCAAAACTATCCTTTTCGACTATCCTCCATTGGTATAGTCCTCTCGAGGGGTCCTCATGTGGTGTTGTTCTGGCCTCCATGGCCACGTTCATGTGGGAGTTGCGACGATTGCACCATGTGCTCCCTCGTTCTTCAATTCTCCCACATCCTCACCGCACGACATTAAATTTCATGGCATTCAAGAACTACATATGTCTTGATTCCCATACTTATTGGATAAATAGTAATGCTCATACATTTCGTCTATTGGGATAGCCTAAACGCTATAGTCTTCCCCTCGGGTCAAGACATATGGTGGGGTGCAGACTTTTTCCCCAATTCATATCGAGCTAATCTTGATCCGGCCATACATCCTGCTCCATAGAGAGGATCACCTCTTTCATATATGGGTACGTCTACGCTTCACCCACACCTTTGATTGGGACTCCATCATCTTCCTCATCCAAGAGATACCCCAAATTGTATGGATGATCGGACCAAGGGTCCTCATACCATTATGGGCCAACACGCTCGCAGATATTGAGCAACAAGATGATTTAAGTCCCGAATATTGAGTATCGTTAGTGGGTGATGCTCATTTGTTTCTCCCATTTTAGGTCACTATAGGGGAGTTATATTTCGAACATGGTCAACAGCTGTCATGTGTTATTAGGAACACCCCAAGATTTCCCAACCATTGAGTGTAGTGGTTCATTCTGCCCCGTTGTATTTCCAAGAGACGAACTCCCATCGGGCAATGCCACCTATCAGGCCCCGTATGACGGGGAGTGCTGAGACCGACTCCTTCTTTCCCAAACCAAGTACTGCTCACGTGGGCTTAAGATCTATGAAGAGGCAGTGACCGTATAAGGGGGCGTATGTCTTTCCCATCTGAGGCCCAGCCTTAGGCCCATTTCCCTTTTCGGGCCCTGGACCAGGTTCTCTCTTACGGGATTGTACATTTTGGTATGAGATTATTTCTTCATTCACGCCTGGTTACTCACCGTGCGTTACACATCCCCATATGAGATACCTTTTCTTATCTTCATCCTCACTTGAAGACATTAAAATGCCAACTGGTCAGGCGTTCCTGGCCAAGGCTCAGCATAAGGAACCTTGGCCTTCTTAGGCCTCGACCCAAGTCCTTACCTAGAGTTTGTGGTGTGGTATGGGATTATGTCATCATTCACATTGGTTGATTCTCCCTGCCGCACTCCTCCCTTGTTTGGGACATCTTAATCCCCTCTTCGTCCTCACTATAAGACAAACAGCAAACTGGTCTGGCCTTCTTGACTGAGGCCTAGCCTCACTCCCCTTGGCCATTTCAGACCCCCGAACCATGTTCCTATTTAGGGTTTTATGGTGTGGTATGCGATTAGGTCCTCATTCACACTGCGTTACTGGTGAAGACGTACACCCCCCCTCGTTAGGGTATCATACCCCTATGTGTGGTTCTAGAACTACTTATGTCCGGTTCCCATTCTCATGGGATACGTATGACCTCCTGAGCAGCTCATCTTTGGGTCCCGCCCATCGTAGCCCCTCAGCCTGCATTCTTCCATGAAAGGGATATATGGTGTGGAATGAGATTATATCTCCATTCACATCGAGTTTATAATAGCCATTCCATGTACCTATTTCCCTTGATATTTTTCCATCCTCTTGTAATATCCTCATCTCTTCAAATCAGTCACTCTCAAGTTGGGCCCCTCAATCCACATCGGAAATTCACAAATGTGCCTATGGGTACTATAGATAAATACCTGGAATTTTGGACTTTACTCAAACATGCTTCCACACGTTATTCATGATTTATGTTCCCCTTCATTAGGGATTCCATCACCTTTCATACCCAAAGGGAACACCAAGCAGCATAGATGCTAGGCCTAAGGGATCTCCTACCATTACGGGCCAACGTCCTTGAGGGTTGCAGACAACAAATTGATACAAATCCCACATTTCGAATACAGTTAGTAGTCCATTCTCATTTAATTATCCCCAATTCTGGCTAACATGATATGGATGCTATGTTTCGAACACGGACAACAGTCATCCTCCATCATCACACCAACCCCATTAAGCCAAAAATTTCAGTTACTTGATTCACATCCTTCTCCACTTCTTCATGTCCATGTAGAACTTCGAAATTCTTGGAATTATCCCTCATTGAGAATTTTCATGTTTGGAGGAAGAAAAACCACTATAAGGCGATCATTCAGGGCTCCGCACTGACATCCCTCATCCATGGTCCGAGATATAAGACCTTAAATAATGATCATTTTATATTTCCTGTCTATGAATACTATGTACAGCTTGGATCCCATCCTCATGGGATATGTAGAAACACCCAAACATCTCATCTTCTGGTTTAGCTCTTTTGGGAGCTCATTTCTCCTATCCCTTATCCTCTAAACCTTACTGGCCCCTTGGCTGGAGGTTTCCTTCTTGGAGTTGTGCATGGTGTGGTGTGGGACTATGTCCTCATTCACGTCGGGTATGGTGTATCACGTCGTGTTCATTCCTTCATGTCCTAGCCATACGAAATTAATATATGCCTCATGGTCCCATCACATGACCCTAAACTGTTATATGATCATCCTGGCTGCCTGACAAAAAATGGCATTGGATCGTGATGTCCTCACTCAAGGGAACACCATGTTTGGTATTGGTCACACGCCATACCAATTTTCAATGCCTGCATATGGCTTGATTCTTCTGGTGATTCTGCGACTTTCAATCCGTGTCAGTCACTTCCCAAAAAAACCATTCACCTTAAAGGAAAAACAAGATACATCAAATAACGCTTCTTTTGGTGTGAAGGCCACTCCCACACGCCCCTTTGATCCTGAGCACTGGTACCATACTGTGACACCTATAGAACTACATATAGTTTGATCCCCATCCTCGTGGGGTACATAAGAAAGTCTGTGAACCTTGCCTCAGGACCAACATAACTCTTTTTTCTGGTCCCTTGACCTAGAACCTTCATAGGGAACATGTGGTGGTCAGAGCCCCAGGTTCCCATTCAGGTCGGGGTTTTAATTAACCCACAATGGGTCTTCCTTATTTTCCATATCTATGGTCTGAGTGCTAAGACCATAACAATTATATATTCTAGAAATACTTATGGCTTGATTCCCATCCTCATGGGATATATAGGGACAACCATGCATTTCACCTCGGGTCCAGCCCTAGGAATCATAAATCCTATTCCTCCCCATTTTCAGCCCCTTGAACTGACCCCCCATGGGGAACCATGTAATTGAGCCTTTTCCCTAAAAAATTTCGGCATGCCCCACAAGGACATTGGGAAGCAACAGCTCCCTCACAAGAAGGATCCTATCTGAAAGAAGTAATGATCCAAGATCAAACCGATGTGCCCATCTAAGGTGCTTCCACCACGGTGGTGTAATTTCAAGAGTGTTAGATTCTATTCTAATGAACAATCACTCCACATTCCATGCTTCATGTTCCCCTGATTCAGACCCTCATCCCCTTTCATGTCTAAGGGAACCCCCTAACAGTATGGATGATCAGCCTATGGCCCACCTATTGTCCCGATCCAACGTTCCGGAAGGCTATTGGATGAAATTTTTAGTCGGGACCCATGTTTCGAACATGTTCAATGGTCGGCCCACATATTCTAACCCCATTCCTGGCTAACACACTAAGGATACTGAATTTCAAATTATGTCACCAGTTATTATTCATTGACACGCCACCCCCACAGTGTCCCGAATCATGGGTATCGTGATTCACACCTTCTATTCCCCTATTCGTATTTATTCCAATTCCCCTGGCATTATCATGTTAGTGCACAAGAGCACATTGGGAAAATAGTAATTCAGCTATTTCGAGAGCTTCATCCTCTATTCAGGTCTCTCCCATTTCCACCTAGAAATCTTGGCCAGTTATTCAAACCCCAGATGCCCGAATCTGGGTTGATGCTACCGTAATCATGCGAAGTAATATTACAAACTCCCATTGTTTCTCAGATTGGGGGCGACCCGTGTGAGCATACTAATGGATTTCTATTTATTCTTGTATTGTGGATGGATGCGTTGAACTAAACAAACATGTAAATAAATTCATCCCATCATGCATTTTAGCTTCTTGGATGGATCATTCCAGCATTGCTACCCTTTCGCTGGTGGCCTCCAAGACTGCCTCCCACCCCCTGAGGGCTCTCTCATCATTGGTGGCCATAGAGTGCAGTCCACTGACCCTTGTCTGTGTTATCACCTGTTCTGTTGGATGTAAGGGTATCTGGTGACCCGCCTCCACTAGTTTCACTTGGTCATCTTCCAGCTGGGCCCTCAACTACTCCACAATCTCATAATATTTTTCAATGAATATCTCTTTTCCATTAACTTGTTCATCACGGAATTGGGCCTCTTGTTCTACATCCATGAATGCTTGGATAATCGTTGAATCCTCCCGACACTAAGCAACGTCAGAGCGGTGGCTGCTCTCGCGCAGCTTCTTGGCCTTGTAGTCACGAACAATGAAATAAAGGCATTGAGCGTCCACCCCTCCAACACAGAGAAAGAACAACTTGGTTTAGAGTGATCCCATCCCTTCCAGCCATTCTGTATGGGGTTGACTGAGAAATCTCTTGATGCACTTCCACCATTTTTGTCACCTCATTCAGCACTCCTTGGTCGCCTTCGAGTCTAAATCATCAATCTTCTCAAGGTATTCCGGCTGATAGGTGGGGAATGCAGCCAACAGACCAGCATCACGAACTTCTCCAGGAGCCCCTCCAAATGGGTTGGGATCTTCAATGCATGGGTGATCGTCCCCCCTCGCATTAGTTGTTTTAGATCCCTGGCCGACTTCCTGGCTTTCCCCAACATGAGTACTACTGATGTGCACTAATCCCTGCTCACCGAGTGCTGGGTCAGCTCAGTTTGAGAACTGTGCCCCAAATGGGACGACATGTTTGCAGTTGAATCAATTGTCGACGACCCAGGTTCGGAAGCTCGACAAGATTCCAAGGCTATGTTTACTGCAGAAACAAGGAACACTCTGATCAATTGATATCGCAAACAAAAATTAACCATCATTGATGTAATGAACATACAGGAGCCCAAAACCTTAGCCTCTAGTGTTCTAGCTGCTACGAGAGCTTCCATTGCACGGGATCCCTAGGCACTCATCAGTTCAATAATATGCATCAGTTCCCCACATTATTCTACTGGTGCATCCTCTAAATCGTATGGAGTCAATTGGTCGGTGGCTGTATGCTCCTTAACATGATAACAAGATCTAAACGAGGGATATGAATAATGCTGAGGGGAAAAAGACAGAAAAGGTCTAAGACGTACATCATCTAGATCAGTTATATCCATGTCAGAACTGACAATCTCACCGCTCTCTTGAAGACTCCCTCGGTGGGACACCCCCTGAGACACTCCACCTTCAGGATCCTCTTAGTCTTCGTCCCCTCCTTCACCTTCTCCTTCTTCCTCCTCAACCCTCTTGGTGTCTTCAGACTCATCATCAATGTCATCATCCTCTGGAGACATATTTTCAGGATCATTCTCTTGGCCAAGAATTACTTTAACCAAGAAAGATTTCTCCTCACGTCGACCTCATTGGCATGCATACGTGTACATGGCCAATAGATACACATGACAATGATGAAAGATTACCCTGTCATCAAACTGAATTACCCCGACCTCCGGTAGCGAGATTCCATCTCACAGTATCTTCTTCCAAAGTTCATCGGTACCCATCGACTATCGTAGTGTTATCCAGGCTGAACATAGAGCCGGGAAGATTGTGTCATTGGACGGTTGAAGAAAAAATTTTATCTTCTTCACTGGGAGTTCCCTGGATGGTACATTATCCTCTCTCCCCATAGATGATGAGGTCCCAGTCGTGCCATGTGACGTCCCCACTATAAATGTACCGGCCTGTGTGGGCCCGGAAGCCTGATGAGCTTCCAACCTTTGCCCCCTAACAACACCATGTCTGCTCTCCCACCACCCAGGCTCTACACATGCTACCTTGAGCTGTCGGACTTGCTTCTGCAAAAGTCCCTCATTGTAAGCTATGTCCCAATGTTCATCATATTCTATTCAGAGACCAACTCGATCTCTGGTGGAAGGAATGGTGATAAAGTCACCAGAGCCCTGGGATGTGAACATCAGCCACATCTGGAGAAGAACATATGGGTGCCTCTCTTCCAAAACATTCTTGTAAACCTTCTTCTAGATCCACTTAAGGCATCCAAACTGCTTGGAATACCGGGACGACACATAGGGTTCACCAAAGATATTCCCATCATTTTGGGACACGAGCACCCCACCTTTGATGCTCTATAAGTACTCTCTCTACTGTAGTGAGCCTTTCCCGTTTTCTGTAATCTTGCATGTCAGAGTGGGGAATGGGCTGAAAGAAAAGTTGGTGTGGTTTCCGATTATGATCCTTACTCCCTCCTCACTTAGCGTAATTGGCATGACCCCATTAATGTTCAGTAGGGAAGGTCGCAAGACATTACCTAGGGGAAAAATGGCGTTTGAGAAGATATACCAGCCACAGTGGGCCACGACCCAGCCATAAAATATCTGGACGGGCCAAAAAATCCTCCTCAATGACCTCCCTCTTGAGAAGCATCCCAAAATAGCATACATGCGAGCCAAAATGGGGACTCCCAGATTAAATCATTGATTGGAGGCCATGATTTCGACCATCACCATGGTCGCTGGAAAAAACCTCATCCATGCATACCTCACCGATATGAGCCATACACTCAAGAATGAGGCAAGGAATCTGCTATATAGGATGTTCGGGTCCCGACTCTCATTTATACAGCAGCACCATGACTGATAGTCACCCTCCACCATGATCCTCCAGTATGACCTGCTCTTGCTCCTCTGTGCTGCGGTCGAGCACCGTCTCCCTCACCCCGACATCTTGACTTTTGGATATTATTCCAGGAAGAAGCGGAACCACTTCTTGTAGGCAATGTCCTTCAAGATATCCTTGACACCCATCCTCTCCTTGGCCATCTACAGCAGGTTCCACATCAGTATAGGGGATCGTGATCTGTCACCCCAAGTGCTACTTGTTTGGAGGAATTCATTGTACTGTTTCCCCTCCAAAGGGATTCCCCCGATGCAATGGATGTCCCACATGATGAATCCGACTTCCCCATGAAGAAGGTGGAAGGTATTGGTTTTAGAGGACTATCGGGTGAATAGCTCTGGCCCGAGCTCAGGCTGTTGATAGAAGTGAAACTACGACGTCCACACCGCTTCGAAAAAACCGATGTGTTATAGTTCGGCACCAAAATAGTCACATGTCTGGAAAATGCAATACAGCCAGGCCCATTCACTATTGAAGTTGCCTCCAGACCACATATCCCAATCCTTCAGCCAACCATTGGTCTCGTCAGTAAGACACTGATGGATAGTTCTTGTGGAATGGGCTAGAGAACTCTCCACGACAGGGTCAATCCACGAGATAGTCCTGGTTCTAGGATTCCGGACGTAAAAATCCAGGTGCATGGTTTCTCTAGAAGAATGGTCATTGTAGGTGATGGTATACTGGGGTAGGTCATCATACTGGGTCACCCATGACCGCAGTGTGTCAACCTCTCACCTCGGCACAAGTAACACCACCTGGATTCTAATGTCCCAAATCGGCAGATTGAAATATAGTGCATACTCCTTCTACATTGGGGTCAAAATTTTGAACAGAGTATGGTTCTTGGAAATGACCCTTTAGGTGCCATAAACCTCAGGATTGGAGACCATTTAGCACATCGAGTAATAGATGCGGCTTCCCTCTCACTGTTAGCCCATTTGGTGGCCATATTTAGTAGGAAATAATTGAAGGAGGTGGTGCGAAAATAGAGGAGTTGGCACGAAAAATTTGCGGTCGGTGTAAAAAATCTGAAGCCAGCACAAAAAATCCCAGGTTGGCATGAAAAAAACTACTGATCGTGGGAATTACGCCCAACAGAAGAGTTTTTCACATAGGCGGAAGAATTTTTTGTGCATGAGAGCTCTTGCGTATCGCGTGATAAAATACATATGGAATGGAGGTACTCGCATCTCCTTTTATAGGTATAGTGAGTAGATATCGTGCATGCGTGAAAAATGGATTACGCGCTCTGGCCTGGTTTTTCATGCCACTCCAGTTGGAAGTGCGCAACAGCCCTAGGGTGCCCTGTATCTTGGTGTTTCCCTCGAAATGCAACCTTTTCATCCCCTCACTGGTCTGATTTTGAGGGTGAATTTATAGATGCTGAAATACACTCAAGAGATGAAGTAGGTTGGAATGCGACAAAGTGAAGTCATATTTGGAACAGGTGATCTGTTCCAAGGGAAGACCATCATGAGAGTTTTCCATGCAACACGAAACTATTTCGGGACACCAGTCCACGCGGTAGACCATCGCGCTGCCAACATTGGGGATCAAAATATTTCATGCCGAAGTGTTTTTAGTGTGGACCCTTGATCCTGAGTGCCTATAAATACAAGGCCACCCCCTTCGACTTTGTCTCGAATAATTTGAACCGCCTCTCCCATGAGAAATTCCTATCTCGTGTTTGCAAAGAAGATGGCTATCGGGTGTTATATTTTTCATGCCAGGTCGACTAGAGGACCTCAATTGACTGTGACTACTCGGGCTTGATCCTTATCAAAATCCCCTCGAGCCCCTTCCCGCGGGCGCAATTCCTTCCGGTTGCGCGCAATTAGGGCTTCATCACGTAATTCCTTTTGTGTGCCAGTCTGCTATATTTTGCGACCACTACTCAATTGCATGATGACCTAGTGCTTTCCACGGACACAATTCATTTTGCACGCCGGACCGACCCCTTCTTCACGCAACAACCCCTTTTTCACACAAGCCTCCATCCTAGTGGGACCGTGATGTCTCACCTCCAAGAATCATTTTCTGGAACCTCCCACACCCACGACGCCTTCACCACATACTTATTACCAGTGCAACCTCCTATTTTTTCACGAAGTAACTTCAAAGTCCCATGGATGACACTGATCATTATGTTGCTTTTCCTAATGAAAATTCCATATACATGATAATGGATATTGCTTCTTTGCATAGCCATGCTAACGTGGTCCCTTCGACTGTTCGCTCCATGAAACCCCCTCGACATGACTTTACCTATCCCCTCTCTACACTAAGGAGAAGAGGGTAGCAGTTATATAAGCTCTAGAGGTGTGGAGAAAACCCACCTCATCCGAGAAACATGACGTTAAAATGCCAAACACCTTCGTCCTCAGCACATGACGTTAAACTATTACCTCGTCCCATGCCTCGCTTTTGGGGTTCCCCCTCCATGGAAATTCTCCACACCCACTGGTCTCCACAAGGGATGATATCGTCTTTATGGGTGTGGCGTTTGTCTGTGGGGGAAGGGTGACCATCTCAGTGTAAGCCCTTGCATTCGTGTAGGAGGGAGCATCCCTACTCCTCTTTTCATCTTCATTCCCCATGGCCAACAAATGGAATGGTGTGGAATGGTGATTCTGTTTTCATCGGTCCCTAGTCTCTCTCTCTATGTGCTTTGTGGCCATCGGTCCTCCATCCTCGAGTATGTCCGGACTTCTCGGGTTGGTAACCACGCCTAAGCCCATGTTTCCTTCGTGGGCCACTAACCACTTGTAATCCCCACTTCACTTACCTTGGACACACCTATCATGACGTGATTGTTGATTCACTTCTATCTCTTACTTCTCACACCAAGCATGACTCAAGTGGGCTTAGAGTGAGCACCGACCATTAAATCCACCTTGGGTAGTCTAGAGTGTAATCGCCCCATGACCACAACCTGAACAACAAGGTCATTAATCCTTTCAAAGGAAGGGTACGTAGGAAGCCTCCCTAATGTTAAATCCCACCATTTACCTGGACCCCAGATTCGTGTTCACAACATGTCACTAATGTGAGATCACTCATTTTTCACTCTCCATTCATCCTGACAATTATATTTACCTATGGTTATGTTCATGAATCACCACTCAATTTAATAAAAACCTTCTATTCTATAAACTGTGTCTTGGTACCTGAGTGGTGGACCTTAGTGATGGGGCTAAGGTATTGGATCATGGTAATGGGGCCTCATGGAAGGATCTTGGAGAAGAATTATAAGTGAAATACATTATCTTGTGGTTAGTGGAAGAAAATACAGTGGGGGTTTTAGGTAAAAACCATGGTGAGATGGAATAAAAATGGACAATTGAAAAGGGCCTAGAGGGAAGGAAATTTGGGAGGCGTATTTAGTTAAGGACCATTTTATATGGTTCTGTGTAAACCCATCTTATGGATTCCCCTAGGATGAATAATTGTGGGAAAAGATACCAAAAAAATAAAATTTCATTGTGAAATATTTTGTAATTTAAACTCCTTCCAATATTTAATTTTTTTTCAAAAGGGATTTTTTTTTATTTTTTATATAACAAACATATGAACTATTTAACTCCTTTTAATATAACGGATATTCAAATCACCCAATGATTTTTCAAACACAATTGAAACTACTTTAATTAATATAAATATTTTAAATTCCAACTAAGTTTATTCTAGCCACCATGTGCCCTTCCTAATAGATCTATAAATCATTCTAAAGAAAACCATAAGGAATGCATATTTTTTTATTTAATTTCATTAATCATTAATAGATATTTGAAAAAATATTATTATCCATTTCTTAGATGGAATCCTTACAAACTGTCACCTTTTTTTATAAAAAAAATATTGGCACTAAAAATATTAATTCAACGGGGTAATAAAATTCCCTAATGGATGAACTATGTAACCAACATGATTCATTACTATAGGAGAACTTAAGATAAATGAAAGAACATTGAAAAACCTATGATATATTATTAACCCTCAGCCATTCTGAATTATAAAATCAATTATGAATAATATCTGAATATATAATGGGACCTATGGCCTATAGTATGTGACATGAGCAAATATATATTGTCTTATTAGGTCTGATGAATATTTTGGGATTTTTAGACTTACTAGTTGGTTGAAACAATTTATTAATCGATTTGGATTTCCTGGAAATCTATATATAACAATAAATTTTTTATTCCAATGATGTTCTATTGTATGAGTATAAGAAACAACACCTATAACCTAACACATGAGGAAGTGGTAATCATTATATGGGATTCCCGTATACTAACTGAGGAATCAATCCATTGGGCCGTATATGGTGAATTTTTATGTCCATGGACTGCACGAGGTTACATTAGAAGAAACCATTTGATTCATATGAAATTTAAACAGAGTTTAATAATTCCATATAGAATTTTCTTAGTCCTAATACAAATATAAATTTCAAGGATTGGATAATGATATTTTTAATCTATAATTATGATGGAACCATTATAAAAAACCCCTAATGATATAACCTTATATGTGGGGAAGGGTACTTTGAGGAATGTATTTTCCAAATTTGGTGTTTATATATTATGTGATGTAGAGAGATAACTTCAAAAAATAATGTCCCCATGAAAAACATATCGTCATGTGACTATCCATACTATTATGTGGGAAACTATATTCTATAAAATAATCTCATAGTAGTGTCCAGATGATTATGATTTGATGGTCACCATGATAGTGGAGGGAGAACTGATGGGCTTATCAGTGCCTGTGCCAAATAATATTCACCAATTCATTTGGAATATCAAAAATCAAAAGGCCTACATACGAATCTAATGTCTATTTTTTGTACTATTTTTAGAGGTGGTGTAATTTAATGCATATGGCCAATGTACCATTTATCAAATACCATGATTAATACATTGATGGTTCACCCAATCAATTTTTTTATTTTACTATTGAAATTTACGAGTGAATATACTCATATAATTCAAATAGACCACTCAATGACAAAATTAATCTTTATATCATTCCCTTAAAAGTAATGACCATAATTGATGCATGTACAGAAAATAGGTGTAGCCACATATGATGGATTTTATAAAAAATATGTTAGGTACTCATTTTTGATCTAAAATTATATATAAGACAATGAACTATACATGTTCTCACAATGACATCAATTCCTCAAAATTATTATAGTGATTACTTTTTTAGTTGTGAGGAATGTACAGAACCCAAAAGTTAACCAAAAACTCTGGGTGATGATGTCTAATGAGAATACACAATTCACAATCAATATACTATCCAAAAATAAATTCATTAAGAAATCATATAATTACACAAACTATTTGATATCAACCTACACATGGTTAATATAATCCAGAAATATCTCAGTGGAAATATGCGGGAAAGGTCTGCATAGTGCATGGTCAAACATAGATTCCCAATAAATAGCACAAAATGAATGAGGTGCCAATCAAATCAATACATACCATTACCAATGCTGATCAACCCGAAAATAATGAGATGATGAATCAATTATCCATATGAATATCGTTATTCCTCCAATTATAGAGTGAGTTTCCCCATTTTTTGAGTAAAATAAAATTCATCAAATGTCGATATAGTGAAAAAAATTTGGGTAAAGAAAGTACCTAGATAATGACTCCATTTGTTATATATATCCCATGTATTCCATGTTTTGGTGAGGAATCATTTGGAAATTCATACACTAGTAGCGGTTTTATAGTGATAGTTTAGTAAACTACTACTAAGAGAATTGTCACAATTTTATGTTGTTTTTTAAAAACTATCACAAAATATTATACATTTATTAAAAAAAATCATTCATTATCTGCTAATCTCCCCTCCAATGATCCCTCCTTATCCATTGATCACCCTCTCTCCCCCTAGAAACCCCTACCCTGATCCATCAACACTTAGTTTCCCCCCTTGTCAGCCTCTCTGATCATTTCCACCCTCTCCAATGATTTCCATTCTCGGTGGTTCATTTCTCCATGATCACCCTAATACTATGTGGTCATTCGTGATTTGGCCTCCAAAAATCCTATCCATTTATCCCTTCACGCCCATTGTTTGAGGCTTATTTTTTTTCCATTATTTATTTTTTGTTAGTATCACCCTACCTACACAATTCATGATATTTTTATTTGTTTACGGAAATTTTTTTCCCTGGTTGGGGTTTTCTTTGAATATTTTAGGGGATCGTGGTGGAATCTAACAAATATATTACGATTCTATTCATCCATTTAAGTTGAAATCATGGGGAATGGGGTTTCAATGGTTTATTTTAATTTCCATAATTTATGATTTCCATGTGAGTTAACAATGGTTTTCCCTTATTTTGGTTTTAATTTATCTATATTGTTTGTGTGGTCTCATTGGGATTTGTACAGGGATATGGATTGAGTTTCTCCATTAGTGGGATTTATATTTCACACATGACTTTCAATATTTTCTATCATCAATCATAGATTTAGTGGTGAATTTATCTTTATTAATATTCATCCAATTTTTATATACTTAGAATTTATACTTGGAATGTACATGAAAATAAAATTTGTTAAAATTAAATGTTATAATGTTTATAGTTCTTCATTCCAATGGGGATAATAAATTTGGAACTCTATGTAATCTCAATATGATTATTCCATTAGGAAATTTAAGTTGTCATATAAAAAATTATATTAATTATTTGATTTATTAACTCTTATTTGAACATGTTTTGAATAGCTACCAGAAATATTTTTTATACTTAAAACATTGAATTTATTCACTATTCATTTATTAGTTAGGATTTTTGTCTTAATTTTATTTTAATATTTAATTATGATCCCTAAAATATTAATATTATAAATAAAATAAATATTTTATATCCCATTTAATTATTTTTAAATATTAATTTTAATAATTTATTTGATATTTTTTTGTGTTTTTTTAACCAAAATGCAATTATAGTAGATTTTATCAATTGTATAGAAACTCCCATTAATTAATTCATTTGACTCAAATTTTCTAAATTTTTCATTTGAAACATCATTTCTAAAATGGATAATATTTCATTATTCTTTGTGTTTGTTCATTACTTCCATTTCATTGTTTTGTGACACCGGTTTTTTTGATTAAATTTTGTGATAGTGTATTTTCCAATATAATAAAATTATTTTGTCTAATTGATGATCTCCATGATCAATAATCTAAAATATCAACAAAAAATTTACTATATGAGTTGTATTATTTTAAATAATATATTTTATATCAATGATTTATGATTATTTAGAATCATTAATCATTTAATCTCCCCCACCTAATAATGTTTCTTATGTAGTAAAATTTTGACATGAAATATATGTTACACATTTGTTTCAAATGATTGATTTTATCAAACCCAAAAACATCCTTCTAGATGTTAGTTTATGTAACCATGATATTATCATCTAATTAAATTAAAAATCTATATCTAATATAATTAAAACATTGGAAAAATAAATATTTATTTTCATTTCATAATAGATATCTATTCTTATTTTTTTATTTCTTATATAATTTGGTCATCATTTTCAATGGGGATATTGAATTATAATATGAAATAGATAAATATTATCTTAAACTATAATTCATTATGAATTCGTAAATATACCCTACCACTAAAAATTAGTAAACAATGAGAATTTTGAGATTTCAATTAGTGTTTTATCTTGATAATATAGCAAAAAATGTTAGGATCACTTTGGGATTTTTCATACTATTTGAGGGGTGAATCAACATAGAATGAATTATTATCAAATAAAACATTATACCTTATTTTAGAACCATAATCAATTATATGTATTATTTTATATTTTTAAGATAATAACAAAATCAGTGTAAATGTAATTATTTTATCAATGATTGGATTGATGTAATGGGGATATTATTTGATTCCACCCTTTATATGTTCCAATTTTTATAATATATATAATTTTTCAATCATTATATTTGAGATTATGATTTATTAAGATGAAACATGTTTTTTCTATATATGGATGTACAAGTGTGACATGACATTCTTATAAAAATTTCATTTGATATATTGATGTTTGGAATTAGAAAAAGTCATGGGAGTCCATAGGTATCTATGTAGGGGTTCTAGGTACAGGTTTTATAATAGTTTAAATTTATTCTACTCATACATATATTTTTTATTACACTCAATTTCTTATCATTCACTCTCAATGAGGAAAATGAAGATTACATTGGGGTGTTGTGATTGGATTTCATCATACCCTAATGAGAATATAATGTCTGTGTAAAGTACTAGATTGTCTCATTAAGACTGTGAGGGTTATCCACAGATGTTTAATGGTTTTTTTTCACTGAATGAATTTTTTCACCTTGGAAAAGATATATTTCTTCGGAAAAAATTTCTAAATTTATTTTTCATTTTCATGAATATCTAAAACAAATATATTGGTTTTTATTTATTGAAATATAAAATATGTGGTTTATCAAATAATTTAAAAACAGATTCTTAAAAGAAGTTTACTTCCTTTAATAATGGATTTCTTTACATCAAATGACATTTTATGGAAATCGATAGACATATAAATTGGTTTTCAATGTAGGAATTTATTATTAAATTTTAGTAGAAATTTCAAATATAATTTTCAATAATATTATATGAATTTTCTCTTACTTCTATTTTACACAATACCATCCATTATTAATTTCATTGATTACTTTGACATTTTTTTGTAATTAAAATAATATTATTATAAAAAATTCGGATGTGTTTTTTGCACATTCCTTTATTAGTTTTTTGAATGAGTAATGCATATGTGTTTTGATTTTCATTAATTAATTCTATAAACATTGTGATATAACTAGATAGAAGCTAGATCACATTATCGAGTAATACACCATATTGTGGAAAGGGTTTGGAGGTGTTATTTAATTTTTCAATTTCCAATTGATCTTTTCATGGGATATTAAGTTGTCTATGTATTAAATCTAAATATAGAGGATTGTGGAAGAGAAATTTGGTTTAATACACTTTATATTGATGCAATTCCCTAAAAAATATATTTCTTGTATTTGGGATGGAGAATCATATGTAAAAGAATATTTGATTAGTAATGTTAATCAATAGAATGAGATCCCAACAATATCGACAATGGAAAATTAAATGATAAACCTTATATAAAATCATGACATACATTCATGCAAACATGATCAATATAAAACCATATCAGAATAACCATTTGAGGGTGCTACAAATATTAACTTGGTAAGTGATGTTTTTAGACTGTGGTAAAACCAGATGATGTTTATTACATATCATTGAATCAACCTATTTATTCTATGGAGTCCAATTTAAAATAAAATTTAACTATGTAAAAAATTGTTTTTCAGGATTTAATTGACAATAGAAATCAAGTTTTTTATGGTGGATGTTAGAAATATTCAAAACATTATTTTTTTCAATAGATGAATTATATAAAATTACTATGATAAAGTATAAATGAGGTGAGGACATTGATATTGGAATTGTTTAGTGATGGATTTCATGAATCTAATATGGAAATGTATTTTTAGGATATGAAATTTTTTTCTAACAATCTCATTATGAATTTTAAAAAATTACTTTCTTGTTACAATGATTTTTATCTATATTTGGGAGAGTATTCATGAAGATAGTATTGCGGGAAATTTTCATCTTGTAGATTGCAGTAAATGGGTGATTTTGTAAATCTTAATCAAGTTAGTTCAACCAAAAATATGAAAAATAACACACCTAGAATATTTTGGTGTTACATCTCATTAATGCATTGACTGATTTTTTTTCAAGTCATAAAAAGCTAATATACACATGATGTATAATTCAATAGATAATAATAGTGATTGGTTAATGTAACATCCATGATATTAAGGGAATCATTTGATTCATTTCATAAATATTTTTCATCTGATATAATGAATGTTTGATTTGGATTTTTTTTCTAATGGATTAAACAAATTCGATACATTGGGAACTTGTTATATCATTTTGACATATTTTTTAATACGTTACAATATAAATCCATATACATGTATGAAACATATATCTTTTATCATTTTGATGATTATTCTAGAAAACAATGTCTGGAAATGATATTATTGTTTACACGATACTCTAATTGATGAATTATAGGACATATGATGTATTAATTTTTCATTCATATGATACATCTTCTTAAGAAATGTTCAAAATTCGCATAACTCTATTGTGGATCATTAGTTCCATCCCTAGACATGGGAATTTACCAAGTTAAAACAAATAAAATGGTTTTCCTTGTCCTATTTGTAACATTGTTTTTGAGCCCGAAAAAATACCTTACAATAAAAAATGGTTCTTCATATTTTCCCAAATATTTCTCAATGTATCTCATCAATTTGGGTTCAAATGGTCAATATTCAATTCTTAAATTGATCATAGAGAACCTCTATAGATGATGATAAGATATTAAATATTGGATCATATTTTAAATGACAAATATGATTTTAGAAGGGGTATCACTTGAATTAAAATGGGAAATGAGTTTGACGTGCATCATTATGTAAAATGGGAATGCAAATTTTGTTTTGAAATGTATATTCTCCAAAAATAAATATTGTGAATTTAATTTGTTACAACCAAATATTGTTGTTATACATATTTAAAAGAATTTTGCAGACAATGTTATCTTCACATTACATAATGAGAATGGGAAATTGAGGGACCGCATCAATGCACAGAATGACATATATAGAATGAACATAAAGACTAATCTCTATCAATAATCGAATAGAATATATTCTCTAGAATTTTGTTATCAAGGAAAACAAGGATAAAAACACATTTACAATATTTTTTAATCTAGTGAAAGTATCTAAGGGTTATACATGTAGGATACATTGATTGATAACCCATGATTCAATATTTATGTTGCAATAGTTATTAAAATTTACATTGGGAACATTATTACATAAAAATATTATCTCTATTATACTACAAGTTTGGAAATTATTTAGAAAACTATGTGATAAATCTCTCTACACAACTAATAATTAAATCCATTAGGAGTGATTTATATCGAAACATTGAATAACCCAAATGATTTTCTTCAAATTATTTTTAATATAATGACCCATTTAACTATTCAATTCATTAATGAAGCTAAATTTTTATTCTATGTACACTACCGATGGATGTATCCAATTAGAAGGTACAATAATTTTATGTCATCAATTAGTGGTAAACAATTATTGGCCCACAATTAAATACATATTTATGTTTAATTTATATTATTTCATAGGTATCTAGCCCATTTGAAATCATATATACAAAAATAATTCCCAAACCAAAGTATCTATTTCTGAAGGCAATATAGAAGAGGAGTGTCTTTCTTTTTGTTCTTGATACTTGAATTTTATTTAGACAATATTCAATCAATATGGATTCATTGAATAATAAAAACTAAATATCAACTATATGGGAAATCAATGATCCTTAATGTTGTCATCCAATCGGTAGTGGTGAGCTTAGATGTTACACAAACAAAAATGGTATAATTATGATCCCAATGATATGTGTTGTTGGATAGTGAAATTTTAGATCAATTTATTGAAGGTAATATTATAAAATAAAAAGAGACGAATGAGAATTTGAACATGAAATGGGAAATATATAACAAAATATATTATCAAATTTCATATAAAAGTTTTTGGATGTCATGTCAGTTCATAAATATTGCAATAAATAAAGATATTAGGTTGAAAAATATATTTTTTAATTATAATATAAATTTTTATTTTTTAAGATCTTTAATACAAATACTCTTACTAATTTTCAGAAGATTTAATTATTTGTGCTTGAGTTTCTCGAAAAAGGCTATAAAGCTTAACTCTTACAATGTGAATGAAAATAAATTTTTATAATCAATTGGGATTAGGGTTTAAAAACATAGAGTAGCGGAATATTAAATGTATCTGAATTGGACTACATTGGAATGTTTATTGACATTATTAAATTAAACTACAACATGCATTTTTTTAGTTAATTTATACAAATGCATGTTGGTTGATATTACCTAGGGTATTAAAAGAGATTACAAAAAATTGAAATCAGTGAACTTATATCAATTGATGGATGTTGGTGACTGTGAATTACATGTTTTGTATATCATATCATCAATTGAAATATGATATATTATATTGAATATGTATTGTTAGAATGGTATAGTGTATTTTTTCATGTTTAAAATTAACTTGAATGATATGGGTGATGAAGTGGATGATGATACCTCTAACATTGAATCACATCAAAAAAAATAAATGAACTTATCTTTCTATCATGATATTGAAAATATTTTTCATTAAAGGGATGATGAAGTATATAATGTAATGATAGAGATGGAAAATGAAATTATATATATATAAATGGTTGCATGTGTATTCTTCCATTAATAATTCACCCACTTATTTTATATTTATATCCATTCATTATCATAGTTATGTATATTTAGTTTGTCAGTAATATGTATCAATTGGAATATCTATTTTTATTTGATTTTCTACAAAGAAATGTTGTAATGTTAATTTTATTTGATTAAATATGTGGAATACAATAAAGCATGTGTTTCACTGATCACAATCGACTCCAAGAAGACATTCCATTGACCACATTGATAAATGATGATTTTTAGTGACGTTGGATCAATGGATGGTACTGAGAAGATAGATCAATAATCATTGAAATGAATTTGTACAAAACAATTTGATTTTATTATTTAATTTAAATATTCCAAACTAATTATTTTTGAATATGTTTGTCATGTATGTGTTGGTATATGGAAGAAGATATTGAGATGGAGAGGGTGTCGATAAATGTTCATCGTGTAGTTATTCTGTTCACTATGTGTTTAGAGAATATTTCTCAATAAACTCATGTAATATTAATACTAATATGATGATTCAAAGGCCATGCATTCGAATATGGTTTTGATATCAATATTACTATTACATTACATGAGAATATAAAATCTTGTATCGTTGGGAGTATTTTTTGGACGGATAACAACAATTTTTGGATTATATAGTAATGTTGACTACATGGAAATGTCACTTTATTTCGAAATGTGACAATGGTTTTCACAGAATGTGTTAATGGTAACCCTTCGAGAAAACCCATTTAATCACAACATTTGTGCTTAGTTTATTTTTTTACTAATTCTTGTTCATGTATTCACAAGTATTGAATTAGTAAAAAATTTTGTCACTATGTATGACATTTCATCATCAATTTATTTTTTGGTTTCATAAGTTAAGTGCCTCTGGGTGATAGGAATGTTGAATGAATGAACATCGATGATTCATATATTAAATAACATACATGAACATGGGTCCTATTGGAATGGATGATGTCATTGGTTTCTGTCATGTGGATATCATTCATTAATTTTTTCACTATGTATAAGGACAGCCTATGGATTAATTCAAAACTTCTTACCATTAAAATTAACATTAATTGTGCGGATCCATTTAATGGTTGAATAATTTTTACTAATAAAACTTGTGTTTTCGGATCCAATTTTGGTTCCTCCATATGTCATGATAGTTTCAACTAGTATTTATATTTGGATATTATGATTCTATAAATTATTAGTGATTATATATATCTATTTTTTCGGCTTTTCCAGGGAAGTATATTTTTTAGAGTATTATTTTTAAATAGATATATAGTGGAGGTTTAAAGAGACACTATCAACAAATAATTATTGTTTTCCTTTGGTTTAATATACCTCTATTTATTGTCCCTATTTGTTTATCAATGGTTTTTTATAAATGGTTTTCCATCCAAAAATATATGGGGATAGTCGTTGGATAATCCATTGCTATGTCTGTGGAATTCATTGGAGGGAAAAATCCCAATAAAACTAAAAAACCATATTTAATCAAAAGTCCTACAATGGTTACAAAAAGCCACATCTTATTTGGAAAAAACAATGTGAATGGATTCTAAATCCAACATTAGAAGGTGTTCTTGGAAACCATTCAAAAACTATATGTAGGAGAATAATATCACCATTAAATACAAAATAAGCACCCTCTGGTAGTAGATTATGTGGTAGTGGGTGGATCTACCACCACCAGTATTCATGTTTTATGTGATAGTATCTATAAATTCATCTACATTCCACATATTGGAAACGTGAAGGCCTTAATAGGAATTTATTATTCAAAAAATAGTCTGGATGTCTGGAAACATTTTATAGACATTGATACATCCTTAATTTTAACCAACATAATGGTTCCAATTATTCAATTGGGGCCTGATATTATTTATTATGGAAACAATAATTTTTTCATCAACCCCTCATTTGAATGTAAATGTTATTAATTTATTATCCCCAAATATGTAATAATGATATTATTAGTTGTATCATTTTTACACCTCGTAACCTCTCTAATGAATAGTTTTACACATTTTTTTAATAAGATGATAGAAGTTTAGGAATCATATATGTTAACAATTTATATTATTGATGTAAATATATAGGATTGCACGAAGGGGTGATTTCCTTTCGAGGAGGATGGAAATATCTCACTTAAATAATCAATTATGTAAATTATGGAATTTGAAGAATTTTATTTCATTGTCCCTCCTCTTATGTAAAACCATATGAAGGTGAGGTTATACCTTTAATCATTCAAATAAAATGATTGGTGAGGAAGATTATGTAGTCTCATCTTATCCATACTATTAATTTTTTTATTCTTTTGAGTATTCCTTGGATTCCCTCTATTTAACCATGTATTCCTTCATAGAGAAACATTAAAACCCACAGTATTAATCCATATAATGTTATAATGAATTTATCAGTGATACATACAAGGGGATCCAAGGAATCTCTCAATCTCAAGGTATTGTGTAATGTATATCTATGATGTAAGAATAATAAAGCACTGTCCTTCTCCCCAAACCCCCTTGTACAGGATAATATGGGTCACATGTAAGGATATGATGTGATTGTTGTGTTATGAAATTGCTAATGTCCACTTTTTATATAATTTATCAGATCACACTCTCTAACAATGTTATGATGGTAGAAGTTATCCATGAAAACATTAAAATCGCAACCTACCTAAAATAGCATAGAATCCTATATAAGGTCCCAAAATGAATGAAGTGATTCTTTATTAGTTCTTTTGTTTACTTATTCCATGTTTGTAATGTTAATGTATCCTCTAAACTATAAAAACATTGATCACAAGGATGTAGTCAAATTTCATGATAAATGGGATAATAGGTCCATCCCTCTATATTAGGGGGAGATAAAAGTAGTTATGGATTTTAAAAGGGTGTACCATTTTTAATTTCCTATGTGATAAACAAAATTATCTCAATGATTATAAATTTTCAGGGAAAATATATCTTTATGTATGGTGAGTATTCCACAGATGGAGAAGTCCAAACTGTATTTATTGGAAACAAATAAGATGGTGAGCCTCCAATAGTGCTTCTTGGTAACCCAAATATTTTGATTTAATTACATACCATTATTGATTTTGGAGGTCCCATCATGGAAGTGGGTAATTATAACAATATTTGTTGGATGATGATGTCCCTACTCTAGTGGAATCTATATAAATGAAATTAGATTCTAATAAAGGGTATTTATCCGAGAACAAAAAGATACATTTTTAAATTAAACCTATAGATATGTGTGAAACTACCAATGTATATAATATTCATTCTCTGGATGAATTTGATGCTTCAATGAGTTCTGATCATTAAAACAATTTACATGAAGACAAAAATTTTATAACTAAACACTATGGCTACATAGTGGGAAATATTTGATATTTAACAACTATAAAGAGATAACGAAAATGATTAAATTTATCTCATTATTTATTTTAATTTAACCAAAGAAAACTAATTTTTTTAAAACATTTAAAATTTATCCACGTATCTTCAATTTTAATGATAAATGTATGATAATTTTTTAAATGAAAAATGAATAAAAATAAAGAAACTGAGTCAAATTTAGAAATTATTATGAACTAAAAAATTCTACTTTGGAATCAGGATATAAAAATTTACTTTGGATAATTTTTTCATATTATTCTAATAAATTTAATATTTTAATGAATAGTAAAAACACACTATATTTTAATTAAAAACAAAATTTTTCAACGCAATAATTTATAGGGTAAAATTATAATATTTAATGGTTTTGAAGTATTAATAGAATATATTTTTACCATTTAATATAATTTATGTCATTAGCAATAATTTTACATTGAATTCATAGGTAAAAACATTTCAATCTTTGGCAATGTTTTAACAATTAAAACATGTTTTCTTAACAATGTTATTAATTTTAAATTAATTACATCAACTTTTGTGTTTTGAATTTTGAATAATGGATTCCATATTTGGATTAATTGGGTCCAAATTATGTTAATATGTTTCTATTTTTATATATATTATGAATAGTAACTACGGTAATTTTTATTTACTACACATAAAGGTAAATCAGATAATTAAGGGTAAACATAAAATTGTAAAATTACCCTAAAACTTTCCAAACCTTTGTTGGATGAATGAAGGTACACCCATATAACCTAAGGATTGGAAAAGATTCATTTCAGGGTCCTTTGACCATGAAAATGATGTAATTATTATTAAAACTAAAGAAAGTGACAATATGACACTCTTTTAAATCTTATAATTATAATAATTTTAATTTAGTGATAAAATTCATGAAACATCGAAGATGAATAATATCTAAAAATCTAATAAAATTATATACATCATGTGAATTTATTTAGAATTTTTACGGATTAAATAATTGTCATTAATTGTGACACAATAGTGATGCAAAAATTGTTTATTTAGTAAAAAATCAATAATATAGTTTTTATTAAATAATAATACCGATCAAAAGGACCAGACACTTGACCAAAACTTATTGGTCGATTATATATATACCCTTATAATCCCAGGGTCTCTTTGTTGAAAATTTTGATCCTTATAAAATCAATTAGGGCATTTATATTATATTATTTTAAATGATGTCAAAGATGTCACCTTCATAATTTTATAAATATAACAATTTACATGTTGTGATTTTAAGATAATAAACTCGAGTAAAAATATTATTATGAAAGGTATTATATCTATCTTTATCATAGGATTTTATTTTAAATTGTTATGCAACTAATAAGTATATTAAATTATTATAAAAAATGATGTTGTAATTGTTTTATTAAGAGAAATATCAAATAAATGATTTTAGAAATATTAAAACAAACATCATAAGAACTAAATAATGTTCTCCATAAATTTTATAGATTAATATGACATGTTATAAATCTATTAAACATTTTTTTTCGAATATATCCTCTGTGTAGATTTTATTTAAATTCAAATAAATGAACAGTGTCAAAATGGACACTATTGTAATTTTATAAAAATAACATATTATTAAATTGATTAAAAATCACATAAATATTAAAAAATTTGAAATTGAAATTTATATTATCTAAAAGGTCATAAAGTTCCCAATTCTGGATAATTCGCAATACATAAGTAATTATTTATAACAATCTCGAATATTATTACCATAAATAAGATTAAATAAGATTAAATAGGAGAAATCAAATTGATAAGGTTTAAAATTAATTTCCAACATGTATAAATTTTATTGGATGATGATATGACAACATTATATCATATAAGATTCGTATTTGAGTCATTTTGGATGTTTTTATGCGGGGTTAGATTTATTATAAATTAATATTTTTAAGGTTTCCAAAGGTTCCCCTCTTCTCCCTTATAAAAGTGCACCTCCTCCCTCTACACTTTACACAACTTTGGGCCTTCAAGATAGGCCAACCCCTTACCATTTATCTTCTCAACTTCCCTAGAAACATTATGGAGGTTCTGGTATTCTGAAAATCCCAACTCTAGTCCCTTATGTGGAAGCTTAAAGATGTGCGTCAAAGAAGAGGTAATCTCTTCTACCCATTCTTTCAAGTTTCTTTCTTCATAAAATTCTTATTTTGTAGTTATTTAATTTTAAAGTGATAACAAAATTATCACGAATATACTGATATGTTATTATAAATATGAAACAACCGCATTTTACCTTTTATCCATCCTACGGAAAACAAAATTATTGTGCGTGCTTACGTACGGAATACCGTCTCCACGCAATGGTGTAATCTTTTTTTTCCACAACCAACATACTTGGATGGGTATCATGGTGTAAAGAATAACTATATATAGTTATTATTACATCATAATAATTCTGAAATATTATAACATCCACTCTAATTCTATACAATAATTATGGGAATGATATCATCACTCTTGAGTACGTACGGACTACTGTCTCCACGAACGCGATGAGATTCATTTTCCATGATTAACCATTAAAGTATGATTATAATGTATATATAATAAATAATAATGAAATATATTACATAATAATGATTCTATATTTATGTACATATATGTTTCATTTACTTAATTCCATTAAATAAGGAGACGAAAACAGCGTTCATGCGTACATACTGCCTACTGTCTCCATGAACAGTGTTTTTCATTTCATTCATCTATCTATTATATATATATACTGAATATATATGATATATAAATCATTATTTACATTCAGGAAGTAAGTAAATCACTGATATAAGTAATAATAATATCATGAACAACAAGTCCAAACATGTACGATAAGTAAAACGATTTTACCCAAAGCGCTGCTTTAACATGGAATTTACAAAAGAACGGGTAATATAAAGTCATAAGTGAACCATATATGATTTCATATCAATAAATACGATTTTGTAATAAGTATATAAAATTATTTAAATCATTGTACAAGATGTTTGGATACGTACAAAGCATATCGAACCTAAGGTAAGGGATAATTATTCCAATCTCATTCTTATCCGAGATTGTTTATACGTAAGTATTTACTGGGGTTTTATTTGTCATTCTTGTTAATAAAAATGTTTTTAATAAGGTTTTTAATATTATCCATGTATGTTTAAAATCATTTTTACCTCTCTTGGACTTTTACTTTGTGTTATGGAAGGAATCATTCTTCTGTTTACCATGAGTGGTACTTTTTGAATTATCCTTTAAAAGTACGAGAAGAATGTATTTCTAACTTATACGGAATGACTGGATTTTTACGGTTTCATAACGAATTATTTTCATGAATTTTACTCTACAAGATTTCATGGTAATTTTCAATAAAGTCCTTTTATTTTAAAATTGTGTGGCATTTTGTGAAAAGAAAATGATTTTTAAAAAGAATGGATATTTTCCTGAAGAATTCGTTTCAAGTGTTTTATCAAAACCATTTTCCATCTAAGATGAAATTATTTCATATGAGTATGTTTCAAGTATAATATCTCTATTATTTACATGGTTTCACTTTACTTATGATGAAATAATAAACATTTGTTTTATATGGATTATGTTATGATGGGATGATGTTTATGAATCCCATTTTTATTTATTGGGTTATGATTAATGATTTATGTTTATGTTGTGGCACAAGTAAGAATGATTTCATTATGAGATGGGTGGGACAAATATCTCTCTCCAATGAATTAGGTAAATATTTATATCTCATGAGATAGACAAGGCTGTAATGGTCTGTTAATCTGGTTTAGTGATAAAGGACTGGAACGAGGAGTGAACTCGATTCATAAAGGGTCTTTTTCAACTAAGATGGTGTTGGTAGAAATACCTTGGCTATTATGGAAATAATATCACATACTTAATGGTTTTTCACAATTACAAGTGTTATTACCATGAAATTTTATCACGAGTTATGTTCCTTTATGATATATTCCTTACATACTTCCAAGATTTATGTCTTCGGTCAAGATTTTAATGTTTAGATTTCATGTTCAAGTTTTATTTGCATTCAAATGTTTATGGATTGTTTTATGTTCTCTCTATTTACCCATACTGAGAATTTTAGGTCACCCTTTTTATCTTTTCTTTTCCCCAATATATAAATAAGGGTTTTAGGTAAGAAAACAAAAGGGGATGATCTTTATGGGAGATGTTGATGATCTTTCACCATGATTAAAAGATTATTTTTCTGAGATTCCAGATACACTAAACTATTACGGTCCTTGTGTGTTTGTTTTCTTATGTATTAAGTATTCCTCAAAATTAATGTAATTTCCATGTTTTCAGGAATGGGTCCTTACAGTTTGTATCATAGGAATGGTTTATTAAACCATTGGAAACAAGGATTTGAAAAATTTAGTGAAATCCCTAGGGAAATCTCTATGGTATGTCTAGAGATATCTCTAAGGTTAAGTATAAGAATAGGTTATAGTCCTAGAATTATAGTAACGATATTAGAATTAAACCTATGTTGTTAGATATTGAAGGTAATCCCCCTTTATTATGTTGTTTTACCTAGCATGAATTTTCCTCTCAAACTATTATTTTTGGGTTTTAGACGATGGCGGGAACCCGAAGGATCCGTGTTGATCAATGCAATGGTTAACGAAATGATTGTTCTTCTGAATAACACAATGTTATGGGATATGGAGTGAAAAATCTTATTTCTATACATACACAAGCTATGAATCATTATGGACTTCCAAATGAGCTGAGAAGGGGACAATATTCTATTGAGTCATTCATGAGGCAACATCCGCATTCTTTTAGTGGGTCTTCTAATCCACTTGTTAGAGAAAAACGGTTCCGTACCATTGAAAATATATTTTCCATAATTCACTGTTCAGAACATGAAGAATTCATTCTGGCTCTTTACCGTTTAGAAGGTGAATCAGACCAGTGGTAGACTCTAATTAATAATACAAGGCCCCAAGATGAAATTGAATCAATGTAATGGGATGAGTTCAAGAACATATTTTTTAATAAGCACATCCCTCTTATTCTTCAAAAAAGGATGGAAAAAGAGTTCCTTGAGCTTAAGAAAATTTATGATGAATCTGTTGGTATATACGAAGCGAATTTTACATGGATTACATGGTATGCATCTGGCTTTATCATCAAACCTGAATGTAAAGTTGATTGATTCTTTAGTGGCATAATACAACGTCTTTGAAGGGCATTACCTATAAGAGACTTTAGTAGATATGAAGAAATTGTGCATTGTGCTATCAAGGTAGAACTAGAAGTTGGTGTTACATATCCATCTCATGGTTTTGACAAAAAACAAAAGCTGGAGTTCAAGGAGAAATTTCAGAACAATGGTGAAAAGAAGATGAAAGTTTCATTATGCTCAATGTGTGGAAATAATCATGGTGGAGATTGTCTAAAAGGTACTAGAAAATGTTTTCAGTGTGGTAGAGGAGTTCATCGAGTAGTTGAGTGTCGATGTAATGGGAAAAAGATATCTATTGATGTGAATAGAGAAATGACTATGGAGAACGACCCACCAACACTTCAATGCTTCAATTGAAAGTAACGGGGGCATTATGCTAATCAATGACCTAATCCAAGGGTTAATGATGATCGATGTGAGAAACCTCTTAAGGCAATGGACCAAGGGATGTCTCATGTGATCACTATTTTTTATGTTGAGTATGGCAATGATGTTGTGGAATTATTAAGTTTTTATGTAATGGGATTTCAAAATAGTATCATGGACTCTCATTTATGGTATCATGGAATTTTGGAATATCTATGTATTGGTTTCAATAATTATATTATACTGGTAACCATGAAAAGTGATTGAAATATTTTTAGAATGAAGATGATATGCACACAATGAAGGGATAAAGTGAAAATGAAATGAGCTCATGACAGATATAAGGACAATGTTATATCATGGTTTCAGTATATAAAAATTTTGGGATCTTGGTAAGTGGAAAGATTTAACTTTTGACAGCATTCATCTTTTCACTATGATTCAATGGGTATTAATTTCTCAAGAGAATACATGATTAAGTATTCACATATTTTTAATGTGACCAACAAGATATATCGTATGATATATGGTGGATAAATGATGGTATTCACAATCTCGGTAGATGATATTTCTTGTAATTGTTTTCATTATACTATGAGATTAGACAGAAGTATTTTAGATATCCATAAATATTGGATTGTATTATGTTGGAATAAGTTATTATTGGTTAAGGATACAACTTTTTTTCTATATTATTGATGGGATGTTATAATAATGTAGTTTTAGAGAAAGTACAACCTGCAGGACGAGAGACAACCCGTCGCGTAGGACAAGGCTGTGGGAATCGAACCCACAACCAAAGTGCGACAGGCCATTATCACCTACCATTGGCCTACAGGATGTCCCTGGTTAGTAGAAAATAGTTTTATTTAATTAAGTGGTATGATAGATGAAGTATAAGTCCATGTTTGGAATCATAAACGATTAACCTCCCCATAGTTTGACTTATGTATATTTGATAACATTTTCTAACCATTTGATTGAGACAGATGGAATGACCAATCATTCTATCACATGATCTGATAACACTTCAATAATGAAAATTATACTTCATTTCTTTAAGAGATAAAGTGGAAACTGTTCAAGGCACGAACAATGGTGAGATTGTACTGATATAAAGTAAGAATTTATTCTAATTCAAATTCTACAACTTTAGGGAAATGATCTTGAAAAAAAAAAACGTTGTCCTAGTGCTCTCATATCTGATGAATTAGATGGTACCTTATATCATCAAAAATTTATGGCTTTGTGACTGTTGCTTTATCATAGCCATGTCCTCTACCACTCTCCATCAGAACTTGATGGTTAGATTTCTCTTCCATATCCATATTTTCACAAATGTTATCCTATGTGGAAACCCAACGATTAGATAATTTGGGTAACTGTTACATTTCATAATTTAGTTTTTAAATATATGTTTTGGTATTCTTTTATATGATGTGGGTCTCTAGGAAAGAAACTCTCATGTAATAATCCATTTATAACCCCGATGAATTTCGAGGGCAAAATTCTTTTTAAGGGGGGTAGAATGTAACACCCTGAGATTTTATGAGATATATATTTTTTAATTTCTTTCACATATTCTATTGTATGCTACACCAATATTATCTTGCGCTATATGCAACACCATATTAGCTTGCAGTATATGCAACACTATTCTGGGATTGGGTTACACACAATGTCGAGTTCGTTTGATAGTAATTATTCTACGTAACATTGTGTTTCTATATATATATATTCAATGTATAAATAAAATATGATTTGATTCTATTATACACAACAATAAAGGAGTCTTTCACTATATGCAACCCTGACTTGGCTTGCATTACACTCAATTGAGACCTTCCTCGATAGCGTGTGTTGTACGCAATACCGGGTTTCAATAAACAATGATATATTGTTATAATATTATTATATATTAGCTCTTATGAATAGTATTAAATAAATTTTGAATTTTATAACATTATTATTCATCTTACACATTTTCTAGAAAATGGTATGAGAAAAAAATAAATTTTTCCTGTAAATTAAGTATTTTAAAAAAATACAGTTTTGCCACCTTTTTATGGCGCACCGAACATTAAATCTAGTTTTTGACATGTTTATAAGTTCAATTTGGAAAAATATAATTCTTATTTGGAATTAGGATATAAAAATTTACTTTGGATAAATTTTTCATATTATTCTGATAACATTCATATTTTAATGAATAGTAAAAACACGCTATATTTTAATTAAAAAAACTTTTTTGATCACAATAATTTATATGGTTAAATTATAATATTGAATGGTTTTTAAGTATAAATAGAATATATTTTTACCATTTAATATAATTTATTTCATTAGAATTAATTTTACATTGAATTCATAGGTAAAAATATTTCAATCTTTGGCCATGTTTAAAATTTTAAAACCCGTTTGCTAAACAATAGGATTAATTTTAAATTAATTACTGAAACTTATGTGTTTTGAATTTTGAAATATGGATTCCATGTTTGGATTTAGTGGGTCCAAATCATGTTAATAGGTAACTTTTTTTATATATTATGAATAGTAACTAAGGTAATTTTTATTGACTGCAGTTAAAGGAAAATCAGGTAATTAAGGGTAAAAATAAGATTGTAAAATTACCCTAACACTTGAAAAAATTCTATTGGATGAATAAAAGTATACCCATATCACCTAAGGGTCGGAATAGATTAATGTCATGGACCATTGACCATGAAAATGATGTAATTATTATTAAAACTACAGAAAGAGACAATATGTCACTCTCTAAAATCTTATAAGTATAATAATTTTAATTTAGTGACAAACTTCAGGAAACATCGAAACGTAATAGTCTCTAGAAATCTAATAAAATTATATACATCAAGTGAAATTATTTAGAATTTTTAAATATTAAATAATTGTCATTAATGGTGACAAAATAGTGATGTAGAAATTATTTATTTAGTAAAAAATCAATAATATAGTTTTTATTAAAGTAATAATACCTTTCAAAAGGACCATAAACTTGACCAAACCATATTGGTCGAGTATAGATATTACCTAGTCATCCAAGGGTCGATTTGTGGGCAATTTGGAGCCTTATAAAACAGATTATAACATTTATATTATATTATTTTAAATGATGTCAAAGATGTCACCTTCATAATTTAATAAATATAACAATTTAAATGTTGTGATTTTAAGATGTTAAAGTAGAGTAAAAATATTATTATGAATGTTTGTATATTTATCTTCATCATAGGTTTTTATTTTTAATTTTTATGCAACTAATAAGTCTACTAAAGTATTATACAAAAATGATGTAGTAATTGTTTTATTAATAAAAATATCAAATAAATGGTTGTATAAATATTAAAATAAACATTATATGAACTAATTAATGTTCTCCACAGATTTTATAGATTAATATGACATGTTAATAATCTATTAAATATTTTTGTTCGAATATATCTTCTGTGTATATTTTATTTAAATTCAAATAAATGAATAGTGTCAAAATGAACATTATTGTTATTTTATAAAAATAAAATATTATTAAATTGATTAAAAATCACATAAATATTTAAAAACTATAAATTGAACATTATATGGTATAAAATGTCATAAAGTACCCAATTATGGATAATTCACAATACATAAGTAATTATTTATAACAATATAGAATCTTATTACCACAAATAAGATTAAATAAATTAAATAAGGATAAATAAAATTTATATGGTTTTAAATAAATTACCATCAAGTATAAATATTATTAAATGATGATATTACAACCTTATCTCATCAATTATTGTTATTTGAGTCATTTTCGATGTTTTTATGGGCGGTTTGATTTATTAAAAATTAATATTTTTGAGGTTTCCAAAGGTGCCCCTCTCCTCACTTATAAAAGGGCACCTCATCCCTCTCCTCTTTACACAAATTTGAGCCATCATTCTCAACCAATACCTGACCATGTATCTTCTCCACTTTCCTAGAAACATTCTTCAGGTTCTGTTATTCTCAAAAGACCATCTCTAGTCCCTTACGAGGAAGCTTAAAGGAGGTGCATCAAAGAAGAGGTAATCTCTTCTACCGATTCTTTCAAGTTTCCTTCTACTTCAAATTATTCATCTTTAGTTGTTTCATTATAAAGTAATAAAATCAGTATCACTAATCTAATGAAATTTTATTATAAATATGAAACAACCCCATTTCACCTTATATCCATCCTACGGAAAACAAAATCACTGCGCATGCGTACGTACGAAATACCGTCTCCGCGCTGTGGTGTAATCTGTTTTTCCACCACCACCATACTTGGATGGGTAAAATAGTGTGAAGAATATCTACATATAGTTATTATTACGTCATAATGATTCTTAGATATTATATCCTCCACTCCAATTCTATTCAATAATTATGGGATTGATATCATTGCCCGTGCGTACATACAGACTGCCGTCTCCACGAACGCGATGAGATGCATTTTCCATGATTAACCATTCAAGTAGGATTATAAAGTATATATAATAAATAATTATGAAATATATTACATAATAATTATACTGGATTTATTTACATATATTTTTTATTTACATAATTCCATTCAATAAGGAAACAAAAACAGCGTTCATGCGTACGTACAGCCTACCGTCTCTATGAACGGTGTATTTTATTTCATTCGTCTATATATTATATATATATATATACTGAATATATATGATATGTAAATCAATATTTAAATTCTTGAAGTAAGTAAATCATTAGATAATTAATAATAATATCAAGAACAACAAGTCCAAACACGTAAGATAAATAAAATGATTTTACCCAAAACGCTGCTTTAACATGGAATTTACAAAAGAACGGGTAATATAATGTCATAAGTGAACCATATATGATATAATAACAATGAATATGATTCTTTAATAAGTAAATAACATTATTTAAAACATTATACATGATTTTCAGATACGTATGAAGCATAGCAGACCTAAGGTAAGGGAAAATTATTCCAATCTCGTTCTTATCTGAGATTGTTTATTCGTTAGTATTTACTGGGGTATTATTCTTCATTAATATACATAAAAATGTTTTTAATAAGGTATTTTGTATTCTTCTAGGTAAGTTTAATGTCATGTTTACCCTTCTTTGACTTTTACTTTGTGTTATGGAAGTAATATTTCTATTTTTTACTATATGCGGTACTTTTTCACTTTTCTGTTAAAAGTATGAGGAGAATTTTTTTTAACTTATACGACATGAAAATATTTTTATAGTATAATAATGTCTTATTTTCATGAAGTTTTCTCTACAAAATTTCATTGTTATTTTCAATAAAATCATTTTATTTTAAAATTGTGTGGCATTTTGTGAAAAAAAAATGATTTTAAAAAATAAAGGATATTTTCCTCAATAATTCTTTTCAAGTGTTTTATCAAAACCATTTTCCATCAAATATGAAATTATTTAATATGTGTATGTTTCAAGTATAATAGATCTAGGATTTACATGGTTTCACTTTTCTTATGATGAAATGATTTCCATTTGTTTTATATGGATTATGTTATGATGGGATGATGTTTATGAAACCCATTTTTATTCATTGTGTTACGATGAATGATTTATGTTTATGTCGTGGTACAAGTAAGAATGATTTCATTATGAGATGGGTGGGACCTATATCTCCCTCCAATGCACTTGTTAATGATTTATGTCTCATGATATAGACATGGCTGGAACGGTAGGTTAATCTGGTTCATTGATACAAGACTGGAATGAGGAGTGAACTCGATTCAGAAAGAGGCTTTGTCCACTAAGATGGTTTTGGCAGCAATATATTGGCTGCTATGGAAATCATATCATGTGATTAATGGTTTTCCACAATTACATGTTTTATTCCAATGATATTTTATCATGATTGATGTGCCTTTAAGATATATTCCTTACATACTTTTTCTCATGATTTTTATGTTTAGATTTTATGTTGAAGTTTTTTTTGTATTAAAATGTTTATGGATTGTTTTATGTTCTCTATGTTTACCCTTACTGAGCATTTTAGCTCACCCTTTTTATGTTTTATTTTCCCCAGGATATAAAGAAATATTTTAGGTAAGAAAACAAAAGGGGAAGATTTTTATTAGAGATGTTGATGATATTTCACAATGATTAGAATATTATATTTCCGAGTTTCCAAATACACAAAACTATTACGGTCCTTGTGTGTTTTTTTGTTATGTATTAAGTATTTCACAAAAGTAATGTAATGTCCATGTATGTCACGAATGGGTGTCTGGATCTGTGGTTCATATCCAGATTTAGTTTAGGTCTTCTATAGATCCTGTGTGGGTCATCTTCAGATCATGTTTGATTAAGCATCTATGGATCTTGTGTGGCTCATATTCATATATTGTGTGGGTCATCTTCAGATCATGTGTGAGTCATCTTCAGATCCTGTGTGGGTCAGCTTCAATCTTGCCTTGGTCAACATTAGTTCTTCTCGGACAATTATGATGATCTAGTAATACAACTAATCATTAATACTTCTGTTCTTAAGTTATACCTGGTGTGAGGTGAGTATCAACCTTTGTGGTACAATTTTTGAATAGTGATTCCTTCGTGGTAATCTTTTGTGTGGTTTTACCATTGTGTTACATAAATTTATGGTGTTACCTTCGTGGTATTCATTCCATCATGGACCCGTTTTACTTTTGGTTAAAGAGTTGGGCCTTGTGTTTTAATGAACATGATAGGCTTACCTGATAACTTATATATTGGTATGGGCATATACCTATATAGGGTTGATTGATTCATTGCGCTTTATAAATGAGTTCTTGAATTTTGGATTATCCTCTGTGGATTATGAGAGACCATAGTGGGTCTCAGGGTCCCTAGTGAGTATTTTTACACTCACCCCAGCACGGGCTATGCTCCCACCTAGATGTGTCTTGTGGATGTGACATACAACATTTATTAAGGCTGACGGTTCTAGGAATGGATGCATCTCGGAGTTGGATAATTAGATTTAATGAACCACATAGACGATAGTTTGAGAGTAGTACCTACCATTCAGGTAGGATCCTTGGTGTTATCTCAAATGAGTTGTTTTTTGTATTACTTGTACTTTCTAATTGAGCTTGTATTCCTACCCCGTTACATACTGTACTCACACTATTTAAAATATAGTTTACATTGTGACTGTATCTTACTATGTGCTTGGATTTCATGATTTGCAGGCTAAAAAGAATATTCCTTCATTGTTTTATGGATTTGCCTTTCTAGTGATAGTCACTAGCCCCTGGACTATGGCAGGTGGTTTTGTGGTATTCACGGGATGGGCTACATGATACGTCCTCTGACTTGTACAAATCTAGATTTATAAATAAATTTTCAAGAATTATATCATAAATAATCTATGAAGTAATTTTTATTCATGGAACAATAATCTATATTATTTGTACATCAATGATCTATATTTCAATGTTTATTCAACATAACTGATATTAGAGTGATATGTGTACTCTGTATGACCCCTACATTCCATGCATGGAATATTTTCATGAATATGATACATGGGAAAAACATATCATTCATTTACTTAATTCCATGGTTGGGAAGGGCCACTGTCTTTGAAATTAGAGTCATTAACATGGATAGAATTAACCACCATCATTTTTTCGTGCTCAGTTTTTTAGATCTTATTGTCTATATATAAAGGATCAGTAATATGGGATTGGATAATTATAACTATATAGCACACCAACATCCTTTTTATAATAGTACATGAATCATTGGATGATGGTATAATTATACTATTATAGAGCCATAAAATTTATAGAAGAATGTTTAATGTTTTTTCCTTATAGACCACCAAGATAAATGAGTCAACTTTGGGATAACCAAACTCATTTATGAATTTTAACCTCCATATTGGATTCTACATAGACTTTTAGTAACCTATAATTATCAGTTTATTTTTACATGGGTATTCCTCACTGAAATATTAGTAATAAAGGGTCGAGATTTGTATAATGCTCATCATGAAATAATATCCAATAAGGGTCTAACAAAAAATAATTTTATTCAATGTACCTGATATATATATGGAATTGAAATTCGCATGAATAGAATCTTCTTGATGACATTCTATTTGGGAAATGTTCACATGAGATTTTTCAAGGCAATACACCACATAAAAGAATTTTTCAATAACATGTTTGAGCCTAATATTTTGAGGACCAAAGCAGGCCTTAATATGGGGTAATATAATCACTATAGTGATATAATGATATCTAATAATAATGATCTATGATTAATAAAATGATATCTACATTAAGATGTCATTTTCTAAACCAATCCCATGTTCTACATATCTTGAGGTAGATCCTTGGCATGTGACCTTGAAGCCATTACTGAATGTCTTACTGAATCATTCCCCCAAAACCAGGAAGGGGGATTTCATATAGCCCACATTTTTTATAATGATGGAATTTATATATTCTATTTTTAATACGAAAATATATTTATTAATGTTAATACACCAGTATGAGGGGATCTAAGAGAGATATAAACTATTTAGGATCAAATCAATTCTCATATTGGGATTGTTAGGGGGAAAGGTATTATGTATCTAGTGAATATATAACTTCAATTAATGTGGTTCAATTATGTGTTTTTATATATAATTATTATCTCCAATTTATTAATAGAATTTATTATCCCCTACACATCTTCCTTCAATATGAAGAGGGAAATATGTATTTTCTATAACATCATTTTAGTGAAAAGATATTTCAATTGAACTACATTGATTGGAAAATATTGGGATTCTTCATATAATGAGGATTCCATATAGTGGGATGGTGTCCACAATCTAATTTAGTGTTATTTTTTCTATCTGCAAAATGATGGATGTGTTTAGTTTTTGAGGGAATGGACCATCTTGTTAACAAGTTACACTTGATTATCTTTCACTTAGTTATAATGATGTTGGTATCACTAGATTGTTGAATACTATAGATAATATAATGGAATTCATTCTAATATAGTTTATTACGGGGTAAAAATGGATTTTTTTATTAATATAGGTCATCGAGTTTGCCTCATTGACTAATTTCATAGTCATTAAACCATCAATTTTCTATTCATTATTTCTCAAGATAGTTTTCATTAATCATTTTATTCTTCTACTGAAATTGGGAAATTCTGGCACACATATGATAAATGTATTCATTTCTTTTAATATATATATCTCGGTGAAAAATATTTTTATTATTTTATGGTATAATATACATATTATTTTTAACAGTGGTCAAAAGAAAAGATAATTTTTAAAACCGCACACAAAAGTATTTAAATTTATTTTATGATGTTATTAAAATGACATAATTCCATAGGTTATAATTTTTGTACATTTTGAATAATTTATTTTAGAATGATATTATTATATTAAAATATTTTAAGAGATTCAAATAGTACTTCTCTTCTCACATATAAGAGAGAACAACTCATATATCATATTTAAACTCCATTTATCCATCTATCCTGACCAAACCATTACCTATTCTCTTATGAAATAATTTATAAGAGAATTCTATATTCACTAGTTCTTTAAAGAACATTATAGGTTCAAAAATAAGTCATATAAAGGAGTCCAACATAAATATATGTAATCTTCTTACCCAACATCTTACAATTTATTTACCCCTATAAAAACACTATATATGTTTCACTAATCATGAAATACAGAATATTTTATCATTAATATAATAAAATTTTATTATTAGAATTTAACATACTATATCCACACTCTACCCCATCAAATGTAATGTGAATGTGTCTCTTGTGCATATGTGTGGACAACTGCATCAACACGATATATAATTCTCCTTCAATAAACATCATCCATGAATGGTTATTATTTTTGTTTAAATGTATATATATGATATTTATGATATAATTACAATTTTGGATTTATATTATCAAATATACATAATTAACTTCCAAAATTTTTTAGAGTAAAAAAGTTTCATATGTGTACATGAGGACTACCACCTTCACATAGTGAGTTGAATTTTTTTCTCTTTACAATATACTTGGATTATTGTAACGATAGATATAAATATTTATATAATATATATGATATTATAATTAATAAATTAAGGTCAAAATTAATTTACCTTTACTTTTTTTATTCAGTCTCATAATTAAATCATTATTCTAGTGTACATAAGGCCTACTATGACTATGAATGGGATAATTAATAATTAAAAATACATATTTTTCAGACAAACATAATATTAAATAAACATATATATTGAATAATTACTATATATATAATATGATTTAAATTATGAATATGATTTAACAATTATCAATCTGTAATAAATGGGACTATAGAACCAAAACATGTGTGATAAAATAGTAGTTATCAACTAGATATTTTATTTCAATATATACACTATGATAAAATAGATATAACATGATATAATAAAATAATATATGGTATATTATATAAAATTAATTTAACATAATTCATGTATAATAGATGTATAGTTTCTATAAATGAGGTTCTAATGGGTTTGAGGAATGAGAATGGTTAAGTAAAGGATTTTAGTCTCACTTTCATTTCAATGAAACATATTCCATATTGGCGATGATTATCTTTTATTTGTTTTATTTAATTATAATTAATTTCATTTGTTAGTATTTTCAAGAAAAAATATATGGATTCTTGTATGTATAAATGATTCACTCTTTTAAAATGTTTTGATTTAAAATTTACCAAAGTTACAATGAAATAATGTTTCAATACAATTTTATTAATAAATTTTCATCCTTGAATATACATCACGAAAAATAAATTATTATTATCAAGTAAATCGATAAATTTTTTATTCTTATGTTTTTATTTTTAGTGAATAAATATTTACAATTATGTTTTCTCAGTTTACGTACACAATATGATGAAATAAGTTTTTTCTGAAAACTTACTATTTCTTACTATTCGATCATGAATATTTTTATCTAATATATATAGTTTCTTTAAAATGTTTTAAATAAGGATTTTCCTATCCTATAATGTTGTTAAAATTAAATTTTATCATTTATTTATTTTTTATAAATATATTTACAATGAATCTTCTTATCATTTACAAAATCAGCTACTTCTGACTTGTTACTGAAAATTTGAGAAACAAATATTATTTTCATGTAGACGACACAAATTGAATTTCCCATTTCCATGAAAAATATATGTTTGTAATATTATATTACATGTTCACATTTTTATTTTAATATAAAATCTATTGTTTATTTGTTAAAAAAATTAATTGTTTTAATGAAATTAAAACAAAATGACATGTTCTTTTCGTGAATATTTATTTTGGTGATTTTTTATTAGAAGTTTCATATAAGTAAAAGTATTTTTTATTAATAATTCTATATTGGGGATATGATATAATTATTTTATCTTTAATTTTTTATTAATTATTTTATGATTATTAGGATTAAAATTTTAATAAACGTGTTAATTTTCCACATGCTATGCTCTAATGAAATGTTGAAATATTTAAGATACTCACCATCATTAAAAATAATTAATGATTTGATGAATGTTTTTTATCTTTTATAAAACATATTTATGGTATTATTTAAATCACGTATTGTCAAATATTTATGTATCTATTTAATAAATTGGGTACAATTTTATATCACATTTTTTAATTTTGGGATAATGGTTGATATAGTTGATCCAGTATGTGATCCAATGTGATATTATTGATCCAAATTGTGATACAAGTGATAATTCTTTATCATTTATGATATATGGAAAATCTTTTTAAGACTTATAATATATTATTCGATGATCTTGGTTATTAACCATGGAGTATTAAATGGTTTCTATACCTATGTAGGTGAGATACTATTATGAAATGTTTTCATGTTCATTATATGAAAATGTGCTTCATGATTACTTTGTGAATATTATTAGCTATTTTGAATCATTTTTTTCAAAATGTTAATGTTTAATTACATGAATAATATTTATGATCTATGAAAAATTGCGTATGAATTTTTAGTTATATTAATGATCTTGCATCATGATTCTTATCTTATGATTTCATATCACATCCATTTGATATCTCTTATGATAACCATCATTGAAAATCTAATATCACACGTTATAATAATTCCTTTCTATATTTTAAGATAAATTTTATATGTAGATTTTATATATAATTGTAAAATGTGGGAATAATATTTTTATAGATGATGAAGAATACACATAAATAATATGTTAATTTATATAGTCTTTAAAGAAAATATAACACAATAATTTTGGGGGTGGAATTTAATGTTATATATTGATTTGTTTTCTAAAAATATTTTTGACTTGTGTATGAAAATAATAAGTTGTTGTAGATGGTATTAAAACATGTTCTAGTGAATATTTACATATTATGATTTAATAACATTGAGAAAATCCAATTGATAATCCCATATATAAGTTAAATCCTAAAGATCTATTTAGATAGTAAATGCGTGGATTTAAAATAAATAAACCCATATATGGATAAAACATGTTGAAATTTTTTGGTTAAAAATAAAATTATCAGTAAAACCCCTTAAAATAGATGGTCAAGTATATCTCAGCCATTATTCTGGTGGATGGTGAGTGTTCTCATATGTCCCACATAGTTGGACACACCGTTTGAATAATATTAGGTAAATTAATATTTTATTTTTGATTCATTATATATGATTTGAATATATTATCATCATGTTCAATTGAGGTTTTACCTAATGGTTAATTTATTTAATAAATGGTTCCATGATTTATAAATTTTATAGATGATTTTTCTGGACTATGAATGTTTATTGTAAAATAATAATTCATTGTTTTAATCAATGGCTAGAACCATGATGAATCAAGATAAAACTAAATGTTTTGGGAAAATTATCAATTTTTTAGAATCAAAATGGATTGTTATTTAATTGAATTTTATTTTCATTATTCTTAATCAGTTATCCAAATATTTTATTTACAATTTTTTTTTAAAAAAAATATAAAAATATAGAAATATGAAAAGAATTGATCTATGAGAATGCATATGATATTGATACCATATATGAAATAATGATCAATTAAATTCATTAAGAAAATTTGGAAAGAGACACCTAGTATAATTTAATGAAGGATATGGGAAATGTAATCTTTGTAGAAAATAAGGGATTATTATAATTAATTTCCAATAAAAAATGATGTGTTTGATAGAGGAAAATAAATTTCATTATAGAGATCCCTTTATTTTCTTTGGTCTTAAATTCTTGGAACTTTGGAATTATCTAATTCAATTACCTCGTTAAATGGTTAAATCATAGACAAAGGAAGAACATATGCTATTTGAATCATTAACTATAAATAAATGATGATTTTATTAATTATTATAAAAATTTAATTATTGTTATAAAATCCATGAAATATATATTGAATATTCTTTTGTAGATTTTCATTAAGAATTTTAAGGCATATAATGAATATAACCAATAACCTTGAGAGCTTATTTAGTGGCATGGTCATAATTTGGCATAGCACATGATTATGGGAAATATAGAACATAATATATGACTGATGTAGAGTTAATAATTTTTACTTTGGATAAAGATATGATTAAATATGATTATGTAAATGGGATATTATTGTTAACTATGAAATTGGGTAGCAAAATTATGAAAATTCGATTTAGGACATATTTGTTGATGTTTGATAGGTTTTTAGATTTATGGAATATAATAAATAGTATATGATTATATGTTTTTAATACATATTATATTAATTTTTTTATAATATACATTTTCACAATGTTTTTATAGTGATTCCAATTGTTATTTTGTTTTATGATAATTTATGGTCATGGTACTTATAGGTTTTGTGTGTGAAAATATGAGATAAGATAATTTTTTGGTGATAAATTACTGACCAAATCATTTGGATTTTTAGTTTTTGAATTTGGTCAAAAATATTTGGGTTTTTCCTTAATTGTAGCTATTTTTTAAATTGATTATGATGAACTTTGATAATTATTATAGAGGTTTCATATATTAATATATTATATTTAACCCTATTTTGTTACATTTTGTAATAATATTTATATACATAAAGAATCAATAAATGAATTTTCATTCTTCTATACACAATATAATCCACTAAAATATAATAATAAAACAATAATTGTGAAATATTCAATTTAAATATTCTTTAAATATATTAATAGATAATTTAATAATCATACCATGTATAACAAACTGATGAGATTTTTCTTCAAAAATTCATATAAACAGGGTATGTAAAACTCCACATATACACTGTATTCATAGTAAATTAATTACTCAAATTTAATAAGTAGAACATGAAATAAAAATGATATTTTTTAACTAATTTTCTAATTAATTTATTTTATTTGGCCCCCAAAAATATATATTGTTTTTTTGTTAAATTTCTCAGGACCATGTTGTATATCCCTCTATATTTTTCATTTGATGTTAGTTTTCTCATAAATGTCTACTTTTTTAATATCCCACTAATTTTATTCTTATCTGAAAAAAAAATAATGTGTTATATTGGGTAATGATTACATTTCCCAATCCTATTTTTCTAAGGATGTGTTCTCATCCATTTTAATAATGTAGATTTTCAACTATGACACTATCAAATTTCAATATTCTATTTACTAAGATTAAAATTACTTTTGTAAAATTTTATGAAGAGGGTATAACACAATACCCCGAGATTTTAGAATATACTAAAATTAAATAAATAGTAAGTGTTCAATAGTTTTATTAATTTAGAACATCAATATTAAAATGAATTGTAATAAATTATTATTTGAATTTGAAAATTTTATCAATACATCAAATATTCTAGATATGAACATGAATATTTCAATTATAAAATATATATATATAATGTTAATAAACAATAAGATGATTTTGAAGATTTCTTATGGAGGAAGAACACAATTTTATTGTGAAGTAATTATATGATTCATAAATACACATTTTTTATAAATATTTTATATGTTATTCAATTGAAATTATATTATTTTTTATTAAATTTCTGTAAATTTTATTTTATAAAATGACATTAGTTTTTTAATCACCATATCAAGATTATAATTGTGTGAAATATATTGATTTTTTTTAAATGATACATTCATAAATGTATAGTGAAAAATTTCATAATTTCAAAAATATAATTTATTTAATTTTAATTGTATCAATAATATTTTAATTATTTTATATAAACATAGAAATTATTTAGCGTGATATAACATAACTAATTACAACAGAATAAATATTATCTTGGATTTTGATAAAGGTTTATTTTTTTCATAAATTTTTTTTTTATTTTTTTTCATTGTGTATGATGAATTTATATTACAAGTTTTAACACCCCCATATCATAGTATGTTATCAATTTATAGTAATTTAATAGCTTGCACTACACACAACTCCAAGTTGAAATAAATCATGACCTATCAAACTGGTGGGTTACAAATCAGTTATGAATATTATTAACCACATTTTTAATTTTATAGATATATCGTATATAATTATAACATTCTCCTTTTGTGTTTATTATAAATAATACAAAGGAAATTAAATTTTTCAGTTAAAGGAAGTATTTTTCAAGAAATGTAGTTTTTCTGCTTTTTAATGGTGAACCCTTTTAAAATCCAATATTTGACACATTTATATATTTAATTTAATGAAATTAAATTCTTATTTAGAATAGGGAAATAAAAATTTATTTTGGATAAATTTTTGGCACTTTTTTTTATTACATTCATATTTTAACGAAATAATGAAAATTAATAAATTTTAATTAAAAATACATTTTAAGAGTAATAATTTATAGTGCTAAATTATACATTTGAGTGGTTTTAAAGTATAATTAGAGTATATTTTTATCATTTAATATAATTTATGTCATTCTATGTAATTTCAAATTTAAATTTTATAAAAACACAAGTCAATCATTTGATTGTTTTTAATTCATAAAACCCACTTTCTGGTTTTAACAATGGGAATTAATTTTTATTTTATTAATGAAACATCAATGTTTAAATTTGGTAAAAGAGATATCATTTTTGAATTTTTAATATCGAAATTATATTAGGGATAATTTTTCGTATTTTTCTAAAAACATTCAATTTATAATGAATAGTGAAAACATAGTGTTATTATTTAAAACCGACATTTTATTTAAATAATTAATATTTTATTTAAATTTATTTTAACGTAAAAATAGATAAATAATAACTATATTATTCCAATTTAATTAATTGGAGTAATTTTATAATAAGATTAGATATGAAAAAATTTATTGAAATACTTAACATCTTATACCCACCTTCTTGGCAGATTTGTAAATTTTCATAAAACATAAGTTTACCGCTTTTGTAGATCGGATTTTAAAAATATGAGAGACATGGTTGAAATTAGTATGGATAATTTGGGTCAACAGTATGAAAATAGTTTTCGGTGAATAGTAACTTTTGAATTTTAATTACCATGGTTAAAAGTAAATAGGGAAATTCAAGGTAAAAATGATATTATAATTACCGCAACACATGTCCAAATTCTTTTGGATAAGTTTTTTCCAACCCAAATAAATCATAGGTATAAAATATCATGATTTTTATCCACATGGATTAGATTAATAAATTTATTATTATTTTATTTAAAGAATAGTTGAAAGTGTAAAATTCAAATTTTAATAACTAAACAATTATTAACATAGGGTTATAAATAATATAAATTCGACAATAAATATTTATTAGAAAAAAATTATTTCCTATATCATGGTAGTATATTTATAATTTTTAGACATGAAATAGTTAAATTTATTTTTTACACAATGATTAGGCAATAATAACCTAAATAATGAAAAGATAAAATAATTGATAATATAAATATACAAATAAATGTTAATTGGGACTTTTGATGCATTACACAAATTTTCTTGTTTAATTAGACATTTTATTATTGATTTAATTTAGTTTTTCAATGAAATAATGTTTTTTTTCTCAAGAATGAAATACTAACTAGTGTCAAAATTGACATAAATGAGTTTTTTAAAAAAATATTATATTAAATGATATAATATTTTTGAAATTCAACAGATTGGTAAAAGGACATATATATAGATATATATGTAATTAATGAACCACATTAGGTTTTATTGGCATTTTATATAATTTTTACTGACCATGCAATATAAAAATACAAGAAGACATTGTAAATGTTAAACTATTTAACTAAGAGTTAAATATAAACGATATGGTTAATATGGTAACATAAAATTGTATAAAACATACTTGTTGAGAGTATTTAAATCTATACCCACCATATCATAGAATTAAATACATTTAGATATATTATAAATTTAAAATGATTTTATAATAAAATAATATTTCAATCTTTTCCTAAAGTGACCATATCCTATCTTATAAAAGTGTACTTCACCTTCTCACACAATAACGCCTCAAAATCCATTTGGTTAGGCCAACACTTGCATAAAAATCATCTTAGCTAACCTCACTTCAACCTAATTTCCTTACATTGATTATATATCCAACCTAAGAATATATGTTTTTCAAATCAAAATGAATCACCCGAAGAAGAAGTAATAATTTCATCACATTTTTGAAAGATATTTCCTTCTTCCACTTCTCATTTGGTGTCATTTATATAAAAAATAATAAATCTAGTACCTCCTACATACTTTGATGTTATTATAAAAATCGTAAAACCATATTACTCATTCTATCCATGCTGTGAATGAAAAAGCTACCATAAGTGCATACATATGGCTTTTTGTCTCTACGTCGTGGTGTAGTTTGTTATTAAACACATCATTTTTTGTATGGTTATAATAATTACTATAATTAATATATATAATAATTATAACATGTTAATGATTCTGTATATGTAATATACCATCCAACTACATACAATTTCACAATCAATAGAATTATATCATCGCACGTGCGTAAGTATGGCTACCCGTCTCTATGACGTGATGAGATTCATTTCCACATTCCCTATTCAAATATGATTTTAAATATATATATTTTAAATATGTATTTAATATATGACAAAATAATGCTACTGGATATATATATATATACATATATATATTTACATATATATATATACATATATCTCATTCACTTACTTTCATTCAATATGATATGAAAACAAAAACATCATTTATGCATACATATGGATTAACGTCTCCATAAACCTTGTTTTACATTTCATATATCTACCTATTATACATAAAGATATTATATATATATATATGACACATTAAAAAATTTATATTCTGGAATCAATTAAATCATTATACATGTTATATGATCAAGAATAAAAAATTAAAACATGTATGATAAGGAAAGCGATTATTAACTGAAATGTTATTTTAACCATGAAATTATTATTTATTGGGTAGTATAAATACATAAATGAATAAATTATGATATAATAATTATAAATATGGTTCTGTTATAATTTAATAACATATGATGGTCATTATATAGGATGTTAAATTTACCCTCGACCAATGTAAAGTAAAAGGTAAGGGTTAATTCCGAAATCTCATTATTATCTGAGATTGTCTATGTGCATGTTTCTACTAGGACATACTTAATATACATGTTCATATTTCATAATTGAGTTATAAAAAGGATTCTTTTGATGGGGCTCTTTAACTAAAAAATAATTTTAAAAGGTGTAAATATGTATTCTTCTAGATCATTCTCATTAATGTCCATGTTTTCAAAATGGTTTTAAGGATTTATTTATATGAACATGATTGTTTTAAAATGACAATTTACTTCAAAATATACAATTTGGTATGGGAAACATTGATTAAAAAATTTATTTTAAATGTCTTCCTTTATAAATTCTGTGCCATTTCAGTGATTACTTGAAAATGAGTTATTTCTCACTAAAAGTATTACTGATCATTTTAATCTATGTCTACATCCGTTACTAGATATTATTCATGATTGTGGTTTATATATATTAAAAAAATGTTATATGTTGTATTTAATGAGTTATGATTTGTTTGACTATGGATGTGATGTTTTTATACCATTCATTTTTTATGGTTAAATTATTGACATTTCATATGCTATTTTTAATATAAATGATTATTTTATTTTTCAATATTTTCATATAAGTAATGCATGGGACTATATATGTTATGGGTGGAGCCCTCAATTTATCCTCGATGCATCTGTATGTCTCATGAGACAAATTAGTATCTTGTCACATTTCCTTGATTTTTTTTTAATTTTTAGTATTGGAATGAGGCCTTGATTATGTTGTTATGATGCCCAACATTATGCAATAAATCAATATGAAATTAGCTATTAATATTAAATGTTATTATCCAAATAGTAGAATATCCATGTGAATAAGTAAATTACATTATTTGATTTTTCTTTTCACTATTATGCAGTGGTTTTTTAAAGGGATTTTGTTTCAATTTTATACCTTTCCATAATTGTTTATGATTTTTTATGATGACTTCTACTATTTTGTTTATCCTTACTGAGCAACTGATCTCAAAAATATCGAATTTTTTATTTTCAAATGATTCTAAGAAGTAAATTATGATTTATATGCAGGTTTAATCTAATAGTATAATGGAATTTTATTTGTTTTATTTATTCTGTGTTTTATGATAGAAATTTTAATGTAATGTTAATGTATGTAATAAATTTTCCAAGACTGCAAAACTGATCTATCCTTTAGGACTTCGTTCAGAGTAATAATGCAAAAGGATTAAAATAATGCAAAGAATCTGCGTAACTAGGGTCACAGTGTTACAGTTGGTATCATGGGATTTTTTGTAAAATCCTTGGAAACTATATTTATAAAAACTATTATTAGAACATTACCCTAAGATATACATTGAAGAATAGAATAGAATAAATTCTTAGAATATTTGTAAGGTAGGTATTTTGTGAATTTTATATGAAATACATCCCTGTTTGGATACAATTAGGTTGAGGTGGCTCTTGTACGTATGTACCTAGGAGTGAAGACTCTGTAATGGAGTTTCAGGCATGACAGAGGTATTCGGGTACAAGACGATGGTCCTCGCTGCACTCTGGGATATGACACACCCAAGGGACATGACTAGGATAATTCAAATTTTCATTACAACCCATTTTAATGATTTATTAGAAAATATGTCAGTAAAAACCATTTTTATGATTATGAAACCTCATGTGGAAAATATTCAATTAACGATGATAAGTTTCCTTGTTTTTTGGATTATACATTATGATATGATCTATCCTATCGCATTCCATCATTTATAAATGGAACCTAGTAAAATTAATGAGAACTCTAGTAATACATAGTATCCAAAGAGTAAGTAAAATTATATATTTCTTGGTCTTTAGAAATCCTTTATAAAGTAAATTGACTCCCACATATTCTGATCATATGATGAAATAGTATCATGTGTTAATAAGATAAGTAAATAATTCTCTGAGTGATATGGATTTGATGGAAAGCCAGAGAATAATAGGATGGTTGAGATAATGATTGATAAAGGGATGAAGGGGAAGAAGGATTTCCCTATATGTGATAACTATGGAAAGAATCACCCCAAAGATTAATTGAATGGAATGTGAGTTTGTTATAAGTGTGGAGAAAAAGGACACTATGTTTGTGATTTAAAGGGTAAGAAAAATGTTTCAAATATAAAATGGTTCATCTGCAACAATTTTGGACACTACACGAATCAATGTTCTAATTATCAGAGTATACCCCAAATGATGTTATTGGATAATAATAACATTATGATACAACCACAGAAAAAGAGGAACGATTAGTGTTCATAAGTTGTTAATAATAATTGTGTCATTTTAGGACATGTTATAATAATTATAAAGTATATAAGGATTGTAATGAAGTACATTTTCATTAAGGATTTGAGATTTTATCGTACTAGGTACTATGACACAGTTTCAAGTTAATATTTTGAAAATTATTTGTTCAATGAAATATAATACATAATATGTTTCTAAAATAGAGATAATGATTTAAGAATAAGATATAATTTATTTGGATAAAGTATATTGGATATTATTTAATACCTTTGAACTAATTAATTTTTTGTTTATTCTGTCATTTTTGGAGTTTACAACATTTTTAGATTTAAGGAGTATAACTATTATTCTATAAATAAAAAGGAATCATGAACATATTAAATAAGAATTTTTTGGTAATTCATGGTGTTAATTTGTTTTTGGAGAATACATGATGAAAATATTCACATTTTATTACGTGGGAAAAGAGATCATCATTATGTTTACCTTCCTTATAAATTTTGGTCTGTGATTTGGATAAAGGTATTTTGGATAAGTATAAATGTTGGAATGAATTATGTTGAACATCGTATACAATTTTTATGGCAAAAGATTTTCTTATGATTATTTTTGTATTGTTATAAAAAGGACAACCCAAAGGTCGGGTGACAACCTGTCGCGTCCGGTAAGGCTGTAAGACATGAAATCGCAACTGAAGGGTGACAAGGGTGCATCACCTACCACTGACTAATATGATGTCCAGGATTGTATAATATAGTTTTTATAAATTATCTGATAGTCAAATTAAAGATTAATTTTTCTGAATCCTATACGATCAGGATAAATTAAATATTTTTGAGTTTATTATAATTTGGTGTGAAAGATGAGTTTGTGGTAGAAATTAGTTAAAGGACAGAATTCTACTTTTAAATATTTTTTCTCTTATTCTATGATAAAATTCATTCTTAAACATTAAGGAATGGATATTAAATACTAAATTATGTTATCGTAATACCTTATGTTTTGATAAACAACTGATGTATTATGTCATCGTAGATTTGTGGCTTTGAGGGCCTCAATTTTCTATTTATTGAACACTTGTTAGTGATTGAGGACATCAATCACTCACTATTAATATTAACGTTATTACACCAATTATTTTTCTAAAATTTCCTCTATTTATCTCTTATTCAAAATCCTAATTGTTTTGTGACAATTTCATTTCCCTTTTTCTCTAATTAAGACTAAATTCTAGTAACCCGATTTCTGATGTTGGTTTTCCACAACGGTATTTTCTATTTTCATTATTTTATTTAGATGAACAATTTAAAATTGTGAGGACTCCTTTTATTGAATCACGGGATAATGTAACACTACATGATTTCAATGTTTGTTATCTCTTTAATGTAATTCAATAGCTTGCGCTACACCCAACACCGAGTTCAAGCACATCACGACATACCAATATAGCCGTTTAAAAATTATTAATGAATATTAGTAACCACATTTTGAATTATATATATATCCTATATAATTTTAACATTCATATTTTGTGTTTATTATACAAAATGTATGAAAAAATTCAAATTTTTAGATAAATGAAGTATTTTTCCAAAAACGGTGCTTTCCTCCTTTTAATGGAAATCCCTTTTTAAATACAATATTTAACACTTTTATATATTAAATTTAAATAAATTAAATTATTATTTATAAGAGGGACATAATAATTTAATTTTTTTAAATTATTGGCACTTTTTTGAAAACTTTTATATTTTTATGAATAGTGAAAATGGTAAATTTTATTATAAAACCACTTTTTTAATCAAAATAACATATAGTGTTAAATTATATATATGAGTTTTTTAAAAGTATAATTCTATTATATTTTTATCATTTAATATAATTCAGGTCATTGGATGTTGTTTAACATTAAATGTTTTCATAAACACATGTCTATCTTTTAATAGTTTTCAATTATAAAAAACATGGTTTTTGGTTTTTACAACGGGAATTAATTTTAATTTTATTTTTGAATCTTTTATGATAAAATTTTTATAAAATAGTAATAATTTTTAAATTTTTAATATTAAAATGATCTTTGGATTAATTGTTGATATCTTAATGAAAACATTCAATTTTTAATGAATTGTGATAAAATGTGTTATTATTAAAAACTGAAATTTTATTTAAATAATAAATATAGAATTTAAATTTATTTGAATGTGAAAAAATATATATACTTACAATATTAGTCTAATGTAATTTGTTGGAGTCCTTTTATAATAATATTAGATATGAAAAATTTTATTGAACTATTTAATATCATTTACCCACCTTCTAGGCATATTAGAAAATTTGCATAAAATTTAATTTTACCACTAATGTAAATTTAATTTCAAGAATACAAGATACATAATTGAAATCAGTAAATAAAATGTGGTTCAATTGGATGAGAACAATTTTGGTGATTATTAACTTTTGGATTTTATTTACCATGGTTAAAAGTAAATAGGGTAATTAATGTTAAAAATTATATTATAATTACCCTAACAGATGTCTGAATTATATTGGATATGTGTTTTTTTACCAAAATCAACTATAGGATTAGAATATGATCCTTTTTTATCTACATGAATTATATTAGAAAATTTACTATTATTTTATTTATGAATAGTTGAAAGTGTTAAATTCAAAAATTTAATAACCAATTTTTTTTAGTATAGTGTTATACCTAAGATAAAGTCTACTGTATATTTTAAATAGAAAAAAGAACATATTTCCTACATCGTTGTATTTTATTTATAATTTATTGACATTAAATAATTAAATTTATAAATGACACACTGATGATGTAGTAATAACCTTATTAATTAATGATTAAAATAATTGATATTATAAATATCCAAATATATGTAAATTCAGAAATTTGATGCATTACAGAAATTTTCAGGGTTAATATGACATGTTAGTTTTTATTTAATGTATTTTTTTAGATGTAATCATCAATTTTCGACTTTCTCAAAAACCAAATACTAAATAGTGGCAACATTGAACTAAATTTGTTTTTAAAACAAAGATTATATTATTAAATGATATAATATTTCAAAAAAAACAATGGTTTAACCAAACGACTTATATAATGATATATATGTCATTCATAAACCCCTTGATCTTTTCTTGGAATTTTATGGCATGTTTATTAACAATGTAATATAAAAATACTAGAATACATTGTAAAAGTTAAACTATTTAACTAAGTGTTAAATATAAAATATATGGTTATAATGGTGACCTAAACATGACTAAAACATATTAGATGAAAGGATTTCAACCCACACCCACCTTATAATTGATTTAAATCCATTTAGATACATTATAAACAGAAAATTATTTTATAATAAAATAATATTTCAAACATTTCCTAAAGTGACCCTCACCTATATTATAAAAGGGTACATCATCTTCTCTCAAAATCAAACATCAAAATCCATTTAGATCGGACAACCCATGTTCAAATATATTCAATAAATAAATCATATAGTTATAGAGGCCATTATTTGTTAGGAAATCTATCCAATAGATCCCTTTTCAAAAAATCAAAATGAAGAACCTGAAAAGAGGTAATATTTTCATCACCTCTTCCAAAGTTCATTTCTTCTTCCACTTCATCTTTATTTGTGGTTTCCATACCAAAAAATAACACCATTACTTGCTACATATTATTATGTTATTATAAATATGGTATAACCTTATTCATTATTCTATCCATCCTATGAATGAAAAAATCACCATGTGTGGGTATGTATGGCTTGCCGTCTCCAAGTCATGATGTAGATTGTTATTCAACACGTCATTATTTGGATTGTTATAATAATGAAAATAATTGATATAAATAATACAAAACATTTTAATTATTACTTATATATAATAAAAAATCCAATTACAAACTATTTAACCATCATTAGAATTATAACATCTTTCATGCGTACGTATGGCTTACCGTCTCCATGACATGTTGTGATTAATTTCCACTTTCAACATTCAAAGATGATTATAAATATATATAATATTAATAAGTATGTAATATATGACATAATAATTATACTTTATATATATTTATATGTATGTATTTACATATATCTCATTCTCATAATTCCGTTCAATACGATATGAAAACGGAAACAATGTTTATGCATACATACGGACTGTCGTCTCCATAAACAGTGTTTTCCCTTTCTTAAAACTATCTATGATAAATAATTACATTCTGAATATATATGATACATATATAATGTTTTATATTCTTGAATATATTAAATCGTGATATAAGTTATACGATCAAGAATTACAAATAAAAACAAGTATGATGAAGAAATCAATTATTACACGAAATGTTATTTTAAGAGAGAAATTATTATTAAATGGGTAGTATAAAGCCTTAAATGAATCCAATATGATATAATAAATATGAATATAGTTATGTTATAATTTAACAACAGACTATGGTCATTATTCAGGAGGTTAAATGTACCCTTGACCAAAGGAATGAAAAAGATAAGGGTTAATTCCCCAATCGCATTATTATCCGAGATTGTTTATGTGTATGTTTTTACTAGGACATATTTATTATCCTTGTCTAGGTTTCATATATTAGTTTTAAAATGAATTATTTGTATGGTAAACATTATCAGAAAAAACAATTTTAATAGTATTAAGTATTTATTCTTTTAAATCATTCTCAATAATGTTCATGTTTTCAAAATGGATATAAGGATTTGTTTATATAGACTTGAGTGTTTTAAAAAGTTAACTCATTTAAAATGATCCAAGAGGTATGGGGCACGTTGATTCAAAAATTTCATTAAAATTAATTCATTTATAAATTTTGTGACATTTAAATTATTACATGAAAAAGGGATATTTCTGTTAAAGAGTTTTATAGATCATTTTCAGCTGCATCAACTTATTTTATGGAATATAATTCATGATTGAGGTTTATTTGTTTTAATACAATGTTCTATATTGTATTTAATGAGTTATTATTTGATTGCCTATGGATGTGTTTTTTTACAATTCTTCATTTATGGTTAAATTATTGTCACTTCATATCCTTGTTTTAATATGAATGTTTCTATTATAATTCATGATTTTCATATGAGGAATGAATTGGACATATTATGTGATAGGTGGATACCGTTATAGCTCTTTGATGCATCAATAGATATCATGAGACAAATTAGTGTCTTTAAAGAAGGACTGGACTAAATATTTATTTATAGTTTTGGAACGAGGCCTTGACAATGTGGATATGATGTCCGTCATTATGAATTTTATCATTATGGAATTAGCTATTGAAATTACATGTGATTATTCTACTAGTAGAATATCCATGTAAATAAGTAAATGGAATTATTTTATTTATCATTAAAATATTATGTTTTAGTTTTTGTTTAAAGGGGCTTGCGTTTCAATTTTATACCTTTCCATTAATGATTATGATTATTTATGATAGCTTACTCTATATTTTTTATCTTTATTGAGCATCTAATATCACCCCTTTCATTTGTTTTATTTTCCCAGGATTCCATGAAGTATATTATAATTTATATGAAGGATTAATCTTATATAATAATGGTTTTCTAAAATTATTATTTATGATATGTTTTATGTAAGAAACTATAATGTAAAGTTCATGTTTGTATTCAATTTTCAAAGACTGCTAAACTGATCAGTCCTTCGGGGCTTGATTCCTTGTAATCATGCCAACGTATTAAAATAATCCACAGACTCTGGGTAACAAGGATCTGTGAATTACACAATTTGTTTCCACCAATTATTGAAATTATAATTTTACAATATGAGTTTTATATTCTATATCATTATAAACATTTTTTAAAAATATGACACTTTATATTTTGGACGGTATGAAAAATAACCATAATAAATGTGGTCACCAGAGTGAGGGATAATCAATTAATTAAGGTTACTAATAGTATGATCAAGATTATCATTAACCAGAGAATATGATTTTATCATATTTTATTTGTTTATATTGAATATTGACGTCTAATTTTCCAAAATATAGCCACTAGTTACCATTTTTATATCATTATGGACAATATATTGCTTTTAGAAAATAATAATTGAAAAATGTAACTCTCTTGACTTTAATAACAATATAATATTTTTATAAGTGTAAAAATATAATATTATTTGTTATAAAAGTATATTGTAAATAACAATTCATTATTTAGTTCAAGGAAAATTATCTATAATTTTCTCTCCAAATAATTAAATTAAATTATTTATAAACACTAACACTATATTTACATAATTAATAGAACAATTAAATACTTCATATCAATAAATGACACTTGTAATATAATATGGATGAATTACAGAGATTATTGAATTTTTATGATATATCAGTGTCACTCCCATGTTATGGTTTTTAGTTATTTATTCTAAATATACATATCATATCCCTATTCCACGGGTTTCTATTGATGTTATTGAGAAAACTGGAAAACATTGGTTTTTGCAAGGGTTGGTTCATGGCATGCACATGATTTAGGGAAACCGTGTACCTTTCCATGATGATGTTATGCAAAGTTTTCATTTTTTGTGCAGTGGCATATCGTATGTTTAGTGCAGGGTTTGTAAACCATGCACTCTAACCATGTGACATTTCCTTCATCAACAGTGAGGTGTACAAAATTGTCATATGTTTCAGAAACCCTACTTGGAAAACCATGCGAGTGTCAAGGTCATTAAAAATTATGAAATTCATAAACTTCACCCTCAATATTATACCCAAAGTCACCTTTTTTCTACCCCAATTAGGATTTTCAACCCCAGGTGCACCTCCCCCACATTATCCTCTCCCTTAGGCCTTATTTTGGTGGTATTTTTGGCTTGGATTAATCAGGAAAAACTCAATTATGTCCCCCCACTCTTAGTTTCACCCCCTTTTCTATTGATTTACCACTTACTTCTACGGGTTTCACTTCTCCATAGGGTATGGTGCCATGTTTACAATTAGATACTCTTTTTTGGGTTGAATATTTATTTTCACGTTTTGATCAAACCATTAACATGTGATATTGAGGAGGAGATAATGTTTTCAATAATTTTATGGACGTTTCATCACTCATAGTTGGTGGTTCTATCCATAAACAGTATTTTATGATTTTGATATCTTTTCATGAGTATTTAAATGTGTCTTATGATCCATTTTCATATATTAAAGGTAATTTTTAAAGGTTTTGATATGAGTACAAATTTAATGTGGGTTTTCCCAATCAATTTTGGGTGAATTTCAAGTGTGAACCGATGAAGTGAATATAAATATTTTTAATAAATCATGAAATTTTTTGATTAATCAAACAAGTTGCGTAGATCATGTTTTGAAATGGACCAGTTGATTTAAAATTGATTTTGGATATATAAATGGTGGTTTAATATGTTTGTTTACAGTTTTTAGATTATGCATATGTTAATGTTATGTTGTATGTGATATGTGAAATAGTAATTTAGAACAACTGGGGAACATGGTTATAAAGGTGGGAAAACAAGGACTAGTAAACTAGAAGTCTTAGAATTGGTTCTTCTCATATTCATCTATAAGGATTGGTGATTGAACACCAACTAAATGATATTGAGGATTGGAGACCACATGGCCCATGTGGTGTCCCCTTTTAGTGACTCGTTCATGAGAACGTGGTTACTAGTGATTTCTATAACACATTTCAATGAGATAAAATGCACGTACTCTCCGATTTCAAGATAGTACCTAGAGGATTTTCCAGTGACATAATAAACTTTTGATATATTGTATTTATCATCAGAATATTGTACACATTATTGATTACTTAAAAAGAATCCATGTTTTCCTTTAAAATGTATTCCATAAAAATGTTTGTAGTTTTTTATTGTAAAACATGAGTGATTATTTATGTTATAATGGTTGTACATGACATCTATTTTTTTGGGTGGCATTATATTGGGATTATGCTCACACCCTACATACATCATTGGGTATAAGTAGACTTGATAATGAGTTACAAATGTAATGGAAGGATGTTTTGAGATGGTGGTTTGATATGATATTGGTATTCCATGATAGGTTTTGTATTGGTGTCTTGAGAATTATGATTCTCTTAGTTCATGGTTGTTTCTTTTATTGTATGGTTTTTTATATTATTTTAGTGGATTTCAGATTTTTTAAAATTTTGTAGTAATTGAATTTTTGAATTCGTATTCCATGTTTGGTTATGATTGTGCATCATTGGATTATTTATTATTTTTGGGTTTTTATGTTTCTGTAATTCTGTGAAATCATTCAAAAGGTATTTTATTAATACATGGGAACTAGATTATAGTCTATGGGGATTGGTTATTCCCTTCATTATAGGCCATATGCAGGGTTTGGTGTTGTGTTGGATACCACACATTCATGGTTTGTAACAAATTTTTTTTAGAGAATGTCATTATTTTTTGGGTCATGATATTTGTGGATGAGTCTAGATTGGATGGAGCTAGGATTATTCAAGAATTAGGATCATGTGGTTAGTACGATTAATAGATATCACACCTCATGACTAACATTGATTCTCCATGGAAGGACTAGATTTGTGTTTAACTTCTCCTCTAGGTGAGGCATGAAGGCTGCAAAGTATATGTGGAAACTTATAGGAAGTGACATAGTTTGTGTTGTCATATAATTTTAATGAGTTTGGGTTTTCTCAATTTACGGAAATTTGGTATTTGTTTACATTTTTTAAAATTTTATGAGTGTTATTATTAATGATTTTTAATGTGATTATTTATTTTTTGTAGAAAAATTACACCGAATTAATTATTATGGAACCATAGGAAGAGGTCCGAGAGAGTTTTCCCTCATCAATTGATCAGATATTATTGGAAATTCTGGTTTCAGATATCCATGCATTGAGATAAGCCGTGGGTTCTATATCTACTCATGTTAGAGAATCCCATGTAGGTCTCAATATGGATGAGGCTCATGAGTTCATTACGAACATGCATCATTCCTTTCGAGGTACCACAAAACCTCATGAAGTGAAGGAGATGATTGAAAAGATAGAACATATATTTGAACTTTTCAACCTTCCATGTTAGATCGTGGGAAATGTGATTCATTCATGCTTGAAGGTCCCATTCATAAGTCATGGTACATAGTATCCCAAGCTGTAATGTTGGAGCAGATGCCCTACCAGGAATTCAATGAGGTTTTCATGGATCAATAATGTCATGAAGATTTGGCCTATGCTAGATCTATAGAATTAATTCATCATTTTATGGGGGAACATCCTATGTTAAATTTATTATAACTCTTTGTGATATAGTTTGGTATACTCCCAAAATAGTTTCCAATAATCATATGAAGGCTCAATGGTTCAAGAGCGGGTTGCGGCCAGTGGTCTATTCTCAAGTAATTCTATTTTAGTTGAAGACATATGGGAAAGTGTTTTACAATGCATGTATCGTTGATATTGACCACAAGATCAGTTCTGGATAATCTTGAGATATGATAAAAATGGTTAGAGGAATCTCATCTAAGAAAAAAATGGTTTTGATTGAGTATGGGATGAAGGGAGGAGGTAGTTTAGGCCATCCTTCAAAGTAGAAATTGTCTATAGCTTTTGATGTTGGGATAGTTGTGTGCTATCAGTGATGGAAATACGGAAACATACAATCTATGGTAACATATCCACCCAATCCTTTCAAACATATTTTATATATGGTACAGATGAATTATTTTTGAAAATTTATTCACCCATATGAGAATATAAAGACATCAATAACCACAAGAGGGATTTTAGCGCAGTTAGAGACATAAAGGATTGTGGGATCTTATTGTGGTGTTCATGGTGGTCAGAAGAGATCCCAAAATTTTTAGATTAAGTTAAATTCAGTTCCACAAGTATGTGGTCGTGCTCAAATGTAATTAGATACATGGAATCATCATCTTGTAGACCAAGCACTAGTGGAACTCTATACAGGGACTTTGACAGTTTTAAGAACCATTTTTATTGCAACATTTATTTGTGATCGGTATTTTTGATATTAGTGCATCATCGTAGATTAAATATTCATTTCTATTGATCCTATTGATATTTTCCACCAAGGTCATGTTGTATGTGATGGATGTAGTAATTTCATTGGGTATAAATCGAGAAAAGGGTCTCAAGTGTCCATCTTATGCATTCACTGTATCAAGTGTCAATCTCTATTGGGATTTCATTGTCTTTGATATGAAATTATTTTATTTAAATTTTTTAATTAATTTGATTATTCAATTTCATTCTCATATCAAATATTATCGGTATTATGTCAGTTTTTTTGAACATGATAGAGGTACCTAGGTTTTTCATGGTGAATGTGATCTTCTATTGGGGCATGCTGGACATCCACCCCGAAAATTAAAAAACAATGTTTTGTCGTTATCACCTCACATTATGGAAGATTATGGTGTTCTTTCTGACGGTGTATTGCCTAATGTGGTTGATGAGTTCACAAATGTATTTATTTATGATTTTCCAGGATTCTCTATGGACAGGTATGTAGAGTTCTCAAAGGATTTGGTGCCAGTAACGCATCCGATATCTCTTCCCTCATTTCATATGTCCCCCAAAGTGGTGTGGGAATTAAAGTTATAACTAGATGGTTTATAATCCAATGGATTTATTCTCTAGATAATATATCCTTGGGTCATAAAAATTTTGTTTTCTAAAAAATATGAATGATATATTAGGATGTGTATTCATTATCGAAATATAAATAAGGAAACCATCAATAAAATATATACTTTTTCCACAAATTGATGACCTATTTTATCAGATTAAAAGATAAATCTTGTTCTCAATGTTCTAATTTCATCTAGTTACCACAATTTTAGGGTGAATAAGTATAATATCTGAAAAATGGATTTTTAATGTATGTTCATCCATTATGAGTACGTTGTTATTACTTTCAGGATGACTAATGCTCAAGAAGATTTCATATAACTTATGAGTAGGGTGTTCCATCAGTATCTCTATTCTTTTTCAATAGTATTCAAAGAATACATATATGACTATTCTAAATCTAAGCAAGATCTTGAGTATCATTTTTGATCGTTTTGGGAACACTTCAGTACCATCTCTTTTATTCCATGTCTACAATGCGTACCTTCTGGGTTAGAGAGGTAAATTTTCTTTGCCATGTGACCTTTGAATAAGGGGTTTTGGTGGTCCCCATGAAGATCAACGTAGTCATTACATTTGAGTAGCCAAATAGAATGATTGACATTAGAATCATTCTTGGAATACTGAGATATTAAACTCATTTTGTTCTACATTTCCATTGTCTTTCATAACCCATGACTTCACTCACCTAGAAAAGGGTGAAGTTCAAATGGGGCCCAAAATCTTAATCATCTATCAGGGTGTTAAAGTGGAAGTTACCTACCACTACTTTGATGATATTAATAGAATATGGAAAGGGATATAAGGTTTGTTGTGATGCTTTGGGTTGTGTCTTGGATGAGTTCCTACACAGAATGACCATGTGGTGGTGTAGGCTCTCACCAACACTAAACACAAGAAAGGAACTATCTCACCCAATAATTGGACATAAAAGTGGTGATGCATGATATGAAAATGTTCCACCCTAATTTAGTTGGTGAGAAATATTTAGTTTATTATGATCATAAGAGATTAGGCAACAATTTTCCCCGAAATATTTAAACATGAGGCAAAAACATTTCCTTGAATATTTACCGGACATTGAATTCGATAAATATTATAACCATGGAAAAGGGAATATTGTGGTAGTTTCCCTTAGAATAAAATTTTAGGGCATGCCTTATGTTTTTCCTTTGACGAGTGGATATCTATGGATATCTTCACTCAGATGGACATGGAGACTAAAAATTATAATGGAGGTGCGTTCTTGGACTATACCTATTTAAATCCTTGTATTTTATAGTTTATTTTGCACAAATAGCCCGATGATGAGTTTTCCCTGTTGTATATGTTGTTTTATAATGGTGGGGAGACACCTTATGATTTTTCGTTGACTCTCAAGGGAATTCAGAGTTTAAAGGGATACTCTATGACACCATTGTCATTAACAAATGTGGTGATGCAGGATAGCCATCAGTCTCAGTATTCATGTAATCCTGGTGTTACTAAGATATATTATGATGTTAATTAGAATTTCATGTGGACATGAATGGTGTGTGATGTAACTGACATAATTTCATAGTGTTTTACATGCCATCATGTTAAATCATGTCACCAAAGACCATATAGTTTGTTTATCAACTACATTATCCAACCTAGAAGTGGGATGATGTCACCATGGACATTATTATTGGCATGAATTTTAAACCAATGGGGAATAATGAAATATGAATAGTGTTCTATCATCTTACCAAATCATCTAATTTCATTCCTATCAGAGATTCAGCCAAAAGTGGATGAGTTGAGCTTGTTGTAGGTTCAAGAAATACTAATGGTTCATGGTGTTCCATCTGAAATAATTTTTGATCGGGACCCCCATTTCACAAAAAACATTTTAGAATTCCTTTATAAGAAAATGTTGTCATAGATTATGTTATGAATGAAATAGGTTCCTCAAATAAATGTTCAGATGGAATGAGTGAATTAAATCAAACAATACATGCTTCGAGCTTGCATGTTGGATTTCGAAGAATCATGGGATGACCATTTGGGAGGAGTTGTTTTTCAAAAAAAAAATATCCACCAATTCAAGATTTTAATATATCCTTTTGAAGAACTATATAGTTAGTTGTTTCGGTCACTATTTTGTTGGGCTAAGATGTGTGAGCCCTCACTGTTGGGAAAAAAATTACTGAAAGAGACTTACATGAAGGTAACTATGATTAGAAAATTCTTGTTGATAGACTATTGTCATCAAAAATATTATTATGATAAATGAAACTAATATATATTATGTTATATGGGTGACTATGTGTTCTTGAATGTTGAACCTCACTTAGGTCATCTCTATTTGGGAAAGCAAGGGATGTTATTGAGGGGGTATAATGGAACCTTTGATATTACATAGATGGTTGGTACGGTGGAATAAAATATATATTTTCCTTCATAGATGACCTCAATTCTTAATTTTTTCCATGTATCTCAACTGAATATGTATAAACCATATTATTCTCAGGTAATAAATTAGAAACAGATAGATTCAGACCTTGATTTTCCATGTTTGGGATGTTTTGTGTGGATTTTTTATTCCCAATAAAATGTGTTTTTATGGAAATATATTCAATGTATATGTGGGATTTGGTCATGGTAATGATATTAATGAGACTGTTGAGTTGGTATGGAGTATGATAATCTCCTATGATACCAACTGATGGATCAAAATGATACTCTAGATACACAATATACAAGAGGGAGGTTGAATTGTATACTTTAAAAAAATATTGAATGAGATTGTGTATAAAAAAATTCAAAACACCTCTAATTCAACACAAAAGATTGATTCCAGAAATATGATTCCGAGAATGCAATTCAAGAAAACTAAATCTGGAAATGAAACATTACAAAAGATTACAATGATAAATATTCTACCTTAAAGCATATAGAATCTTACTAAATTAGAGTGTACAAGTATAAGGAAGTATAATAAATTTATACTTTCCTCAAAAAACAATATTACTACTAAAATATAATAGCAAAACACTACAAGTAACAAGTAGTAAATATTTTAACCCAAAGAGTATGGTATCCAAAAAACTTGGATAAAGGTCCCTTGATTTATACTTTCAAGAAACTCTATCTTACCCACACCACGGTAAGCACTCAATACGAAGATCGGATTCTGTCTTCCTATCTCTGCAAGCCCCCAACTTCATGGTAGTGGACACCTCTATCTTCTTATCCCCATAATCCCTCGAATATAATCAACGACATTCAGAGACACAGGAAGTAATCCTGCACAAAGAAAAGTCTGAACAAGATGTTCAAATTTTCTTCACGTAGCCTAAGAGTTTATAAGAGCCTATCTCTCTCTAGAAATCACATAAACAACATGTATGTATGTTCTGCCAAAAGTTAAAGTCATCATCTTGTTTAGATGAGCTTCTATTTTTAGAAAAAGCTCCAACAGTTGGATCCCTCCTCCAACGGCTATATTTTTCATTGAATTTTGGAGGAACCTGTACACGTGTCACTCAAACAATGGATTGTTAGTAATTGAATGCATGAAATATTTTTGTAACTAAATCAGGACTAGTAAAAAAATATGGTTACATAACTAAATTCAATTATTCGGAATGTATGAAAAATGAAAGTCTGGAGTCTTCCCAAAAACAATTAGGAGTCCATAATACAAGAATATTTGGATTCTGTTTTTATGATAATTCAGAACCTGTATTGTATAGAATTCTAGAGTATGAATTCATATGAGTTTGTAGTAATAATTCATATTAATTCAGAGTCTGAATTTGTAAAAGATAGGAGTTTGAATTCATAAGAATTTAGAGTCTGAATTTATAAATGTTCGGAGTCTGAATTCATTAGAATTTGGAGTCTGAACTCATAAGAGTTCGGAGTCTGAATTCCGAGAACATAGAGTCCGAACTCATTTGAGTTCAAAGTCTAAATTTAAAGAACTCGGAGTTAGAACACATAAGAGATCTAAGTATGAATTTAGAGAACTCATAGTTTGAATTCAGATTCTGAAAACTGAATGCTCTATATCTAAGTATTATTTGATTCCAGGGTTTTAGATATGAAACCAAAATTTACCGTTAGATGAAATAATGAAAAATGGAAAACATTTTAATGATAAATTTCATTGGGGAAGGAAATTTTCATTATGAATGTAAAACATAGCATAAAATTATATTTTCCTTAGGATAAGATGTTTTTGATTTTAAAAAGAAGATGAAATGGGGAAGAAATAAGAAATCCTTATTGACTCAACAATCTACCCAAACAAGAAGGAATGGAAAATTCATAAGGAAACCATATTGACTCAAAAATATCCCCCTTTTTGGAAATCACAAACATCCTTATGAAAAAGAATATATAAGGACTTAGAAAATGTTTTCCTATACTTTGAAAGTAAAACTTATCTCCCTTCAAACATGAGAAATGAAGAATAGGACTAACTCCATCTTAGGATTTGTGGCACTAAGGATCATATTCTATATTTCCAGAATGAGATTTTTCATTATCTTGAATACATAAATAATTTTAATGAAAACTACTCCTTAGATAAACTCCACCATTATTAGGGAAATTTCTTCTTTTCATAGTGTTATTTTTCACTTCCCCCCATTTTTTATTTTCAAAATGAATTTGAGGGAATGGAAAAAAAATTATGTTACATAAAATATTAGTACAAAGCATCCCAAAAAATACAAGAAACCAAAATTTCATAAAGATAAGAAGAATTATACATGGAAAGAAATTTAAAGAATAGATCTGATTTGGTCTATAATGTATCCTCTTACTTTGGCATCAACTTCTTCAAAATGGATTTCATCTTTTTGAAATCACTATGATCTTCCTCAGCTCACATTAAAATATGATCCTGGTCATCATCTTTTTTCTCAATATCATTGATTTTATCTTCCTGAGCCTTCAGAGCCTCTTCTTGAGCCTTCAAGACTTCTTCTTATTGGAAAATCTTATCTTCAATCTCAATCCGAAGATCCCTTCACTCTTCCAACTTTGGGAAACTGAGTATATATTTCTATTCAAAATGTTTACTTCTTACATCCGAGTATTCTTCTCAAGAGTTTTCTTTTTCTCAAATATGTTCATGATATCCTTGGTCTTCCCATATTCTATGTAAAATGCCTCCATGACACTATCATGGAACTCATCAAGGCATTTCATGTCTTCTTTGATTTTCCTTTAGAAAATGGTCATCTTCAAGAATGATCTTTTGTAGGCTTCATAGTTGATGAAAAAAGACTTGAAATCTTCCTCCCGTTTTACACAGTTATCCTTCACCATGGATACTGAATCGAATTTTCAATTTTGGGTCTGTTAGAGTGTTTGGCATCTCGAGTAAATATTTGAAAATATTTGAATAGTCCCTAAAAGATTCTTTAATGACTGAACAATAAATTCTAATCCAAGGGATGATGATTCTGAATCTAAAACATTGCTTGGGGAGGGCTCTTCCTATATCTCAACATGTTTCCTCTTCGAAGATCCACCAACTTCCTTCTTCTTCACAACAACATTACCAGCTGTATCAATAACCACCTATTATCCCTTATCAGCTTTCAGAATGGCTTCGTCATCCGAAGATTCATGTTCACTGTCAGATAGCTGAATAATTTTATCATCATCTATCTCTTCTTTCTCATCTCCTACCTCAAAATCCTCAGGTTGAATGAAATATCTATTAATACATTCTTCTTCAGATATCTTATCTTCTTCATCACCATCCTCTACATCATCCTTCCCAGGAGTAGCTAGCATTTGTTGTTTGGCTTGAGATGTATGGATTGAGAGTTTCTCAGATGAACTCTCGTTACCATGAAACTCTTATACTTGATTAATGAGATATTCAGTATCACCAATACCTTTTTCATTCACTACTTATTCAGATTTTTCTACATCTTTTTCATTGAACTTTTCCAGAGGCACATACTTCTTTCTCGGGGTATTAGGTAAGGCTTCTACCCAGAAGGATTTTGGTACTGGGATACTCTCAGATGCTTTCTCAGTATCCCTCAAAATGGATTGCATAATCTCTGCATTATTAGTCTTCTTCTTTATATTCTTTTCATTTTATTCCTTTTCTAGATCCTCAACTGTCTTCTCCTTCCGAGATTTTGCTTTAGCAGGGTCTAGTCCAAACATGGGACACCCTTCTTTCATGTTCTTTTAATCTTCCTTCAACATTGTAACTACCTCAACCGGATAGGCTTTTTGTCATCTTAGGAATTTGAGGTGCGTATGGGATCTCCTTAGTCTATAGGGTTTTTTCCTTTTGTTACACATCCTTTAAATTCCTCTTCCTTGTACCCTTTTTGGAAGTCTTAGCCACTTCATGTTTCTTCCGAATAGCTTTAGTCTATTCTTATTGAAAATCATAAAATTATCTGAAGTCTGTAGAAAATCCAATGTTCATTATTTTTATGGTATCATCACTGAATAACATGACATTGAAATTACTTGTCATAAAGCTGCAAGGAATTTTAAAATATTCTAAGCACCGAACAATTAACTTGGAACGAATGGCTGGATACATGATTATATGAGCCTTCATGTTTTCATTCTTAATATTATCAATTCTATTGAGAATATGCTTAACCAAATTGACCTACCTTAGGTTCACCAGAAAATATAAAATATACATGTAACTTTTCTTCAATGTTTCTTTGACCCCTTTTATCAGAATGATGAATCCTTGAACCCATAATTCTAGAATTTGATGATTTGTAGACAAGTGTGTGATCTTCGGGGTATTACCATCTATAAGGCCGAGACACTCCATAGCTTTGACCTTAAAAAAATTCCTTGATCATCTGGAAAATTTTGTGGGCAGAACTCTGCCTCACCCTAATAGGGAACTCTAATTAATATCATCCTTGGTGTATGAAAGAACATATTTCCTTCTATAGCTCTTGAACAAAAACATCTCTCTACCTTCTTCCATGATGAAAATAAATGATTTATAAAACTCAACTATCATGTCTGGATATACTAAATATTGATCCCTTTGCATCAATATGCAAATACTCTCCCATCCATTCAGCTTAATGTTCTTCGAGATGATCGAATCATACATAACAAAGATGTTCAGATGCACTAACCATTCTCGATAAATCTACCACTCCGAGATTTTATTGACAGTAGACATATCTTTTTGAGAGGATTCTACTACAGACATTCGGATTTGATCAAGTTCTAAGAAGTTCAGAATGGGATTAAGTAGAAGGGAAGATCATTAGCACACACAATAATTGGAATTGATGCGGGCAAACCATTTGAGGGTCCTTTATATAGGTGTTTGAAGTGAGGCTTCATCGTCCAAACTCCATACAATGGCTAAAAATCTTTCTGATCTAATCCGACGGTCAATATGATTGTCGCAAGGAAAATTTGGATCCGATTTTTTTATTTTTTTAATAAAAACAATCGGATTTTAAAAAAAGCAAATCTAAAAAATTTAATAATCAAAAGAAACTACCAAAAAGTAAAGGATGATTACAAGAACTCACAAAATGAAATATACCATTCAGATTTGTAGGAATATTATTCCTAATGGGGACAATGTTTCTTGAAGACCTTTTGAATCCAAATTTTTTTTATTACGATCAAACAATGAAAATATATATTACGTAAATTTTATGTAGGAAATTATTCATTATGAAAAATTTGAGTATGAAAATATTCATTAAGAGAAATTTGAAAAAAATATGAGTGAATATTTTCATTAAAAAAATTTGAAAAATCTGACTATGAATATTTTCATAAAGACTGATTTGAAAAATCTAACTACCAAAATTTTCATTAAGAAAGATTTGAAAAAATAACAAGGAAATTTACTCCCCCAATGAAAATGAGTTTATTACTGTAAGAAGATTGGTTTCAAAAGAATGTTAAAAATGAATATTACGTTATGGTTATCATTCCTAACATTTACTTAATGTAAAAAAATCTATCTGAGGGTAATGGTTTTGTGAAAATATCAGCAATTTGAACTTGTGTTCTGATAAATTGAATAATGATATCTCCTTTTTGTGTGTGATCCCTATGAAAGTTAAGCCTTTTATCTATGTGTTTTGCACGAGAGTGATGTGAATTGTTTTTACTTAAGGAAATGTCACTAGTATTATCACACAATATTTGGGTTTTGGTAAAACTCTTACCGTAGTCTGTGAGTGTATGTTGCATCCACAACACTTGAGCACAACAACTTCCCACTGCTACATATTCAGATTCAACAATGGAAAGTGCTCTTGATTGTTGTTTCATACATGACCAAGAAACTATTGAATATTTTATGAAATGACATGTTCTGGATGTAATTTTTATATCCATTCTATATTCTCCAAATTATGCATCCAAAAAATCTTTAAAATAAAATCATTTCCAGAAGTATAAAAGATTCCTAAATCCAAGGTTCCCATTAAGTTGCACAAAATTCATTTCTCTGCCTTTTAATGAAATTCCTTAGGATTGGATTGATATCTTACACATAAGTATATTGAAAACATTATGTTTGGATGACTAACTATCAAGTAATGTAGACATCCTATCATACCTCTAAATATTGTTTGATCTATTGGTTCCCCTGATTCATGAATATCAAGTTTATATGAGGTACTGATGTAGTACTTAAACTCTTAGTGTTTTCATATCCATAATTTTTAAAAAGATATTTTATATACTTATGTTGGGGTATATAGATTACATCGGATTTTTTAGAAATTTTAAATCCAAGGAAAAATGTAAACTCATCCAGTATAGTCATTTCAAACTCAGATTTCATTAGATCAACAATTTAATTGGTTAATTATTGATGTGTTGAACCAAATATAATGTCATCATCATAAATTTGGTCAATCAAAACTTTTTTATCTTTCCTTATAAAAAGGGGTGTATCTGCATTTCCCTTAATATAGATATTTTGAAGTAATAATCATGTAAGCCTATCATACCAAGCATGAGGGGCATTCTTAAGCCCATAAAATGCTTTGGTTTTTTATAAACATGTTCAGGTTGTTTTGTATCACCAAAACTATTAGGTTGTTCAACAAAAATATCCTCATGTACAAAACCATTAAGGAAAGCACATTTCACATCCATTTGAAAATTTTTGAAGTTGAAGAATGCTGTAAAGGCAAGTAAAATACAAATAGATTCATGTCTAGCTACGAGAGCATATGTTTCTTCAAAGTCTATTCCTTCTTGTTGATTATAGCCTTTAGAATAAAATCTAGCTTTATTTCTTATGATTATTCCATTTTTAACACATTTATTTTTGAAGACCCATTTTACCCCAATAACATATGTTTCCATAGGTCTTTCAACCAATAACCAGAATTTATTTCTTTCGAATTCATTTAGCTCATATTTCCTAGTTTTTATCCAATCAACATCTACTAAAGCATCATCAGTGCTTTTTGGTTCTAATTGGGAAAGTAATTATAGATGTTCTACTTCATTTCTTAAGAAACTTCTAGTCCTTACAAGTTTCGTAACATCAACAATGATACAATCACATGGATGATTGTTTAGAAACATCTGGGTTGGGTTTTGTAAAACCTATTCATCAACATAGGGTAGAAATTATATTGGGGTAAATGCTTCAGAAACATTTTCTTGAAAGTTTTACTAATCAGAAATATCTTCTATCAATGGTTGATAATCAGATTTTGAAAACACAACTGAAGATTTAGGTTGAGGTTGTTTGAAAACAAAATTACCACTTTCAAAAAATTTGACATGAACTATTTCGTTAACAGTACATGTATTTTTGTTGAAAACTATATAAGCCTTAGAAGTTGTGGAGTATCCTAAGATATTTCCTACATCTGATTTTGGTGAAAATTTGTGTACATTATCTTTAGTATTCAAAATGAATACCTTTCAACCAAAAACCATGAAGTATGAATATCTAGGTTTTCAACCATTCCATAAATCGTAAAAATGTTTATTAAGAATAGGTCTAATCAAAACTCGATTTATAGTATAACAAAACATACTTACAGCTTCAGGCAAAAACAATTTGGCTCTAGAATGCCAACTAAACATCGTTCTAGTTATCTCTTGAAGAATACTAGTTATTCTTTCAATAAAACCATTTGTTTTGAGTGGTTCTTGGTTCTATGAAGTTACGAGTAATTCTTTTTTTACTACAAAAAGATTCAAAATTATAATTTTTAAATTCTCCTCCATGATCACCCTGAATAGTTATCAAAGGATGGTTTTTCTCATTTTTTACTCGGGATATAAAACATTTGAAATAAGAAGGAGCTTCAGATTTCTTTTCTAGAAAATAAACCCATGTAAATATATTGTAATCATCAACTATGACAGACACATAAAATTTTCCTCCAATGATTCCGGTTTTTATTGGACTAAAAAGATCCATATGCACTAACTATAATGAATCAGTAGTTTAGACGTCACCGATAGATTTAAAACATTATTTATGTTGATTTCCAAATTGAGAAGGATCAAAAACTTTTTAATAATCAATTCTAAGCTCAGGTATATCTTTATATAGTCTTTCCATAGAATGTGTGTATATTTTCCAAATGTTATAGTGTCCTACCCTTCTATACCATAACCATGAATGGTCTTCCATTTCCCTAAGGCTAGGTAGGTCTTGGCTCCTATGGTATTCTATGTTTAGTGTGTAATCTTTCTCATGCCTATGGGCAGAAAGAATACACTCTTTCTTGGAATTCTGTACTAAGCACTTTTCATTCCAGAAATTCACAAGGTAACCTTCATCACATAATTGAATAATACTAATGAGGTTGTTCTTAAGACCATTAAAAAATAAAGAATTTTAAATCAATGTTTTTTCAAGAAGAATGATGTTACATATACCAATAATTTATCCATTAGAATTATCTCAAAATGTTACATTTCCTCCATTCGTATTGAGAATATTTTAAAGATATTTTTTTTACCAGTCATATGTCGGTAACATCCACTATCCGTGTACCATGTATTGAAGTTGTTACTTTCGTTATTTTCCTAAAAATAAGAATGTTAGTCTTTCGTAATCCAACCATTGATGGATCATGAAATTTCAGAAAGAAAAATCTTAGGTACCCACATTTTCTTAGGAAAATAAGCATTATGAAACCCTAAAGACTGGGTTTTGTTTAAGGAACAATTTTTTTCCCAATGTCCACCACACTGGCACTTGTTGCAGAAGGGAGAACATTGAGGAACAAAATAATTGTTACTAAAAATTGGTTTTGAACTTGTAAAACCAAAACCATAATTATTCCTAAGAGTATGGATTTGAGAATACATCTTATAAATGTTTTCCTTACCTAATTTAATGTTTGATAAACACTTCCTCAAGGAAAATATTTTCGACTCTAGTCTAATAAATTTGTTCTTGTCTTCCAAAAAATTTGTTTTAGACCTAGAGGTATGCTCGAAAACATTTTTCATAGAAATTACATTTTCTAGATCATTAGAATGTTTATCCTTATAAGAATTTACTTTCTCATGATTTTTTGAAATATTTGAAAAATCAAAGGTTTTCTTATCATGATCTTTAGAAAGATCTGATATTTCAATAGTAATTATCAATATCATAGAATTTTCCTTATCAACCATTTTGTTGAGATTAGAATTTTCATTCTAATTAAGCTTAGTAATCATAGATTCTTCTTTATAGGTAGTTAAAGTATTATCTTCATAAGAATAAGATTCATCATTAGAAGATTCATAATATTTTATATCACTTTAACTAGAATTCCATGATACGTTGGTCATCGATTCCGCATTGTGTACCTTAGACATTAATCAACAATTTTTAATAGGAAGTCTGGCTATTAGACCAAGATTTTTCAATCTAGAAGATTCATAATCTGATGATACATCAAAAGAGTCCCCACTACTAGAACTCTCGGTGTCATTAGCTTTCATGAATTTCTTAGCTTTAGCTTTGTAGTACTTATTTATGTTTATCTCAGAATGTTTTTACATTATTTCCTTTCTGTTTTGCATAGGAAAATCTTGTCTTATATGTCCATCTCTTTTGAATTCATAACATGTGACTTCTAAATCAATATTATCATTCCTTTATTTCTTCTTGTATCTGGATTGAAAATTCGTCGGTCCAATAATCTTCTTCATCCTTCGAGCAAGATTTGTTATCTCATTTTCTGATGATTCACTTCCGATAGATCCATTTGGATAATAACCTTCTTAGATTTTGATCTAGAAACTCTCTTTGAAGTTTTGTCTTTCATATGATTTGACGTAGTTTTAAAAGTAACTCCTCCATTACCATTCTTATTTTTAACATTTTCGACATCTATCCTCATTCATGTCTCATTTTGATGAAGTGTTCCAAATATTTCATTATGATAAATATTAGTGACCTTTCTATTCTCATAAATAGTTTTTCTCTAGGATTCCCACTAATTGGGAATGATGCGTATGATTTTATCCACAAGAGCCTCATAATCTAATACTTTTTCTCCCATGGATTATATACTGTTCAAAATTGTAATAAATCATTGTTTTACATTGATTTTTGATTCTCCATAATGAAATCTAAAGCCATGTTATTCAGCTATTAACAAATCTTTCTCTTGTATCTATTACTTTAGAAGTACCAAAATTTGAATCTTCATGTTTCTTATAGATACTATTTCAAGGTTCACATAAAGATATTTAACAATAGATTATCCTAGTCATGGAACATAGCAATGTATAGCATACCTTATAATTCTGTTTATATTCATGATTTTCTTGATTGGTGAATGTACAAACATCGTTATCTTTGATTTTATATCCTCCAGTAAGAATATCAAAATTATCCACTCCAGTATTGATAATAAATGTCTTCATAAAATATCCCCAATACTCAAAATCATTCCCTTAAAAATTGGAGGTCTTTTTGGCTTCATGTTGTGTATGGAACCAATATTGATTCCTGCCATCTCAAACATAAAATCTATCCACACAAACTTGTCAATAATAAAAGTTTGTAAACAAAAGAAATACTAAGAAAAAACAATATAACTATAGTTTCTCTAAGAGAAATATAAATCTGAACACTATGATTCTGGAAATTTTATTCCAAAAATAATAAGAAGAAGAATTCTCTTCTGAATCTAATCGTGAGATTAATTCAGATTGAACCAATCCTCTGATAATAATTGTTGAGTTAGTAAGGAGTATGATAATCTATTATGATACCAAGTGAAGGATCGAAATGATAATATATATACTCAATATACAAGGGGGGGGGGGGTGAATTGTATACTTTAAAAAAATCCTTAAGGAAATTTTTTATAATCCAAATTCACAACACCTATAATTCTACAAACTTGGTTGATTCCAGAAATATGATTCCAAGAATGAACTTCTAGAAAAGTGAATCTGAAAGTGAATCTTAACAAATGTTTACAAAGATATATATTCTACCTTAAAGAATATATAATCTTACTAAATCATAGTGTACAAGTATAAGGAAGTATTATATATTTATGCTTTCCTCAACAAACAAAAATACAGTGGAAATGAAATATGAAACACTGCAAGTACCAAGAAGTAAATCATTTATCCCAATGAGTAAGGTATTCAACCACATTGGATAATGGTCCCTTGATTTATACATTCAAGTATGTATATCATACCCACACCAGGTTAAACCCTCAATACAACAATTAGAATAGTTCCTGCTATCCCCACAAACCCTCAACATCAGGGTAGTCAGCACCTCTGTCTTCCTATCCCCGGAAGCCCTCGAATGTTCTCAACAACATTCAATGTCGCATGATGCAATTCTGCACAAAGAAAAGTTTGATCATGTCATTCAAACATTCTGCATGAAGCCTCAGAGTTTATAAGAGCCTATCTCTCTAGAAATTACTTCAACAATATGTAAGTATGTTCTTCCAAAAGTTAAATTCATCATTTGGTTGAAATAGGCTCCTATTTATAGGCACAACTCCAACGGTCAGCTCCCTCCATCAATGGCCATATTTTTCCTTGAATTTATGAGGGATATGTAAATGTGTCACTCTAACAATAGTTAGTTAGTAACTGAATTAAAAACATCATTTTATAACTATACATTGAGTATGAAAAAATATGGTTACGTAACCGAGATCAATTATTCAGAATTTAAGCAAAATCATTGTCTAGTGTCAAATCAAAAACTATTCAGAGCCTATAATACAAGGTTGTTCAGATTTTTTTTAAGAGAATTTGGAACCTGTATACTATAGAATTCCATATTATGAATTCATATGAGTTCAATTTCTGAATTAATAAAAATTCAGAGTCTGAATTTATAAAAGTATGGATTTTGAATTAATAAGAATTCAGAGTTTGAATTTATAAAAGTTCGGAGTATGAATTAATAAGAATTCAGAGTTAGAACTCATTAAAGTTCAAAGTCTAAATTCAGGGAACTCAGAGTCAGAACTCATGAGATTTTGGAGTATGAATTTAGAGAACTCAATTCAGAACTCATATGAGATCGGTGTCTGGATTTAGAGAACTTGAACTCTGAATTCGGATCCTAAAAATAGAATGCTCTATATCTATTTATTATTTTATTCCGATGTTTTAAATATGAAACCAAAATTTACACTTACATGAAATAAGAAATAATGGAAAACATGGTAATGATAAATTTCGTTGGGGAAGGAAATTTTCCTTAAGAAAGTAAATCATATGGTAAAATGATATTTTCTTTTATATAACGTGTTTCTGGTTTTCAAAACTAGAAGAAGTGGGAAAGAAATAAGAAAACCTTATTGACTCAACAATCTCCCTAAACAAGAAGGAATGGAAAACTCATAAGGAAAACTGATTGACTCAACAGAGACATGTGATTGGATGTAGGGGTTGATCAAAAGTATCCTTTTTGTTTTTATGATCATGATTTAGAGTGACATTCAAGGACGAAATGTTTTTATGGTGGGGTAATTCTAACACACATGTTTTTTATCATATATTTATACTAATTATTTTTTTTCATTTGTTCCTTACAAGGGTTTAATTTGATTTTATAGATAAAAATTGAGATATTTGTCTTTGGGATGGGTGGTGCATGACATGCACATTGTTAGGGGAATCCTTGAACCTGCGATAGGAAATCATTTATAATGGTTTAATTTTTTGACAGAGTCATATAAAATGGTTAGTTCATGGTTTGTAAAACATTTATGATAGCCATGTGTCATTTACTTCTTGGATAGTGATGGTTTCATGGTAGCTACACTGTTTGGAAAAAAGGAGGGCAAACAATGAACATTTACAAGTCATTAAAAATCATGAAATTATTAAACTACCCACCTCTAAATAATCCCAAAATCCTTTTATTTCTAAAACTCTATTAATTTTCATCCCGATTTTAGCCTCTTACTTCTTATACAATCTATTGTGATACATTTTTCTGTGATATTTGGCATGGATTATTAATGAAACACACTTGTAAGTCCCACCGCTGTTTGTTTCTAACTCTTTTCATGTGTTTTATATCACCCATCATGGTGTTCCACTTTTATAATAGGAAGGTGTATTTTTGGGGGGTAATATATTAATTTTTTGGATTTAATATAAATTTGAATGGGTTCTAATTACCTCTAAATGGTTTGATTGAGATATTATTGATGTTTTTCACCGTGTTCTAGACGATTATTCACTCAATGTAGGTTGTTCGATGATTAAAAATTATTTGATGAATTTGATATGATTTCTTTTGTATTTAAATGAGTTTTTTGGTATATTTGTGTCTTGAAAAAAATGATTTCCAAGGTTTATGGGTGAAAATTTATTTTCACAACGCGTTTTTTTATATTTCATGTGTAAAACATTATTGGGAATTTGAATATGTTTTATAAATAATAAAACATGTTTGAAAATTTTTGCATGTGGTGAAGAACATTTATTTATTGGATTTGTTGTGTGTTTGGTTTTAAAATTGGTTTTGGATGTGTAAATGGTGGATTCAAATGTGTGTTTACATTAATTTTTTTAATTATTATTGAATGTAATATTTTATGTGATTCGATGAATGGTAATTATTCACAAAAATGAAACATGGGTATCATGATAGGAAAACTATGAAAAGTACTCTAGATGACACAGAGGTGGTTCCACCCAGATTCATTTTGTATGATTGATGATACAACAATAACTATGTGATATTAATGATCGGATACCACTAGGAAGACGGGTGATACCATCCCAGTAGCTCATTCATTAGAATGACGTTAGTTGTGGATAGTATTCCATATTTCACTAATATAGGAAGTACCTAGTTTCCCATTGGTTGATGGTTCCTCGAGGGTTTTCTTGTGAAAAATATCTCTTTAGAGAATGTGTATTTACCATTATCATATGGTACACTATGTTAGTTACATAAAAATAAAGTGTTTTTTCAATTAAAATGTTTTCCCTAAAAAGGTTTCAAGTTTATATTTTATACAATATACATGTTTATTAATATTATATTGTTTATAAAATCAAATCACTTTGTTGTGTGGAATCCAATTGGGTTTAGGCTAAAACCCTACATACACCATTGGTTTTAAGTATATTTTTTATGTTTGAAAAATATACGGGAAATATATTTGGAGATGGTGGTCTAGGATTCTTGTGGTCTTCCCTGACAGGTGTTTGGGTGGTGTCTTGAGTATGATGTTCATCTTGTTGCATGGTGGTTTTTGGCATGGTTTGGTTATTCTCATATTGTTGTTTCTTTTTTTCATTATTTGATTCAATGTTTTAAACCATGAATTTGATAATTGATTTATAATGTTTGGTAATTATTGTTCATCTTTGGTTTATTTTTTATTGTTTGTTTTTTTATGTTTATGAAATCAGTCTAAATCATTCAGAATGTATTTTATTATTTCTTGGGAACTATTTCCCAATTTCTGATGAACATGAACATCCTTTCGGACATTCCACGGGTTGGGTAATGTATCATATTTGATGGATCTCCAGCCTAGTTCATTATAAAAATAAATAATTTTGATTTTTAAGATATTATATTTTAATTCAATCTCTTATCGTGTTTTAATTAATGAAAAAATAATTTATTCATTTCATAAATTGGTTAATTATATTTTATGTACTTTAATATTGTTTTAAATTATTAAAAATAATAAAAATACTAAAATAGGTCATCTAGGATTATAAATGGTTGATAATATCATAACATGTAAAATTTTTATCTAAAATTTAACTTATAAGTAAAATTATATCTCTTTCGGTGTGAAAATTTTCATTACCATGATTAACGTTAACATTTTTTATCAAAGTAGTTAATCCAATGGATATGTATTGAAGAACCACTTTACCCTCTAAATTCATATTAATTAATTGGATTTCTACTTAATCCAACCATATATTTCAATCTATATATTATTAATACATTCATATAATTCTCATGAGATAAATTTTAAATTTAACCCCACCATTACCCTTTTTAAAAAACATTTTATCATCTGGAATGTCCAACCACTCCATAGTTATCATATCAACATCATCGATAACCATTTTTCAGGGAATGTGTTATTTGAATAAAATTACAATGATCATTAATAAGTTACCTTAATGGAGACTACTAAATAGAAATTAATCATATTACTCAACATTATTATATTTATTTATTAAAGTAACTCTAAAAATGGTATTTATCATTTAATTATAACTACAATATAATAAATATTTTGAAATATTATTATGAAAATTCAACATCAAATATCTTCCCTAGATTCAATCAAATGGGAATTGAAATTTTCCCTTGTGTGTATGTGTGGAGTACCACCTCCATGTTGGGATATAAATCATTTTGTATCAATATATTCCATGGATTGTTCTTATGATGGGATTCATGTTTTTTATATATTATTTATGATATTATTATTCTTCTATAATTAAAATATCTTATATACCTTCTTACATTCTCATCAATTTGAAAATGATAATATAGCTCATTTTTATATGGGGTCTACTACCTCCAAGAAGCAATGGAATATTTTTCCTTTCCAAATTACATTGGTGGTATTTATTAAACATTTAATGACTATATATAATATATATGGTATAAAATTGATTCTATGATGGTGATTTTTTATTTACCATACAATCATTCCATCTGTTATGAAATGGATGTCAGGTTTATATATACATATAGCCTACAATATCCATAAGATGTTATAATTTAATATTTTGTGGTTTGATATATAATATTAGTTAATTAATTTCGTTATTACCGATCTTTAATTATTATAAATGATTTTAAAACATGTATGTGGAATGATGAGACTTTTTGACTGTGATTTTTTTTTTCAAATTTATTAATGTGAGACACATGCGATATTCACAATTAATATTTTTTTTAAGTTCTATATGATACCCATTAATTTATTATAATATGATTGAAATTAGAATCGTGGGGATATTATTATCCAACTAAGGTTATTAATTGCATGATGTTTTTATTTGAATTAGCCTTAATTGGTTGGGGATTTATGTTTCAGTTCCATTTCAAATAGGATTATTTATAATTAAATTTAAATACATGAAATAAAATAATTTTTTAGATAAATCCCTATAATTTTTTTTCTATCCATGTTATTTATGTAAAATAAATTTTTCCCTTTCTTTCATACAACTATATGTACTCATGATATGGAAACAATGTTTTTATATAATTTTTTTATTATTCAGTCTGGAATCATTTTAATCAATGTATATATATTTTATAAAATGTTTATAATTATGATTTTGATATTTCTCTCAATATTGTTAAAATACATTTTAACCCATTATTAAATTTTTATTAATTTTTAAAGTAATTGTATTTTCATTTTCATAAAGTGTATATTTTAACCATTAATAAAAAAATAAAATGAATTCATTATTTTAATGTTCATAGTATAGAAGTAATATAACACCATTAATCCCAATAAATGTTTTTAATGTAACTTAACATGTTTCTAATTTTCTATTCAATGAAAATTTTTCATTATTATTTGTTTGATTTATAATTTTTATATATGTAATTTCAAAATTAAAAGGATATTTTCACAATAAATATTTTATTGATATTTTATATATATTATCATATATGATAACAACCTTTGATATTAATTACAATTTATGAGTGGCATAATCCAGTGATACCATCCTTATTATTTCCATATATGGTTTATGATTATGATGATATGATTTTAATGAAACAAACGTGCATTCCAAGGATTATTATACAATGAAATAAATAAATATTTATAAAACCCATCTTCATTACAATGGTTATATTACGAGGATGAGATTAATGTTTTATGATCATATGGAACTCATATGTATAGTTTTAATTATGTAACAAATGGGCCTGGAATTATATATCCCTCTAAATTATTTGTTAATGATTTATATCTCATGATTTAATATTTGTATGCTATTGTATATGATTGACCCACTATGGGTATAAAGTTCATATTATTGATCAAAAATGGGAAATAAGGGATGATTCTCGATTATTTATAATATTGAGAACTTGTTCTGATATCTAATCCCATATTATTTTTGTTCTTGTGATTTTAATATATGGTTCATAATATATTTATAATAATTCCTCTCTCTTATAAGTTATGTATTTTTATATGATAATGTTTTATTCCAGGGATCATGTTTACTAAATAAAATGATTGAATATGAACTTTTATGTTATGTTTATGATCACATACCATTATGTTTATGTTTTTTGTCATATGATCATTTATTGATATATTAAATGTATAACCTTTATATGCTTATGAGAAAATCCCTTCTAATGATTTCATTCCCCATTATATGATGAATGGTTTTAATTTGGGAATGTCATATTGGAATAATTTGAGATAGAAATTATGAGATATTTTGATGAATTTAACTAAATAGGTATTTTATTTTTCCAGTATCCAAAGACACATAAAATTTATATTTTTTATAAGGGGACCTATTGTTATATATTTAATAATAATAAGAAAATATGTAATACTTTTTATCAAATATCGTAAGAATATATAGTTATGGATGCGAATATGATGGAATGTGATATAATTAAATCAGTCATTTCGATCAAATTCATAAAACTCCATACCTCATTCTCTGACTATTTAGACATTACATTTTGAGTTGTCTTTAAAAAATTATGCATATATACTATCGTAATCTTGTACTATCATGAATATTACATTGATAATATTTCTATTTTTATCAATTCTCTTCACCCAATACAAATTGTGGAAGTGTTATGGTATATCTTATACTACCATATCATTAGTTATTCATTTAAAATGTGATATATGTATTAGATAATATTATTATATAATTAAATATTCCAGTAGTGGTTAAATGTTAATTAGATATTATTATTTTATAGCATAGAACATATCCACCAGTTCAACTATTTTCTTTATGCCATTTATATTATTTCATAGACTATTTATCTATTTTCATTGAATTATTTTTCATTCATTGTATTTTATATAATATATATTCGAAAAAGTTTTTTTAAAAAATTTAACATTGATTGGTAACATTCATATATGACATATATATATATATTGTTTTATTATGTAAAGTTTTATTTAATAGATTATTTAATTTTAAATAAATAAAACAATGTCTATATAAAGCCATAGATAAATTATTTGAATGTATCTAATTATAAATGGCACTCATATTTTTCAAATGGGATGCATTTCAATATTTATGGGTTTTTTTAAATCCATAATTTATAAGAGAAGATTTGGAATGTTCTGTCACCACTAATAAAAAATTCACTATAAACACCATTTTTTATTTCAAGCCATGTTTATATATAGTTTCTTATATTATTATTTTTTTCAGTACTATTTGATACATTTATTGAATTTATTATGACTTCAGGAACAACTATCATTTTATTGTTGAACATAATTATTTAATTAATGGATACATCAATAGGTAAATGAACATCAATAAATAGAAGTGTTTATATTAATGAGAAAATCTATTCTCCATGGAAGATAAAAAACAAACATCTTAACAGAATGTGGATAGAAAATTTCACTATCATTGAAAATAGAAATTATAAAAAAATATATCCTCGAAATTATTACTGTAATGAATCATAGGATACATATTATTGTAATTTAAATTCTATTAATGATTTATGTTATTCCTTATGTCGTGATGAATACAATAGAATATCTGGATATGATACATATTTTTGAATTGTGGATACTCATCCCATGTATCAAGAAGTAACATCAAATACCAAATAAATATTCTTTTTTGGATTATCAAAAATACATTTTTATCGAGGAAAAGTATCCAATACGCTCACTTGCATGTAGATCACATGGAATCACATTCTTGGATGCTCTGAAATGTTCATATATGATCAATGATAACACAACTATCCCTTCACACTTCAAGAGGAATGATGATGGTGGTTTCTTGGTGGATGTGGACAAGGATGTTCTACCAAAACATGCACAAATGTGAAAATACTATGTACCGAGACATATATTTTGTGTAAATGTTGATCATCCTTGTCCATTTTTATTTAAAATCACCTTTACACATTGCTGGAATATCTATAACTAGAAACTGATACCAATAGGAAATGATTATTAACACATACATTTAAAAATACAGGATGGTCATGAAATAGTTTGGAGAACTCGAAACATGAATCTGAAGCCAGGATTTCTTAAATTATATGATTGGGACTATGAATTTTACCTACTTATTCATAGTAACACCACGAAACTTGTATGGTATAAACACCTAGGTCTGAATTGGTTTTTTGGCATCCTAAAATACTATATGATATTTTTTCTTGTATAACATCTCCTATCAAAATAGTTCATAGACCCCTAATTACTGAATTGGGCTCTTTGTGAGAGTGATGGTGGAAATTTATTTTGATTCAAACTACCTAATAAGTTTTGTTTCACTACTAATGATTATAAAAATGAAATCATAATCGAATATGAGAAAAAAATCCCTTTAATGATCTTTGCAATATAACTAGACACAAAATCTCAAATTTTATGGTGTTTAGAAAACAATTAAATTTAACAAATGATTATTAAAGGAAGGATACAAGGAAAACCAATAAAGATAAGGTCCCCATGGTGGAAATACCTAAAACCTTCAAATAGATAACTATAATCCAGGAGTAAAAACAACAGTCCTTGCCACACATAGGGGAAAATTCAGGTATATCCACGGTAGATGTTGCTGATGAGGATGATTCTTCCACTAAGGGGAAAAAGCTCTAATAAAAAATTTAGACTGTAGTTTTAAATACCATTAGAATATGCAACCATAAAATTGAGAAGGTAGATAAATCATAATTGTCAATCTGAGCTAGATTCATTGACTAATTACATCAAATGTATTGAATCTGGCTCCCTGCCCACATGATCTATGAGCCCCTAAAGAAAATCTGTATAAGTTAACACTTCTTTGGTTTTGGACACTGTTCACATGCATGTAAATGTATCTATTACTATTGGTAAGTGGGAAGCATTTTATACACATGAGAAGAAGGAATGTTGTGCTCAAAACAAATTCACTACATCCATTCATGAAGCTGATTCCCCTTGGTTAAAAATGAGAAGGATGGGAAGTACCAACTTTTTCGAATATGGGAACTGGATAGATCCATAGAACCTCCCATGCCACTAATACAATAGGGGTGAAGTAGGAAACTAGTAATAAGGTAACCATCATCGTTTAATTTCAACATTCTCACTATCATTTTTTTAACAACCCTAAAATTATAGATATCACTAATAACACTATTCAATAAATAAATTTTTCTACTAGACAAGAGGTAGCTCATGTCAAATCATAGAACACTAACAAGATTAACCAGGGAATAAGATAGATCTAGGAAATCACCCATGCCACATATATAATAGGGATGAAGTGAGAAATCAGTATCAATGCAATCATATTAGCGTCTTTTACTCCTACACACAATCATACAGTTAACAACCCAAAAATTTAGAATATCACCAGTAGCACTATGAAATATAGAAATCTTCCTCTTAGACATAAAGCAACTCATGCTGAGGCACATACCACTAAAATGATTATTTAATCTAACTCCAAATACCTGAAATATGTGAAGACCAAATTTTCACCTATAGAGGGAACATTTCCCTCGGTAAAGGATCTTTTACAAATACAGTAAAACAATGATAATACTACCCTAGTTTGGAAGGATACTATATATCCTATAGAACAGATTCAGTGCCTTTCACTAGCATTAGGCACTGTCCAATCATAGAATTTCATGATTTACACCAAATATACTTATGTGTTTAAGACACAAGAATATCATCAAATCACTTGTTATGTCCTATAGTAGGGAAAAACATCACCAAAGGATCTAGGTACACCAACTCCTCTTTATACCAGCATTTATTTTGATGGTACTCAAATTCTAGACAAAAGTTTTTGTTCTGATGAAACTAAAAAAATATCTACTAACCAGAATTCAAATTCATTGGTTCTATGTAATAAGAATGCCATAGATTCACCTCTAAATGGCCCCTTTATTGATTATACTAGGGTCAATATAAGGAATTCAAACATATCTTCTAGAATCACTAAAATTATAAAAAAATAGACCATTAATAACAACAATGAATAAATTGTAAGGAGGAATTATAGAAAAAAAATTCAAGGATAAAGAAAAATGAAGTTATAACTCCAAAAACACGTTTAACTAAAGATTATTTTCTAGAACAGTCTGGGTAATTCCAACATTGATTCATTCAATAGTCTAAAAATTATGGTTATAACTTAATATTCTTTATTTTTTTCTATTTCTGAACTGAAAATCAATTTTTTACCAAAAATTATCACTTATTCCTTCATAACTACACATTTATTGGTTTAATAAAAAATACATCCAATGGTAAATCTCAATGGATTTGTGTCACACTCTTCTTTATATAATGTTAGTATTTATAGTGATTTTGACCAAATTTTTACTTGAAACATTAACATCGATAACAATTACATATTCTCCAATATTGTTTATCATACGAGTAAATATCTTGAAAGGGAACCTATGTGGAATTACCTTTCATATATAGAAACAAATATTAATTATCCTTGGGTTTTTTATGGGATACATTAATTATATACTAAACTCAAGTGAAAAAAATTGGTCCCTCCCAAGATACAATTTCTATGAGCTAATTTAAATATTCCATTGATGAAAACAATATAATTCAAATTAATCTCACTTGTGTGAAATTTATATGGTAGAGAAGAAAATAAAAATTATTGGTTTCCTCCAAGCAGGATAGAGCCTTCAAGAATGTCCCTAAATTAGATAAATTGGACATTATATATAGCATGACCCAATAATGCCCTAGCATGTACTGTTAAATTAAATCACCTCAGAGAGACTCTCAAAAATTGGTGTAGCTCCAAAGACTCTAAAATTAACTATGACATCCTTCTTCTTGAGGAAGAACTAAATGAAATAAATAATTATAGCACTTTTTTGGATTTCAATATTTCTACATCTCAAGAAATATACATTGTGTTTAAACTCAATTATTGTCAAACTTAAATGATGACATGAAGAAACATCTGTATAATGTTAAATTGATGTTTGACGATGATTAAAATACTATGTTCTATAATTCTCTTCAACGAATCAGGAATGTATGTAGGCCGCTAACCTTTTTAAAATATGGGGTAATGTTTTGGACAATGAAGTTGACATTTCTCATCATATAGTCTCTTACTATAAATCCATCTTCAATGGTCCTAATAACAACAAAGACTAACTTCCTATGTTCGTTCTGATGGTGATCACTAATGGGGGAAAAATTCTATCTCAGCACCCCACTAGATGAGGTAATCAAAGACACTATATTTAGTTTAAATACTTAAATTGTTTTGGGTTGTGATGGTTTCAATAATGGTTTCTTCAAAAATTATTGGGATGTGATTCGTGTCTATGATTGCAAACATGTCATTTCCTTTTTTTCCAATGGTGTCCTTCCTCATGCTATTAATGAACAGTTTCATTCCTTGATCCCAAAATAGGGAAATTTTTATGAGATATAATTGTTTGGACCCATTTATATTATCAACATAATTTACAAATTAATCACTAAAATCATTTACAATAGACTCTCAACTATCACAGAAAAACTCATCTCTTGGTACAAATTTGGTTTTATTAAAGGTAGATCCTTTCAAGATTGTATCTGTCTTGCCTTCGAGATTGTCAATAACATGACTAAATTTAACAGATTAGGTAATATTACTATTAAAATGGGCATAATAAATATTTTGACACCATGGACTTGAACTTGATATTCAATGTTCTTCAAATATTTGGTTTTAAAGTTTCATTTATGAGTACAATCAAAAACTTGTTCAATTTGTCCTCTATCTCCATTTTGATCAATTGATAACCTAAGGGATACTAAAAATTCCCCAAATGTGTCAGGAAAGGTAAAAATTCTTCTTCCATTCTCTTCTCTATAGAAAATGATTATCTTAGTTTCCTGGTCAACAATCTAATGGACCAAAATAAACTGAATGACATCCTTGTCACTGAGAACATGAATAATTTCCCCCACCAATTTTATATTGAATTCTTCATCCTTTTCAATCAATGTGATAAAAGAAACATTCTAAAAATAAAAAAAAATATATCACTATGATGAAGATTCTATTCAAACCATTATTTGGATTAAATATTTCATCTTCTTTGGGAAGAATATTCCTCCCAACAGAAAATGTAACATAATCAGTGACTTGGTTATGATATAAGGATTTTCTAAAATCTCAACATTAACATCTTCTTGAATCTAATCTAAATGTCATTGAAAACTACCCATTCACAAATACTAATTAATTTTTAATTTGGGAAACTCCTCCTAATGGTACTCTTAACTGAAATCATTTCTACAATCATTATATTTTTAATTCATAAAGTGATTTTGTGCATAAAAAAATTTAACTAGACTTTGATAAATCCTTCAAGATTTAATATCATCTGGAATCTTGGGTACAATAGGGTTCCCATGGAGAGTCATCATCAGTCATTTGGAATCAAACTTTGTCTGATATGAAAACTCAATAATCATCGTTGAGATGATTCTAACCATCTTTTTATTTCTTATGTTATTGATTCTTCACTTTGGAGCTATATTCTTCATATTTATTGTTATAGATCTTTGACTATTGAGTCTATTAATACTCAACTAAAAAAATATATAGAAATAGATGGATCTAATCAAATTAATAACTTTGTTCTGTGTTTTTTTGGCTCCCCATGTGATCTATTATTATTGGAATTCTATTTTTCATAACAATTACTCAGTTAATAAAAATGCATGTTAAATTATGATTCTTTTTTCTATATGTGAAGATACCTTGTTGCAATATGGGAATTTCTAGAATAGTGTGCATGAATTTTGAATCCTACAGTATATTTGGATTATTGGATGATATTGTCAACCACATCACACTCTAGATGTGTTCTAGAGAGCTCCTCTTCCTTGATGGATTACTGTTAATATTTCAGGTTCCTACAAATGTAATCTGGGCCTGGCGGGTTGTTAGGCTATCTTTATGTATCTCCTCAGTCATATCATTAGATTCTTCATGTGTATCTGTGGAATTTACTCCACTCATGAGGATGGGATGATAAGGTTAATACAAGATATTTTCCTCCCCAACCTCCTTGGTTGGAACAATCTTTGGATTTCATGTGATTCGACTACCGTCATGAAAGCGATTTGGAAGGGATCAACACATCATGAATGGACAATTACACCCCATTTGATGGACTTCACTTGTTCACTTATCGATATCAACAATATAATGACACATGTTTATCAAGATACAAAAATGATGGAACATGGTCTCGCAAACATGGGTGTAAATCAAGACATTACCGGGTCTGAATACCTCCATTCTTATTTACATGCATTGCATGAAAAATATTATCATATGATCTTGTGCATCTGACTCCTGTAAACTCTCTATTTTTTTATTACTGTTCTTTGTTCTCTTTGGGCCATGGTATCATATTTTAAAAAAAACCAAGGGGGACATGAAGCAACTATTGATAATTTTCATATTCCATCCTAACCTATAGAGAATTACATAATCCTCCAGTAAAAAATCATTACATTTAAATAATATATGATCTATGTAATTTATTAAAAAACATATAATGGGTGTAGATGAACTCAAATATAATGATTAATATTTAGAACACAAAAATAAATCAATTATACTCATAGAATAAAAAATTAAAATCAATGAAATTAGTATAATTTGATTCTATTGGAAGTGAATTAAACTCTAAAACATATTAGTAAATTTATCACTTATCCATGATTATAAAAAATTTCTATATTTATATATAATTCATTATGAAATGATTTTTTAAATTAAAACTTTTGAGATAATTAATCTTGAATTATAATGATTAGTATTCAAAAGTAATTTTTTAAGTTTGTATTATGAAGGTTCATATTAAATATGATCATATAATGATAATATGTAGGAATAAATATGATGATTTATTTAAAACACCATAATAATATATGAAACCATCCAAGATTCATTTAAATTGTAACTCTATAGATTATTAAAAAGGTAGGTAAAATTAAATAATATATATTTTGTAATCATACATCTTATAAAGTGTTAGCCGATTCTTTTTGTTCATCTTCTATTGATGACTCTAAAATGGCTAACAAAAATTAGAAAATATTTTTCAATTAATGAATAAATCATGAATCAGGTAAAATAAAAATAAATAAATTTAAAAATCTATATGTTTTATTAAGGTTATAAAATAAAAATCATGTTATTGAAAATTGGAAAATGTTGTACAATTTAATGAAAATTATGTTATGGAATAAAAATATTAAAAATATTATAATATATTTTGTAGAAATTAAAAATAGAATAATATAAAGTACATTATAAATCATCTTACCATTGTACACATAAATATAAAATTTTAAAAAGAATAAATTAAATTTAGAAAATGACATTTTATAAACATTACTCTATTTTTAGTTCTAAACTAGTTAAAAACTCAAAGATTAATAACATTCATTACACTAAATATAAAAAATAAAAAAAAATTTTATTGAAAAAATATTGTATTTCCTTCTATAATTGTTATTTTTTCTCTTTACAAATCTAGTAAAAATTATCATAATATAATGCATTATTTTCTAAAATTTCTATTTCATGAAATATTTGCTTCCAAAATAAATTTTTTACTATATGCAGGGCACATACTTAATAATCCCCATTAAAAGCATATAGTATATATAAAATTGACATTCAAGATACATGATTTAGAATTTATCATATTTTATGATTCATTTTATGATTGATGGAGAACATGTAACCTCCAATTTTAATGAAAAGTGGAAACTTATTTGTGTCATATTAAATATTAACTTTGATTTTGTACTTTACTCAAATGTTATATTATATATTGATATTTTATTATTAGTTTTTCAAGTCATTTTGATGTATTGAGATGTTGGTTATTATGTAATATTTTATAAGAGTTCATGTATTATTTTTTATTCAATGAAAGATAATTTTTTATCATTTTATATAAGATAATATTTATGTTGTGGACTAATTTTATTTTATTTTCTCAAAATATTATCATTAAGTCGACTGTAGTCAATGGATTTAATTATGGAATGGTACACTATGAATTAACATTTTATACTCTAAAATAAAAATAATTTAATATTATTTATACATGAACTCTCTATGCTAGGATTCCTAAATAAATAATGTGTGTAATCCTTTTCAACAACATAATCAATAAAAAAAATCAATCAAACGAAAGATGTTTAAAAATTCTCAACCACTAGATTAATTTAATATCAATTTTTTCAATATATATAATTTCTATTATACGTGTGAATCATTATTCTTATTCTATTGTTGATTAATTTTTGAGATTTACATTTGAAAATTTCCTTTCTAAAAAAACTAATGCAATCTGTCCTTTAAAGAAATGTATTAAATAATTATAAGAAATTATCAGTTATACAATCAAATCATTGAGAATTTTTTTTGGTATTTAATTTTTGAATCATTACACTGAGAAATCAACTTCATAAAATTTATATTGTCATAGCTTATATTACAGATGAAGAAGTAAAAAAAATGAGTGGATTAAATAAGAGATTTAAAAATTATTGAGAATGTCAATACTATGATCTGGGGTTATGATCCACCTAATCATTTTTAATTAGAATCTCTATGTAAAACATGATATATTATTAATATATTTTTAATGATACAATATTTAATAAACACTCAATATGAATCATATGATGTTAAAAACTGAAGTAAAATTACGGTAGAGTTCTTTCTTTGTAATTTTAATATTTAGAATACAAAATATAAGCTAGGATAATTATTATACAAGAACTATCAAAGAATATTCCTATTATATTTAATTCTAAATAAATTCTATTGTCTATATTATAAAATTACTACATTTTTTATGAAATTTAAAATTTTTCATTGAATGAGATAGATCAAAATGAGCCCAAGAACTCTCTATAGAACCTTTTAATGACAAAAAAATATTTTAACAATAATATATCTATAGATTCTAACCGTGTAGAATATTAACATGAAAAAATACACTTCAAATACAAAAAATATTTTACATTGTTAGTAGGATATAAATGAACTCTGAAAAAAACACCCAGAATCATTATGGCTCTTATAGTCAACACATAGAAGGATGTTTTAGGTGATATAAAAATACAAAATCAATTTAACGATTCATAATGAAATAAAAATTAATTTTAGGCTTCCTTATCTATGATTGATCCTAAAAATAATTAAAATAATCATCAAAAAATATTTGTTAATGGATATAAAACAAGAATTATATTATATTAAAAGAAATAATTTGTGGGAACCTGTTAAGAGTCCAAAGGAATACATTACCATTACTACTAAATGGGTTTTTCATATACGGTAGATAAATATGTAACTACAATATGAAAAAAAATCGGTTGAATGAAAAAATGTCCAGTGAAAAAGAAGGCATTGATTATGAAGATACATTTTAACTTTTTTATTAACATGGATCTATTATAACAATTTTTTACTATACATATCATTTTCATTTAAATATATATTATATATATGTGAAAATGTTATTTATTTATATTTATATTATTTTTTATTTTCTCGTTGAGTAACCGATAGAGACAGATACAATAGTCTATACATTATAGTGATTTTAAAAGGTTTTTCAATGGCCTTACTTAATCCTTCTATATTTATTAAAAAAAAATATTTTATTTTTTTAATCTATGTTGGTAATATTATTTTTCAACACCACATAATAATTTTTTATTCGGTTTTCTAAAATAATTTAAAATTAATTTGAAAAGAGTAATAGTTGTGATTTAAATTTTATTCCTAGATTTTGAAATTTTTAATCCAATGTTTGTTGTATTTCCAATATATGAAATCATACAAGATACATTTAAATAATGATTTTTCTAGATATCAATCAATTTAGTGAAAAAAAAGAGTATAGGATGTAATACACATTGATAGAATATTGGAATACTATACATCAACATACTTATAAAGGTATGTTTGGTAGTTTACAAATTTGAAATGAAAACTGATATTAAGTGTCATTTCTGTGTGATTAATGTAATATTTCAATAAAATCACTTATAAATACAGTTAATATATTTTTTTAATTCCCAAATTATATAAATAATTTTGGAAAATTTTATTATTAATTGAATACCTTTAAATTATTAATATATTCTAATTTTGATTTTTTGCATTTGTAAGTTTAATAAAAATATAAAATCTATTACATGATAACATTTTCTATGAAATTATATATTATCATGATGTTGTAAAAATATAAATATACATTCTCATCATCCACTAAAATGGATTAGTATATATCTATAAGTTGTTTTGGTTCATTATTCAATGAAAAATGAATAAATTTTTAGATTGTGGTTTACCAATATAGATATGTTACATTAAAAGGTGACAATACACGTGATATTAAAAATGATAAAAAAATATATGTATCATTCAAAGAATAAGAATATATATCTATGATATCTCATTTAATAAGGCCATTTTAAAAAATGTGACATCACTTGTGGACTTATTTTAATTGAACATTATATTGATTAGTATATTTCAATTCTTTTGAATGTAGATAGATAAACTATAGTAGAAATGAGTGTGGAATGACTAATCATTCTTGGTTCATTGATTTTTTTATTTTTTAAATATAACATTTAAATTATATGTTGGGATTTTTATTAATAAATTTTAGTTATTCATTACATTTTTTTATTAAATAAAACTCTTATCATATTACTTTTCAATTATTTCACTAATTAATTTTTTTTATTGTACACGATCTAATATTATTAGTCACCAAATTTTAGTAAGCGACTGTATGAATTAATTTATAATGTATGTAATGTGGCCATAAGTATAAATCCATATTCTATGGGATGTCACCATATGTTTTACATCCTAAATTATATTATGAGACAATTTGAAAATATTTATCATGTATTTCAACATACAATAATTATTTAAGAGAAAAATTATCTCTAGTCACATGTTACATTAACAAGACATGGATTCAAAGTGATTGAATATTCCCTTTATTTGTACACCAACAATGTTTACCTAAAACTTAAAATACTATTATTAAATTACCAAATATCATTCTTAAATAATTTTATTTTATATATGTTGTATTATTGTCCTAAAGTTATTTAAAAAGGTCCAAAAAATAAAATGGAATCGACTCCATTTTCTTGATACCCGAAATCCTTTATATTTTATATAGTCTCCATTAAATTTTATCTCAAATAAATTATAAATATCCACATTTAAATTTTTATTATACTGTAGTGTTAAAAAAGGAATTTTTGTATTTTATATCTTTAGATAGGTATCCTCTTATGATGAAAGGTGTTGGTAGATCTAGTAGTAATGTAGTATAATGTTACCTAAATTTATGGATCATGTAGTCACTTGACAAAAATAATATGATACTAAGTGGTTGAGTTTTCAATTATCATTATTTTTTTGTTATGAATCTATAAAAAGGCTGGTATGGGTGGTTTAATGAAATTAATAATCAATCTATCAATATTAAAAAAAATTCAATATATATATTGAAATTGTTAATTCAAAATGTAAAATTTATACCAATATAAAGTTGTTTTAGCTGGTATTATCATTGAAAAAATATGTAAGGGTTCTATAAGTTTTTCATAATGGTAGATATAAAGACATAAAATGTAATAATCTCATTAATCATTCCCATTTCAAGGAAAAAATCATTAGAGGAGATAATGTGAATTATAATCCATATAATTACAAAAATAATAAAACATGATGGTTAGTGAATAATATTAATAATGCTTAACAAAAAATATCTTTTGCATGAAGTCCCCTATATATTTATGAATTTTAATTTTTTATGGGTTTTAGATGAGAAATTGAGTACATATAATCTTGTGGAGGTATATTATGAGACACATATAATTGATCTTCAAACCATCTGAATGTATTATATAATTACTATAAACAATGTATTTTTGGACCTAATATTATACAAAGGACATATACCTAAGCGGGAGTAGAAATAGTTCTCACTAAAAATACCCTACTCTTTATTTCAAAATTTAACATAATTTATAACATAAACTATTCACCTGATAAAAAATTGAAGATAGAGAGGTCTAGTGTCCTTGGAGATTAGGAACATTAAATAACATCTTAAAACATGAAATACACATCTTTATTGAAAACATTTTAGTCATGACCACAAAATTCCTACAAACATATCACTACATGGGACAACCTGGGGAAGTTCATAAGAAAGGGGTGAGATAAAGATCATAGTAAGGGAATAAAAAAGAATTAGATGGAGAATAACACACATGTTATGATATAGGAATATCAATGGATCATAAGAGATTCAATTACATAAAGGCATGATATTGCATGATTATCAGAACATGGAGATGTGGAAACAACATTTAACACGATGTTAGCATGAGACACAGCTTATTGCACCTGGAGCATGATGAAACCATCATTAAAATTTAATTAGCATGAGTAAAACCAAATTAAACTAGACTTAGCATGATTCATCAAAAATTTCACATCAAAAATCATGATGATATTATTTAACCAATGCATTGGAGTGTTCCCAAGGCACACCCTTCTTAATCAATTCATTTCATTCATAAGTGTTCCACAAAGATCATAGAACACAAATTATTTATACATACTAATTTATTCTATGAATAATTGATTTGGAATACATAAATATAGGTTCTGAATCAGCATTTATATGTTCATAATGTTAAATAACATTGATATAGAAATTGGTATGGAATTCACTTCTATGATGATTTCGTTATGGGAAATTTTGGTGTAACTTTGGCAGCATAACAACGTCAAATAGAAATCATAAAATGGGAAAGTGAGATATAGAGGGGTAAATCATCATTTATACATGCAATGGATAGTAATGGGGTCATGTAGCATAATATAACAAAATTTTAATGGAATTTAGATACATTATATAAAATAATTTCATGAATGTAAAATTGAAGAGAGAAATTACTTAGGAAATTTTGGCATGGTAACAAGTGTTCATGGGTGGAATTAATGTGAGATAAAGCGATATATAATCATTAAAACATAATAAGGTCAGTATAATGGATGGTAGGAATCATACTAGATCATTTTAAATTGAAAATAAATTTCTATAACAATATAAGGAAACGTGGAATAAATAAGAAAGGAAGGAATGTGAGGATCCCTTACATAGAAATGTGATCCCAATGGATAGGGACAATCTTTATAGAAATTCTCAATGATGAACCTCCTTCCCGAGGTCTGAAAAATGAGCTCTGTATTTCATGAGTCTACTGGATGAGGCCATAACCTCATTTGTCTACATCAAAAGGATTTTTTAAAAACATATATATGTACAAGGCATGTGATCACTTTTCAACTACTATAATATCAATGGTAATTATACTTTATTTCATATAAATACATGTGGATAAAATAAAAAAAGTATATGTGTTTTATATATCCCTATGGAATTTAATTAAATAAAAGAAAGGGAATTTTATTCATGAATTATCATGTCGTTACACTCACAATGTGGTATTAGATACAATAATAAAAATAATTATCAAATGAATGTGAATTGGAATCACTGTAGAAAAACGTGGGTAGCTGATTGGGAACAACTCTTTGTGAAAAAATAATTCGGTAAAAAAAACATATATTCTAAATCCTATATCAGATCCATTTCATAAACATAATGAATTATTATTATACACTTCTGGAATGGATGAAATGGTTGTTGTAGATTTAAATTGAGAATCCTTGATGTATCATAATTATTATAGGTGACATTCACTTCCTTCTCATGTGAGATGTTTCCAATATGAATATGTTCCAATCAGACCACAAAAATCTTTTAATTTACTTCAATACATTCTGAAATATTTTTTGTGATGAAATTTCATAGAAATATAACTTGATAACTTTTTTTATATTGAATTTGATTCATATTCTAATGTTTATTATATTAATATAGTTTAATGTTATTTTGAGGAATTCTTTTCTTCTTGAAATTGGAAGTAACACAAGGCATAAAGATAATTGTGCATCATTTCAAGGGGTTATGTACCCTAAATTGTAGAGACCCGTAGCTTGACGTACATGGACATTACATTAATTTTGCGTATTACTTAGTACATTACAAAAACACACACACAAGGACCGTAATAGTTTAGTGTCTTTGGAAACTCGGAATACAATCTTCTAATCGTGGTGAAAGATATTCAACATCTCCCATAATGATCTTACCTTTTTTCATACCTAAAACCTTTCATTACATCCTGGGGAAAATAAAACATAAAACAGTGAGCTCAAATGCTTAGTAAAGGTAAAAAAAGAAATATCAATCACATCATATTCATAAGAACATAACATTTTGGAAATATTATCCTGCAAAAGAGATCATAATATCATAACATGGGATAAATCATAGTAGTGAAATGTAATCCCAATAATCATAACTTAAAGCATGAAAATTTGTGGCATACACACATAATCATATATAATCATTTCTTATTAGTCAAGACTAATTTCCAAGACTATCTTAGTGGACAAATACCATATCTGAACCGAGTTCACTCCTCGTTTCAGTCCTGTTTCACTGAACCAGTTTAACCTGCCGTTCCATCCATGTCTATCTCATGAGATATAAAATCTTTACCCAGTGAATTAGAGGTAGATATAGGTCCCACCCATCTCATAATGATACCATTATTATGTGTGCCACAAAAAAATCATACATCATTGCATAACCCATGTAATAAAAATGGGATTCTTAATCATCATAAAATCATAAAACAATTCATATAAGATAAAGGAATTTATAAAAATAATTCCAACACAACATAATAAAATCAATGTAATAATAGGGATATAAACATAACCCTATATTATCTTATATGTAAAATAATTTTGATAAAACACTTGAACTCCATTCTTAAGGAAAATATCATTTCTACTTCAAAATTACTTTTCCTTTCTTAACATGTCATACAATTTTAAACTAAAATAAGTTGATTAAAAATAAACATGAAAACTTTTAAAGGAATCTTCTTCGAAATAATGTTTTAAAAATCCATTCATGCTGTATAAGTTAAAAAAATATTCTTCTCGCACTTTTGTCGGAAAAGTCAAAAAGTACCTCGTACAAAAAACGACAAAAGATTCCTTTCATATCTTTTACTAAAAACTCACCGAAGGGTAAAATTGGATTTAAACAATTTTAGGTGGATGGAAATAATATTACATATTGAAGAAATATGGATGTGTATGATAAAATACACCCTAGTAAATTCCAAATTATAAACAATCTCAGATAAAAATTAGATTGTGATATTTCCCTTACCTTAGGTCCGATTTGCTTCGTAAGTGTCCGAACCTCCTGTATAATGATTTAAATAATGTTATTGATTATTCCAGAATCATACTTATTTTTATGATATCATATATGGTCATATTCTTAGCTTCTTATTAGTAATATTTCATTACGACTTGTTATTCAGGTGTTTATTACTTTTTGTTCTTATGCGTGTTTTGTCAAATAAATTATTATTATTATTTTTAGGTTATAGATACCTAATTTCCAGAATGGTATTAGTGTAATATATATCATATCCATTCATTAAATTAATTTATATAATAATTATGCAATGAAGATCATGTAGAACGAGTCACATCACATCGTAGAGACGGTGTTCCGTACGTACGCACAAGCGATGATATCGTTCCCATGATCGTGGAATTGTATTGGAGTGTATATATACTATTTAAGTAACAATATAACTTTAAAATAATCATATATAGTCATTATTTATACCATTATACCCATCCAAGTAAGGTGGTGGTGGAAAATAGATTACACCACGGCGTGGAGACGGTATTCTGTACGTACGCACGCGCGGTGATTTCGTTTTCCGTAGGATGGATAGATGGTTAAATAGGGTTTTTTCATACTTATAATAACATATCAATATATTAGTGATAATGATGTTATTAATTCATAATGAAACAACTAAATAAGAAGAAGTGGAATAAGAAATACAGTTGAAAGAATCGGTAACGGACATTACTTCTTCTTTGAAGCGCCTCTTTGAGATCTCCTCTTAGGGCACTTAAATTGGTCTTTTAAGAATACCAGGACCTCTAGGATGTTTCTAGGGATTTGTAGAAGAGATATTGGAAGGGTTTGGATGAGCTCTAAGTCTCAATGTGTTGTGAGCAAGAGAGGGAGGAGGTTCCCTTTTATAAGGGAGGAGAGGAGCACATTTGGAATAACAAAAAATATTATTTTATTATAAAGTCAAATTCGATTTTTAATAGCTCCAAATTGGTATATATCGAAGATAAGGTTGTTACGGGACGAAAGAAGCTCATCCAATATAATTTAGACAAGTTTAGGTATCAATTTTAACCTTATCATTTAGATTTAACTTTAAGTTATATAATTTAACTTTTACCGTGTCTTCTTGTTTTCTTACACTATAAGGTTAATACACTTACTATATGAAGCCAAAATAATGCCAAGTAGTTTATTAGTAATATATATAACCTTATCTAAGTCATTTGGCCGAGCCTTAGATTTTTAGGAATAAAATAACAATTAATAATATAATATTTGTTTTAAAAACTATTTTATGTCAATTTGACACTATTTAGTAATTGATTTTTGTGAAAATCATAACAGAATAATTACTTCGAAAAAAGTTAATTAGATCAATACTAACAAGTAATATTAACCTATAAAATTAGTGTAATTCATAAAAAGTCTCAAATTACATTTATTTGGGTATTTATAACATCAATTATGTCAATATTTCATTAATAAGATAATTACTGCATCATCATTGTGTCATAAATAAATTAAATTATTTAATGTCTAAAAATTACAAATAAAATACCATTAAGTAATTTTTTTTAATATTTATAATGAATATTTATAGTCGAATTTATCTTATGTATAACCCCATATTAAAAATGATTTACTTATTAAACATTGATTTTAAATATTTTAACCCTTCTTTAAATAAATTAATAATAAATGTCCTAATCTAATACAAGTGGGGCTAAATGGTCATATTTTATTCCTAAGGTTGTTTTTGGTCTAATTACACTTATCCAATAGAATTAGGACATGTGTTAGTGTAATAATAATAACATTTTTACCCTTAATTACCCTATTTACTTTTAACCGTGGTTAATAAAAGTAAAAAAGTTACTATTCACCAAAAATTATTTTCATCTCATTGAACCACATTTTAGTCCTTGATATTAACCGTGTCTCTCGGAGTTTCGAAATTCTACTCACAGAAGCAGTAAAATTAAGTTTTATGAAAAATTCAGTTTTTTAACTTCCACTTAGTGGTTTCACTATTCATCAAAAAATGAATGTTTCCAGAAAAATACCAAAAAGTAGGTCTATGCAATATTTGATATTATGAATTCAAAAATGATGTTTATTTTACCAAATTCGATACATATAATTTAAATTAAATAATTTAAAAATTAATTCTCGTCGTCAAAACAAATAGCGTGTTTTTAAAAGATAATAACTATCAAAAGATTGACACTTGTTTATGTCTGGTTTAAATGTGAAATTACATACAATGAACAAAATTGTATTAAATTGTAAAAATATATTATAAATATACTTTAAAACCACTCAAATTAATAATTTATCACTATTAATTATTTCTATTAAAGAAGTTGTTTTTAATTAATATTTAATAATTTTCACTATTCATCAGAATATGAAAGTTATCCAAAAGGTACCAAAATTTCACCCTAAGCTAATTTCGATATCCCGAATCCAAAAATGAAGTCCATTTTGGAAAATAATAATTACCAAATTTTAAAAAGTGGTTATTACTATTCATAACGACTTGTTTTAATAATATTTTAATAGCATATCGTTGTTTAGTGAAACTCGGTATTGCGTACGACAAAAGCTATCGAGGAAGGGCGCGATTGCGTGTAATGCAAGGCAATCCAAGGATGCATTTTATGTAAGCTCCTTTTGGTGTAGCATACAACACAAGACATTAATGAAATTAAAAAGAATATTTTTCATAAAATCTCGTGGTGTTACATTCTACACCCCTTAAAATGAATTTCTCCCTCGAAATTCGTCGGGGTTATAAATGGTTTACTACTCTAAAGTTTCGTTAATAAAAACCCACATTGTAAATAGGAATACCAAAACATGGCTTTAAAAATTAATGTATGAAACGCAAAGGTTACCCAAATTAACTCATCACTAGGTTTCCATGTAGGAGAACATAGGTGAAAATATGGACATGGAAGAAAAATCTAACCATCGTGTTCTGATGGAGAGTGGTAGAGAACATGGCTTTGAAAAAACCAACAATCACAAAGCCATAAATTTGTGACGATCTAAGGTACCATCTGATTCATCAGATATAAGAGCACTAGGACAACATTTTTGGTTTTTAATATCATTTCCCTAAAGTTTAAAATTTTGGATTATAAGAAATAGTTGCTTGATTTTGTTACAATGTCACTGTTGTTCGTGCTTTGAACAGTTTCCATTTCATCTCTTAAGTAAATGAAGTTGAATTTTTTATTCTTGAAGTGTTAATAGATCATGTGATAGAATGATGGTTCATTCCATCTGTTTCAAACAAAACGTTAGCAAAAGTTTTCAAATATACATAAGTCCATCTATGGTGAGGTTAATCATATACGATTCCAAAAATAAACTTATAATTCATATATCATACCGCTTAATAAATCTAGTTCTACTAACCAGGGATTTCCTTTAGGCCAGTGGTAGGCGATAAAAGCCAGTTGCACTTCGATTGTGGGTTCGATTCCCACAGCCTTGTCCGACGCGATGGGCTGTCGCCCGTCCTGGAGGTTGTCCTTTTTCTAAAACTACATTACTATAACATCCCATCAATAATATCGAAAAAAGTTCTATCCTTAAACAATAATAACTTATGTCCAACATAATAATTTCCAATCTTTAGGCTGATCCAAAATATTGTTGTCCAATCTCATATTATAGTGAAAAAGATTACCAAATAGTTCATATAACAAGAATGTTAATACCATCATTGATCACCGTATATCATGAGATATGACTTTTTGGTCACATTCCAAACATTCGAAGGCCTTAATCATGTATTCTCTTGAAAAATGAAGACCCATTGAATCTTATTGAAAACACGAGTGTTGTCAAAAGTTAACTCTTTTCACATACCAAAACCTCAAACAATGATATAACTATTTCCTTATATTAGTCATCAGCTCATGAATACTGTCAACATTTCATTTTCTCCTTATCCCTTCATTATGCGCATATCATCTTTTTTTCCAAAAAAATCTCAATCACTTTCCATGGTTACCAATACCATAAAATTATTGAAAACTACAATAGACCAATACATAAATATTCTAATATTCCACGATACTATATACAACATTATTTTGGAATCCCATTACATAAACACTTAATCATTCCACCACATTGTTTTCATATTCAACATCGACAATAGTGATTTCATGTGACTTCCCTTTGTCCTTTTCCTTAATTGGTTGCTCATGTCGATCATCACTAAACCTTGGATTAGGGCATTTATTACCATAATTCCCCATTTCCTTGCACTTGAAGCATTGAAGTGTTGGTGGTGTTTTCTCTGCAGTCTATTATTTATTCACATCATTAGAAACCCTTTTTCCATTACATCGACACTCAGATGCTCGATGACCTTCTATTCCACACTTAAATCATTTTCTAGTCCCTTTAAGACAATCTTTGCCATGATTCATTCCACACATTGGGAATAAGGAAACATTCATCTTCTTTTCACAATTATTCTGTGATTTCTCCTTGAACTCCATCTTTCGTTTCTTGTCAAAACTATGAGATGGATAAGTAACACCAACTTCCATTTCTACCTTGATAACACAATGCAAAATTTCTTCATAGCTACTGAAGTCTCTTATAGCTAGTGCCCTTAAAAAATTTGGTTTTAAGCCAGTGAAAAATCGATCAACTTTACTTTCATGTTGGATGATAAAGCCAGATGCATATCTTGCATGACTTGTAAAATTCGCTTCGTATACACCAACAGATTCATCATCCTTTTGCTTTAGTTCAAGAAACTCCTTCTCCTTATTTGTTTGAAGAATACGAGGGAAGTGCTTATTGAAAAATAAGTTCTTGAAGTCATCCCATTCCATGGACTCAATTTCATCTCTTGGCCTCTTATTCTTGATAAGATTCCACCATTGATTAGCATCACCTTCCAAACAATATACTGCTAAGATGACTTTATCATGTTCTGGACATGGAAGAACCGAAAATATCTTTTCAGTTGTACTAATCCATTGTTCAGCAACAAGTGGATCAGAAGGCCCACTGAAAGAAGGTGTATGTTGCCTCATGAAGGACTCAATAGAATATTGTTCCCTTATCTGCTCATTTGAAAGTCCAGAATGATTCATAGCTTGTGTAAGTATAGCAATATAATTTTTCACTCCATCTCCCATAACATTTGTTTGTTCAAGAGGACAATCATTGCATTGTCCATTGCATGGATCAACACAGTTCCTTCAGGTTCCAACCATCGTCTAAAACCCAAAAAGAATAGTGTGAGAGGCAAAAATCATGCTAGAGAAAAGAACATAATAAAGGGGGATTAACATCAATATCTAACATCGTAGGTTTTATTCTAAGATCATTAACGTAATTATAGGACTATAATCTATACTTATACTTAACCTTAGGGACATCCCTAGACATACCTTAGAAATATCTCTAGGGATCTCACTAAAGTTCTTGCATCCTAGTTTCCAAAGGTTGACTAAACCTCCCTCTAATACCAACTGTAGAGACTCGTAGCTTGACGTACATGGACATTACATTATTTTTTCGTAATACTTAGTACATTAAAAAAACACACACACAAGGACCGTAACAGTTTAGTGTCTTTGGAAACTCGGAATATAATCTTCTAATCGTGGTGAAAGAACTTCAACATCTCCCATAATGATCTTCCCTTTTTTTCTTACCTAAAACTTTTCTTTATATCCTGGGGAAAGGAAAACATAAAACGGTGAGCTCAAATGCTCAGTAACGGTAAAAAAAAGAAATATCAATCACATAATATTCATAAGAACATATCATTTTTGAAATATTATCCTGCAAAAGAGATCATAATATCATAACATGGGATAAATCATAGTAGTGAAATGTAATCCCAATAATCATAAAATAAAACAAGAAAATTTTTGGAATACACACACTATCATATATAATCATTTCTTATTAGTCAAGAGTCATTGCCAAGACTATCTTAGTGGTAATGTCCATATCTGGACCGAGTTCACTCCTCGTTTCAGTCCTGTTTCACTGAACCGGTTTAACCTGTCGTTCCAGCCATGTCTATCTCATTAGATATAAAATCTTTACCCAATGCATTGGAGGGAGATATAGGTCCCACCCATCTCATAATGATACCATTCTAATGTGTGCCAAAAAAAATCATACATCATTGCATAACCCATGTAATAATAATGGGATTCTTAAACATCATGATATCATAAAACAATTCATATAAGATAAAGGAATTCATAAAAATAATTCCATCACAACATAATAAAATCAATGTAATAATAGGGATTGATACAGAACCCTATATTATCTTAGATGGAAAATAATTTTGATAAAACACTTGAAATCCATTCTTGAGGAAAATATCCTTTCTACTTCAAAAACATTTTTCCTTTCTTAACATGTCATACAATTTTAAACTAAAAGAAGTTGATTAAAAATAAATTTGAAAACTTTTAAAGGAAGCTTCTTGGAAATAATGTTTTAAAAATCCATTCATGCCATATAAGTTAAAAAAACATTCTTCTCACACTTTTTTCAGAAAAGTCAAAAAGTACCTTGTATGAAAAACGACAAAAGATTCATTTCATATATTATACTAAAAACTCACCAAAGGGTAAAATTTGATTTAAAAAATTGTAGGTGGATGGAAATAATATTACATATTGAGGGAACATGGATGTGGATGATAAAATACACCCCAGTAAATTCCAAAGTATAAACAATCTCGGACAAAAATGAGATTGTGATATTTCCCTTACCTTAGGTCTGATTTTCTTCATAAGTGTCTGAACCTACTGTATAATGATTTAAATAATTTTATTGAATTATTCCAGAATCATACTTATTTTTATGATATCATATATGGTCATATTCCTAGCTTCTTATTTGTAATATTTAATTACTACTTGTTATTCGGGTGTTTATTACTTTTTGTTCTTATGCGTGTTTTGTCGAATAAATTCTAATTTTTATTTTTAGGTTATAGATACATCATTTACAGAATGGTATTAGTGTAATATATATCATATTCATTCATTCAATTCATTTATATAATCATTATGCAATGAAGATCATGTAGAATGTGTCACATCACATCGTGGAGACGGTATTCCGTACGTACGCACGAGCGATGATATCGTTCCCATGATCATGGATTTGTATTGGAGTGTATATATACTATTTAAGAATCAATATGACTTTACAATAATCATATATAGTCATTATTTATACCATTATACCTACCCAAGTAAGGTGGTGGTGGAAAATAGATTACACCACAGCGTGGAGACGGTATTCCGTACCTACACACGCGCGGTGATTTCATTTTCCGTAGGATGGATAGATGGTGAAATAGGGTTGTTTCATACTTATAATAACATATCAGTATATTAGTGATACTTATTTTATTAATTCATAATTAAACCACTAAATAAGAAGAAGTGGAAGAAGAAATAAAGTTTAAAGAATCGGTAACGGACATTACCTCTTCTTTGAAGCGCCTCTTTGAGATCTCCTCTTAGGGAATGAAAATTTGTATTTGAAGAATAACAGGACCTCTAGGATGTTTCTAGGGAAGCGTAGAGGAGATATTGGCAGGGGTTGGCCGAGCTTGGAGGCTCAATGTGGTGTGAGGAAAAGAGGGAGGAGGTGACCTTTTATAAGGGAGGAGAGGGGCACCTTTGGAATAACTAAAACTATTATTTTATTATAAAGTCAAATTCGATTTTTAATAGCTCCAAATTGATATATTTCTAAGATAAGGTGGGTATGGGTCTAATTCCTATCATCCAAAATAATTTAGACATGTTTAGGTATCAATTTTAACCTTGTCATTTAGATTCAACTTTAAGATAGATAATTTAACTTTTACCGTGTCTTCTTGTTTTCTTACACTATAAGGTTAATAAACATACCCTATCAAGCCAAAATAACCCCAAGTTGTTTATTATTAATATATATAACCTTATATAAGTCATTTGGTCGAACCGTAGTTTTTTAGGAACAAAATAACAATTAATAATATAATATTTGTTTTAAAACTATTTTATGTCAATTTTGACACTATTTAGTAATTGATTTATGTGAAAATCATAATAGAATGATTAGTTCGAAAAAAGGTAATTAAATCAATAAAAAAATGTCATATTAACCTATAAAATTATTTTAATTTATAAAAAGTCTAAAATTTCATTTATTTGGGTATTTATAACATCAATTATATCAATATTTCATTAATAAGATAATTGTTGTATCATCGTTGTGTCATAAATAAATTAATTTATTTAATGTCTAAATATTACAAATAAAATACCATTATGTAGAATTTTTTTTTAGATTTATAATTAATATTTATAGTCGGATTTATCTTATGTATAACCCCATATAAAAAATGATTTACTTATTAAACTTTGATTTTAACTATTTTAACCCTTCTTTAAATAAATTAATAATAAATGTCCGAATCTAATCCAAGTGGGCCTAAATTGTCATATTTTATTCCTAAGGTTGTTTTTGGTCGAATTACACTTATCCAATAGAATTAGGACATTTTTTAAGGTAATAATAATATCATTTTTACCCTTAATTACCCTATTTACTTTTAATAGTGGTAAATAAAAGTAAAACGTTACTATTCACCAAAAATTATTTTATCTCATTGAACCACATTTTAGTCCTTGATATTAACCATGTCTCTCGGATTTTCTAAATTCTACTCACAGAAGCAGTAAAATTAAGTTTTATGAAAAATTCAGTTTTTTTTTACTACCACTTAGTGGTTTCACTATTCATCAAAAAATGAATGTTTCCAGAAAAATACAAAAAACTAGGCCTAAGCTATATTTGATATTATGAATTAAAAAATGATGTTTATTTTACCAAATTCAATATATATCAGTTACATTAACTAATTTAAAAATTAATTCTCGTCGTCAAAACAAATAGCGTGTTTTTAAAAAATAATAACTATCAAAAGATTGACACTTGTTTATGTCTGGTTTAAATGTGAAATTACATACAATGAACAAAATTGTATTAAATTGTAAAAATATATTCTAAATTTACTTTAAAACCACCCAAATTAATAATTTATCACTATAAATTATTTCTATTAAAGAAGTTGTTTTTAATTAAAATTTAATTATTTTCACTATTCATTAGAATATGAAAGTTATCCGAAAATTACCCAAATTTCACCCTAAGATAATTTCAATATTCCAAATCCAAAAATGAAGTCCATTTTGAAAAATAAAATTTAAAAAATTTCAAATAGAGGTTATTACTATTCGTAAAATCTAGTTTTAATAATATTTTAACAGCATGTCGTTGTTTAGTGAAAACTCTGTATTGCGTACGACGCAAGCTATCGAGGAAGGCCGCGATTGTGTGTAATTCAAGAAAATTAAACGATGTGTGTTGTTCAAGCTCCTTTTTATGTAGCATACAACACAGGATGTTAATGAAATTAAAAAGAATATTTTTTATAAAATCTCTTGGTGTTACATAAATGTATGATTTTGGGAATTAACAAATATAGTTTACAGTGAAATTTTTTAGATGATGGCCCTCATAAGGGTACATGACTATTCTAGGGCCATGTTAAAGAAGCTATTTTCCCCTATTACAGTACAGTTCATGAAAGGGTTCATCTCAATTTTGGAGCATCACAATATATCAAGTGTTTTTTCTAACTATGTTTATTAATTTTTGGATTCTTTTTATTATATTCTGTATTTCAAAAAAGTAATTATATAATGAGAATGAAAAAATAAAATGAAAAGGAAATGTTATAGAGATAATAGAATTGTAAATAATTTTAATGGTCTTTACATTTTTTACTTTGGTTCTTTGTTATTTTGTTTTCATTTAATTTTTTTTAATTTCATCCTATAATATATGAATTTATATATATTACCTTGAGTTTTAATTTTGGAATTCATAGGATAAATCTTCTCCAAACCAAATCTCACCACTACTACTTTCCATTTTATATAAACACCATGATCGAGAATTTAATATCATCCATGACTATAATCCCTCACAAGACATTTAATCCCTCAATAATCATAAACTCCATCATATAAAGAGTTTACTTTATAAAAAGTATGGAATAATGTTTTGGTAAAATTTAGGAACGAGTGTGGATGTTTTTATATAGTGGATGATTGTCATATCTAAACACCTCTCTCTAATTCAAGAAATTTATAATTAATATATTTAAAATTAATGATTAAGAATATTATAGAACTTTTATGTCTATATAAGGAAAATAATCCATTCAGTCACTCATCATTAACAGTCTAGTAGTTTATGGTTGATGTGGGAGGGAGAAAGGGATAGAAAGTGTGATTGTAAAGTGGAGACAGTAAAATTGCTAATAAGTTATTGAAATTCAAAGTAAAACAATTAATAAAACAATTCAACCTAATGAATCTTTCTTATCCCCCGTAATAGTGGATTGCTTCCTATATTCTAATATACACATTCTTCATATCCACAATTTATTATTTATATATGGATATGATAATATCAACATGGATTTTATGTAGTATGAAAATTTAATAAATTCATTCATAATCAAACCTAGGGGTTTATGGGGTTACTATATCAAAATGAACCGTAAAATGTCATAAATTTTCATTTTCCCAGGCCTGTAACTCCCAATAATCACATTTCATTGTGTGAATTAATATTTCACACAATGAGACATTAGGGAAACCAATATTTAGGTGGTTTCTTAGATACAAAAATGCACTAATTTGTTTTTCATGACATGAAATATATGTTTCATGAGGTTAAACATTATGTTTTTTTCCCAAATTTCTTTTTTCCCCTGTACTTTTTCCCATCATATAATTTTAAATATGTTTACAACAGGAATGATTTTTTATGATGGGAATGATGAATTTAAAATGTTTGTTTTAATGTTTCCACTTGATTCTTCAAATCTGAGATTTGAAAATGGTCCTTTACATATTAAACAATTTGAAACATCATCAATATAAGTAATTAGTCACATTTCATTCCATTTTCAATAAAATACTATACCAAATCGTAAATCCTTAAAAATATTTAATATATAGAATATTAATAAGATATAAAATAATTACACTATGTTCTACATCCATATATGTTGTCATAAAATGGAATATAGATCTCAAAACACTCATTAAATTCCTTTCATCAATCATGAAATATCTATAATATCAAAAAGGAACATCATTCAACTAATATTTAAATTTATATATCCATAAAAATAAATTAGTTTCAACTTAAAAAAAATATTTCATATTTTACACAATAAACATCATCCATCTATTTAATTAAATTATAAATGAAAATATTTTATGTTACATTTCCCACATCAAAATAACAATTACCATCCTACCTTCAATGTAAATTTATTAATTTTAAAATATGGTGCATGGAAATTTCATTCTACCACATTTTGAATTCCTTTCACACATCAATTGATTTAATAAATTTAATGGGGTTATTATCAAAGGTCAGTTTATATTACATACTGTTGATTCTATGGATTCTAACTTCTTCACCACTTAAATAAAGGTAAAAATTAACCATGAGGACTTTGCAACAAAATTAAAAGGATTTTCAGGATTATTTTATGTTAAAAATTATTAAAATATGGTTTAAAATGGATTATTGAATCTAAAGTATAAATCACTATATGAAAAGTTATTCCAAAAAGAATACTCCTTAAATGATGAATATTTTACCCCCCCCCCCCAATTCCCCAAACAAAAAGTTGGGAAATGATACATGTAAGTATAAAGAAAAAATATTCTTCTCTTTCATTGATATTTTGACCAATTTTTTTGGTTGTTTTAGTTAAAAATCACTTTCACTATATATTAACATAGAATGAACATATCATCAATATAGAAATGAATATTTTTTCATTCCATAACATAATAGAATATTTATTTTTTGTATTATTTTAATAATAGAGAGGTGAATAATATTGTTCAATGAATTATAAATTATCCTATAAAAAATATGAACTAAAAATACCAATAAATTCTTCTTAATGATTTATATCCACATCCACCACAGAGAATGCACCCCATACTTATTCTTTTTTACTATCATACCAAACACATTGAAAATGGATAGAAAGGATATAATAGTCTTGAAATAAATATAATTTACTAAATTGATAATTCTTTTGTTATATAAAGAAAAGTATGATTCAACGTGAATGTGTGTCAATGGATAAAGGGATAAACAATAAAATATTGCAATCATATAAAAATAGATTTTGTTAAATAATATTTTTGATAATATTCCATGAATGTTCTATAAGAATCCATACCCAAGATTATACATAAATATACTATATAAAGAAGGTGAAATATTGTATTTGATATTGTTTCAAAAATAAGGAAAAAATATTTTTGAAATTACGAATGACATATAATAATAATAATACAATAAATATAAATTTAATTAATTTTAAATATTCCATGTCTAAGAATAATTTAATTTATTAAAATCAAATCATTTCAAAAGAGACATGATTTATTAAATTCATCCCCTAATTCTTAATATTATTCATTAATTTTCCATTTTACTCATCGAATAATTTCAATTGTGTATTTTAAGACAAGTAATAATAAATATCATAAGTATGTTATGTCTCATATATTTATACTATATTACACAATTTTAATTTTGGGTATGAAAATTTATGAAATGAATAATATTAGATATAATATATTATATGTAAAATAAAATAAGTTATTGATACTCCTAATATCCTTCCAATGAAGAATCGATTTTGGTTTTTTGGGTTCTGTTAGTTATAGTTTACGGTGTGCACATGTTTCACATGAATTTAAAATCCCAATTACAACCCCTTCAATAACCTTCCAATATATTAGTTCTATATTGAGAAGACTAGAAGAAAATCAATCAACAACAAACATAGTATATGTCAATAATTTTATTAATGAATATGTGAAATATGGATTAATATAAATACATTATTAAATTTTATTATTGATAATGAAATTTAAAATATAACATACTATAATTAAAATAATAGAAAATAAAGATAAATCTTTGTTTGACTAGACCTAGTGAGCCATGTTTACTAAATACCTCTAGAGGGATAGTTCTATATGTCATTGATAATTTAATCAAATGTTAAGATTCTTGGATCTAAACAACAAAAATTTCAGTCTTACATCCCACACTTTTTATTTCTTATTATTGATTTCTTCTTAGCTAGCATACCAGAAATCCAACCCCTTTGAAATATATTATATCATTGATGGTTGCGGTGGGAGGAGATATCAGTTATCCTATTTCATTCAAGAGAAATTTAAAAACACTTCTTTAATCTCTATATATTGAATCTGATGTTATTCCAATAAGTAATAATCAATATGAATGTAAAAATAACTTTTTTTATAATAATATGTATGCATGATTATTTAACATAAAATTAACCCCTTTAAGAGTAATAAGCATTTGCCTCATATTCCATCAGAAAATCCACATGGATCCCCTTATATTCTCCAAATTATAAATATTCATCTTGTTTTGGAAAACATTTTAGTTACAAAATCACATTTTAAGCCTAAGGAGATAGATTTTGAAAATTAAATTCATTATATGTGTCAAAGGATCACTCTATAATTGAAAATTGTGGCACACACAAGTTTAAGTTCATTTGAAAAAGCTAAAAATATGGGCACAATGGACTTACATGAAAAATAATAGGATATTGAATATACCTTAATCAAATTCCACTAGGATACCCAGGGAAATGGTGTGCATGGAAGAATGGGTGAATGCCAGAAATCAATGTTGGTTCCAAAATTTCAATCTATGGGAAAACCTATAATTCATAAAATTTGATGTCGAACCAACATCTTGCATGGAATGAATCTCATTAAATGTTTAGAATCCATGGGAAAAACTTCTTCTATTCTTTGAATCACCCATTCCCACCACCAAATATTATAACATTAAATTGAATCTCACTCACCACCCCTTATTATAGTGACTCTCCAGAAGAAAAAGTGTCGAATAAGTTTATATAAATTTTATCATTCATGACAACATGAAACTGGAATAACATTATATAGATACTCATTCACTATAGGTTCCCATTTGTTCCAAAATTGATTATTAACATAGTTGATGAAACCACAACAAACCTATTATAGTATATTATGGGTGCTCTCAATGGAACCACATATACACAACCACTTTCTTGCATGAATCCCCTAATCATGCAACAAATTATATTTGAGACTCCATAGACATACCTTGTCCGAGAGAACCATGGTTGAGAAACAATTGCATTCAAAGACCATGCCATGAACAATAATCATGGGTGAAACACTCCAATTATGAACAATATAGTTTCACGGTCCTTCACATGATGTCATATATTCCCCTATTGAGTTTTTTTCACACATATTGCTTATAAGAATATGTAATTTAACCCCTTTTTTTCTCAACATATGGATCGTCATGTAGACCACATGAGTGGCCACTCTACTAAATCTTTACACCTTGGTATTAACAAATCCTTTCCTCTACCAGTGGCATGCGATCAGTTGTCACATAAGCCTATGGGGTGAAGAAGGAGTCCCCCATGTCTGAGTAACATGAAGTACAACTTCATAGTCCCCCTTTCCTCAGATCATTATGTAAAAATCTATATTTACAATTTTTTTAAACATATTATTTTCTATATATGGTCACTATGGGATGATTTTTCCTCCTACCATGAGACACATATCTTTTATACCTACAATCTTTAATGTGGAAGGCCTACATACCCTCTTCCTTAATCACATGATGCTCCATGTATGAATAACGTAAAATGAGATTCTTCATGCATCTTTCCTGGAGTAATTTCTATTCTCTACTGTGGGAGACATCACACTTTCTCCTCATCTCATTCCCATGTGGAATCTAGATAGATCATTAAAATTTACTCTCTTGGTTACTAATAAAAAATAGGAGACTGACACTAGAGATCACCATCATCCTTTACCGAGGTGCATCAACATCCACCACCATAACAAAAAGTGGCTCATATGATATTCAAATTTCATACATCCTCTTATTTCACATAGTGAGAATAGATCACATGGGCTAGGTTGTTAGTTAGGATTTTTAAATCTGCATGATTCTAACAATCATATGGGAATACTACAAAGTGTATTCCTAAAAAACCTCCAAAATGCCTAGAGTCAATATGTTTCTCATAGTTATCGAAACATGGGCCTCCAATGTGGTATAATATCCATCATCCTCCTTATATAGGTATCCTATTGAGTGTAATCCCCATATAATCTAATCTAAATATAAATTGATTCCTAACTAACTCAGATATGTATGAAGCCTCTCTTAGGTATAATTCCAACACTCAATTCACACCAATGTTTTATGGGGAAAATCACCATTATGATAATATCGCTCTCCTATATCACAAATCCTCCACAAGGTCCTTCTATTAGCTCAGTTCCTATGCCACAAAATGAATCCAAGCAATACAAATTATATTTCATATGGTGGATTCCACACATAATCCCCAAATAATTTCTCATTTTTTCTTATTTAGATACATGAGTGTTATTAACCCATGATGATAAACATAAGGAATTGGTACTATCACATGTCCTTACACTAAGGCATTGAACTACATGGTTTTTTATCTATGTCTTCTAAGCATTGTACAATGATTTTCCAAAATAGAATACATCCAGACCAATGGTAAAAATATCTACTCCCTCTAAGGGGAGTACCATCCATATTCCTCTTTCACGGTGCATTGTATCCTACTACAATAATTCAACCTCCACATGGTTTCTTATCAAACCATCAGGGTTCTGCCTGTCATGGCATTATATTGAACCATCCACGTTCCATAGAATTGGGGAGTTTGATCCAATCAATCCAGTTCAACCTCTTTGATATTTCATATCAAACTAGCTTGGTTCCATCTCTACTATTATTTCCCAACCATTGGTAATAATTTTAGGTGTGAAATTTTCCACCATAGGGACACAACTCCTTGATACACTAATAAATGGTATTCTAACAATCCATTTTTGTATCCATAATTTGTTAATATCATTCAATTATCCATATGTATCGGATGTTTTGATCCATATCCAATGTATTTAGAACATTTTATGTAACCTAAAATACATACCTCATGAAAAACATCAGACACTAGGTGTGAAAGACATTGATGATATGTGCCCGTATCACCAGCTACCTTAGGGAAAAGGTGAGGATCCCAAGGTGAAATCCTTTGATGATATGATCCCACTGAGACAACTACATAATGAAAATAATGGGATAACATGGGTTGAAATAATTGGAAGATATACTCCCATGGTACCAACTACTTCACAACAAACATGGGATTCCAAAATAGAAATTATTACAAGACATAATCAAATGGGTTCATTACATTTTGATTGAAATGATACGATTTGGGTTCCATGCTTATGATTTCTCGCATGATATTCCCTCTTTAGAGTAAGAATAATTGTGACCAATACTCTTAGAGTACAAAAATTCAAGTGATAAATAGTGTTAATACTCTCATAATCAAAGGATCCTACCATATTAAGACACTTATAATATCCAGATATAAGTTTTGTAATTATTATATGTCAACGAAGAGATGGATATGAGTATGTGATCCATGAAAATGTATTAACTCTATGAGGGAGACCTATAGTAGGTGAATTTTTCTAAGGAGGAATCCATTGAAGAGGGAATGGAAATTACATAATTTAATTTGGATCAAGGAGTATAAATTTTTATTAAATGTGATGAGATAAACAAAAAATTAGGATAGGGGAATGTGGGTTAACATAGCATCCAGCGTGCACATTCCATGTATGGATGCACATATATGCCTCGATGAAATCGCCAGAATAAATAGTGACCTCGAAATAAAAATTTTAACCATAAGATAGGGTATAGTAGGATTAGGTTAATGAGAGGATTAGTATGTCATCAGATTTGTATATATGGTTCTCAGTCCCACTATGAAAATGTATAACCCAACAACGAAAGTCACTAGAAATTTTGGCATAAATCAATGGGACTTCTTTGTCTTCGACATTATCATTATGGATCTATCCATTTACAAAATATTGGAAGATTATGGGCCATTGGACATTTATATACTTGAATAGTTACTGATTGTTTGATCTTCCAACCATGAAGGACCTTAGATATAGGAACCAACTGCAGAAATCATGAAGATGTTTTGTTAAGAGAAACCCGGATGTGGTAATCTTGCACGAATCCACATTTTCGATTACTTTTTACACAACTAAATCTATCAAGGGAAAACATCCCATATTACACTCATTGATCGTCCATCAGATTGTGATGAACACCCTCATACATCGGTATGATTGGAGGGGATTGTTCATACAAGGGACCTAGACCATATGTACATGTATGCTTCAATAGATCGATGACACTGTCGCACCCAATGGTGATGATGGGAGTAACAACTCTCAATTATAGCATTTAGTCAATTTGGGAGCCTCTCCGTAGAGTGATACTATGACTCATTACACTAATAAAATGTGTAGTGGGATGCCCGAATCAACTCATCCATGAATACCATCCGAGATAATCCTAGAAGGGATCCAACTATGCTCATTTAGCCCTTGCAAGAATCAATCCTTCAAGATGAAAATCATGTATACATTAACCCTAGTACACTATAATGGGTCCAAATCACTCATACTAAATGTTATGTGTAGGAAAAATAGAATTACAAAAATTGGGAATTGATTTCAATTCCTTTTATGGACATTTCCACCTATATCTCACTCTTCACAATCTATGTGATAGATGAGAAGGGATCCATCTTCACAATGTTGGGATCAAGACCTTAGAATCCAATAGGTAGGATGGGATGAAAATGTAAATTTCTAGTTCCACTTAAATCCATTTCATGCTAACCTATGATGTTGAGTATTAGTCTATAAAATCTATTTGCTTCATCACTTACCCAAGCAATGGACCACCCCAACATTACAATCATCATGATAGTCCCTTTCATATTTTTCCATCCTAGGAAGATGTTATCTGTACTTTGATGATTAGCATGAATGTCCCCTTCCTTCCATTCCCAGCTCAAGATGTGCTTCTTCCCTCATAATACAAAAATATAAAATAGGACCTCTTCTTTTTAACACCACATGTCATCATGGAGGTCCTCCCCATGTTTCCACTAATCAAATCAGAGGTCCTCTAATATATTTCATCAACCATTATAGTGTTCTTATTTGTATTACCAATCCTCAACATGGTGGTCCACCTCATGTCAATCTCAATCCACTTGGAGGTTCCCCATGTTCCCACAGACTATAGTAGAGGTTCCCCACACTATATTACCAGTCAACAAAGACCCCATCCATGCATCATTGTTTCCTAGTTTAGAGGTCCTCATAGGGATAGAACTTCTAGCCAATATGTAGTTCCTCATAGTGTCTAATCAAATAAGAGATGATGTACTCCCCCACTCCTTCAATAGTCAACACAGAGGTCTACCCCATCACCATTCTGATTCAAAAGGAGTTCCATTCCTTTCATTTTTCATATAGTACAGAGGCACTTACCATATACAAAACCACCAAATCTATAATCTTACCTAAATTACCACCCATCAGTACAATGTTCATCTCCTTGCTGAATAAGAATCCTTCCATAAAAAACCTCCCCCAGGTAGGGTATTGAAAAAACAACTAGGAAGGAGAAATGATGGGAAACACAAGTTCATCATCGACCTCACCACTCATTTTGACATTGATGGAATAGAAGCCTCGTTAATTGTATTTCCATCCTAACTACCAATGTATAAGGCATGAAACCACCATGTGACATTCTCCATATCAGAATCTGGAATCCGTTGGACTCTAAAATCAATATGGATGTTCATCTAGGTGGATGAAGATATAGATCCCTTCTTGGGGATCCAAATGTATCCATCTACATTATCACCAACATCCCTCATTACAACAACCTAGGGTAACATATGGTTGTTCTCGTATGGGATGACTCCTTCAGATGGATATTTACGTAACGAAACACTGAGGGGAAGAACTACCCTTTCACATATTGTAGTGGGGAGCACCCAATACTACAAGGATGTGATGATGGGGTTGGTTCCACCCCCATGAGTTGACCAAGTGTGAATTGAACATATTCCACACATAATGGAACCATTATCAGCAATCCACCCACAACCACAAAGAACCAAATTGGTGTTGTTTCCTATCTCCCAACCATAGCTGATAATGAATTGTCTACCCAATAGTTGGACCAAAAATATGAGTAAAATATAATACGAAACTATAGCTATTGATTATTTATCAGTGGGTTTTTCCCAAATGAATCATTCAACATCAATTTCTGTGGTTCCACCACCACAATACATGCCACGTGTTTCTGCGAGTCCATCTGGATAACGCTTCACCACCTCTGTGATCACCAGTTCTTTAATCAATAATGCTAATGGAACACAGAGGATATTATTAATAATTTATTAATGGTTTGGTTGTAATATCTCCATGTGGATCAACACCATATATATTATGACTACAGATAGACCCATCAACAGGGATACATCAATATCCTCATAGTCCTCATCAACGACATGGATGAGGCATCTCTATATTTATAGATCAGGGGTTGGGGATAATATGTTTCTCTGCACTTCATCCCATTCTTGTGAAATCCTAAATTAATGATTGATACATACTAATATATTCTAGGTATTGTTTCGGTAAACATGTATATTCTTGAGTTGTCTAAGGATAAGAACTTTGATGAAGGGTCTAACTAAAAAAATATTCCACTAGGATATCATAGTACTAGAAAAACCCTCATATATGTGTCCTCACCAGCATGAAAATGTAGACACTGATCCTTGGGGATCCCTCTAAGACATTCCATCACCATAAAAATATTGAAAGGCTAGGAAGCATGTTAGACAATTTGATCCCCCTAAGATTACACCAAATACAGAAGATGGACACATTGTTTATTTCATACACTATAAGGACAGTGATTTTTGGAAGATCATTGATGATATCATTGTTTAACATCATATAGATTATGTATCTACATTTCGGGATCACATTCATCCTCCACAAGGGTAGTGTTATTCTTTTCAAAGCTAGTTATCCCTATATGCTCATGGTGATCCCACACATCCATAAAATGAAGGTGTAGTAGAATAAAGAAAGAAACCATGGAATTGCTCACTGAACACTCATATGTAGAGTGGTTACACACCTTATTATCTAGGTCATCGACTCCACATGCTTCTAATCCATCCTACCATCTTCATTAGAAAATCAATGTACTAGTGGTTTGAAAGAAACACTAAGAAAGGGATCCTTTATATAATAATTTTATATCAACTATCACCAATCACATATATTTTATCGAGACATTATTGGTGGTGATCCCACCTAATGGAAGTTCATACCTATCAATGATGGATAGCATGTGAGCACTGCCAAATTTTTGGAACACTAGAATTTTCCCATTCAACAAGACTAGTGACCCACTATATCATTTGGCACACATAATCTCATGGTGTTGGATATTTTTAGGATTCTCAATTCTAGAATAGAATATCTAGAAACTATTATTCCTCTAGAAAGTAAATGTTCATGAATTTGAATTATAAAACAAATTATCTATAAGGCCCATTATAGTTTAGGAAGACCTAATCATTATTTTTCTACTCTAGATTAGCTCCACTACATGAATGAAAATCATTGAAGACTTTTTCAATATAAAATAACATTCTGATGAGTGAATCATATTTTTTATCACTATGTGAAAATTCCTCATATAGTCACTCAACATGCCAATGATATGAGATCCCTTGCAATTGATTTTAATGAATAATGTCAATATTTTACATGTCCATATCCTCATCACTCGTGACATCCCAATAATGTGCTTGGATTTTTTTCAAAGGGCTAATGTTTGTTGAAATCATTGAAAAACACCAGAAAAGTTAGTTTTTAGCCTCTTATAGATCCCATTAGAATATATTCCTTAAAATAGACATCCACGACAATATAGTTTGAGGTCCCTGATCCACTAGAATATTTGGAGTCTCTACCTAATGATCCTCACCGAGTAGGGATTTAATACCAATAACAACCTCCCCAAGCACAGAATCGGTAGGCATCACCTTTCCAAGAAAAAATGCTTAAATGATATAATGTGGCATCGAAAAAAATCAGGATCCAGCCCATCATTCGGGAAATCATCCAAGAGTTATTATCATGAAAATAAGTAACCATACCTATTCATTCAATGATTAACAGATTCCTGGTTATTTTCATTAATACACTATAGTAGGGGATTCTGAATCTTCAAAAGCATAAGAGGCCCTGTCATATCGGATGCACTCACATCCATAATAACATACCTTATAATAGGAAGCAATAACATACCGTCATGGACTATTAGGTGATAATTAATTGGTATCAGGACTATGGGGATAAAATTGTATTCATGTTGGGAAATCCCCATTATAGTTGAATAAAATAACCACCGAACCATATAGCCAAAATGATAGTTCATGTGAATGGAAATAGGATTCAAACCACATGACTCAGATGTGTGACATCTGGATGGCCATGAGAGTAGTGGCTCTCATCAATGGTGTCATATATACCAAATTAGTTTGGCTCAAAACTCCTGGATTTTCCTCTCCATTCCCAACTGATGCTTTTGAAAATATGTCTTAGATGCCCAAATATAATAAGGTAATGTGTCAATGGTCCAATATTAACTAAAGTATCACAACTATTAAAAATATATTTCTAAATATCAATAATTTAATTCATATGAAGTTGGGAATTACTCCATTGGTATTCTCACCATTAGATGATCCCTCTAGTGATAAAGATTATTCCTCTTGGAATTCCTTAGAGTTGATTTACAACATCACACTACATGATGGTAAGGAATATCAAGAATGTTCCCAGAGTTCCTATGGCTTAAACCATCAAAGTGGAGTTTGAGGTCATAAAAATTGTTGAATAATTTATCCAATGACCCATGATGATCTGTGCATGCTACTAATACAAGGAAATAGGGGTTTTGTAGTGCTTAACAGGAATAATCCTTTCATCCCTCTCAATTGGACACACCATCACAACTGACCATGTTAACTGAATAAGAAGAACATTTATTAATGCACCATGATCAGTCATGGATAGCTAAATCAAGACCACATCCATTTACCATTAAGATGATAGTGGGTTTTTGGGTGTCAGTTGTTGATTAACTGTATATTTCCATCACTAAACTGAATCTCATGGTCTTTCTATGAGTAAATATTATATCTGAATCTAAATTTTATGACCACTATGGGAAGAAATGCACCTCTAGTGATTATGTAAGACTTGATATAGTACATATACAACAAAAATATGTATCATCCAATCATTGACGCCCTTATCTTTTCAAAGGAGATAAATTATTCCCTCACAGAAGATTTGAAATCCCATCTCCAGTATCATTTTGAAATAGAACCTCAAATTAATTATATTTAGAAGAGGTTGAGTAAGAGGAATTCCAATCCATCATATCATTATGTGAATAACATATTTGTTCCCTCAAATATGGGAACATGCTCCTATTGTAATTCACATTTAAATTTAATGGTGTGGTAATCAATTGCTTCTCGGGGGACATTGGTTTCACAACAAAACTCATCTCCACCCAATCGCTCTGTAGGATAGGGTTGAACGAATAATTTTTGATATCCTATGACATGAGGATTCATGATTATAATATGAAAATTAAAGAACAATGTGGAAGGATTCAATTGAAGTCCCATTTTAAGGGCTTGATATAAAGAGATGAATTAAAGTTATTCTGAAATGATACTGCCACAATGTGCTACTCAGTAGGCTTTAGAATATTTTTCTTGTAGTAATCACCTCATCATATCACCAGTGCCTTAGTTTTCACACACTAGTCATTTCAGGGTAGTTGAAGGTGATGCGTCTCCCATATAATCCTTTGAATCCCACTATTTATAAGATGGATACTAAAAGAGAGAGGGGATGTACGTTAAAACCCAAGTGGTTCAGTTCATAAACACTGTAAATACTCCATGGGATGGTTTCATTGATGATTTTATTCTCTCGACTAATTAGTTGGCTTCATCGGTAAAATACATGTGAAGCTTCATTGTCATTTAAAAGAGAAATGGGTTTCATGTCTCAAGATGGAAGGAAAATTAAAATAATACCTCATACTCCTACAGAGAATATGCCTCAGTGATACCAGAATAACCCCACCCTGTGAGGTACCATGATGTTCTCCTCATCCATACCATTTCATGGGCTCTCACATGTTTTGAAGAATATGTTTGAGTTTACTAAATTTATATCACCACCATTTCATTGAAATCATGTATGGGCCTATTGGTCAATGGAATGATGTAAATGGAACAACAATAATTATCCCCATGGCTTGAGTATGGTAAGAATACCTTAATTGAGATTATATAACATCCCACAAAAGAACCAATACTACCTGAGAATAAGATAGCACAGATGAACTGCTTTACACCAAATCAATTACATAATATGATGAATTTTATTTGAAATACACTCCTCCTATGATTGAATAGGGTCTCCCCACCACCTTTAATGGCATGGTCCAAGTGAACCTCTTTACTGGGAAATATACAAGGCCAACACTGATTATTAAATCCATTCCCTGAATGGATCAGAAATAGTATGTGGAATTCATAATGAAACAAAGTGTTGTGTTTTCTATAGTTATGAATATTTTCCCTTGCTATACACCCAGGACAGAATCAACAAAATTGGTTTTCCAATGAGGCATCATTGGTTCAATATGACAAACTGAAAAATGAACCACTCTCATGGTTCTATGGTCATGGACGATGTTGATAAGATTATCAAATCCATCATACTCTGGGAAGTTCTGTTCCCCGAATGGTTATCCAATAAAATCCCCATAAGTAGTAATAAAAGCAAGATCACAGTCTGTGTAACTTCTGGTAACATAAATACCCTTATTCAAATAATTATTTCCACTTCGAATGAATTATTTGTTGATTGATGAAACATCTAGGTTCTATGACCACTACATCATGGATGACCTTTTGACTACAATCAGATCTGAATTTCCCCTGATAGTGAGGAGTTTACCTTTTTCAAGGTTCTATAGGGGACCTTTTTCTATAAATTTATTCCATTTGGACTACATATGTAAGAATGCACTTATCAATTGAAAATTTACCAAATCATCCAACAGATCAATGAGACGCTTGTGAAATTCTATGGGGATGGCATGGTGGTATTGTCCCACCATTTCCTAGAGAATATCAGAGATTTTGAGAAAGTGTTTAGATTCATTTTTCTTCAAGAATATGAAGATGAACCCCATGAAGTGTTCCCTAGGGGTTATCTATGTAATTATTAGCACCATTTTTGTAGGATTCATATGCATATAAATTTTCCTAAAGATGATTAAATCCATCATCCAGATGCATCCCCCAAGAAACAATTAAGGGACCAATGGAAATCAAGGAAACAAAGCCTATATTAAACAATTAATCATGAATGCGGTCAAATGTTTTGACCCTTTTCTTGGGTCATAAAAAATCTATCATATACCATTGGGATGAGGAGTTCTAAAACTCCATTATGGAAATCTTTGATTATTTTCTATAGCCTCTGGTCTTGAATCCACCCATCTCAAGGAACCCTATAGTCATTTATTTTACCACCGTAGAATGGTACACTGTCACACTTCTCACTAAAAACCCATTATGGTAGAGAGAATAGTTTATACTATTTCAGTTTCATTCTCTTAGACTTGAAGAATGTATATTCCTCTAATGAGAACAACTACCATGTGCTGATTTTTGCATTACTGAGTTAGAATAAAATCTTCAAAATCATGATATATTGGTGATATCATTTTTTAACCATTATAGTATATACTAAATCTTCCCATGTTGAGAGGAATTCTAGAACACTGGGTAGTGATCCTTTAATATTTTAAAATTTGGTTCATTCCGTAGAATATTGTCAATGGAAAGGTGTTGGACGAAATCATAACCATGTACCCAAATACATGATGTTAAATTGGGAATGAAACAGAAATATGGTAATGATAGACATATTTTGAAGAAAAGGTCAATATTTTTTGATCTTCAATATTATAGATATCTTGATGTTAAACATAAATTGATTTCAGGGACATAGAAAAGAATATCTATGATAGTTTGATTGGAACATTATTATATATTAAAGGAAAGTCAAAATATGATATGAATGCATGATTATTGATACTATCAATGGGAATACATTTTGAGTTAGCTCCCACTCCTAATGGAATTCAAACATTTCTTCACCCGTCTTGTCATAAATTATCCAAGAGGTAGAAAATTAGCTTTTTTCCGTGTCTTCGTGGTATCAATGTGCCTCAAGGTTATTCATCATATGTAAAAAACTTTGTCTCATTGAAGGACTTAATCTTGATACATATGAAATCTCATGATTTTCTAATCCTGATGCAACAACTTCTACCAGTTTCATTTTTTGGAATATTTCCCATCCGTGTCAGATTGAATATAATGAAGTTGTGTAATTTTTTTAATTAAATTTTTTATAATGTAATTGATGTGAATGCTTTGATCATTTTCGAAAAGGATGAATTTGTATACATTGTAAATTTGAAATGTATTTTCCTCCAAATGTTTTTTATATAATGGTGCATTTAAGGATTCATATGGTTCGAAAAATAAAGCTTTTTAGACATGTATATCTTCATTGGATGTATCCTTTTGAATGGAATATGAAAATATTAAAGGGTTATGTTATGAATCCATAATGACCTGAAGCTTCAATTATTGAAAAGAATATTTATGAGGAGGTTGACGAGTTTTGTATGAGCTACTTGGCTACGGCGCAGCACATAGGTTTGCCTCCATCTTTCCCTGAACATGTTAACAATGAGGGAAAAGTGATTCATGGCTTGAAAGTAAACATGTTATCAGCTGAACAGATGAATATGTTAGAATTATACATCTTGAATAACATAGTTGACACTCATCCATATATCACAATGCATATTAATGAGTTGAAACAATGTCATCCAAAGAATAAAAAATGTGGACTTTGAATGAGCACAAGAAAACATTTTTTTCATGGTTTAAAAAGACCTTTCTTAATTGATCAGATGTATCAGAGACATTATACTTTTTAGTAGGTGGTCCATGTTTAAATGTGATAACATGGTCCAGTTATAAAATTAATGCCTATACATTTCATTCGAATGATTTGGACAACAAAAGTACAGTTCAGAATAGGTGTGTATTGGCGTTTGCAGTAGAAATGTATTTTTTAGTGCTAATGAAAAAAACAAAATTTATATTTCAAGTGAAAATTATATAGTGAATGAAGAAATATGGGGGGTTGATTACTTTAAAATTAATTTTCTTTTTTTACTGTAAATGTTTATCATTAACAACAGTGTTAGACATGATGAATTTGGAATGACTGTTGTTAATATAAATAGATTGGAAGAAACATTTCATTCTTTCATAATGGAAAAACACATGAAAAAAAAATTTTCTATGCAGTAGATCAATCAGATATACAGTGGGAAATTATTTTAAAATGAAAAAACAATATGTTTTTGAGATGAACATGATTAAGATTCTGATTTATTTGAGATCCCTACTTTCATGGAAAGATTAACAGACCATAATGATGAGCTTGTTGAAGAAAAGGTGTGTGCCATAAGGAACGATCACGATGAAAGAATTTGGGAAAACAATCCATTTTTATATTCCTAAAATTACAGTTTACATTTTTTTATTTCTTTTTTACAATTATTATTTTCATAAAAAGTGAGATATTGTAAATTATTTCTTTATTAAAACATGTATAAAAACAAATAAGTATATGTTTTCGTTTGTTTTAATTTTTTTAGTTTACTTTATCATGTTTACCATTATATATATTATATATCTTTTATTTTTTTTCAATGAAAATTACTTTAACATGTTTAGCATGTTTACCATATTTACCATCTTTACCATTGTTTGACATGCATATCATAGTAACTATGTTTACTATTATGTAACATAGTACAATTTTCTATATTCTATTTACATTAGTATTGTAATATTTGAATTTTTATATTTGTGAACTAATGTTATTTTTATTTGATGGGTAGTGACAAATCAATCTATTGATGAACCACATTATTATTGAGATGAGCATATTTTTCATACCTTAGGGGAGGAACATTCACATGCACCTCTTGATGTTCCAAAATCTTCCTCATGTGCTACCATTAAAAAAAGTTTTCTAGTGTTTGTTAATGTGGGTGCAGACGTTTACCAGAATTATCACTTTCCCTTACATAGGATCAAAGGATACACATTGAGTTTGATGAGGATGATATTCCAAGAGGCCCAAATGCAAAAGATTTTAAGAGTTTTGTATCAACTTGGGGTAAGAGGAAAGTAAACATTTTTTATGATGACATGAGAAGTGTGGACAAATAGATAATCTCTTAGTTCTGGGAGACGATATTGGTAAGATATTTTTCTATTGTTTTCCTATTATTTTAATGTTTATAGTATATATAATATGTTTAAAATCTTCTTTATCAGGTGAAATTTTATATTCTTGACACTGGAGGAGTAAGGAAGAAATTCTTTTCTATAGCTGCTAAGAGATGGTGGGATTTCAAATCAAACCTCTCAACTGATTTCATTTTTGGTAATAGGAGTCATGAAAATCCATGTCATATATATTCTTTCATATATAAAGACACATGGAGACAATTTGATGAAAGTAGATGAAAAGATTCATTTTTGGAAAGTGCAATGTAAACTTTTATAATATTTCTTATATAAATGATATTATTAATTTATTGTTAATGATTTCTTATTAATAATTTACATCAAACAAGGAAATCTCATCAGGAGATCCAATCTAATAATGTATACCCTCAAAGTTCATCTTGGAGAGGGTATACAATATTTAAAGAACAAAATATGGAGGAAAATTTACAAAAACTATGAGGTGAGTCTCTAATCTTTGGAGAGGTGTCCCATCCATCCCCTCCATCTAGACATGAAAAATGGAAGAGAGATTGGATGAGAAAAAGGGCAATATCTTTTGGAAGATTGGAGAGTTGTAGCTGAGAGGATTTTAAAATAGATACTTTCTTTATTTATGTTAACTATATTCTTCATATAATTTCAATAATTACAGAAATTATCCATTAATTAATACATGAATATCTTGTGGAACAATTCTCACATGGGGTATTTAGAGCTGCTGGGAGGCACGATATTTTATCTACAGCATTGGGAAAGCCCGAACATCCTGGTCGTGTACAATGATATCTGACAGGTGTATTGGTACGAAAAGTGTATCCACGTTCTTCAAATTCATAAGTAGAGTGTTTATAAAAATAAAATAGAATCCCTAGATTCTAATGTTTATAATATTAATGTGACGATAGAGGAAAATATTAGAGTGTCGGTATAGTCTATGTTTTTAGATACACAAAGATAATTTCAGATTGCAGCTCCCACTCCTCCAACTCCCCATGTAGACCCCATTATATTTCCTCCACCTCTGCAAGTAGCCCCCACCCCCTGCTCAGCTTCCAGACCACATTTTTATCCTACTACTCTGCCACAGCTTCCTATATATTTCGAGTTGTATGTTGATGATACTAAAAATAATATTGTTGCATATGGGCTAGTATATTGTATAAGAGATATAATTAATCATCAACAATCAGAGGAAGAGAATCCTAGGGTCACTGTACATGATATTATAGATAGATCAACTTGAGTACCATTACCTACAGTTGAGGTGATTAAAGTAGGACATAATATCAGATATTTTTAAATTTGGTCATCCATACTTTTGTGACTCATTACCATAGAGGTATGTATGTTATATCTTCTATTTTATTTTTTATTAAAGTAGTATTATAATTTTAACTCTAATATATTTTTCTATTTATTTTTAAAGGAATAATTCAGAGGTAATGAAATACTGTATAGACAACAATAGTGACAAATGCCTATAACATTTGATACATATTGTAGTACTCTTGAATTATTATCAAGATATTCAAATTTTTTGGTTGATCATTATGAGTTTCAAATGGAAGATCATGTTTGTGGATGTGCAATAACTGTGGGGATGGTGAAAACTGATATCATGGAGCCTGTTTCTGGAGATAAGTTGGGCATCAAAGTGGGGAAATTGTTTCAATGTATGTCGTAACACCATTTCCCTGCGTTATATTTATTACAAATGTATAATTATGTCTATTTTGTATTAGGAATCCTTATAACATTATTTAGAAGAATGAGTGGATAGATGGATAAGGATTCATGGACCCGCATTTGATTTCCCCTGAAGCATGTGCATTGGATGAGGAACAAAGAATGAATTATATTGCAGAAATATTTGAACATAATGTAGTCACAAAATGTTAGATGATGCCTTTTTGTGAGAGGTATGAAAGACATCTCTCTCAAGGAGTTCATTATGGTTTAACATAAAAAAGCACTAACATTAAAATTTCTTTTATCAGTGATCATTGGATGTTTGGTTTTTTCTACCAAAGGGTGAAAACACATTAATTGATATTCTCTATCCATGGATATGTGCGGGGAAGTTTATGAAAATTTTGGAAAAGTAAGATTCAATTTCTCAATAGTTTTATATATTGTAATGAATTTTAAATTTACCCTATTCATATTATTTTCTAATAGGGGATGGGTCTACTTTCGCAAAAACACAAAGAAAAAGAGTGTGAAGATCAAATATGTAAATTTAAAGGTAAATATCCATTTATAATTTTTACTTTTTGATTTATTACATAATAATAATAATATATTGAATTTATACTAATTCAAATAGAATTGTCATGAACAACACGACGTCATCGAATGTAGATATTATATGTTATGATTTCTGTAGGAAAAAATAACAACTATAACTGCTATGAAAATTGACCTAGTAATATTTCCTTTTAATCTTAGACAAAATAATTCATTTGTTTTATTAATTATATATTTTAACTACTATCCTTTTAATTGGTAGGTATTTTATGACCCTCAAACATATAGTGCTCAAGACGTGGAACACTTATCTGTGGAATGGTTGAATTATTTTACAGGTTTGATTGATTTTTAGTTGTTCGTATTGCAAAATTTAATTTTGAATATTGTCATTGTAATTGTGTATTTGTTAGTCATTTGGGTTGGATTTAGTTTTTTTAAGTTGAAATTGTATGTTTTTAATGTCATATATGTGAACTTCTAATTTTGATATACTAATTGTTTTGGTCATATAATGATGGTTTTTCTAGTAAGGATTTTGGTTTGGGGGGAGGGTTTCCAAGGGTGTGGGGGGTTACCAGTGGGTTGCAGTGTATCGTGGGGTGTGGGAGGGATGTTCGGTGGGGGGGGGGGGGGGGTGGTCCTCGGTGTCCATGAGAGTGGCGCGGGGGGGGGGGGGGGGGGTAGTCTTGGGGGTGGGAGCGTTTCCTGGAGGGTGGGAGGGATGTCTAGGGGAGTGTGGGGCTGTCCAAGGGTGTGGGGGTGTCATGTGGGGTGAGGGGGGTTTCAAGGGGTGTGGGAGGGCTATCCATTGGGATGTCCTAGGGAGCGGGGGTGTGTCCAGTGCGGTGGGGGTATCCAGTGGTGTGGGAGGGTTATCTAGTGGGGTGGGGGGTTTCATGGGTGTCCATGAGAGTGGTGGATTTCCATGGGGTGGGAGCATTTCTAGGAGGGTGGGAGGGCAGTCCATAGGAGTGGGGGGCTCTCTAGGGGGTGTCTAGGGGTGTGGGGGTGTCTTGTGGTGTGAGGGGGGTTTCCAGGGGTGTGGGAGGGATTTTCAGTGGGGTGGGGTGTCCAGGTTGTCCATGGGGATGGGCGGGAAGTCCAGGGGGTGGGAGAGGAGGCGTCGCCAACCCTTGGGGCGTTGAACGCCACTGGAAGGTACTCATCACTCTCACATAAGAATCTTGTGCTCTAAAAATGATTTAACAATGAATTTATCCCCTGTATAAATCATTCATTCTATCACTTTGATGTTAGTATAAATAGGGGGAAACACCCTCATGTGTGACTACAATACTTGGATCTTGATGGTAGAAAACTCTCAGATCTTACGGGATTGGAAATTATGCTCCCATGAATTCCCATGAAATGCCTGAAATGACGTTAACAAAAAGCCTTGCAGTGGGAAGAGGGCGCCAGTTCCATTGGTGGAGAGGGACGCAGAGAAGATAAATGTGATGATTTGAAATATACCCAACAAGTACACATAAGTGACTATTTAGTTTCCCAAATTAGATGATTGAACAAATATAGGGTTTTTTGTGTGTTTTTGTGTCTCATCCATGAAATGGTGGTCCAAGAAAATTACCAGCATATCTCTTCTGTCACCAAAAAACACAAAAATATCCCTATATTTGTTCAATCATATAATTTGGGAAACCAAATAGTCAGTTGCGAGTACTTGTTGGGCATTTTTCGGATCATCGTAGTCGTCTTCTTCGCATCTCTCTCCACCAACTGAACAAGCTCACTCTTCTGACCACCATTCTTTTTGTTAACACGGTTTTAGGTGTCCCATGGGAAACCATAAGAGCATCATATCCAGTCACTCTAGATCCAGGAGATTGCCACTACCACAATCCAGGCATTTTAGTCACACAAGGTGGAGTTTCCCCTGGTTATACTAGCATCAAAGAGATAGAATGAATGATGTGTACATGGGAATAAATAATTGGTGAAACATTTTGAGAGCTCAAGCTTCACATGTGAGAGTGATGAATACCTTCCAGCAGCATTCATCCCCTGAGGGATGGCAGATCCTCCTCTCCCAACACCAGCTAGGCGCTTTCTAGGGGGTGGGAGCAGTCCAGGGGTGTGGGGGGGTGTCCAGGGGTGTGGTTGGTCTGGCCTGTGGGGTGGGTGGTTATGGCTGTTTTTGGTTGGGTTTTGGTCTTTTTTTGGTCTGGGGGTCACCATTGAGGTTGGGGGGTCCAAGTGTGTGGTGGGGGCTGTAACGAGGGGTGGGATGATTTCTGGGAGGGTGGGAGGGATGTCCAAGCTTGTGGGGTGAGTCCAGTGGGGTTAGGGAGGGTGTGGGGTTTCTAGAGGTGTTGGAGGTATGTCTTGGGGAGGGATGTACATGGGGTGGGGGTGTCCAGGAGGGAAGGGGATTCTATGGGTGAGGTAGGGTTTTACAGGGGTGTGGGAGTGTTGTCCAGGGGGGTTTCCTGGAGGGTGGGGGCTTCCTAGGGGTGTGGGAGTGTTTTTCCAGTGGTGGGGTGTCCGGGAGGGTGGTTGGTTGTCCAGGGGTGTGTGCGACCTTCCATAGGGAAGTCCAGGGGTGTGAGGGTGGTTTCCATATGTGTGGTGGGGGATGTCATGTGGGGGGTTGTAGGGGTGTGGGAGTGTTGTAAAAGGATGTGGGAATGTTGTCCAATGGGTGGGGGTGTCCAAGAGGGTGGGGTGATGTCCCGGGGTTTGGGGGGTTGTCCAACGGTGGGTGCAGTACAGGGGTGTGGGGGTGTCCAAGGGTGTGGTGTGGGCTATCCAGTGGGGGGGGGGGGGGTTGAGGTCGGGTATTGGTATATTTTTGGACTAGGGGTGTTTTGGGAGCTGTACTATGGGGTGGGGGTTCTAGTTTGTTTTTGGTCGGGTTTTGGTATGTTTTTGGTTTGTTTTTTTGTCTTGTTTAGGTCTTTTGGCAGGGAATAATAATGGTTGATCTGTGGTGGGGGTTGTCCGGTGGGGTGGGGGAGGGGGTTTCTGGTATGTTTATGGTAATTTTTTGGTATGTTTCATGTCTTTTGGCATGGTATAGCAGTGGTTGATCAGTTTTATTTAAAAAATAATTGTTTTTACATCGTTTATTTTATAAACCACATAAAAAAATCACTGGGATAGGTTTTAACGTTGGTTATTTGGATAATGACGTAATAAATGTCTGTGAAATGGTTTTTAGGGCGGTTATTTCATAACCGATGTTTTAAATGGAAATGAATAGTATTTTACATCGGTTAATTTATAACCGACGTAGTAAATATTTTTCACATCGGTTATTATTTAACTGACATTGGAAACCGCTTGGAAGACAGGTTTATCACGTTGGTTATGAAAATAACCGACATGATAAATGCTTCAGAAGTTTTATTTATGACGTCAGTTATATAATAACCGACGTGAAAGAGTATATACCATGTCGTTTCTTAAATAATTGATATAATAAACCATGACTCCAAAGTGTTTTCCACGTCAGGTTTTTATCAACCGACTTGAAAAACTATTCATATTTTTGTTTTTTACGTCGTTTTTAAAATAACTGATGTAAAAACAATGTTTATAACGTATCCTGTAATAACTTTTTCTAAAAGCCGATGTAAAAAATAAAAAATAAACGTCGTAAAAAATGTTTTTTGCACTAGTGTTACATTATATGTTAACTATGAGGATTATAGATCATAAGGTATATAATTGGGTTGCATGTTTATGTAATCAATAAATGAATATACCATTATAGATATATTTATGTTCTATGTGTTTTTTTTAAATATCACATTTCACAAATTATGTTTATATGGGTGATAAATATGTCTTTTTGAAAAATAATTTCATAAGTTTACAAGTATTCATGGAATAATGTTTAATTTTCATTTTTAAATACCTTACTAAGTTTTTTGGGCCCATTCGAAGATTTTTGATCATTTTAATATGTTATAAGGATGTTATATAAAAATAATTAAGGTACGATAAATTTTATGAAAAAGATTCAAAGGAATCATGTTAAATTTGAAAACACTAATATTTTGGAAGAAAAGGATACTGTTTCTGTGGAGTCTGATCTATATAAATGTGGAAAGTTTTGTATGAATTATAAACCTATTATCTAAAACTATAATTATTAAATGATACTCAGTATGTGAGGAAGTGATTTATTGAATAAAATTCTTGATTATGTAATGTAATAATGTTAGGCATTATAGTTGATATTATAGGAGGATTTAGATTAAATTAGGGGTTAGTTTGTTGATAATAAAATACAATAAAGGAAATTTACTATATGTTTAATTTGAAAAGAAATTATTTTTAATTAATAAAATTCTTCTTTAGCTAATATATGTATTTTCAGAATGTATTTCCACAGAAGAAATAATGAAGCTAAAATGGAGAGGAACCGACAAAATGGTATCCATCAAAATCTGTAGCTGGGAATGTAAGCGATTTGAACTGAGAATATTGTGATAGTAATGGACCAGCTAACGTAGTCAAGAAATATTCCCAACATCAATTCAAGTGAACAACCAGAGGTACCATAAAGGAAAATGATGATAGTTGAAGATTTATTAAGAAAACAACCTCTTCCTTTCAATGGATTTTGTGACTCTATAGTGTCTGAAAGATGGATTAAATCCCTTGAAAATATATTCAATGTTATGTGATGTTTAGATAATAAATATTTATGTCTTTCTGTTAGTATCTTTGAAGGTGAAGCTGATCAGTGCTGGTCAATTTTCAAGATTATCTGGGATAGAGAGGAGATTGATGACATAGAGTGGGGTGAATTAAATAATAATTTGCTTGAAAAATATTTACCTATGGTCATTCAACATTTTATGGAGATGTAATTCCCTGAATTGAAGCATAAAGTGGACAATTAATTATTTTTTTATGAAGTGATCTTCACCCGATTGCTGAGGAATGCTCTAAATATTATTCTTGATCTTAATAGAAAAATCACCCACTTTAACATAGGATTGAGAACAAGGTATTGAAGGCAATTGGCCCCCCGTGAATTCAAATGTAAGGAAAAACTTGTCAGGTTTGCTGAGATTGAATAGATAGTGTTTCATGATGACCACACACAATTTGAAAATTAGGAGAATATAGGTCTGAAAGGCTTGGCATGGGTAAGAATCAATCAAATAAATCCGATGGTAAGAAATTCAAGTTTCTATTTTTTTAAAAATGTGGAAAAATGCAACTGGGGGAATGACATACCAATACTAGGATGTGTTTTCAATGAGTTATGTTAGGAAATATGGGGGGATTTTTTTTGGAAAATTATCCTAAGAAAAAACATGATAAGAAAACTATAAAGTGTTCTAAATGTGGTCAGATGATTCATTTTAAAAATTCCTACCCAAAGAGAGATCTGAATGATGAAACAAATATAGACTATATTTAGAAAGGTGTAGTGAGATTTTTTACAACTATGTCAGTATATGATAGGTCATCCAATGATGTTATATTTGGTACGTTATTTGTTTACTCAGATTTTTGTAATGTTTTGATTGATATGGGGTCCACACATTAATTTATTTCAGAAGAATTTTCTGGTAAATTTGAAATCTATCCACATTAAATGAGATATGAACATATTATTAAGACCCCATGGGGGTATGTTATATCAATGAGGAATTATAATAATCTTTCTGTTGTGGTATGTGGATACAATTTTTCTACAATCCATATTGTTTTTTCCTTAGTATAGATTGATGTCATTATGGGTATGGATTTGCTTTCAATTTATCATGATAAGATTGATTGTAATATAACTAATTTGTTTTTTAGAATTAGTTTAAGTTTTTATACCAGAGCAAACCTATACAATTGATAACATATCAAAAATCTATGAAACTATTAAAATTTGGAAAAAATGCTATCATTCCCATATTTTTGAAATTATAGGATCTGTTCATATTAATGAAGTTCTAGTGGTAATTGAATAAATTTATGTTTTTATTAATGAGTTACCTAGTATCATAACTAATCCTGAAGTTGAATTATCAATTGTATTAGTTCCAGATTCTATGCTTATTTCAAAACACACATATCTTATGTCCTAAATGAAACTTATTGAAATGAAAATTCAGTTTCAGTTTTTTCTTGATAATGGATTCAATCATCCTTTCACTTCACCATGGGGTGCTCTTATTTTTTTTGTTAAAAAGAAAGATTGTTCCATGATACATTCCTTGGATTATAATGCCTTAAATAAAATAAAATAAAAAATAAGTTTAATATGCCTCATATCAATGAATTATTTGATTAACTCCTAGGAGATCAGTACCTTTCCAAGATTGAATTGATATCTGGATACCATCTGCTGACGGTAAAAAAGGATGAAATCCTGAATATATTTTTTTGTACTAGATACAGTCAGTATGAATTTTTTGTTGTTCCATCTATGTTAACAATGGAACCCATTATATTCATGAATATTATGATTAAAATATTTCATGAGTTCTTGGATAATTTATTGGTTTTGTATATTGATGACATTATGGTATTTTCTAAGAGTAAAGTGGAACATGAAAAACATATAAGGGTTTTTAAAACCTCAAAGGATAGGAAACTATTTAGAAAATTCAAAAAGTGTGATTTTTGGCTGAAAAATATTTATTTGTTTAGGGAACATTATAAAAAAGAATATAATAAAAGTTGGTACTTCCAAAAAAAGTGGTTGATAAATGGCCAAGACCATAAAAAGGTACCAACATTAATAGTTTTTTTGGATTAGCAGGATATTAAAGATGGTTTGTTAAAAACATTGCACATTTATCTATCTAGCTAACTATGATTAAAAAAATAGTGGATAAATGTTTTTGGACAGAATAATGTGATGTTTTTTTTCATGAAATGAAGAAGAGATTGGTGATTTCTCCAATTTTGGACATTCCTTCTTGAAATGGTGGGTTTTTCATCTATTGTGATTCTTAATTAAAGGGACATTGATGTGTTTTGATGGAGAATGATTCGGTAGTGGATTATGTTTCAAGACAACTAAAACCACGAGTGTTAAATTATACCACACAAGATTTTTAATTGATAGTATCTATTTATTCATTGAAATTTTTGGAGTGATCATTAATACAAATACGAATTCTAAATATATACTATCCATAAAAGTCTGAAGTATACCTTCATTCTAATTTAATTAAACATGATGCAGATAAGATTGATTAAATTGATAAAATATTATGATTTAATGATCAATTACTATATAAGAAAAGATAAAAATTTGATAGATTCCATGAGTGGAAAACATTATGCATCATTAACTATGGTATGTTTAGAACATGATGCCTTGATTAATGAAATTATGAATCTTGGCATAGAAGTTGTTGGTGATGAAAATACATCCATTTTTTCAGGTTTTAGTGCAGTTAATATTACCAAACAAAATTAAGGAAGTGTCGATGGTAGACAGTGAGCTAAATAAAAAGGTATAATTTTTTAAACTGGGTATGTTAAAAAAATTTAACCTCGGTAAATATTGTGTTTTGAGATGTAGAAAAACATTGTGTGACCTTTGTTGTTAGCTATTGATGAAATATTTGTTGTGTGATGATCATAGTTCTCCATTTTAAGTTCATCCTGTCAATACTAAAATATACAGTAACTGTAGGGTATATTACTAGTGGGGTTGAATGAAAATACATATTCTAGATTTTACTGTGAAATGATTTATATGTCAATAGGTTAAATAATTGTGGAAGTTATCAAAGGGGATGCTTCATCAACTAAGAGTGCAAGAGTAGAAATGGGAGATTATATCCATGAACATCGTTGTGGGACTATCTATGTCTTCTTGAGGTAGAAATGAGATTTGGGTTATTGTTGATCGGAGGACTAAATATTCACATTTTTTCCATTTGAGAAATAATGTATTTGGATCAGTTTTAACAAAATTACCTCAAAGAGATTGTTAGCTTACATGCAATTCCTCTTTCTATTCTATATCACTAGGATCCCAGTTAACTTATAATTTTTTAAATGGCCTTCAAGAGTCTTTGGGCCCAATGTTAAATTTTAATAATCCTTTTCATCCTCAATTATATGGGCAGTAAGAACCAAATATTAATACATTAGAGGACATAATTCATGCATTTTCATTGGACAACCAGGGATGTTTGAATTAACATCATTCTTTAGATTATTTTTCTTATAATAACATATTTCATTCTAGTATACAGATGCAACATTTTGAGGCATTGTATGGGAAGCCATGTCAAACTCCAACATTATTGGATGATGTTGGGGAAATGACGTTTAATGGACCAAAATTAGTAGAGAATGTTGATGAGAATGTTATGATAATCTAGAAATACATGATGGCATCATAGATAAGGAAAAAATGGTATGTTGGAAATAAGAGAAAAGACATTTTGTTTGAGGTAGGTTATAATGTTTTTCATAGAATCTCACCATGGAAAAGTGTTATGAGTTTTGGTAAGAAAGGAAAGCATTGTCCACAGATCTAGGTATCTTATGAAACCCTTGAGATAGTTGGACATGTCGCCTATCGAGTTGTAAGAACCTGAATCTTTTTTTTTCAGGTATGTCTTTCTTTTCGGGTCATTTTTAAGGAAATTGGGAGTTACAAGAAATTTTTGAAGTACACACCATGTATTTTATGAGTACATGTCATGTTCTCTGTTACCACAAGTAGTCGGGTGCAGGCCGTGTAGCGGCCATGGACACAACTATGTGATGTCACATGGATACTGCTTAATGTGGGGACCAGTGAATGAATTTACACATCGGGTACTTATAAAGTACATTTCGTGTACTTAATTTTTTTTAATAAAATGCACCGTGGACATGTCTAATCTCCAGAACACCCTACTTCGAGGTTTGGTTCATCCGAGATATCCCGTAGAGCCATGAATCTTCTCTGATCCCCCCTAGCATGTGTATCTTATCTGAATAGACCGCTGGTGATTGTGTTGGGATCGCCTTGGTAACATCTTCCTTCTCCTAGAGCATCATTTACTGATTCCTCCTCTTTCAAGAGAATCCATCCGTTGAACAATTTAGTCATTTTTTAGATCTACATTGTTCTTGAGCGATTCAAGTATTGAGGTTCTTGTATAGTGATCTCCAGACACCAAGGTAGGTGGTTTGTGCCTTTCTGTTGAATGTCTTTGAGTAATATGTGAAATTTTTTCCAATCCCCTTGAATGTGGTACTGCATGATTACCGTTTAATCCATGTTAATTTATTGCAATGCTGGTATGTGTGAGTTGATGTTAATTGAATGTGAATAGGGTTGATTCCTATTCATTTGAAGAGTTTTCCATTCATGTAATTTTTATGACGTTTAGTCCTATTTAGCACATTAGGCTTCCTTGATGTTTTACTGTAACAATTATTGTTGGATGGAGTGATTATTTTATCTTAAATTCTTGATATGTTTTAGACTATTTAGCCACGTAGTTTTTGAGGTTTACTTTGGCTGTATTGCATTGCTATGTTTGTTTGACATACACTGGGTCGTGGGAACCTAATGTAGTATACAATAATGGGAATTGAATGTGTGAACTTCCTCAGAGTGTCTTTAACCAATTTTGACTATAATGGGAATTGACCATGTGTGTTTTCTCAGAGATTCATTAACCACTTTTCACTATATGGGGAATTGACCATGTGAGCTTCCCTAGATACTCTATATTAACTTTTTTCTATAAGGTGAATTGACTGCGGGTGCTTCCTCTAAGAGTAATTTTAATATCCTTATGACTAGATAATAGGTGATAGGTTGTGTGTACTTCTCATAGGGTTACCTAATTTGATTAGCTACTTACTTGATGTGTGTTGAATGAATGCTTTGAAACTGTATGATGTTTTACTGTTGAGTACTTCCTTGTTTACTATTTCATTTCTTATTATCTACCATATATAATCACTTTCTTTTAGGAACAGATCTCATGGTGGTTGCCTAATAATATTTGGTCTCACACCATGTTTGGGTCATGCTTTTGTTCCCAAACAGATTATATTGTTGCAGGTATAGTTAAGGTAAAGCACCCTTATGCTTGAGGTACATGATTGCTATGGATTAGGAGAACATGGGACCAAGCTATGGCTTGCAATGATGAGGAGATATTTATTTTTAATTATTTTTTACATTGATTTAGTGCTGTTGTATGCCATCATTGTGATTTGTCTAATTGTTTTCCTAGACTTATGTATTATGCATAATTTATATATATGTGTGTGTTCTCTAGTTTGTTATTTCCAGTCTTCCGCTGTTTAATTTTGTATTGATTACTACTACTTCAACTATTGTATATTTTCTTTACATCCACGGTGTTACACTCCTAATGAGGGAATAGTTTCCCCACAATCACACCCAAGGCCCTCGCTGCTAGTTTGTAGCCTCTGGAATTCTGGGAAAAGCGTTTGAGGCCATGTGACCAACCGAGTATCGGGTGCCTTGGAGTGGCTTCCAGATCCATGATGTTAAAAAGTCATATAAGAGGATTTATATTATTCGTGACATACTATTTGGATCCTATATTCATATATAGTATGGAATATTTACTTGGTCTTAAGTTCTTCCCAAGAGTATCTTACCTGTGTACATGGGAAAGCCAATCTAACTCGTTTATTGCTATTTTTTTGGTTTTTCAATTTAACGGTTGATTTGATTTCACCATTGGGACACTCACATGTTTTTTTCTGTTATTGTGGATGATATTGGGGTACTATTTCTATTTCAACCCAATGACATTAGGGTATTCTATATCATGCATCATATAGGCATTTGTTAGAAATCACATGTCATGCATTCTTGTCATGCCATTTAGGGTGCATTAGTGATTGCATGTTTTTGTGATAGGTGTTGTGCCAGGTATGCATGCTGTTGTGATAGATGCCTTGATTGTATAGTTGTTGTTTGATAGATTATTAAATTGTGTATGGTTTTTTATAGAATTCCATTATTTGGTTCTTGAGGTGTTTTGGGCCCTCATAGACTAGAATTTGGTGGATTAATCCATTTTTATGATTGTTTATAACATGTATAAGATTCCAATATTTGATTCGTGGGGAGTATGGACATTCACGACCCATCCTCGGGGCCCGTACCGTCATTACCCCAAGCCCGCCTTCTATAGGCCAGGGGCTGGCGACTAGCACCAAAGGTGTAAATCCCGATAACTGGGAAGGCATTGACTTTATAAAAGTAACAAAACACCACAGAGTACAAGCAGAAGTAAAACACTAAATACAAAAAGGAAGTACTGCAAAGTAAATGGGCCAGAATAAAAACCCAATAGAAAGTACAACTACAACTGAAATGATGTACAACAAAGACAAGCAACTGGAAGAAGATAGAAGCAGCTCCTGGGTCATCCTCCTCAGATCCTACCTGAAGGGTAGGTACAGATAGCCTCCACAGCTCTCTCTCCCATCAACCTCCTCCGAGTGTCGCCTCATCATGAAGTCCACCACTGGATATTGTCTTATCGTGAGGTCCACCTCCGGGTACCGTACAGTCCTCGAACACTCAGCCTCTTCCTGTGCTGCTCGTTGTCTGCAACCAACACAACAAGGTTCGGGCATAGCCCGTGTAGTTGTGAGTATAATGATAGTCACTAGGGTACCCGAGACCCTCATGGTCTCACTAAATCCGAAAAGGATATCCACAAGGAATATATCAACAGATAACCTCGACTTAGGTATATGCCCATACATATACCCATGTTATCAAGTAACCCATCTCAATCATGAGGAAACACAAAGATTATGAAATCCACTGATAACCACTACCCAGGTATATGCCCATACATATACCAAAGTTTTCAAGTGACCCATCTCAACCATGAGTTAAACAAAAAGGTTATAGACACAACAAAAACAGGATTTTATTCATGATGTCGAAACCACAGCTGCTGGAGAACACCTCCTCTATCGAGTACAATGGGCCCGTCGCTACAACCAAGCGCACCCCACTAACCTTAGACTGCTGTAGTACTCCAAAATTTGAGTACTGTGGGCCTACTGCTAGAACCAAGTGCTTCCCACCATGGGTCTGCCGCTACAACCAAGCGCTCCCCCTCATAGGCTCCAGAGTACTCCTTCTGTTTAGTACCACTAGTCTGCCGCTATAACTAAGCGCTCCACCGCTGTGGGTCTGCCGCTACAACCAAGAGCTCCCCCTCATAGCCTCCAGAGGTACTCCTTCTGTTGAGTACCACGACTCTTCCGCTACTACCATGAACTCCTCCGCCATGGGTCTGCCACTAAATCCAAGCGCTCCACACTGGGCTATCCGAAACACACCAAGTCGATAGATTAGTAGTCGTCAAGTCTCAGCCATCTACTAGGTCTCTACACTCTACTAGATCATCACCGGGAGGGTTAGCTCGACGAGCCTCTATTCGATACTCCAAGTATCACGATGTTCCATGAGGAATTATCTCAAAGGACCACCTCGTCATAGGGGTCTCAATGCAACAGACAACGCGTCAGTCAGACGCCTGGTCTGTGAGTTACTAGCATTTTCATCCCAGGGGCCCGGTTGGTTTTGTGTGCGAACCAAACCGACCGTATCACGACTGTACCCCGGACTCTCATAGGGTATTCTCATTGTGACTGTTTCTCAGCGTCATCACCAACGCTGCTGACGGTTCGTCAAACGGACGTCCGGTCTGAAAGTTATCATCTTTTCCGTTAGAGGGGCCCGATTAGATTTCTGGTACAATCCAACACGAAATTATCCAACTGCATCCAAAAATCAGGGGAATTGTTCCAAATGTTTCCTCTAATCAAGGGGAATCCAACAATGTTTACGGCATGTTAATCGGACGTCCGAAGCTCGAGATATAAGCGTTTCCGCTCCGAGGGCCTGGTTGGTTTCGTATCCGAACCAACCCGACAGTACAAAAAGTTCTCATAAACCTTGAGTGTAATATACCAAAACGACTGTCTTGATCCAAGGATCGTATCTCAATTGACGGTGCATCAATCGGGGGTCCGTATCCCAACATATGGGCATTTGAACGAAAACTGCCCAAGAATAGGGGGTTCGGGCCCGGACCGACTCGGCCCGAGACCCCCCTAGGTTGACCTGAACTTGTTCGACCCGAATCGGTCTCGGTCCGGCCCAATAGGGCGCATCCCGACCTGTTGGGCGTGGCCCGACCCGGCCTGTGCGCGGCCGAGTGGCCGCTCGGCTATCCGGCTGAGCGGAACATGGGGGGGGGGTGCAGTTGCCCCCCTTGAATGAAGTCGCAACCCCCGCATGGGGGCCACTCTCTGCTAGCGATGCGATGGCCAGTGCAACATCTCTATTGGTCCCGTGAGGCCGCGAGACCAGCAGCCTGCCACCGTGGTTGAAGTCGCGGCGGCCCTTCCCGGCGGCCCGCTGGCAGGATCTTCTGCAGACCACCGGACGTGCTCCGGTGGTCTGTTTTCCCCACCATCTTCGCCATAGCCCTCCAGGGACCCGTAGGTTACTGCGAAGGGTGAAAAATTGCTTTTATGACCCACTTCATCACTGCTCGTCGATCCGCACATCAAATAAACAACTGCGGAGTTTTCGATTCACCTCTTCAGCCATGACTCCGGCCGCGGTTTGGTTCGGCCTCAACGGAGCAGCGCGATGGCGCCGTTCTCCTTTGTCGCATTCCTTCTTGATTTCGCGTGGTGTTGTTACACCGCGCCACCTTTTCTCGAGCCACAACGAACACACAACAAAGGGGGGGGGGAGGATCGTCCATGTTCGGGCTATCTGACCTCCTCCCGTTAAATTGATAATAGGCCACCCGAATATTTAATGAAGAATGCCAGGAAAAATATTCACGAATAAAACCAAACCCCTACCTCGAGCATAGCTGAACGAAGACTCATTGCTGAATTGCACGTCACGGAAGGAGGATCTTCGCGTCGTGGAGAAATGATTGGTCGGCATCTTTTCTTTGATCTCTAAGGATCTGGTGTTCTTTTCGACCTTCGTCGGAGGTCGGCATTCTTCGCGTTCTTCGCGTTCTTCGTCGAGGAAGAAGAACTTCAAGAACTTGAGAAAATTTTTCCCAGCTTCACACAACCCAACCCCTCAAAAAAAAATAAGAGTTTGTCTTATTTTATTCCTCAAGCCATGCATTTTGAAAATCAAAAACTAAAAAATCAATTAAATGAATTAATTGAAATGTTTAAAGCGCCCAAATTAATAGAGGTGTTTCATAAACCGAAAACCGCAAGGGTTGACTTCCACTTAATAGGGGTGTGGGTGTGTTACTTTAATTAAGGATTTGGGGTGATTAAAAGAAACGGTGGGGCTCGTGTGGGCCCCACCTCACAAATATCCTACCTAGTAGGTAGGATATTGTGGGTCCCACTCCAATTACTTAGCTTAGGATAAACAACATTATGTAAAATAAAAATTGGTTGCACCATTTTTATTTTAATTCTTTACATAACCCAAATATTTAAAAACCACACCCGAGGAAATGCAACTCCGGAAAAGGTGTTTCTAAGAAATTACTGGCGTTGTGATTCCATCGGTTCCCTCAGATTTCGATTCTGAGCACCGGTTCAAAAGTTAGAAAAACCTGCTCGTTTGTTCACTGAACGTACTTGAGCTAAACTTAGGAAATTGATTCTGGGCACACCGGGCCTCGGAATCAGGCACTGTCAGAAACTACGTACTCGTAAAATCCCAAAGAAAATTAAGAAAAAAAAATTTCCTTTAAATTTCCGGGTCTTTACAGTACTCCCTCCTCAAATATTTACATCCCCTTAAAGCTATATCAAAACTAGGGAAACAAAAGCGGTATTGAGAATGCATCAGAGCCTTCTGTTCCCATGTGCTCACCTGGAGGTTCTCATGCTGCCATCAGATGCACACTAGAGGAATCGACCGTCCTCATAGGACCTGATCCTGTCGATCCTCGATCTCCACTGGAACTTCCTCAAAAGTCGCACCATCATAAGTGTCCATCTCCCCATGGTTGATGAAATGCGAAGGGTCAAGCTCGTATCTACTCAGTTGAGAATCATGGAAGACGTCGTGCACCTGGTGCAACTGGGTGGTTGGGTCAAGCGGTAAACCACCTATCCTACCCTGCTGAGGATCTAGAAATGTCTGTTGAACCTCAGAGATAACTTGTCGCCTCGGCCACATCTCTGTGACTCACGTTGAGGTGAGACCGGTAGGGAAACCTGGTCGCCATCCTCGAACTCTAGTGGTCTCTGCCTCCTGTCAGCACAAGACGTTTTCTGGCTATGAGCTATCCTCATCTTCTCTTTGATGACTTGGACCTTTTGTGGTCCTACATGAGTTACTGAGATTTCTTCTTTACTGATAAAAGAAATATGGTCTCATCCCCTGGATGAACCACGTTCTTCACCTAATACAGTCAATCCCGACATGGATGATACAAATCCATACCAAGGATGATGTCGTAAGTCCTCGACGCTACTACCAAGAGATCCAACCGTTACTCTCGCCTCCAAGGGTTGATTCACACTGTCAGCATTAGTGTGTGGTCACTAGGTCTCCTCCAGTATGTATCTCAAAGTGAGGGTCAAGTCAATGGTTTTTAAATCGGAACCTCTTAGTAACAACATAAAGAGTGGATAAGAATGTATACACCACAAGAAAGGTGAATTTTATTACAACAGCTCAAATTAAAAAGACACAATGCATCTACAAACAAACATCAACCGCGCTAGAAGCAAAATAAACAAAAGTCTCCAGGTTTGGAGCTAGTCCCACTCCTGTCCATCTGCTCCCTGAGCTCCATGATCATAGTCCTCAGCTACCTGAAGCTAAGATCTCCCATGTCCACCTATTCCCTGCGGTCAGGGTGGACCTCCTGGTGGTGGTGGTGGAAACCCCTCGAAGAGTCGTCCACCACCAGTTTCACGACCACCTACCCTGCCTCAGTCTCCCGCTCCTTGCGGTCCGCCTTGATAGAACCTCTAACTCTGCCTGGGAGGTCCTTCGTTCATCTGTTGGTCATCTGTATGGCGGGTCGGACAGTCAAATGCCATGTGACCAACCTTGCCACAGGAGTAACACTGTCCGCGCATGGTAGGCCTTTCCCCACCCTGGGTTCCTTGCACAAATGATCATGTGTCATGTGGTCGACCACCTGTAGGTCTAGTACTCTTGGAACTATGCGTCATCTGTCTACTGCCCACTGCAGAAGACTCTACCGCATGCTGTCTAGTGGTGGGTCCTGCTGCTGGAGACTGCTCGGTAAGGAAACTCTCCACTAAGAGGGCTCGCTCCAACACCCCAGTCTGTGTCAGAAATCCATGAGAAACAACTGAAGCTTTGATATCTCGCCTGAGCTCCTACTTGAAGTTTCGGGCCCTGAAGAATGGGTCTCGTACTATGTCCGTGGAATAGCATGAGAGATCGTTAAACCTCGCCGCGAGATGGGATACTGTCATGATGCCCTGCCGTAGTTGTAGTAACTCCTAGATGCGCACTGCACGGAGGGTGGCTGAGACGAACTCTGAGCGGAAAAGACTCTCAAAGTCCGTCCAAAGGAGATATGCCTCGTCATGCAACTGGATCATCATGCTACACCATATTCCTGCTGACACGTGTAGGAGGATTGCTGCAAGGACCACCATAAGGTCAGCTAGTGTCCCTACCAAATGGAAAACTCATACAACTTCCTCCAGCCAATCCTCGACTGCTTGAGGGTCCATCTCCCTGCAGAACCTGGGTGGCCGCTAACGCTGAAAATCGTGCAGTGAACTAAGGCGACGTGAAACGTCCGCGGCTGGGTCTTGTAGCATTGGTGGCTCGGTGGGTAGAGGTACCTCCGGTGGCTCAACTGTCAAAGAGCCATGTACCGAGGCCTCGTCGCTCGGTGGGCTGTCGTCCCGCACAACGCTCGGAACCCTAGCTGGCTGCCATCGTGGGGCCATCCTAAAAAGAAACAGGTGTGCCATAGTCAAACAGTATACCTGGTGAGCTGACACAAAGTAATCACAAAGAAAACATGAACACACATGCAATCAATGTTTTCATGAATTAAGTCAGAAATCAGAAGTCAGGGTCCTGGTGTACGGATATGTCAGCCGCCGCACCAACACTGGACTCCCTAGACTGATAACCACACTCAATACCCTTAACAATATTTCTACACATAGAAAAATATCAGAGTCTTGAGTTCTACGGTAGAACCGAACTCCTTTGATACCAATTTTTCACGACCCATCCTCAGGGCCCGTGCCGTGACTACTCCAAGACCGCCTTCCAAAGGCCAGGGGCTGGCGACTAGCACCAAAGGCCTAAATATCGATAACTGGGAAGGAATTTCCATTATAAAAGTAACAAAACACCACAGATTACAAGAGTTAGTAAAACAATAACTACAAAAAGGAAGTTCTGAAAAGTAAATTGGCCAAAATACAAACCCAATCAAAACTACAGCTACAACGGAAAGGAAGTACAACAAAGAAAAGTAGCTGGAAGAAGATAGAAACATCTCCTTGGTTGTCCTCCTCGGATCCTACCTGAAGGGTAGGTAAAGATATCCTCCACAATACTCTCGCATGTCAACCTCATCCGAGTGTCTCCTCATCATGAAGTCCACCACCGGATACTGTCTCGTCATGAGGTCCACCTCCGGGAACTGTCCAGTCCTTGAACACTCAGCCTCTGTCTGCGCTGCCCGTCGTCTGCAACCAACACAATGAGGTGCGGGCATAGCCCGTGCAGGGGTGAGTATAACGATACTCAGTAGGGACCCCGAGACCCTCAAGGTCTCACTAAATCCAACAAGGATAACCACAAGGAAGATCTCAAAAGATAAACTCTACTTAGATATATCCCCATACATATACCCAAGTTATCAAGTAACCCATCTCAATCATGAGGAAACACAAAGATTATGAAATCAATAGATAACCACAACACATGTATATGCCCATACATATACCTAAGTTATCAAGTGACCCATCTCAATCATGAGATAAACGCAAAGGTCATAGACTCATCTCAACCAGGATTTTATTCATAATGTAGAAACCACGGCTTCTAGAGAACTCCTCCTCTATCGAGTATGGTGGGCCCGCTGCTATAACCAAGTGCACCCCACTATCCTTGGACAGCTGTAGTACTCCACCTGTCAAGTACTATGGGATTGCTTATACAACTAAAGTCTTCCCACCATGGGTCTGTCGCTACAACCAAGCGCTCCCCCTAATAGGCTCTAGAGGTACTCCATCTGTTGAGTACCGCGGGTCTACCGCTACAACCAAGCGCTCCTTCGCCGTGGGTCTGCCGCCACAACCAAGCGATCCCCCTCATAGCCTCTAGAGGTACTCCTTATATTGAGTACCACGGGTCTGACGCTACTACCAAGTGATCCTCTGCCGTGGGTCTACCGCTACAACCAAGCGCTCCCCACAGGGCTTTCCGAAACACACCGAGTCGATTGACCCGAAGTCGTCAAGTCTCAGCCAGCTACTAGGTCTATGCACTTTGCTAGCTCATCACCGGGAGGGTCCGCTCCATGAGCTACTGGTTGATACTCCATGTATCAAGAAGTTCCACGAAGAAGTATCTCAAAGGACTGCCTCGTCATAGGGGTCTCAATGCAACGAATGGTGCGTCAGTCGGACGCCCGGTCTGTGATTTACTAGCCTTTTCGTCCCCGGGGCCCGGTCGGTTTTGTGTGTGAACTAACCCAGCTGTATCTCGACTATACCCCGAACTATCATATGGTATTATCATAGGGATCTTTTCTCAATGTGATCACCAACGCCACTGATGGTTCGTCAAATGGAAATTCGGTCGGAAAGTTATCAGCTTTTCCGTTCTAGGGGCCATGTTGGATTTCGGGTACAATCCAACCTGTCCATTATACAACTGCATCCAAAACTCAGGCGAAGCATTCCAAAAGTTTTGCCTCATCAAGAGGAATCCAACAATGTCGACATAACATCAATCAGACGTCCAGAGCTCGATATATAAGCGTTTCCGCTCCGAGGGCCCGATTGGTTTTGTATCCGAACCAACCCGGCCGTACTCAAAGTTCTCTAAATCCTTGAGATTAATATAGAGAAACAACTGTCTCGATCAAAGGATTTCATCTCAACTGATGGTTCATCGATCGCGGGTCCGTAGCCCAAGATATGGGCGTTTGAACGAAAATTGCCCGAGAATAGGGGGTTTGGGAACAGACCGACCCAGCCCGAGACCCACCCTGGGTCGGCCTGAACCGGTTCGACCTGAGCTGGTCCGGGTCCGGCAGAATAGGGCGCGGCCCGGCCCGGTGGGTGCGGCCCAACCCAACCTGGGCACGGCCCGGACGGTTGGCCGGCCGCGCTAGTGCGGCCGCGTGGATGCTCGGCTGTCCGGCTGAGCGGAACATGGGGTGCGGTTGCCCCCCTTGAATTAATCTGCGGCCCCTGCGTGGGGGCCGCTCCCTAACAGCGATGCGGTGGCCAGCGCCACGTCTCCCTTGGTCTCGTGCAGCCGCAGGACTAGCCGCCTGCCGCCACAGCTTCAGCTGCGGCGGCCCATCGCGGCGGCGCACCAGGCGCCGCCGACGAGATCTTCTGCGTACCACCGGACATGCTCCGGTGGTCCGTTTGGCCTACCGTCTTGGGCTAAGGCCCTCTCAAGACCCGTAGGTTAATGATATGGTTCCAAAATCACCTTTGCGACCCACTTCATCATTGCCCGTCGATCCGCACGTCATGTAAACAATTGCAGAGTCTTCAATTCGCCTATGCAGCCCTGACTCCAGCCGCGGTTTGCTTCTGCCTCAACGGCGCGACGCGACGAAACCACACTCATTGTCACATTCCTTCTTGTTATCAAAAGGTGCTGTTGCACCACTCCGCATTTGTTCGAGCCGCAACAAACACACAACAAAGGGGGTGGAGGATTGGTCGTGTTCAGGCGGTCTGACCTCCTCCCGTTAAATTGATAACCGGCGGCCCGAATATTTAACGAAGAACTCAAGGAAAAATATTCACAAATAAGACCAAACCCCTACCTCGAGCGTAGCTGAAAGAAGGCTCATCGCAGAATTACACATCGCAGAAGGAGGATAATCGCATCGTGGAGAAAATATTCATCGGTGTCGCGTTGTCGATCTCCGAGGATCCGGCGTTCTTGTCGACCTTCGTCGGAGGTCGGCGTTCTTCGCGTTCTCCGTCGAGGAAGAAGAACTTCAAGGACATGGGAAAATTCTCCCCAGCCTCACACAACCCAACACCTCTAATAAAATAATAGTTTGTCTTATTTTATTTCTCAGGACATGCATTTTGAAAATCAAAAACAAAACAATCAATTAAATGAATTAAATGCAACATTTAAACTGCCCAAATTAATAGAGGTGTTTCATAAACAGAAAAACACAAGGGTTGACGTCCACTTAATAGGGGTGCAGGTGCGTTACCTTAATTAAAGAGGAGGGTGAAGAAAAGAAATGGTGGGGCTCATGTGGGCCACACCTCAAAAATATCCTACCTAGTGGGCAGGATATTGTGGGTCCCACTCCAATCACATGGATTATGTTAAACAACTTTATGTAAAATAAAAATTTGTCGCACCATTTTTATTTTAATTCTTTACATAACCCAAAAACTTAAAAACCACACTCGAGCAAACACAACTCTGTAAAAGGTGTTTCTAAGCAATTACCAGTTCTGTGATTCCATCGGTGCCCTCGAATTTCGATTCCTCACACCGGTTCAAAAGTTAGAAAAACTCGCTCGTTCGTTCATTGAACATACCCGAGATAAACATTGGAAATTGATTCCGGGCACACCGGGCCTCGGAATCATGCGCTGTCAAAAACTGCATACTCATAATATACCAAATAAAATTCAGAAAAAAAAATCCTTGAAATTTTCTGGTGTTTATATGGTCTCTCATGGATTAGAATTTTCCACTTAAGGGACTCTGTCCGTGTTTTTTTGGGTTATGGAGTAGTTTCTAAGGCTTAAAGTCCAGAAAAACCAAGAAAACACACAGTGTTGTTTTCACTACACTCCATGTGTTCTACTAATTAGGAAGAAAATATTTTTCTTAACTACACTCCATGAACCGTATGTAAATTCATTGTAGTCTCTAACTGTATCATAGGCCAAGTGGGAATAGACACAGGATAGGGAAATTCTTGTGGGAACACTCCATGTACTAGTTGTACAAGCTGTGTTGTGTTAACCCTGTGTCCGCCCGTGAGACTAACGGCACAGACATATAAAAACATAAGTTATTCATAATGTGTCAGCTTTGAACATGCTAGGTAGTTTGATCCTGAAATATAGTAGTGTAACTAACAACACCGGTCCATGAAATCCTCTAAGTGAACACCCTGTCTGTTTAGAACATGTCATGTATTGTTAGCCATGTAACCATCCATGTAGCTAACAACACTGGTTGGGTATGTCCACCTAGTACATGCCATGTTGGTCAATAACACACCATGTAGTTTCTTTTTATTGATAACTTTGAGGCTTATCCGTGTAAGAGAACTCATACATGGGAAGGGGACTCATGTACACGCCATGTAGTTGACATACACGCCATGTATATGTGTTTTGTAAAACATGAATGATTTTTCTCTTCTGTTCCCTTCTTATACTTTTAGATTTTTTTCCTTGATAATCATGATCTAAGGTGTGTGCTTGATCTTGCAAATTCATGCCCCCCCGAGATGTCCTCTAGTTATCCACCATTTATAGAGCAACGATCAGACACAAAACTCAGTTGATCAAAGACTTCCAGCAGATCCTACAGTTGTGCCAGTCCAACTCCCCAAGCATTCATGATATGATTCTCTTTCAATAATGCAATAGCTTGCATTGTACGCAAGATCGAGATTCTAACACACCGCGACCAATCAAAGTAGCAGTTATGTATATTAATACCCACTTTTTCAAATTATATAAATTTTATATTTCAAAATGGACATCATTTTTGTATTCAGAATATCGAAATTATCCTAAGTTGATTTTTTTTGTAATTTTCTGAGAACTTCCAATATTCTAGGAATAGTGAAAAATACTTAAAAACAACTTTTTTAATAAAAATAATTTATAGTGAATAATTATACAATTTAGTGGTTTTAAAGTATAATTAGAATATATTTTTACCAATTTATCCAATGGTGTTCATTAGAATTAATTTCACTTTCAAATTGGACATAAAGAATTGTCAATCTTTTGACATATGTTGTTTCTTAAAAACACGCTATTTGTTTTAACAGTGGGAATTTGTTGTAAAATTAATTAATTCAACTTATATGTATGGAATTTTTTAATATATACATCATTTTTTAATTCGTAATATCAATTATAGATTAGGGAGAAATTTTGGCATTGTTCTGAACAACTTCATTTTTTGATGAATAGTGAAGCCACTAAGTGGTAGTTAAAAAACTTATTTTTCATTTAAATGAATCATTACCACTTCTGTGATTTGATTTTCAAAGATCCGACATACATGGTTTTCATTAGAATGTAAAATGTCGTTCAATTGGATTAAAATAATTTTTTTGGTGAATAGTAACTTTTAAGTTTAATTAATCGTGATTAAAGGTAATTAGTGAAATTTATGGTAAAAATGATATTATATAAATATGAAAATACCTTTACACTTCTCCTACACCTATTTTATGACTCATGGACGACCAAGAAAATACATGGGTCATCTTGGGGACCCCATGGATCCACATTGGTAGGAAAATGACATTAAATACTTTTTATTTAATGTTAAAATAAAAATGTCACAAACATGAGTTGTTTTACTAAAACAGTTATTACATGGGGTTATCTAAGGTAACACTTCGACTATAAATATTCATTGTAATGATAAAATGATTTCCTATATCACGATAATTTTTTATAATTTTTTGACATTAAATAAATTAAATTATTTATGACACCATGATGATGCAGCGATTACCTCATTAATTAATGATTTAAATAAAATAAAAAGATAATTGAAAATATAAGACATAAATTTGTCAAAAACCTATTGGATGAGTATATTTAGTACCCTTATCACCTTATCCTTAAAATATATATGTTTGGTATCTTTAAAATCTGAAACTCATTATATAATAAAGTAACATTTCATGACTTTCCAAGAGTGCCCCTCCTCACCTCTTATAAAAGGCCCCCACCACTACCACCTTATTCACACCTTCCAAGACATTTTGCTCAGCCAAACTCTACCCAAATACTCTCCCAACTTCCCTCTCTTACTCCTAGAAGCGTCACTTTGGGAAGATGTCTTCCCAATGAAGCCTTTGGCTCAAATCAAAAAGAGTTACCCGATTTTAAGGTAATGTCTTCTCTTATGTTATTTTGATTTATTTTGCTTCTCCAACCACTTAAACTCATTTTATTCTTTTATTTTGTAACAGCACAAGTATCTTCAATATAAAAGGATGTTTTTATGATATGCATTTTATTTACACTTACACACACCTTCGTCAAATGGTTAAAGAACATACTGTTTCTGTGGGTGGTGAATTACTGCCTCACGAAACAATGATTGTTCAATCTTCTTTTGACACCTCTAATGGTGGCCATTATGATGAAACTATTTTCATAAATGATATATATTATGTTTTTGTTTTCCATATTTTTCTGTATTTTTCATTTATGGAACACCTTTATGATTTCCATTATGGGTAAACGCAATAATTTCACTTTAGGATGTGCGGACTACCGCCCCCTCAAAGTGATTTGAATCGTTAATGCCATATGTGAGATGTATAAATGATGGAGTAAATGGTATTATACATTATATTATACTTTAATTATAGTATACCTTAATATAATTATAGTTTAATTCCATTAAATATGAAATAAAAATGAAAGTAGCGTTCATGCGTACGTACGGCTTATCGTCTCCATGAACGGTGCATTTCATTTCTTACCTCTAAATGTTATGTAATATTATTAATGAATTTATATAATGGATATATATGATATATATGATATCTATATCGTGAATATAATTATGGATATAATGGATATTTTACCACATGAACAACATGTAATTATAAGAAGTTTATTGTTGACTCAAGTACCAAATATCGACAAAACGATCGCTATTAACTTAAATGTCTACATAATTTTCGTAACATTGTAATAAGTTTTGTAAAAGGGATAATGAACATGAAAAAGGTTATTAATCATGTAGATATTAACTCTAGTTTATTATTCATGAGGTTAAAGAGCGGTCGAGTCAAGTCAGACACGAGGTAAGGGATCTTCTTAACCCAATTTTTGTTCTTTGGGTTAATCTCCAACTTTCAAATTATTCCATGATATTCTTATGTCCTATCTTGTATTTTTACTTTATTTATGTTTAATTATAGTGAATACACATAATAGATTTATTCTATTTAAAAAAATGTTCTTTTTAAGGGAATTTCTGAACCCAATTTCCATTCTTTGGGTTAATCTCCTACTTTCAAATTATGTTATTCTATTATTATGTCCTATCTTGTATTTTTACTTTATTTATGTGTACTTATATTTAATACACATAATAGGTCTATTTTATTTAAAAAAAATTATATTGGTAAGGACTTCGTCTCAATCTCCTTTCATTGAGGCATATTTTGTTTTATACACAATTTACTTTATATGTTGTATAAACCCCTTTGACTTTTACTTTTATTAAAAAGGAATCTTTTTATATGAAGTGTTTTTACTAAATGGAAAAGGGAATGTTTTTCTTACGTATGCGGTGACAACAACTTCTCCGCCGCCGTGACTATTATTTGAGTTTCGGTATCCTCTACATGGCATAACTTTTTTTTAAATGAAAAATAAATACCAAGTTTTAATTTTCAATTATTTTGGTATTGAAAATGGTTTTGATAATGTTTTTGTTATATCAATGTGTTGTATTGATATCTTGTGATTGAAATGTGGAAATTTTATGTTCCCTTTATGCATGTTTAATGTGATACAATTATTTTATGGTTTAAGATATGTTTAATCCTATTCATATGAGGAATGCATTGGACTTAATAAGTGACAGGTGGAGCCCACTATAGCTCCGCGATGCATCGGTAGGTCTCATGAGACAAACTAGTGTCTTGGCACGAGGCCTTGAAAAAATCTTATTTGTAGTCTTGGCACGAGGCCATGGCTACGTGGTTATGATAGTCTGGCATTATCTATTCCATCATTATGAAAGTGGTTATTGATATTGAATGTGATTATTCGACTAGTATAATATCCATGTGAGTAAGTAAATGGCCTTAATTAATTTAATTTTTTCCATATTATGCTAAAGATCAAGTTTAAATAGGATTTTGTTTTAGTTATACATTGCCTTAAATGTTAATGTTTATTTATGAAATCTTCCGCAGTATTGTTATCCTTACTGAGCATCTGAGCTCACCCTTTTCAATGTTTTAATATTTTCTAGGATGTGATGAAGTATTTTATGAATGACCAGCAGGGATAGTCAGAAGAGGATATGAGTGTGGACTATAGAGACTTTGTTATTTTAGTTTTTCAATTTACTATGTAATGTAACCTTTATGAGTGTATCTAGTGTTTCCAAGGCTACTAAACTAATCGGTCTATTGAGAAATGGTCTTTTGTGATCATGCCAATGTTACGAAGTAATGCACTGACTCTGGGTAATTGGAGTCAGGGCATTACAGTTGTTATCAGAGGCAGTTTAGTACTAACCTTGGAATCTAGATTTATATAAACTCTTGTTAGAGCACATAGCCCAAAGATAGCCTTTGAGGATTAGTATAAAAGAACTTCCTATAATTTTCGTATTATAGAGATTTTGTGAGTTTTCCAGGCAATACATCCCTGCCTGGATAGGATTAGGTAGAGGCGGCTCTGGCAATGATGTACCTAGGGGTAAAAACCGAAAACACCGCTTTGAGCTACACTCAAACGTGAACTGGTACACGACAACGGGCCTTGCGTCACTCTTGGATACGACAATCCCGGGGGATATGATTAGGATAATTCTCATTTTCTATAAAAACCATTATGAAGGGTTTATGAGTATATACTACATCAAAGAAAACATTTTTTATAGATTATATCTATAAATAGTTCAATTTATGTTATGTGTTTTACAAGTAGGAATTATGTATTTTGATTCATAAACTAATCTAGTTTATGCCATTGTTTAGAAATGGCACCTAGTAGTAGGAATGGAAACTTTATCAATGCACTCTCTCCATGTATTGATTTCCCTCCTACTCAAGATAATTATAATGGAGCTGGCGATACAACTGGTGCTGATCAGCTTATCACCATACTGGGAAAACTCACTCAGGATATGAATAATAACCATACTTGTATGGAGCACCCGGATTCAAAACATGGAAGATAAATGTTAGACCGCTTCATGAGGTAACAACCACCAACATTCAATGGAATTACAAATCTCTTAGCAGCTGAGCAATGGATAAATTCATTAGAGAAAATATTCCATGCCTTGGGGAGTAGTGAAATGGAAAAGGTTATCATGGAAGTTTACTTCCTCAATGGAGATGATGATCAATGATGTTCATTGATTCAATATAAAAAGGATGAAGAAGAAGAAACATGTATGGAATGGAGAGAGTTCAAAGATCTTTTCTTAGAAAAATACTTTCCTCGTGACCATCAAGGATATATGGAAAGGCAATTTCTGAGTCTGAGACAAAAGGAGGATGATAATGTCGCAAAGTATGAGGCCAACATTACATGGTTAGCGAGGTATGCTGCATATTATATACATAACCCAAGAAGTAAGATCGATCATTTCCTTGATGGGTTAAATCCGTTTCTCCATCGAGAACTAGCATCACAATTTTTCTCAACGTACGAAGATATAGTCACATGTTCTATCAAGACAGAAAAGGAATTCTCTAAATATTACGACAATAAATTAAAGCATGAGAAGAAGAGAATTGTAGAAAAAGAGATAGATAAAGGGAAAAAGGAAAAGAAGGATATTACATTATGCGATAATTTTGGGAAGAATCACCCCGGTACATGCCTAAAAGCAACGGGAGTTTGTTATAAATGTGGAGAAAAAGTTCACCAGGCTCGTGATTTGAAGGGAAAGAAAGAGGCTATCAATGTTGAATGCAACAATTGTAGGGAAATGGGGCATTATGAAAATGAATTTTCTAACTGTCAAGGAAACTTACCTCAGAAAAGTCTAAGGGATCAAGGAAAATCATATGTTGTTACTATAGTTGAAGTGGAATAATTAATATATTGGTGCTTTTTCAAACAAGGATTATATTCTGGTTATAAGAATAATGTGATATATATAAGTATTGTACTGCCGTACTTGCTGTTTTCATTAAGGTTTTAATATGATTAAGGTAATCATATTTTTAGTATGTGACAATAAGTGAAACATTATTTCTTTGGGGAATCTAATGTTACAAATGATTTTGGAATTTACGGACCTTTTAGAGAACGTCTGGACTGAGGTGTTTTGGATAACTATAAAGGTTGGAATGGATTAAGTTGAACTTTGGATAGTATGGTTTACATTTAAAACATTTGTGAATATTATTTTTGGAATATTATAATACTATAGTTTTAGGAAAAGGAAAACCTGCAGGTTGGGGGATAACCCGTTGTGTCGGACAAAGCTGCAGGAATCGAACCCACAACCATAGTGTGACATGCCTTTATTACCTACCACTAGCCTACAGGAAGTCCCTGGTTATTAAAAAATATTTTTCCTCATCTAAATGGTATGTGGTAATATTTGTAACCTTATACAATTAGGATAAATAGAATATTTTTGAGTTATCTTTCCATTTGGAGTGAAAGATGGGTTCGTGGTAAACATTTATTAAAGAATGAAAGCCTATATGACAAGTAAGAATATTTCCATACGTTCTTAATAAATCTATTAAATAAATTCCTCAACTTTATGGAAGGTAATGTAAAACAAAAACGTTGTCGGTTAACTTTTCCAACTGGGGATTCAATGACCGTTTAACCAATCATAAGTTTGTGATTTTCTTGGGGTTAACTTTCTCCTAATCCTATTTTAAACAACTCTCCATCAGACCTTGATGGTTTTTTTCTCCTCCATATCCATATTTTCATAGAATCCTAGTATGGGCTATCTCGGGTGACCTTTATACTTCCCTTTCTTTCTTTTAATGTTACATTTTTATTAACCCTATTTTAGATGTGGGTTTTCCACAAAGGTATTTTCTATTTTCAACCTTTTATTTTCGAAGAACATTTTCAAATTGCGAGGACGCAATTTATTGAAGGAGGGTAGAATTTAACACCCCAAGATTTCATGATACGCTTCTCTTTCAATAATGCAATAGGTTGCATTGTACGCAAGTTCAAGATTCTAACACACCGCGACCAATCAAAGTAGCAGTTATGAATAGTAATAACCAGTTTTTGAAATTATATAAATTTTATATTTCAAAATGGACTTCATTTTTGTAATCGGAATATCGAAATTATCCTAAGTTTAATTTTTTTTTAATTTTCTGAGAACTTTAAATTTTCTATGAATAGTGAAAAATACTTAAAAACAACTTTTTTAATCAAAATAATTTATAGTGATAAATTATACTATTGAGTGGTTTTAAAGTATAATTAGAATATATTTTTTCCATTTTATCCAATGGTGATCGTTATAATTAATTTCACTTTGAAATTGGACGTAAACAATTGTCAATCTTTTGATATATATTGTTTCTTAAAAACACACTATTTGTTTTGACAACGAGAATTTGTTATAAAATTAATTAATGAAACTTATATGTTTGTAATTTTGTAAAATATACATAATTTTTTAATTCAGAATATAAATTATATCTTAGGGTGAAATTTTGTCATTGTTATAAAAAACTTCAATTTTTTATGAATAGTGAAGCCACTAAGTGGTAGTTAAAAAACTGATTTTTCGTTTAAATTAAACATTACCACTTATGGGATTTGATTTTCAAAAATCTGACATACATGGTTTTCATTATGAAGTAAAATGTGGTTCAATGGGATTAAAATAATTTTTTGGTAAATATTAACTTTTAAGGTCAATTAATCGTGATTAAAGGTAATTAGTGAAATTTATGGTAAAAATGATATTATATAAATATGAAAATACCTTTACACTTGTCCTACCCCTATTTGATGACTCTTGGCGAACTGAGACAATCCATGGGTCAACATGGGTACCCCATGGAGCCACTTTGGTAGTAAAATGACATTAAAAACTTTTTATTTAATGTTAAAATAAAAATGTCACAAACATGAGTTGTTTTACTAAAACAATTATTACATGGGGTTATATAATGCAACGTTTCGACTATAAATATTAATTGGAAAGTTAAAAATATTTCCTATATCATCATATATTTTGTATAATTTTTAGACATTATGTAAATTAAATTATTTACGACACCATGATGATGCAGCGATTACCTCATTAATTAACGATTTAAATAAAATAAAAAGATAATGTAAAATCTAAGACTTAAACTTGTCAAAAACCTATTTTGTGAGTTTATTTCGAACCCTTATCACCTTATCCTCGAAATATAAAAGTGTGGGACCTTTAAAATCCAAAACTCATTATATAATAAAGTAACATTTCATGACATTCCAGGAGTGCCCCTCCCCTCCTCTTATAAAAGGCCCCCACCACTACCACATTAATCACACCTTCCAAGGCATTTTTCTAGGTCAAAATCTGCCCAAATACTCTCCCAACTTCCCTCTATTACTCCTAGAAGCCTCACTTTGGGAATAAGTCTTCCCAAGTAAGCCTTTGGCTCAAATCAAAAAGAGTTACCCAATTTTATGGTAATGTATTCTCTTATGTTATTTTTATTTATTTTGATTCTCCAACCACATAAACTATTTTTATTCTTTTATTTTGTAACAAAAATAGTATCTTCAATATACTATGATGTTTTTATGAGAAGTATTTTATTAAAACATACACACACCTTCGTCAAATGGTTAAAGAACATACTGTTTCTGTGGGTGGTGAATTACTGCATCACGAAACGATGATTGTTCAATATTCTTTTAACACCTTTAATGGCGGCCATTATGATGAAACTATTTTCATAGATGATATATATTATGTTTATGTTTTCCTCATTCTTCTGTATTTTTCATTTATGGCACACATATATGATTTCCATTATGGGTAAATGCGATAATTTCATTTTAGGAAGTGCGAACTACCGCCCCCTCAAAGTGATTTGAATCGTTAATGCCATATGTGGGATGTATAAAGGATGGAGTAAATGGTATTATAAATTATATTATACTGTAATTATAGTATAACTTTATATAATTATAATTTCATTACATTAAATATGAAATATAAATGAAAGTAGCGTTCATGCGTACGTACGGCTTACCATTTCCATGAACGGTACATTTCATTTCATACTTCTAAATGTTACGTAATATTATGAGTGAATGTATATACTGGATATATATATATGAGATATATGATATCTATGTCATGAATATAATTCTGGATATAATGGATATTTTACCACATGAACAACTTGTAATTATAAGAAGTTTATTGTTGACTCAAGTACCAAAGATCGAAAAAACGACCGTTATTAACTTAAATGAGTTCATAATTTTCGTAACATTGTAATATGTGATATAAAAGGGATAATGAACTTGAAAAATGTTCTTAAGAAAGTAGAGATTAACTCTAGTTTATTATTCAGGAGGTTAAAGAGCAGTCCAGTCAAGTCGGACATGAGGTAAGGGAACTTCTTAACCCAATTATCATTCTTTGGGTTAATATCCTACTTTCAAATTATGCCAGGATATTCTTATATCCTATCTTGTATTTGTACTTTATTTATGTGTACTTATAGTTAATTCACATAATAGATTTAATTTATTTAAAAAAATGATCTTTGTAAGGAAATTTCTTAACCCAATTTCCATTCTTTGGGTTAATCTCCTATTTTCAAATTATGTTATGATATTATTATGTCCTATGTTGTATTTGTACTTTCTTTATGTGTACTTATATTGAATACACATAGTAGATCTATTTTATTTAAAAAAACTATCTTGGTAAGGACATCGTCTCAATAACCTTTCATTGGGGCATATTTTGTTTTTTACACAATTTCCTTTATACGGTGTATAAACCCCTTTGACTTTAACTTTTATTCAAAATGAATCATTTTATAGAAAGGGTTTTTACTAAACGAAAAAAGGAATGTTTTTCTTACGTATGCAGCGACAATGAATTCTCCGCCGCTATGACTATTATTTGAGTTTCGACTTCCTCTACAAGCCACAACGTTTTTTAAATGAAAAATAAATACCAAGTTTTAGTTTTCTTTTATTTTGGTATTGAAAATGGTTTTGATAATGTTTTTGTTATATCAATGTGTTTTATTGATATCTTGTGGGTGAAATGTGGAAATTTTATGTTCCCTTTATGCATGTTTTATGTGATACAATTATGTTATGGTTTATGATATGTTTAAACCTATTCATATGAGGAATGCATTAGAAATAATAAGTGAAAGGTGGAGCCTGCTATAGCTCCTAGATGCATCGGTAGGTCTCATGAGACAAACTAGTGTCTTGACATGAGGCCTTGACAAAATCTTATTTGTAGTCTTGGCACAAGGCCTTGGCTACGTGGTTATGATAGTCTGGCATTATGGATTCCATCATTATGAAAGTGGTTATTGATGTTGCATGTGATTATTCAGATAGTAGAATATCCATGTGAGTAAGTAAATGGCATTATTTAATTTTATTCTTTCAATATTATGCGGATGTTCAAGTTTAAACAGGCTTTTGTTTTAGTTATACATTGCCTTAAATGTTAAGGTTTATTTATGAAAGCTTCCGTAATATTGTTATACTTACTGAGCATCTTAACTCACCCCATTCAATGTTTTAATATTTTCCAGGATGTGAAGAAGTTTTTTATGAATGACCAGCAGGGATAGTCAGAAGAGGATATGAGTGTGGACTATGGAGACTTTGTTATTGTATTTTTTCATTTTATGATGTAATGTAACATTTATGAATGTATCTAGTGTTTCCAAGGCTACTAAACTAATCTGTCTTTCGAGACTTGATATTTTGTGATCATGCCAATGTTATGAAGTAAGGCACCGACTCTGGGTAACTGGGGTCGGGGCGTTACAGCCAGTCCTTCCACCACCAGTTAAACCTGATATAGGTGTTGATGCATAGTTCAGGGAGGGATTTCTGAGGATGATTTAGACCTTCCAAGGAGTTCCACATCCTGCCCCATTGATGGTAGAATTGATGTGTGTATTTCAGAAACAATATCCTCCCACATTCTCATGGGATGGGGGACCCCATGCTATAGAGTCATGTCCAGAAGCCATGTTGAAGATATTCGAGCATCTGGAGAAGCCTCCAGAGAGGAGGGTCAATCTCACTACCTACATGCTTCAAGACTCCACCAAGAGGTTTTGGGATGTGATCTCACAGGAGGGACACCAACATAATATGGATTGGTATGAGTTTCAACGCACCTTATACGATTACTTCTATCCGAATACATTGATGTTTGATCGAGCCTGGGAGTTCATGAGTCTAGTACACAATATTCACTCTATTATGGATTATTCTTCTTGCATCACCGAGAAGAAAAACATTACAAACTTTTTAGGGACAGATGATTTGATCCTTACAATGATGTTTGAGGAAGGGCTTTGGTAGGAAATATGATCCTAGGTGAACATCATAATTTTGACATTGATATCCTTTATAGTCAACCTGACACTGATCATGGAGTGTAATCTGAGGGATTCAAGAGCAGTGGGCTAGTGAGGTTAAACATACATGGTTAGTTCTTCTCCTGTCGATAATAGGAAGAGTCGCAGAAAGACTTCATGAGAATATCAGAGTAGGTGGGATGAATCTTCTGGTATCAAGGTGTTGTGCTACTAGTGCTGGAAGACCTGGAATACGAAGACACATTTCCTGAGAGACCTAGTGGAGTGTTGATCTTGAGGTATGATGGGGCATAATCAGTGATTTTTTCAGATCATCTCACTTGTAGTAGGTGACAATGGTTATTTTATGAGTTTGTGTTTAGAGGTTGCACCACCATTTACTCCTCCTCAGTTAGGGAACTGTAGTTCTTTCGGCCGTTAGGTCCGAGGTAGTGGTCATGGCCATGGCAGTCAGTCACTAGGCATTCAACAACAACATGTTGGCTCAGCATAAAGAGGGAAAGTAGGGTCACAGGGCCGTAGTTCTGGTCTCAATTTTGTAGTGGAGCAGACCCAATGGGAGCAAGATCCCAGAACCCCTACAGTTCGAGGTACGATCATTCATGCCTCAGTTTTATCTTATTCTCTTTTTGATAATGGGGATTCCTATAGCATTATATAATTTTCTATAATGGAAATACATGGGCTCTACATATTTACTTATGTTGATTCCTAGACGTTGTACACACTTTTCAGTGTGAGAACTATTAGTGTACGTCAGTGCAAGGATTTCCCTCTTGAGGTTGGTGGTAGTCGCTTCTTATGGGTCCTTTATGTCCTAGAGATGACATACAATGATTTCATTCTCGGAATGTACTACTTAATTATCTTCCAGGATGTTGTCATTTTCTATCTTCATAGGGTAATATTCATGTCACCAGAGGGGGAGATAATTTCATCATTAGGGAAAATGAGAGGTCCAAGAGAGAAGAGCGGGACACAAGCATCCTGGGTTGGGAGGATTAACTTCCCAGATTTCTTGTCTATATCTGGATGACCAGGGGACTTCACAATTATACTTTCTTCTAGTGGTGGATCGTTTCATGGAAGTCATTCAATAAGACCTTATAGGATATCCTCTGGAGAGAGTGGTATAATTTTTAATGAGATCATACCTGGAGCGGCATCGGTGTCCATTCCTCATTATAGAATGGCTTCACAAGAGTTACATAAGCTCAAGAAGTAGTTGGAGGAGTTGTAGGCTAAGGGTTACATCAGACCTAGTACTTCTCCTTGTGGTTCACCTGTCCTGTATGCAATGAAGGTGGACCGTACCCTCAGACTTTGGGTGGATTATCGGAAGTTGTACTAGATGACGGTCAAGAACTAGTATCCCTTACCATGGATTGATGATCTCTTTGACCAGATTCAAAGAGATCAGGTGTTCTTGAAGATTGAATTGAGATCTGATTAACAATAGTAGCGTGTTAGGCCATATAATATACCTCTTACAGCTTTCCAGAGTAGGAATGGTCTATATTAGTATGTGGTTATGCCGTTCGGTCTCACGAACGTGCATGCAGTCTTCATGGAACTGATGAACTATGTATTCCATCTATACATGGATTCTTTCATGGTAGTCTTCATGGATGATTTCTTAGTGTACTCTCACACTCGACATGACCATGCTACAGATCATGTGATAATTCTGAGTACATTTAGAGACCATCAGTTATATGTAAAGATCTAAAAATTCCACTTTTTAATGGACCATATTCACTTCATGGGTCATGTTATCTCAAATAATGTAGTATCATTATACCCATAGAATGTGAGACCAGTATTTTCCTGGGAGCAGACGAAGAATGGATTTGAGGTATGACATTTTCTAGGGCCAGCTTGAACTACACCTATTTCATACCATAAATTTCACGCTTCATAGTTCTAGAGACGGGTCTGACTAATAAGGGTGTGAAGTTTTTGAGGACAGATTCTTGTGAGACAATCTTTTATGAGCAGAAAGGGAGGATGACATTAATGCTGAAACTAGTTTATCTAGAGCTGGGAAAGAGATACACTATGAACTATGATGCTTTAGGTATCAGGAATGGAGCTGTGATTATGATGGAGGAAAAAGTCTAGGGGTACTTGTCTCGACATTTGAGGCCACATTAGAGGAATTACCAAACACATGATCATGATTAGGATGATGTTTTTCATGCCTTATGATATTGGAGGCATTATCTTATGGGAGAAAATCTTGTGGTTTTCACGGACTAAAAAAGTCTTAAGTATATCATCACTCAGCATGACCTAAATTTGAGACAGCAAAGGTGGGTTGTGCACCATCAGTATTTTGACATTGAGTATTCCTACATGCCTGGGAAAGGAAATTTAGGGGCTGATGCACTAGAAATAGGACTCAGATATGGTAGTTCTGGAGGCCAGCAGTGAGTGGAACCTTATGTCTCTATTCTATGAGATTTATATGGAGGTGCACGATAGGCAAGGGCATACATTTCATTCCACTATTGAAGTTACCTCTACTCTTCTTGATCGATTGCGAATGATGCAGCTAGCAGATTCTGAAGTCCATGTCCTACAAGAAAATGTGTCCAGAGAGGACCTTATTCTTGGGTGGACCAAAGGTGAGGATGAGATATTTCAATTTCATGGGCGTGTATGGTAGTAAGAAGATATATTCGAGGAGATCATGTGGGAAATTGACTCTTGAGTTTGGGTAGTTCATCTTGGCATCACCAAGATGTATAGTGATCTGCACTGCCAATATTGGTCTCTAGGTATGAAGATAGATGTTTTAGGTTTTATGATGAGGTGTTCCGCCTATGAGCAGGTGAAGGTGGACCATTGCCGACTAGATGGGCTTTTGTAGAAGGTACCCATTCCTAAGTGGAAATGGAATGATGTACCGATGGATTTCATGATAGGTATGCCAAGGTCACCTCGAGGGAATGATGTAGTGTGGGTAGTCATTGATAGACTTATGAATGTTTCTCACTTATTTCTTATCAATGATACATTTAGTGTTGATGGGATATTAGGGTTGTACATATGAGAGATTATATGTTTGCATGACGTTCCACAATCCATTGATTCAAACAAGGATTCTCGTTTTACATCTATAGTCAGGAAAGGATTGCTGAAGGCCTACTGTACACATGTACTTCTGAGTACAGCTTACCACCCACTGAAAGATTTCCAGTCCGAGCGTACGAATCAGGAGCTTGAGGACATGCATCATTAATGATTACTGGATTTTGGAGGTTCTTCGGAGAAGCACTTACCCCTTGTGGAGTATTCCTACAATAATAGTTTTCATGAAACTATAATGATGCAACCTTATAAGGTTTGGTATGATAGGTCATTCCAATCACCCTTATGATGAATGGATGAAGGAGAGGTAGCTATGTTGGGACCTCTTCTAGTCCAGGATACCACAGAGGAGATAGAGTTGATTCTGAAGAAGATGGGTACAACATACTCTTGAAATAAGTCTTATGTTGATCAGTGAGACTTCCTCTGGTGTTCGAGGTCAGGGACCAGGTTTTCCAATATTTCACACTGAGGTTCGGACATAGAAGTATTAGGTCACAGTGTAAGCATTCTCTATGGTGCATCGGGCCATTTGAGGTGTTGGAGAGTGACGGGCGGGTTTCCTATCGGCTATCGTTACCACCGATGTACTGGGATATGCATGACATCATCCATGTTTCCCAGCATTGATGTTACTTCTCATAACCATATAATTATTTACAACTTAACAAGGTTCAGTTAGAGGTGGACACCTCATTCGAGGAGATTCCTATCTGTATTTTTGATCATTGTACAAAGGTTCACTATGTCGGTCTATTTTTCTAGTGTGATGCTACGACATCACAGGCAGGTACGAGACGAGACCTCAGAGAGGGAGACCGATGTACGATCCCAGAGGCAAGATCTATTTGAGGATTCATCTTCTATGCTGCATTGCTAGGGAAATTCAGGGACAAAATTATTTAAGGGTTGAAGATTGTATGAACCTAAATCTTCTTTTTCAGGTATGTATTTCATTAATGGTAGTTTTTTAGGAAAATTTGAATTTCTCGATATTTTTTAAATACACTCCATGTAAGTTATGAGTACATACCATGGACATGATTACCATGGTAGCCGGGTGCTTGCCATGTAGCAGCCATGCACACTACCATGTGAGTTGACATGGAGACCGCTTAATGCTGGTGTTGGTGAAGGAAAGTACAAACCGTGTACTTATAATGTATATTCCATGTACTTTCTTTTTTTCATTAAACGCTCCAGGGTCACATCTAATCACCAAAACTCCCTATTTTTAGGTCCGTTTTGTTCGGGAGAACTTGTTTGGCTGTGAATTTTCTCCAAACCCCAGAGTTTGTGTATGTTCTCCGAATCGACTATCATCGATTGCGCTGGGATCACCTTGGTATGCTCTTCCATCTCATAGTGCTTCTTTTCCAGATTATTCCACTTTTTATAAATATCATCGGTTAAATATTTTATTCGTTTTCTGGATCTGCAGTGTTCTTGGGAGATTCTACGTTTGAGGTTCACGTATAGATATCTCCCAAAACTGAGGTATGTGGTTTTTTCCTTTCTGTTGAATGTCTTTGTGTAGGATTTTCAATTTTTTCCAATACCATTGAATGGGGAATTACGTGTTTATCATTTAAACCTTGTTAATTTCCTGCTATGCTGGTAGGTGTGAGTATAGGATAATTGAAAGTAAATAGGGATGATAGTTATGTTTGGATGTGTTTGGAATGCATGTTCTGTTTATGACTATTGGGACATTTTGACCCCGTATGGCTTTCTTTTAGTTTTCCTATACCTAGTACTATAGGATTGAGTGATTATTTCATCTTACAAGATTGATATTATATATACTATTTAGAAATGTAGTTCGTGATGTTTTCATTGGCCGTGTTGCATTGCTATGTTTGTTTGACATATATAGGGCCATGAAAACTAGGTGTAGTAGACTCTAAGGGGAATTAAAAATGTGAGATTCCTCAGAGAGTCTTTACCCACATTTGAATATAAGAGGAATTTTCCAAGTGATCTTCCTCAGAGTGTCTATCCACTTCTTAATATAAGTTTAATTGACCGTGTGAGCTTCCTCATAGAGTCATTATTCAATTTTTACTATAAGGGGATTTGACTATGGGTGATTCCACAGAGAGTCTTTGTTATATTCTTATGATAAACTAGAGGTGATAGGCTATGTGTACATCCAAGAGGGTTACAAACGTTTATTAGATAATTACATGATATGTGGTGTTTGAATGCATTGAAATATTAGGAAGGTTTAATGTTGAGTACTTACTTGTTTACTACTTGTTTTCTTGTCACCTGCCATATATATTCACTGACTACATGGCACAAATCTCATGGTGGGTTCCTGTTGGGATTTACTATAATAACCTATTTGGGTCATGCTTTTGGGCCCAAACATATTATATTATTGCATGTATAGAAAATCTTAAGTTCCCTTCTATTTTAGGTACTGGATTGTTGTAGAATAGGAGAGCTTGGGACGAAGCTATGGCTTGCGATGTTGAGGAGTTATTTACCTTGATTTATTTTGTACTCATGGTTCGTATTGTTGTATTCCACCATTGTGATTTTTTTGGATGTTTTCCTAGACAAATTTATCATGCATCATTCATATATATATATGTGTGTGTGAGTGCTTGAGTTTATTATTTCCAGTCTTACGAGGTTTACATTGGTTTGGATTATTACTACTTCTTCTATTGTATATTTTCATTACTTCCACTATGTTACTATTCCAATGAGGGCATAGTTTCTCCACTATCACACCCAAGGCCCTCCCTGCTAGTCGACAACCTCTGGAGTATAGGGAAATTTGCTTGAGGCCTTGTGACCAACCAGGTACGGGGCGCCTTAGGGTGTCTTCCGGAACTGGGATGTTACATGAGTAGATTTTACTACGAGTTTATTTCATATAGATAATTTTTTCCATGCTTTGATGTTGAGAAATTGTGTACTAGACTCCTCTCATGTCTTGACCCCTGAATCATTTTAGCTATAAGAGAACCATTATTATGAAGAGAATCTTGTTCAGATTATTGGTCAAAGAGAAAAAATATTTTTAAATATGGTAGTCCACTATGTACATGTTTTTTTGGATAAACCACATAGTTGATAAAGAAACATGTGAGTAGTAAACTGTTTTGAGGGAAAGGTACCATCTCTTGTTTAATAATCAAATAAATAAAAAAACTGAGGATGCAATTTTGCTAAGGTAGGGAGAATGTAACACCCCATGGCTTAAAAATAATTAAATTCATTAAATATTAATACTATATGAGAAAAAACTTTGTTTAATTAATATAGTAATAAATTATTCAATAAAATATAATTTTCCACTTCTATGATTTTAATTTCAAAAAACAGTCATCTATATTTGTGATCCATAAGTTATTTAGAGTCAGATTGAACCAACATGATATTTGGTGAATAGAAACATTCCATAATGAATAGTTATATGAATAGTTATATGATCATAATGAATTGTAAATATTATTGTTATTTTTTTCATAAATAATTATGATAATGAAATCCTTATTAAATTTTAATGGTGATAAAATGATATATATTAATTAATTTATTAATTTTTGTATAAAGTATGATTTTATTTAAAAATTAAATCAGTCATATTTTGTTAAAAAATCAATAAAATTTGGTCAATTTTTAATCCTTCATGTTGATAAATGTATATGTTGGTTTTTGGTATTTTTATGAAATTCAAGAATTTCTTATGAATAGTGGTATACGGTAAAATTCCATATATTAAAATTATCAGTTAAATACACAATTTTTGACTTCATGGATCTTGTAAGAAAACTTTTTTCTGGATCACATGCTATATTTACAATTTTGATCACAATAATGAAGACAATTCATAGTATGGAACAATACTATTAAACCCGTGATTAAAATATTGTAACCCCCCTCCTCTCATATATAATAAATACCACCCTCATTCCCATATTCCTCCCACACCTCTCAAGCCTTAGAAATTGTCTTTGTTATGCTAAATACCAACCCCAAGGCTATTCCCCACGTCCATGTCCTACTGGGCTCCCTAAAAGACCAAAACCAATGGTTATAAAGAGGATATCAAGGTGAAGAGATCAAGATGTAAGATTCATCATCCATTTTATGTGTTTTCTTTTCAATTAATTTATTTTCTTATATTAAATTCCCCTACAATTATAAAGGGGTTATTAAATCCTCATAATATTATATATTCTATATTTTATCATGTTTGTGTAAAAAATTCAACACCATTCTTCATCGAACATTCCATTATTTAAAAAATAAATAAAAACGATGTTCGTGATATGTTGTTTATCAAAATTTTGGATGACTTTATTTGAATGACCATTTCATCCTTCAAAGATAATTATATAATCCTATAAAGGGTTGAAATAAAATTTAATGTGTATTATGCAACATAGTTTATATCTTGGAATGAACTTATATGCATAAATTAATTTATATAATGAAAAAAATCATGATTCTCGAGGAGCCAACAAAATTGATCTAAAAAAATAACATTAATGTTTTATCTAATGACCCAAAATCATATATGATAACAAAATGATTTATATTTTCATTCTATATTAGGGAATCATATTAATACCATTTCATTACACTTATTTAATTTTACATCTTTAGGACAAGAATATCAAATACAAACCATCCATGGAAATCATGTAAATAACGCACATGAAACAATGGAAGGAACCAAATACTAATAACTAAAGGGTAAAATGAAGTTATAAAATTGAAATATAAGGTATTATAAACATGAAAATTATACATTAAAAAATTTAATACAATATTTTGACCATTATACATGATTTGTAAACATGCTTGAAGTATTAAACATATTAAGTAAGGGAATTATTAACCTAATTTCCATTTTTTGGGTTAACATTCTAATTTATTATATATGAGGTATTAAAATTGTTTATGTGATGAATGTTGTATATATATTTTTTAATTATGTGTAATTACAGAGTGTGTACATAATCCATAAACTCTATTATGTCTCACATTATTTATATGATATTTGATGGTGGAATTTCTTTTAAAATCCCCATTTAGAATTTAGTTTTACAAAATTTTGAAGAATTGTTTTTATTAGATTATTCATGTTGTACGATTATGTTCTAGTTCTTGGGATTTTTATATAATTAACGGTTGAACCAATATCCCCCTCTTATTTATATAGTTCTTGGGACTTCGATGATTTTTTGTGTGGAAATTATGAAATATGAAGCCATATGTTTTTATGTAAAACATCTGAAGATATGTTATCCCAATGTATATATCATATGTGCAATATCATAATTTGAATAACAAAATTTCAGTTAGAAATAAATATATACTATGTATGATTACAATAAAATAAAAAAAATCATTTTTTAAACACTATCAATGATTCCTCAAAAGCCACAATGTAGTTGATATTTTTAGTTATAGATAACAATAGATTTAATGTACTTTTTTTGCTAAAAAACATACCCTAATTCTGTTATTAGATCACACGGATCTTAGGAAGACTAGTTGTTGTCCCATATTAAAAAGTATCCTTTCTTTTCTGCATATATGTTACGTATCATTTTTACATTATTATGTCCAATCAAAATTTTTAGACTAATTCACTTATAGTTATACTAGATACAACTTTTATTTGCATGTTATAATGTATATTTTGGTTGTTTCATTTATTGTAAAAAACATGTAATATGTTATTAATCCATCTCTATAGAGTAAGGAATTTCACTCACCACCTTAGTCTATTCCTATGAATATGACATGTCATCAGGGAGAGGTATATTCCAGGAGACACATGTACAAATTATTTCTCTAATTATTTCATATTATATTTTTCAGTACCATGTAACTATTTCCATTATTTACATACTCCATGAATAAGTTTGATGTACCTCGATAGATCGTATTACATATAACATAGGAAACTACATTAAGTCTATCATTTGAGAATTCATTTTATTATGACATTATATTATTATTAGATCAATATCATTTCTCCATAGATTTATAGACATTCATTACATGGAAAACAATTGAACCCCACTAACATATATTAGACACAGATAAATTATTCATTCCATTTTAACATACTAGGGCAATGTTCCTTAGTTAAATCCTATATTAAATATCAGTAACCTACATCCTTTGTTATCATTTTATGAAGTGACCATAAATTTCAAGTATCATCATACAATCTCCTTCAAGGATTAGTGGTCATGATATCCAATTTTCAATATCATGATCTTAGATATTAGCTGTCAAAAGTTAAATTCTATTGGATTTAGTCATAATAATTTGGTATAACCAATCGATCCGTATTGGCACTATACTTGTACAATCATTGTATGCTCCCAATTTAATACCCATCATATTATTCATAATAATAATCCTATTCTTATTTTGATACTTGGAATTAATTGTTGAATTTTAAATAGACTTTAATATTGAATATTGTTTCCATAAAATTCTTACATATAGTAAACGTTATTCATAATGAATAATTTATCATCGTCTATAGTGAATTCAAAAACAATAACAACAAATTTAACCTCCCTACTGAATTTTTTCTCTATAAAATCTGTTTCACATGCACATGTGGAACTATTTCATATGCCCATGATATGTGCATCACTTTCATTGACTAGACCCATGACAATATGCCTCCCACTATTTCTAATTGAGATGTAACACATATAAATTATTGTAGTTTATCACATGACTACGAATATTCTATATTATTTATTTATATGATATTATTGAAAAGGTTTAGGATAATTATATTCATTCAAATTGTCTTTTTCTTGAAGCGAGGTTATTTATATCCTAAGAAACTATTTGCATCAAAACTCATGTTCTTATGACACTATTTATCATGAAAATAATATAACTCATATGGTATCCATTTTTCAGTATTGTTAGTTTCTGTTTATGGGATATCAATATTATTTTAAAATCATAATATGAAATCTAATGGTTTTTTCAGCAAGTTTCAATGTTGATACCTCTTACCCATAACTCACATGTATAAAATGTGTGTTTAGGAAGTTTCCAAAGCTAAATTTTTAAGATAAATGTAATCATTTAAAACATAATCAATTATCATTAACATTAACATCAATTTTTTGATATATATTCTCTAATGTGAATTTATGAATTTCAATACACTAAATTATAATGATCGATAAATGGTTGGTTAAGATATTCATTTGCATATCGGCCTAAAGAAAATCATATCTTCTAACCATGCCTATACCATAAATTACATCCATAATTCATAATCACATAAAGTATTCATATAGAATAATAATTCTCACTATCTTATCATTGGAATAGTTCATTCAATATTTGTTAACAAATACATAAATATTTGTAACTTAAATTTATTACTAATGGATACTTTGTCCGAAAAAAGATTATATATATATAATAAATATTATTTTTCCCCATGGAGTCTAAAAAACACCCATGTTATATCCCTAGAATCCACATTAATATCTCATGAATATGATTTTTCAATCCACAGTTGGTTAATATGTCTTTCATTTTATACTCGTTACATATTACCTATAATTCATGTATCACTGAAATATTACTGGAGTTTTCAATTCCACTAATAACAATAATTTTCAATATTGAAAAAAATTTCTTATTATATCTTGGTAACACTTGAGATAATTGTTTTTTCTTATACTAAATAATATTTTTACAAGAAGCATTTATTTGGAATAGAGAAGGCAGGAAGTTCACACCGCTATGTTAGGAAACACACTTTCTAAGCCACATAGAGAATAAACCTTTATCCTAGTAATGTGAATATACTAATTTGGTTATTTTATTTAAATACATATATGTGAAAGACTTATTTTTCCTTATACACTTGAATTATAAACAAAAAATACATTATAAATTGCTGACTATAGATGATGAAGATATAGGTATTGGCTTTGTCAATTTAGTTCATTTAATTTCCATAAAATTAATTCATGTTATGCGATGGAAATAATCTCCTATTAATATCAATTTTTTAAGGATGTTACAATGATTATTTAAGAGTGGCACATTACTTATCACTTTTTTCCTTGAATTTTTATTTGCTCACAATAAATAATTATTTATTATACATTCATGTAATTTTTATTTCTTAGAGAAGCATACCTAAATATGTAAGGAAGAGTTTACTAAATTCTATTTATTTCTTAAAACAAAATGAAACTAGTGTAAAAGGGTGTATGAATGGGATAACATTGAATATCATGTTATTCCTTCGAATTTATAGGTAACTTGTATAGTCATCACATTCATTTCATTCTTCATGTTCTCTTTGTAATATTTTCGAAGACAAGACTTCATTCTATATCACCCATTTATCGAGGTAGTGACCAAAAATGATGACAGGTTCTTATGATAGAATAATAGAATAACCATCATATTATTAATATATGTATATCCTTTGAAAAATTTTACACACCTTCAACTTGTTGTGGTTTAACGGGTATTCGGGACATGAGAACCTTAAATTTCTTATACCGTAATGTTGTACGCTGGCGCATGTACTACATCTCTATACAAATTCAAGTGTGAAAATATAAATTCATAATTATTTATTGTTGTATATCATATTTTATAACATTCCATTGTATGAAAAGAAGATAATTGTTTATTTTTAATTTTTATCTTCTTTAACTTTTGGGCATTTGATTAAATATTTAAATCTTTTAAATGGTTCCCACTATTTTATCTAATTAAAGGAACCCTCTGTACTTGAATCAGAATACTATATCACTTGATTATTATAGTGGAAATGATCCTTAAATATCCTCTCATAGTATACCCACTCATGATATCCCATTGCATTGATGGTTAGAGGTAGGCGTTTGACTGGACAACAATATCAAATCATGGTTCTTTGATATATTGATTAAAGTCCAAGATACTAAAATCTTAACTTGATTTAATCGACATTTTCCTAAAAAATTATTACAAGTAAGATATGGATAATAATTACTACCAATTCATTTTTTCAACTATCATTCTCATAAGAAATCCCCATTAGTAAGAGGCACCCTCAACATGGATAAAAGAGCACCATGAACAGTTGGAATTTTTGAAATGCTAATGATGGATGGCAGTTACTACAAATTTTTTCATTGAGAGTATTATTATTATCAAATGAAAAAATTTAATCATTTTCTAAATAATAAGCATGTAATATGTGATCTTAGTCACATCTAACCATGACATAAAAATGAAAACATAGTTTAATCACAAGTCCATTTTATTTGAGAAGGCTTGTTTATTTTTCTGTGTGAACATGTGTAATCTACACATACAAAAAGTAATAAACAATGAAATAAAATGATGATGTTATCATGAGAAGATACTAATGTCTGATACATTGATTGAATAATATATCAACCTAAACCCCATTGATAATACATGGAGCCATGTCACATGTGACTCGAGCTGCATCACTCACCCATCTAATACATCCAACTACTATCTTATGTGTCACCCTAAATCGGAGCAATGGTCTCCACTGATCATATTTGTCATTATACAATAATACTCACATGTGGGTGATTGGGTCTCAGTAGAATAAAATATAAGTAATAAATTGACATGTTGACCTAGATATATAAAATGATGCATATAATAAATGTTAATTGTCTTCTAATTAATTTATTATTAAATTTATCCAATGTAATAGTAAATTAAATTAATAAAGATGCTCCAAACATACATTGGATGGACTAGGGCTCATGATTAGTGTTAAATTCATTATACGTGGATATTTAAAATAAATTAAAAAATAATAATTTTTGAAATAATTTATTTTCCCCAAGAACTTTTATTAAATTTAAATTCACCGTTATTTTTAATTTAGAAATTTTTGTTTTTCCATCCCATAAATTTCTATAACATTAATTCAAAAAAAAAATAAAATTATTTATTTATATTAACACCTAAAAAAATTAATTTTAACCCACATAATTAATATTATAACTTAAACCATATATTTATATTTAATTAAATAATTTTAAAATCAAAATTTAATTAATTAATTTTTTTTAATTTTTGATTTATTTAAAATTATCGTAGCTTTAAAAACCATAGAACAAGACCTGTCTAGTTCAGTACAAACCCACACATCCATATTCTGAGACTTGTAAACCCGGTGAAGTTTATTATGGGTTTGGAAGGTCCACTGAGTCCCATAATAGGTTGGGCCGACCTACTTAATGTGAAAATTACCGTCTCAGGTCCAGCTATTGGAATTGAAGGTCATGTACACCTTAGAATGAATTCCACATCCCAAAAATATAACATGTAAGAAGAAATTATTTAATATTTATAACATTTTTTAAAATTCAAAATGTTTTATTTGCAATGGTAGGATGATTAGACCCCTACTATCTAAACCATTTTAATAAATAACCATAAAATTACAATATAATATATGTTATTATAAAACATTAATAATATTAGAAATAAAATTTTTTAATAATTAAAATAATTTATAAAAAATATTTAAAAAAATTATTTTATATTTTTCATAATCAATACTACAGTGCAATGTTATAATATAAAATCTCAATACAATTTTAAAAATCATATATGTTTTATATAGAATGTTTTATATTGAAATTATTCTATTGTTTAAAAATTAAACCAAAAAGGTTTTGACATATTAATATATAGCTATGTTTTTCATTATATTACAGGAAAACAAATAAGGTCATTTCATTTAAATATTATGCCTTGACAATTTATTATCATTATAAATATAGAAAATATAATAACAATAATTAAATTTGGTTTAATTAAAAATTTAGATTTTTATTTATATATTAATATATTTATAATTTAATATTATGTGAAAAATTGAACTATAAATTTCCTATTGAAATTTGCATTGGATGTTTCAAAAAAAATATGTATTGATAATTTTCACTAAAAATTACATTATTCATGTATTAATATAGCTACACACAAAATGTAAACATGTATGTATTATATAATTTATTTAATTGAAATTATAGTATAATTATTGAAAATATAAAGTAGAAATTTTAATTGGAATCTTAAATGTGTATATTAACTACAATTTTCAATTGTAAAATTGAACAAAAAGTTTCCAATGAAAATATTCAATGTAAATGTTGGGTAAAAATTAACACTTTTTTTATAATAATTGATTTTCAGTGTAATTTTTTGTAGAAATTCGAATTGTAAATTTGTAGTGAAAATTTTCACAAGAAGATTTCATTTTTTATTTAGGTATTGATATATTCTGAATTGTATGTTAAGTGAAAATCCAAATGGGAAATTGGAGATAATAATTTTTCATTCAAATTTCCACTAAAAGTTTCTAGAGAAATTTTCCATTGTTTACTTACGTATTAATCAATATTTACTTATAATTTAAGTGGAAATCAAAATTTAAAATTTTTATTCTACTATGAATTTACAGAGAATATTTTTAGTATAGATTAATTTCAATAGAGATTTACAATGTAAATGTTAAAGAAAAAATTTCAATGAACATTTACATGGATTTTTGTATATAAGTCTTGAAAATTTACACAATAAAATTTTCACATGAAATATATTATTTAATATTATCTTGTATATTTTTATTGGTTTGTGTTTCTTGGATTATTTTTAGTTTTCATAGAAAAGTTCATCATACAATGAATTTTTATTGTAAATTTTAATTGAAAATTTTCACATAATTTTAAATAAAAGTATCTAGAGAAGACGAACAATAAAATTTTCCAATTGAAATTTGAATCGAACAATTCACTAAAAGTTTCTAGTTGAAATTTTCACTACTGGTTTCTAGATTAAATTCTCAACATAAATTTCATGTGAAAATTTACATTTTTCATTTCTGTAATAAAATATATTTTTTGTAATTAACATTGTGAATTTGGAATAAAAGTTTCTATTCAATGTTTTCACTACAAATTTGAAGAATGAGTATCTTGGGAATAAAATATTATAATTATATATAATTTATGAAGTGTTTATAAACACATAGGTATCAATAAATGTAACATCATATATTTTTAATTTATATTTTCAATAAAAATTTGTTTTTTACCTGTGTATTAATATATTTTCATTGTAATTTTACCTGAAAATTCAAAGTGTAAAATTCATGTGGAAATTTGCATAGGAGATTTTCAATGGAAATTTACACCCTAAATTTCCAATGGATATTTACATAGGAATTTATAGTAGAAATTTACAAAGTAATATCCAATGGAAATTTACAAGGAAATTTCCACTAAAAACATTGATGGAAATTTCTCGGAGTGGCAGAGTAACCCTCCCCCCCCAAGTGCATAACAGGAGGATTTGTTTTCTAAAATTCCAACCTATGGGTCAGGTACATATGTGAAACCTAGGTTAATTTTAATCCAACCTAATGCTATTTTGGGGGGGGGGGGATAGAGTATAAGAAGACCTATTGTTTGGTCCCTCATGACTTGGTCTCCAAAAGGGAACTGTCAAGTTATCTGTGTGGTCACCGAATCCCATTGATGGGATTGACTACGGTGGAACATTCATGATCTAGGACAACATTTCGGTGTATTCTAACGAAGGATGAGGTAGCATCACTTGCCCTCGTGGATGAGGGTGGCTCTGGAACTTGAGAGTCACCAGATGATAAAGCATGTCCTTATTAGCTACGAGTAGAAGTGGGGGTGTATTATGACCTCATGTGAGGTGGAATAGAACTGGGCATATGTGTGGAAGTTTGAGGTTAAAAGGGTGGCGGCCTCGCTACAGGAGTCCCTGGAATCCATTGGTCTCAGTGAGGGCCGAATATTTTCAGATCAAATCCTCAAGAGTGGGAGGATGATGATGGGTAGCATGATGGGAGTCAATAAAGATAGATCTTGGGTGACCAGAGGTCATAAGACCCACTAAAATAATATGAGGAATGACATTTTAAGGTGGTGGTTCATAGAGGATTTACCTGTGTGAAACCTGGTTAGGTGTGAGGAAGGAGATTTTAAAAAGGTCCAACATATATATGGATCATAGGGGTTAGGATTAGTGGGTATCCTATGTGATATTTCTGGATAAAGGAAATGGTTGATTAGGTTATAAACCTATGAAGTTAGAAGGTTGATGGGGAAGACAAGGTTGGGGCAAACCCTTTGAACATTTATTGATTTTTTTCATTATTAAAGTTTCTTTTTAAATTACCAAACACAATTTTTCCATAGTTTAGGTAGTCCACCACCAGTGTTTTATTATCAAAACCATGACCCCCGGCCACAATTGTGGTTTTGGTTTTTAAAATAATCACCCATAGAAATATAATTTTGATAAATTTTTTAAATAGAAATTCCCAATGGTGCTAGATAATCAGACGCCAGAACTCACTACTCCTGTAACTATAATATAATGAATTATCTGGTTGATACATGAAAATACACAATGTAATATTGTGGTATTAAATTAACATATAAAATATTAATGTTCATGAATTATTATTGTAACGCCCCGACCCCAGTTACCCAGAGTCGGTGCATTATTAAATAAGATTGGGATGATCACAAGAAAGATCATGTATCAAAAGACCGATTAGTTTAGTATCCTTGGAATAACTAGATACATTAATAAAGTTTTCATTACATCATAAAATGAGAACTACAACAATACATTCTTGATAGTCCACACTCTTATCCCCTCATACTATCCCAGTAGGGCATTCATAAATTACTTCTTCACATCATGGGAAAAATAAAACATAGAAAAGGGGTGAGCTCAAATTCCCAATAACGATACCAATATAGCAGAAACATTCATAAATAAGAAGAAACATTTAAGGTAACGTATAACTGAAACAAAATCCTTTTAAACTTGAAATTCAACATAGTATGGAAAAAATAATATGAAATAATTCCATTTACTTATTCACGTGGATATTCTACTAATTTAATATTCACATGCAATATCAATAACCACATTCATAATGATGGAATGCATAATGCCAGACTATCATATCCACATAGCCAAGGCCTCGGGCCAAGAATACATATACAATTTTGTCAAGGACTTGTGCCAAGACACCAGTTTGTCTCATGAGACCTACCGATGCACCAAGGAGCTATAGCGGGCTCCACCCATCACATATTAAGTCCAATGCATTCCCATATTAAAAGGTTTGAACATAACATAAACATTCGTATTAAAACTAGCATATGAAATGTAAATACTTCATCTATAAAACATTAATGGTATAAAAACAACACATCCATAGTCAAACATATCACAAAACCTTCAATACAATATAGAAGTTTTGTATCATAATAAATCAATTTCAAATATTCTTAAAATCCATCAAAGGATGTAGACATAGATGAAATCAAAACACTTTTTAGAGAAATATATCTTTCTATTTTGAAATCATTTAAGAGTCATATATCTATAAAATAAAACATTTTCTTTGAAAATATTCTTATAAGATTGTAAGGGATGCTTCGATGATTTTATAAAGGCGGAAAATTTCCACACCCACCGTATAAGTTAAAAAAACATTCTTACCTTAATTCGGTCGAAATGGTTAAAAAGGACCTTGTTTGGAAAATGATAGAAATATTCCTTTATAAACCACTTATAAAAGTCAACTTGGGTATAAATGACTTTAACCCATAGTCTAGTAAATAGTAAAAAAATGTTTTTGAAATACTTTTTTAAGAAACATGGATGTGGATGATAAAGAAATCCCCGTAGATTATTACATATAAACAACCACGGATAATGAAGAGATTGTGAAATAAACCCTTACCATGCACTTTTCCTTGGTTGGGGGTAGGTTAAAATACATTATAATGGTAAACTAATTGTTATTAAATTATACAAGAATCATATACATTAATATGATATCATATATGATCTTTTAACATTGATTTGTTAATAATATCTTAGTATTATCGTTGTTTCGGGTGTTAAATTACTCAATTTCTTATATAAGTTTTGTTAAATAAGCCGTGTTTGTCATGGATAAATTGTATCTTATTCATATCCAAAATTATATCAAGTCCTTAAACATTATTTTTAATCATATAATGAGAATTATACTTGAATGGATATGATGGAGAATGAATCTCATCGCATTCGTTGAGACGGTAGTCCATACGTACGCACGAGTGACAATATCATTCTTTTGATATTAAAATAATATATAATTGGATGTTATATCATATATAAATAATCTTTATCATGTTATATTTATTATTTACATGAATTAAACATCATTACTATACCCATCCAAATAATTTATTGAATAACAATTACACCACGACGTGGAGACGATAAGCTGTATGTACGCACGTATGGTGACATGTCATTCAAAGGATTGATAGAATACAGAAATATGGTTATAACATGTTTATAATAACATAATAGTATATATAACATACTGAATTTATTACTTTACAATGCTAATAACAAATAAAGAATAAGTGGAAGAAGAAAGGAACTTGAAAAAGGCTGGTGAAATCATTATCTCTTCTTCGGGTTCTTCCTTTTGATTTGATCAAAAGGGCTCCATAAGTTGGCTTTATGACTAACTTAAGGCCTCAAGGATGAAGTGAGGGAAGTTGAGAGAGTATTTGGGTAGTGGTTGGCCGAACCAAAAGTCTTTGAATTTGTGAATTAATGAGAAGGGGGAGTGCCCTTTTATAAGAGGGGTGAGGGGCACCTTTGGAAAAACTAGAAATATTATTTTATAATAAATTCATATTCGGTTTCGAATGGTTCCAATGTGTATTATTTAATGGTTAAGGTTGGGATAGGTCCTAAACCACTCAACCAATAGGATTTAGATAGGTTTGGGTTACTATATTGTCCTTATCTTTATGTATTAACTCTTAGATAATTAGTTTCACTTTTACAATGTGTCTCTGTATTTTTATATTATATGGTTAATAAACATACTATATACATCCAAGATACCCCCAAGTTTTCCATTAATGAAACAAATATCATTATATATGTCTCTTTGCCGAACCATAGATTTTTAGGAATTTAATATCAACTAATAATATAATATTTGTTTTAAAAACTCTTTTATGTTAATTTTGATACAATTCAATAATATATTTTTGTAAAACACAAAACAGAATGATTACTTCGAAAAAAGTATATTAAATTAATCCTAACATTACCTAATAACATAAATAATTATTGTTATTTATAAAAAGTCTCAAATTAAATTTATTTGGGTATTTATAATATCAATTACTAAAAGTTTACATTAATTAGGTAATTACTACATCACAATTATGTCATATAGAAATTAAATTATTTAATGTCTAAAAATTATAAATAAAATACCATTATGTAGGAAATATGTTTAGATTTAGAATGAATATTTATAGTTGAAAATAAAACATATATGACCCTATGTAAAATTTGTTTTTTCTAAAAGATATATGCTTATGTCATTTTTGTATTTATTTTAAATTAATTAAAATAAAGTGTCCCTATCACCTACAAGTGGCTCCATGGGGTCCTAAAATCTACCCAATGATGGATATGGTGGAAATGTATCCACAAATAATGTTAGGACACATTTTAGGGTAATTTTTTATTATTATAATATTATTTTGTTAACCCTTATTTACAAGATTTACCCTTTAACCATGCTAAATAAAATATTTACCGAAATAATTAATCAAAATGTCTAAAAATAAAAGTTACCTATTTACAAAATTTGAACATCCAGATTCCAAATATGGAACCCATTTTTCCAAATTCAAAACACAGAAGTGGCAGAAATTAATTTAAAATTAATTCTCGTTGTTAAAACAAAAAGCTCATTTTTAAGAGATAATAAATGTCAAAAGATTGACACTTGTTTATGTCCGGTTTAATTGTGAAATTATGTACAATGACAAAAATTTTATTAAATGTTAAAAATATATTCAAAAAATACTTTAAAAAACTAAAATTCATAATTTATCACTATTAATTATTTCGATTAAAAAATTTGTTTTTAATTAAAATTTAGTAATTTTCATTATTCATAAAAATATAAATGTTATCCGAAAACATCCAAAATTACACCTTAGGCTAAATTAGATACTCCGAATACAAAAATGAATTCCATTTTGAGAGATAAAATTTATAAAATTTCAAAAAGTAGGTATTACTATTTATAAAGGCTAGTTTGATTGGTTGTAGTGTGTTAGAACTCGATGTAGCGTACGACACACGCTATTGCATTATTCAAAGAGAAGCGTACCCTAGAAGCTTGGGGTGTTACATTCTCCTCTACTTCAAATAATATTTTCCTCCAAATTTCTATAATACTACCGCATTAAAAGACTTGGGTGGTTCTTCATCATAAGTTCCTTGGGTTCCCACTTTTCCTCTTCCATCTTATGGTTTCTCCATAAGACTTTTACCAGATGAGTCGTCCGGTTCATCAGTACCTGTTCTCTTGTATCAAGATTCCTGATGGGATATTTGCAATAAGAAAGATTGGGTTCGAGTTCTAATTCCTCATAGGTGATTACATGCATTGGTTCAGGCATGTATTTCCTCAACAGAGATACGTAGAACACATCGTGAACTTTGGAGAGACTTGGCGGCATTGCCAATCGGTAAGCTACAACCCCAATTCGTTCTAGAATTTTGAAAGGTCCGATCTACCTAGGACTCAATTTACATTACCAAAACGTATGACCCCCTTCCATGGATATACCTTTAGGAAAACATGATCACCGACATGAAATTCCAAATCCTTCCGTCGATTATCGGCATAGCTCTTCTGCCTACTTTGAGCTGCTTTGATATGGTTTTGGATTACCTTCACCTTTTCCATCGTTTCCTCCACCAGTTCTGGGCCTACAATTTTTCTTTCAACAACGTCATCCCAACAGGTTGGTGTGGGACATCTCTTTTTGTATAACGCTTCATATGGTGCTATCTGAATACTCGAATGGAAGCTATTGTTATAGGAAAATTATACCAGAGGTAAATATTGATCCCACATACCCTGAAAGTCATGTGAGAAGGATCTCAACAAGTCTTCTAAGGTTTGAATAGTTCGTTCTGACTGTCCATCTGTTTGAGGGTGGTAGGCAGTTCTCAAATGATGTTCAGTATCCAAAGCTTTCTGAATAATTTTCCAGAATCTTGATGTAAAACAGGGATCACAATCCGAAATAATCGATAGGGGTACTCCATGATTTCTCAACACATCATAAATATATAGTATTTCTAGACATTCCAGTGGTAGATATTCTCTTATAGCATGAAAATGTTCTCAATTGGTAAGATGACCAACAATAACCCATATTGCATCGTTTCTTCTAGTAGTATTTGGTAGCCTCATGACAAAGTCCATCGTAATATTATCCCATTTCTACTCAGGTATAGGAAGAGGATGCAATAATCCACCAGGTTTTTGCCTCCCATCTTTCACTTATTGAAAAACCATACATCTTGACACAAAATCAGCAATCTCTCTCTTCATGCTGTCCCACCAAAAATGTTCCTTCAAATCTCTATACATTTTGGTTCTCCCAGGGTGTATAGAGAAATTGGAACTATGAGCTTCATCCAGTAATTCCCTTTTTAGAATAGGTATATCGGGAACACAAAGCCTCTTCCCGAATGTCAATATTCTTTCTTTATACACAAAGTATCTCAATCTCCCATCATTCAAATCTTTAATATTCTTTTGAAATTCTTCATCATCGGTCTGAAAACACTTTATCGTTTCTAGTAAAGATGGTTTGGCAGCCATTTGAAAAAGAATTGATTTTTCACCTTCCATGGTGATTCCCATATCCAACTTTACTAGATCCATAAAAGTAGGATCCATTTTTATTCTAATCTTGTTTCAAACTCCATGATCTTTTCTGCTCAAAACACCTGCCACCTTTTTTCCTTCCCCGAGTTATAGTGTATCATACAATCATAATCCTTGAGTAATTCAAACCATCTCCTTTGCACCATGTTGTGTTCTTTTTGTGGGAAAATGTACTTCAAACTCTTGTGATCAGTATAAATCTCACATTTTTCACCATAGAGGTAGTGCCTCGATATTTTCAAAGAAACGATCACGACTGCTAACTCGAGATCATGAGTATGATAGTTTTTCTCATGAATTTTTAACTGTCATGATGCATATGCAATAACCCTATCATTCTCCATAAGGACACAACCCAGTCCTTTCATCGATGGATCACTATAAATAACGAACCCATCATTCCCTGATGGTAGAGTCAGAATAAGATCATTGAATAATCTTCTATTCAGATCTTCGAAACATTCTTCACACACTTTTGTCCAGACAAATTTAACCCCTTTACATGTGAGCTTTGTTAATGGGTTAGCCAACTAGAAAACATTATGGACGAAACATAGATAATAACCTACTAAACCAATAAAACTATGTACATCAGTTATACTCGTCAGTGCAGGACATTCTTGGGTTACCTTGGTCTTAGAAGGATCAACAGAGATTTCATCTTTAGAGACAATATTTCCATGAAAAGAAATATCTTGAAGCCATAATTCACACTTGGCAAATTTCCCATAAAATTCATGTCTTCTCAGAGTCTTCAAGATAAAGCGCAAGTGATTTTCATGATCTTTGTAGCTTTTGGATTATACCCAGATATCATCAATAAATACCACCCCAAATTCATCGAGATATTCCATGAAAACTATATTCATCAGATCCAGGAATACAGAGGGTACATTAGTCAATCCAAAAGGCATTACTATAAACTCGTAATGCCCGTACCTGGTTCGAAATGCTATCATTGAAATGTATTCCTTCTTCACACACAACTGATGGTATCCAGATCAAGGTCAATCTTTTAAAAGTATTGAGCTCCATGCATTTCGTCAAATAAATCATCAATGCGAGGTAGGGGATACCTGTTCTTTGTTGTTATAGCATTGATCTCCTTGTAGTCGATACATAACCTCATAGATAAATCATTGTTTTTAACAAAAAGAATAGGGGATCCCCATGGAAGAACACTAGGTCAAATAAATACATTATTACTCAATTACTATAGTTGTTTCTTTAGTTCGACTAATTCCACTGTGGCCATTCTATAAGGGGTCTTCGATATAGGCCTTGATCCCAGACTTAAATCAATGGAAAACTCAACTTCTCGTTATGGAGTATGTATAGGTAAATCTTCCAGAAACACATCTACATATTCCTTCACAACAGGTACATCCTCTATTTGAACATTACTTTCCTCACCCACAGTCATTTCATTCTCTTCCTCCCCAATAATTGAATTTTGTTGAGCTACTGGGGGTGGATCTAATGGGTACTGATTCACAAAACCTGTGTTGCAATGATACTTCCCTTAGGATTTTTAACTAAAAACTCCCTTGTTAAATCAAATTATAAATATATAATTTTATTATAAAATTGGGAAGATATGAAACAGTGCGATGATCTATAATAAAATAATGCATTTGCTAAACGTGAGGAAACCATTAAATTACTTGCGACCAAATATTTCATAGCTTCTACCTCAGTTGTAGTGATGGCATAATATTGGCCTTGATCCCGTGGCCTTTTCTGAGTTAAGTTCCCCTAACACATAGGACATTCATTTGCATAATGTCCCATCTCCCTAAAATTGTAGCATTGGACATCAGTAGCTTCTTTCTTCCCCTTACAATCATGAGTTTGGTGGCCATTTTCACCACACATAGAACAAACTCCTATTCCTTTTAAGCAAGTACCAGGGTGTTTCTTCCCACAATTACTGTAGGATGGATATTCAACTTTTCCCTTATTCCCTTTATTTCCATTCCCAGATTGATCAGCAAATCTCTTATTCTCTTTATTTGCTTTAAATTCATATGACTTAGAGAATTCTTTCTCTGTCTTAATAGCGCATGAGACAATGTCTTCGTACGACGAGAAGAATTGGGAGACTAATGCTTGATGTATAAATGGTTTTAACCCATCAAATAAATGATCAATAATACTTCTTGGGTTATGTATATAATCTATAGCATACATTTCTAACCTTGTAAAGTTATCCTCATACTTTGTGACATTCTCATCCTCCTTTTGTCTCAGACTCAGAAATTGCCTTTCCATATCTGCACGATGGTCACGAGGAAAGTAATTTTATAAAAACATATCTTGAAACTCCCTCCATTCCATATTTGATAATTCATCATCTTCCTTCATGTTTTGAATCAACGACCACCATTGATCAGCATCTCCAGTGAGGCGGTAAACTTCCATGATAACATTTTCCCTTTTACTACTTCCCAAAGCCTGAAATATTTTCTCTAGGTAACATATCCATTTTTCAACTGCTAATGTATTTGTACTACCATTAAATGTTGGTGGTTGTTTCCTCAAGAAGTGATCTAACATTGATCCTCCACTCTGCGGATCAGGGTGCTCCATATGGGTAAGGTTATTATTCATAACCTGAGTGATTTGTTATAGTATGGTGATTATTTGATCAGCACTAGTTGCATCACCAACTCCACTGTAATTATCTTGAGCAGGAGGGAAATCCCTACATTGAGTGCGTGCATTGATGCAGTTTCCATTTCTTCCACTAGGCGCCATTTCTAAACAACGGCATAAACTAGATTAGTTTATGAATCAAAATACATAATTCCATACTTATAAAACACTTAACATAAATTGAACTATTTATCGATATAATCCATAATCATAAAAAAAATTCGTTGAGGAAGTATATACTCATAAACCCTTTATAATGATATGTAAAGAAAATAAGAGTTATCCAAATCATATCCCCCAGGAGTGTCGTAACCAAGAGTGCAGAAAGGCCCGTTGTCGTGCACGAGTTCCCGTTCGAGTCCAGCTTAAGGCGGTATTTTCGGGTTTTACCCCTAGATACATATGTGCCAGAGTTGGCTCTACCTGCTTGTATCCAAATAGTGATGTATTGTTCGGAAAACTCACAAAATCTCTAAAATACCAAAATTCTAGGAAGTTATTATATACTAATCCTCAAAGTCTATCTTAGGTCTATGCGCTATAATCAGAGTTTATCTAATTCTAGCTTCCAAGGTTTGTACTAAACGTCCTCTGATACCCACTATAACACCCTGACCCTAGTTACCCAGAGTCGGTGCATTATTACATAACATTTTCATGATCACAAGAAAGATCAAGTCTCGAAAGACCGATTAGTTTAGTTGCTTTGGAATAATTAGATACATTAATAAAGTTTACATTACATCATAAAATGAAAAATACAACAATATAGTCTCCATAGTCCACACTGTTATCCCCTCATACTATCCCTGCAGGTCATTCATAAATTACTTCTTCAATCCTGGAAAAAATAAAACATAGAAAAGGGGTGAGTTCAAATACCCAATAAGGATAACAATATAGAGGAACATTCATAAATAAGAATAAACATTTAAGGAAATGTGTAAATAAAAATAAGCCTTTTAAACCTGAACTTCAACATAGTATGGAAAAAATAAAATGAAATAATTCCATTTAATAATTCACATGGATATTCTACTAATCGAATATTCACATGCAATAGGAAAAACCACTTTCATAATGACGGAATGAATAATGCCAGACTATCATAACCACAAAGCAAAGGCCTCGTGCCAAGAATACAAATAAGATTTTTCCAAGTCCTTGTTCCAAGACACTAGTTTGTCTCATGAGACATACCGATGCATCAAAGAGCTATAACGGGCTCCACCCGTCACATATTATGTCCAATGAATTCCCATATGAAAAGGATTAAACATTACATAAACATTCTTATAAAAACTAGCATACGAAATGTAAATACTTCATCAATAAACCACGAATGGTATAAAAATAACACATCTACAGTCAAACATATCACAAAACCTTCAATAAAATATAGATGTTTTGTATCATAATAAATCAACTTCAAATAAGCTTAAAATCCATAAAAGGATGTTCACATAGATGAAATCAAAACTCTTTTTAGAGAAATATCTCTTTCTATTTTGAAATAATTTAAGTTTCATATATCTATAAAATAACACATTTTCTTCGAAAATATTCTTATAAGCTTTTAAGGGAAGCTCTGACGATTTTATAATGATGGAAAATAACCGCACTCACCGTATAAGTTAAAAAAACATTCTACCTTAATTCTGTTGAAAAGGTTAAAAAGGACATTGTTTGGAAAACGACAGAAAGATTCATTTATAAAGCACTTATAAAAGTAAAAAAGGGTATAAATGACTTTAACCCATATTATAGAAAATAGTAAAAAAATGTTTTTGAAACACATTTTTAAGAATCCTAGATGTGGATGATAAAGAAATCCCAGTAGATTATTACCTATAAACAACCTCGGATAATGAAGAGATTGCAAAATAAACCCTTACCTTGTACTTTTCCTTGGTTGGGGGTAGTTTAACCTCCCATATAATGGTGAAATAATTGTTATTAAATTATAAAATAATCATATACATTAATATGATATCATATATTATCTTTTAATATTGATTTGTTAATAATATCTTAGTGTTATCGTTGTCTCTGGTGTTAACTTACTCGTTTTATTTTATATGTTTCATTACGTAAGCCAAGTTTGTCATGGATAGGTTTTATCTTATTCATATCCAGAATGATATCAGGTCCTCTAAAATTATTTTCAATCATATAATTTGAATTATACTTTATTGGATAAGATAGAGAATGAATCTCATCGCGTTCGTTGAGACGGTAGTCCGTACGTACGCACGAGCGACAATATCATTCTTTTGATATTAAAATAATATATAATTGGATGGTATATAATATATACAGAATCATTAACATGTTATATTTATTATTTAAATTAATTACACATCATTATTATAACCATCCAAATAATTTATTGAATAACAATTACACCACGACGTGGATACGATAAGCCGTACTTACGCACGTATGGTGACATGTCATTCAAAGGATGGATAGAATACTAAAATATGGTTATACCATGTTTTTAATAACATAAAAAAATATATAATATACTGGAGTTATTATTTTAGAATTGTAATAACAAATAATGAAGAAGTGGAAGAAGAAAGGAACTTGAAAAAGGGTGTTGAAATCATTACCTCTTCTTCGGGTTCTTCCTTTTGATTTGTTCAAAAGGGATCCTTAGGTTGGCATTCTGACGAAATGAAGGCCTCCAGGATGAATTGAGGGAAGATGATAGAGTATTTGGGCAGGGGTTGGCAGAACCAAAAGACTTTTATTGTGTGAATTAATGAGAAGGGTATGTGCCCTTTTATAAGAGGGATGAGGGGTGCCTTTGGAAAAGCTAAAAAAATATTATTTTATAATAAATTCATATTCGGTTTATAATGGCTCAAAAGTGGATAATTTAAAGGTTATAGTGGGTATAGTTTTAAATCCAATCGACCAATATGATTTTTATAGGTTTGGGATACTATATTAACCTAATCTTTAAGTATTAACTCTTAGTTAATTAGTTTCACTTTTACAATGTCTCTTTGTATTTTTATATTATATGGTTAATAAACATACTATATAGAACCAAGTGTCCCCCAAAGGGGTCCATTAATGATACAACTATCATTATATAAGTCTCTTGGATGAACCTTTGATTTATAGGAATTTAATTTCAATTAATAATATAATATTTGTTTTAAAAACCCTTTTATGTCAATTTTGACACTGTTCAATAATTGATTTTTGTAAAACTCATAACAGAATGATTACTTCGAAAAAAGTTAATTAAATAAATACTAACATTCCATATTAACCTATAAAATTATTGGTATTTATAAAAAGTCTCAAATTAAATTTATTTGGGTATTTATAATATCAATTAATCGACTTTTAAATTAATTAGGTAATTAATGCATCACCATTGTGTCATATATAAATTAAATTATTTAATGTCTAAAAATTATAAATAAAAAACAATTATGTAGGAAATATTTTTATATTTCTAATGAATATTTATAGTTGAAATTAAAATATATATTATACTATGTAAAAATTGTTTTTCTAAAAGATATATCCTTATGTCATTTTTGTATTTATTTTAACTTAATTAAAATAAAGTGTCCCTATCACCTACAAGTGTCTCCATTTGGTCCCAAAATCGACCCAAAGATGCCTATGGTCAGACATGTATCCACCAATAAGGTTAGAACACGTTTTAGGATAATTTATTATTATTATAATATTATTTTTAACCTTTATTTACCGGATTTACCCTTTAACCATAGTAAATAAAATATTTACCGAAGTAATTATTCAAAATGTCTAAAAATAACAGTTACCTATTTACAAAATTTGATCATAATAATTCCAAATATGTAATCCATTTTTCCAAATTCAAAACACAGAAGTGGCAGAAATTAATTTAAAATTAATTTCCATTGTTCAAACAAAAAGCGTGTTTTTAAGAGATAATAACTGTCAAAAGATTGACACTTGTTTATGTCCGGTTTAATTGGGAAATTATTTAAAATGTCCAAAATATTATTAAATGGTAAAAATATATTCTAAATATAATTTAAAACCACTGAAATTCATAATTTATTACTATTAATTATTTCGATTCAAAAAGTTGTTTTTAATTAAAAATTTGTAATTTTCACTATTCATCAAAATATAAATTTATCCAAAAAGTTCCAAAATTTAACCTTAGGATAAATTCGATACTACAAATACAAAAATTAAGTCCATTTGGAGAGATAAAATTTATAAAATTTCAAAAGTAATTATTACAATTCATAACGGCTAGTTTGATTGGTTGTTGTGTGTTAGAACTTGATGTTGCGTACAACACATGCTATTGAATTATTCAAAGAGAAGTGTACAGAAGATGCTTGGGGGTTACCATTATACCCATAAAATTACTATTTTTATTCATTTTTTAAAACAACAGATGTCCCTAACATGTCTATATGATGTCTGATTTAATATATATTTGTGGCTTTGAAACCAGAAAAATGTCCACTATTATGTTTAATGATTTTTTTTTCATTTCATAAATTCATTATTAATAACTCTGATACCAATTGGTGAAACCAGAAGATAACAGTACCACTGAAAAGTTGTATTTTAAATTTTTTACAACAATGATCATCATGAATTCATCGTCATTGGTTAAATGCTACCAAATTACCTCTCGATGACCTCACATGAGTAATTTTAATCACAAAAATGGAAAACATAAATATAATTAAATATATCTGAAGCCATACTCAATGTCTACTAAATTTCCATGATCATTTCTCAAAGATCCCAAATATTAATTTTTTTAGATCTTCAACACATGATTCATGAATTTTTGGGAACACCGATCATCTAATTCTGAGAGACAGAGTTGTCATATAATTATACCATCTATATTCTAACAGTCACTGCATCACCATGCCAACAATTCACAATTGAGCACTCGATCTAATAAATTGGATAATGAGATTATCACACTATAATGAATGAGAGAGAATACGAGAGAGAGATTATCACCACTGAGAAGTGAATAATACCTCTTACGAGTCCTATCGTTTATATATATATATAGTGAAAAAATGAAAAAAACATCCAATAAACAAATATTTATTTTTCAATAATTAGAAAATATAATATGACTATTGTACCAAGTCTTAAAATATATTCAATTAATATTTCTATATTAAAATATTATAAATATATTATTTGATAATACTCAGGAAAATAACTTCGTTGGAAATTACAAAAAATATTGAATGACCCATGAATATTTTAATATAATATTCATTAATATATTATTTACATATATATAATTATATCTTTTAAATCTATATAATAATTAAAATCAATTCCAATTATTCATAACTATAATAATAATATTATTTTTATTTATTTTAATATCATATATCCTTGGAAAAACCCAGACCCTAGTGTTGGGGCCTACTATGTCATCTATATCTATTCAAATGAATATGGTAGATATTTGAATAAACTATCTTGTCTGACCCTCTATTCCATAATCATTAATGCTGGGAATTCCATTCAAAGACTTTTATTTGGATCAAACAACCCATCATGGCCCCTAAAGAGATAAGAATAGTCATAGAAATGAAAACCAACCTACGAAAATGCATTGTATAACATTTTTCCTTGAATTTATTATATCATGTTGATGTATGCACTCTCATGTTGTTTCCTTTTTAATGGTTTACTATTTGTTGTTCTAACTGGACAAATATACTCTTAGCTTACATTCACTTGGTCTTATTAACGTACTACCATCATGATTAATCAGGAATGAGATATATAACATTCATATCATAGATTTAAAAAACTGTATCATGACTATTCCATAAATTCTACAACACTAATGACCCACCAAACACAATATACATCTCAAAAATTTCATTATCATAGGTTTTATCATTTCGTTAAAGTAAATAATCAAATGGAACACATAGGTAATGATACCATGTTTGTAGACCAGTATACATTTCCTATTATATAAACAACCAATGGCACCCAAAATATTTGGGTTTCCTTTGGGAGTACCTATTTTCATTATCTCACTACTATAGATAACCATGTTTGAACTTCATGAGAAGAATTATCAATGAATATGATCCCACAACACCTTATAATAACACTTCTATTGTTCCCAGTCAATTGTATGTATCTAGACAAAATGACATATTTTTATTACTAATTTCATTGTCTCTTCAGGATATCATTATTTTCTAGGATCTTTAATAACATTTGGATACAACAATTTATCTTTTGAAATTAACAACAAGTAGAGGACCCGCAAATAGATACCCAATAATAGTAAGTATAAATAATTTATATAAAACATTAAAAATGACATGTTAATCAAAAGTGGTTCATAGTTGTGTTTAGAACATATTATTAAATGAGTTCCAGATTTCACCATATGAATTCTATAAATGATGAAGTTCGTAGAATCCTCTATGGAAAACAATGATATAGGAAGATTTCTTTGAAAACCGACTGTAGCAAGTACCATATGCGTTTTATAGGAACTTCTATAACTCTGATTGTATCTGCAAGTAAGCCACATAATTTATCCCAAGGACACATCTAATAAATTTCTTCTCTAGGAGGTGTGGTTGAATCTTCTCCTTGCATCACCACCACTATGGCTCCAGCATGATCTCCCCATATTTTCTATCATTCCACCCAATGAGAATCCTACCAACTATATTCATTATTTGGCATTGCACACATCGGATCAATTACATTAATGAGACTCTAGAAGGGATATTTACGTATCCTTTTTTACCTAATTTTGGTGTTCTACATGAATTGTTATTTTGAAAATCTCATGAAATCAATCTTAGGTACATTTTTTTCTATATAATTATTTGTCATTTTCTTCATTTGTCTATTCGTAAAAGGATTCATTATATTATTATTTTAATCTAATATTGTATATATTATAAAACAATTTTTCATGATATTTCCCCTATAACAACTTTGCTCTTTAATAATAATTTTAATTTCAATAAATGAAGGTATTTTTTTATAAATTTTTAAGCTTCAGGAAATGTATGAAAAATATTGAAAATATGAAATAATAATACAATGAATGATCTCTTATCTACTCGGAAACGATTCCGAGTTTTCAAATTACTATTATATCGAAGTGTAAAAGATAATATTTTCATTATTGTATCCCATTAGGTCAAACTTGGGTCATATCAATTGTGGAGCATTACATTCAATCAATTTCTAAGTCTATAAAATTATTTAATATTTTTTACATTTTAATATTTTTTAATAAAATGAAAAAAGGAAATGAATAATGTGAATGAAAAACTAATGTATAGATGAAATAATACATAATGAATATAATTTGAATGATTTTTATTCGTCCTAGTGTGGTTCACTCAGGATCCATTGTTATTAATATTTTAATTTAAATTAAATTTAAAAAATCAACTCATCATGCATGACTTGTTAAAATATATATTCATTATGAAATTTAGTATGCCAAATATATTTCATAATAAATAAAATTTCATTTTTTCCAATATCCTTTATGGATAAATTATTTGATCCAGAATTTAATATCTTTATAGACATGGATCTATTATATTTTATTCATCTCTCAAGTATAACTAACTCCATCATATGTATTGTTTAAAAATATAATGGTGTAAAAAATTATTTTGTAGATTATAGGAATGAATTGAAATTTCATGGATTACTGGATGATCTCCAAACCAATAAACATCGTTATCATCCATTATAATGATAAAATATTTATTATTAAATCACATGTATTTTTAGGCACCTCCAAACAATCCCAAACGATAGACCTCATGTGTGTAAATTGCAATAATGAGTGTAAGAGTTCCAGAAAAAAAGGGGGAGAGAGAGAGGTAAAAAAATACCCAAAATTAATATATAATATTTATATTACATAGAAATGAAATAAAAAATTAAAAAAACTGATGAATTTTCCTAACCCCTAATATATAAACTAATTTTCTATATTCGAACATCAATCCCACCTTAAACCACACATTGACTTTTTATATAGTCCATGGCTGCACTCTGGTTATATTTAATCTATCATTAATGCTCAATTAATATTATTTGAGTAAATCCCAAGGGTATACTTTCATAGGAGTAAAAATGAATCATAAATGGTTAGAAATATGAAGTTTAACATCTAGAAAACTCTCATAAAAATTATTCATCGCATGAAATAATACTTTACAACATATATATCCATGGGAATCCCCCTTCAGAGATTTACATGACATTGTTCATGATCTGATACCTTTTTTGGTTATTTCAGGGCATGAAATATATGTGGAACATTGCGATTCAAGGAATTGTTATTTGAAAATCCCATGTCATTATTTATTTTTCCCACCTCTCTATTCTAAATAATTTCACAAAATAAATTATTGACTCATTAAGTGAATAATTAATTTCTTGTGTTTTCAAATCTATTTCCAATAGTTTCCTCAAAATTGATATATGAACATGGTACATCAATTATTATACATCATGGGACATAATATATATCATGAATTCAATGATATTTCTTTCATTTATATGAAAACATTGTATCCTTCCATAAGTCACATAAAAATATAAATATAAAAAAGAACAATTTACTAATAAAAAACATTATATTTTACATCCAAATATGTAAATGGGAAATAGTTTTTTCAATATTCCTTCCTCCAGAGCGTGGTGGACCTACCATATAGATTCTATTATGAGATCATAAACACTAGTTGGTTGAGTGAATTAATCAATAGTAACAAATATATCACGATATCTTGAAATATGTTACCAATATTTAGATATAATATATTTATAGATCACATGGTTGATAAATAATTAAGTGTTTCACCAAGAAATGATATTGAGGATTATTTTACTAATGGTGAGAACCAAAATAATGAATATATTAAGTAAAATGTTTCCATAAATTATGAAATTGAATCACATAGACAAGATCCTATATTAAATGAAGATATATAAAATGATGTGTACTCTATAGTACAAAAAACTACAAAAGAACATCATCCTCCAAATTACAATTTCACTATAAGTGAATACTGGATTCAATTCTAGAATTTTATGCTATATATTTTGGAAGGAAATATTTTTAGCCTCAGAACTTTTGGTGAGACTGCTAGAAAGGAACTGATTACTATGACTACAGATAATGTTTTAGATCAATATTTGACTAAAATTCCCATAAAATTAAGAACATGATAATGTAAATTAAAATATTAATAAAATAAAAGGAATAAAATGTTCATATCATTATGAAATTATTCTAATACATGATTCAATGATCAATGAATCCACTTATCGTGTTTCTCAGACTTCTACCTTAGGTTATCATGTTTTCATTTCTGAATTTTAGGATCACATTATAAGGGGAAAATTTATATTATTTTTAAAAGGTTCTTTATATTATTAAAATATTATACATTCATACATCAAAATTCGCTATGATAGGATGAATATTATATTAAAGGATAATTTCCAATAGAGTACCAATAATAAAATACCGATGATGAAATTATAAATTTATTCATTATCTTAAATATTCACAAAAATATACACGAAGCCAATCATTTATCCTTTATAAACTGATCTTTGAATGGATTCACAAACATTATCATTAAATATTCAAGTCAAAAAACACTAATATAATGTTGATATGAATCATATATACTTATTATGGAATGTAATATTTAACTAACAACATATATCACGTATTAGATCATCAAAATTTGTTCACTCATATGGAACCCTTTCTCTATTATTATCACACATAGATTTTATAATTTCATGTTGTGTGTTATCCATCAAATACTATTTTATTATGATCCATTATTTCTAAATACACTACTAAATCTGCATCATATTTTGGTCATACTTCAATTTTACCCTTAAAGCATCATTAAAATACATATATATTCATTAAAATTGATGATATTTTATCTTATTAGCTCATAATTCCATCTCGATCAGTACATGACATTTCTATACAATAATGAAATGATTATACTACAAAATCATTTATAAGGTAAGTATATTCAAATTTGAGTAACTGATCGGGAATTTATTTTCAAGGTTGTAATTTTATCAATACCATTTAAAATTTAAAATAAAAATAAATTTTCTATTTTTATTTATTTTATTTTGTTCAAATATATTTTTAAGTATATTCCATTATTTTAAAATTATTTTTATAATCTAAAATAGCGTTGAAAAAAATATTTCAAATGATAGAAATGATTATTTTTAAATTATATCTTTGATTATTAGAATATGACTTTTTTAAAAAACTTATTTTAAAAAAATTTCTTCCATTATTTTTTATTATAAAAAATGTATAAATTTTTGGATTAGTAAACAAATTTAACATTTAAATAATGTTAATTATTTTAAATTATGACTATAATTAAATATATAATAAAATTTATTAAAAAATTATAAAAAAATGAAAATTGGACATGTTAGGATGATAACTCCCATTATATGAAAACTGACCACATGTGAAATTATCAATCATCCTGGAGATCTTCAAATGACTATAAGAACTGAAAAATTAACATGTTACATATAAATTAAAATTATCAAATTATTAAATTGAACACATATATACTTAATCCTAAAATACAAGTAATGTAAAAGAAAAATTGTGTTGGGATCCTTTCACAAAAAGACATATTCCTAGGGCATAGAGGAAAAAATATGCGATCATTCCCATGAATCTACCAAAAAAATTTGAAATGTTTTAGAATAAAAAGATTATGGATTCAACCAAACTTATGATAAATTTAGCTAGAATTATTATGAAATCAAATGATTTTGTGAAGTGATCATGCAATATAATAAATAGATCAACTGAATGCGTGAATATTTCAATATAACACATATAGAATGAATCCTACCACAAAATATTGTAACAACACGATATGTTGATTAATTGAATATGAGATGACATGTTGTCATATCTATTAAAATAAAATGACCAGGCCTAAATAGAATAGTAAATAATTATATTATTTTAATGGATATATTTTATTTTAGTTTTTGAATGAATATTAATTAACATCAATAAGCTAAGAATACTTTGTTGGGGATTAATTTATGATCATTCTACAACAAATAATCGAAAAGGAACTTGTTTATTTAGGATGATAGAGAAGACTCCATGGTTTTTAATTATATACTACCAACTCATATTTTCATGGAAAATATTTTTACATAAAATCTATACAAAATCTAAGAAAAATATAATTACTCATATCATATTCTCGTAGAACATCATTTGGACTACAAAAAAAGAATAGAACCATTCGAATCAACATAATTTTATTATTAACAAAAAACTCATATTAAAATTATCTAATTGTTTACATGTTATACTTTTATATTTTATTATTAATTTTTGTAAATATTTTAATACATCCAGGTACATCATTGAAGAGATATTTTGTAATTATTCTCATCATTCTTACTTTTTAACTCTGATAAATAATTATTTATGTGGATCAATATTGAATATACTACCATTTTCATAGCATATAATGTAAACCCAAATATAGGTTTGGGATAAGTTTAATATTTAATAAACATTCTATGATATGGAATACTATCATGTGATGATGTTTAGATAATAATTTTTAAATAAACCATTTACAATTAAATTTCAAATATGGGTTTTACATTTTCCCTTAAAATATTTTTCATTTATTTTTGGCTTCCATAATTATTCATCTTTTTTATCTCTACTATATTTTAAAAATTTTGATTTTCAATAATAGAACCCTGATATTTATCATTTATAAGTGATATAAATACAATTTTTCATACGAGAATTACAATCATTTTTTTGGTAATTTTAAATAAATATTTGTACGATTTCATTATAGAGTAGAGAAAGTATTTTAAAGTATCATATTATATATACCTACTATAATTGATAGATGTGATGCGCTTTTTAAAAAGGGTTTTATTAATTAAAATTTGAAATCCATATTTTTCAATATTATCTTTTGAATACTATATTAAACCCCACGTGAGTAATTTACATTGACCAACATCATCATTAGGATTCTATAAAAATGATTTTATAACTATAAGAATTAATTTTCTAACTCATTCGATTTTTACAATTTGTTATCTTTTATTTGAGATTGAACACCAACATAAAAGATGATATACAGTGTAAACCGTGAATAATTAACAATACTTAAACAATACTCTGATTTTTGAAATAGTTATGATGTTATCGTTTAAAATATTTTTGAATAAAATTATTTATATATATGTTAAATTATAAAATCAAATTTTTTGTTAGAAATTTTTTTTAAATTTTTATCAATTCCTTCAAAACATTACTCAATAGATTATTTAAAAGGACCCAAGTAACCCATAACGTTATAAAACATATATATACAATAACTATTATACATTTGACTATAATTAATAAATTATCACGGTGTTATGACTGATTGATCCATATCAAAATTTTCCAGGATAAAGACTATCAATTAACATCAACTAGATAAATTAAAAAATGGGTGTAAAATAAATGTGTGACTATGAATTATAAATTAGTGGAATATTGTCAATTAAATATGAATATTATTATATTGTATATTTATAATATATCGATATTAATTATATTGGAAGATATAATACACCTAAATAATCCTAAATAGATTATAAGGGTTCCATATCTCAATTTTCATTCTATGAGGCATGATTTGTATTATAAAAAGAACATTATTGTATATGGTTCACATTGATGTTTCCAATATCATAAATATAAGGATTTTTTTGAAAAAACAAACATTAACACATTAAAATATTCACCATTAGAGATGACCAAACTAATTATTAAATCATTAAACATTAGTGTTGCATCTCAAAAGATTTTCATGCAAATAAATGAAACGTTTTCATAGTATTTTTATGGACAAATTATATAAGAAATTTATTTTACAACACTTCCTAACATATAGAAATTATATTAGCATCATATACTCACAAATATAGTTCTCATGGGTTACACTAACCATTATAACCCTGGTAATGAAAATAAAATGAGGGGGTCAGATTTAATGCTAAATATAAAAAGTAAATCATAATCATGAAACACTTTTGTGGATCATGTAACTAAAATAAATTATTATGAAGGATAAATTGTATATTAAAGAAAAAATATAATTGAAATATTTTTTCATGAATAATTTGAATAGGACATGTTATCTTAAATGAACAAACATCTACCATGAAAAAAAGGTGTGAATTCAATAGATAATAAACACTATTGATTTTGAATAATCATAGACACTCAACATAAATATGTGTAAAACATCATAATGAATTACAGTATAAACATAATCATAAAAAATACTATGCGTAAAAAATAACAAAACTCATTCGTAGAAATAAATTACAAACAATATTCCTTCACCTCACTCATACAAAAAAATATGAAAAATCTATTTTCTCTCATTCACAAAAATAAATTCATAAAAAATATCCCACATCATATTCATATAGACAATTCTAAATAAATCATTCCTTATAAAATTCACACAATTATTAATTATCTCTTATCATATGAAATTATAACCATTGCATTGGATAGTTGTATAACACCCCAAACATTAGTTACACATTATTATATCATAAAATTAAAATAATATTTTAAAAATCATAATGAACACATGGAAATAAAAATGGGTCTCAATGTATTTTAAGATGGTATAAAATTAATTTCCATCATGAAATGTACATGATTGATACTAGAAGTTATATAACACAACATGATTATTATATAATAACATTTATATGATGATTCATTAATGAAAAAAATCCGTGTAATTAATTAAATTAATGATAAAGAGTTAATTTCAAGAAAGACTATAATGATGTTTTTAGAAATTGATTTTACCCTTTGCAAAAAAAATTATGTTACACTCAATTTAAAAAAAATGCTTTTCCAAAATGGATATTTTGATATAGATTTAAATATTTTATCATTGATAAAATAATCATCAATAATAGAGTTATGATGGTATAAAAAATTATTTATAAAAAAATATGTTTATCATATTTTAAATCAAGTATTTTTAATAGATTAAAACTAATTTTATAAATTTAAAATACCATATCATCAACAACATTTACATGAAATAAATTCATTTATAATGAAAAATTATCATTAATAATTAATTTTCCATTGAAATAAATGGAAAATATTCTTAAATTTAATTGTAGAATAATTTATAAAATATAGAATAATGATTCAAGAATATGAACATTTATACTCAGGGAAGGTGTGTTTGATGAAATCAAATCCCATAGAATTTTTATAGTTATTGAATTGGGAAAAAAATAGAATGATGTTTATCTCGAAAAATTATATTCCATAATATTACAATAGAAAATAATACACAAAAATATAAAGGAGAATAATTTTACCAACAAATATAAAATGAGCTCAATAAGCCCCATTATTACCCAATTAACAAAAATTGAGTTACCATATAACTATATACTAATGGAAATGATAGAGTAAAATGAATATAAGAGTGATACCACACCGATTAAATTAATATATCATAAAATTATTGATTTTAAAAATATTTTAGGGTATTTTTTAGTTAATACACTATTTAAAATAAATTATGGTGTGCAATACCAAACGTTTCTGATATATTTGAAAATGAGATAAAACATTTCCTTAATTCATGAATTCCTCTAATGTCGTTGAATCTCTTATATTAAAAATAACTAATTTTCAACTATTTAATATCTAAATTCATTTCCATAACCTTTTATAATGTTAATTTATAATTATTCAATATATGAATATCTATTAGTTATCAAATATTATCAATATCGAGTGTGTGTTATCCTGATCATCATGATTTGTTTTGTAATAATTGTGTTTTCAGCATAATTTTCAAAAAACATCTCCATTAATAGATAATTTATTATAATGGAATAGATCAATTATATTTATTTATTATTATATTTTTCCATTCCATTTTTTATTTTTTATTTTTCATTAAAATTTTATCACTATTAGCTTATTATAGTAATTTTATATATCTAAAATTCTATTTTAATAAGAAGGTAATCATTTAATATAATATTTCCAAAACCATTTACCAATGATAATTTTCTTATTATATTAAACTAATAATTGAATTTATCTTCTCATATTTATAAAGTATTTATTTATATAATTGATCAATTAGGTTTTTATCCCAATCCAAACATTAACATACCTTAATAAATGGATAACTATGTTTAAAAAATACTTTACATTGGAATAAAATAGTTATTCTATAAGAATAAATTTACTATTTAGATATTTTAAAGATTATCAATCATATTTTAGGAGGTTTTGACAATGAATAAATATCAATATGCTAGTGATGTAATTTTTTGGGTTATTTATCCACACAACAAACAATCGTTCTTCTATTATTCTCTTATGGGGTTCGAAATAAATAAATAAGGGATTTTAATTTAATAAAATTATAATTTAAAATAATATTGGTATTTATTTCACTAAATTACATTGTTAGTCTAATTTTTATACTATAATTATTAATTAAAAAAATTATATGAATTATGTAAAACTTTCTTTTGAAACATAAACATTCTCCAAAAAGTCTCTAGGGAAGTGAAGTGTTTTGGATAACTAATTGGTACCAAAAAACAACGTGCATGAAATAAGAATTTGTAGGGGTAAAAATAGTATATTCTTAGTAAAAAATTATGAGTAATGAGTTTGGGATGAGTAGGTGGAATGTTTCCCCATTATAAGGTATGAATAGTGAACTATTGGCAACATTCATTATTTTTCAGTAATTGAATTTACACCATTAATGGGTTAATTGATCTAAATGATAAAAATGATGGATATTTATGTTTTAAAATTTCATGATTTGGTAATTCACAAATGTAAAAATTTAACTAAATTCATTACATTTCACTTAGCATTAGGTTTTTAATATTTTAATATTCCCAATTTTACCTAGGTAACTAGTTTTTACCATATAATACATGTTTCATAAAAATATATAATAATCCATAAAACCAAACTATTTTTTAAACTAAATTAATACTCTATTAATTCAATTTCAAATTAGATTTTGGATAAATTTACCTTTAAAAATAAAAAAAAATATATTTCAAAATTATATATTAAAAAAATTATTTACAAATGTTTTCTTAATCATATATTATTTTGATTACCAAATATATGAGTGGTATCATATTTAGTTATAGGTTCATAAATAATATTAATTTAATTTTTTATAGGATAATAATATATTATATGGATATAAATTATAGAATATTAATAAATCAATTCTTTGAAAATAACAGTTATTCCATTTTAATAGTTATTTACATTAATCCATGTAATCATACTGTTGTGTTAAAAATTCAAACAAGAATTAATATTTAATATAAGATGTCTATCAATAATATTTATTATATTTTATTATATTTAATTAATATATGAGATGAATATTTTTAAATTATGGTAATAATGTTTTAAATGTACAATATTTATTAAGAAAACAAAACCGTAATCATAGGCCTCCTATTTTCAATATTGTATTTTTTTAATGATTTATTTTTAATTAAAAATATATTTTTTTAGAAAAATGTTTGAAATTTTTTTATAGAATTATTGTACTATGATAATTTCCTAAAAGTTACGGTGATTGAATAGTAGGTATTATTTAACTCTTCACCATAAAATGAGTCATTTCCATAAAAATCTAAAAAATAACACTTTTTAAAATTATTATACTTATAAATGAAAAATGAAGTTAATATCTTGATATTATATTTATAAAATATAAATCTATAATATATCTTAAAAATCAATATATATAATGAAAAAATAATTTAATTTGAAAATAAAATTTTGAAACATTAGGTTTTAAAATTATATTTTTTTTCTATTTTTTATTTGATGGAAATGTATTATTATTTTAAATATTTTATATTATTGTAAGATTGTCTTAATAATAAATGTGTTTTGGATATATTTAGTTTGATGGAGCATGTAGAGGATGGTATCAAGGATAATAATAATTTAATGGATCCAAAATCTTATGTCATTACATTCAACCACCCCGCCAATAATTGTGTTCTAGGAAATTTGATGTATTAATCACGAATGAATGATGTTGAGTGTATTGATAACAAATTTATCATTTGGAAATTAAGTTCTAAAATGAAATATTTTTTGAGTGTATTCAATAAATCATTCTCTATTATGTACATTGAGTACAATTACGTGAATACAGTTTGACATACACAATTTTTTATTCTTACAATAATAGTGTGGATTCTTCTTCATAGACATTTTATAGGGTAATTTCCATTGATTATGTGTCGTATCAAATGGTTTTATATATTCTTATCTATGAATAGAAACTCAAGATACTATATAACACCCCAAATATTTTATGGTGTACTTATCTTAAATATATTCTATTCATAGACTATATGTTATAAAGCACTTTGTTCCATTAAAAACACATGTTTATTTATGAGATAACCACAACCTATCAAATAAACATAAATTTACAACTTCTATGTTTTGAATTTCGAAAAAAAGTCATCTTAAGTTGTGATCAGTGTGTCATTTTATGTCCGATAGAACCAACTTGATTTTTAGATGAATTGTTTCATACCCATATGAATATTAATATAAATAGTAATATTTTCCATTTGAATAGTAAATAATGCTCATTATTAATTTTCGTAATGCTATAAAATAATGAGATCACAATTAATTTTTCAATGTGATATAAAACTAATTGCACCTTTAAATTTTTTATTTTTTGAATTAATAATGATTTTATTTAAATAATAAATTAAAAATACATAGAATTTTTTATCCAAAAATGGAGTTCATTTTTTAATTCTACACGTCGAAAATTGTTTAGGGAGAATATTTGGTATTTTTTTAAATACTTGAATATTCATGAATAATAACAATACAATTTTCATTTTTTGGTAGTTTAATGACATCATAGAGATATAATTATTAATGTAAAATGATGGAAAACATTGGTACAGTAACATATGACATGAGGTGTCCCTAGTGTCTTAAACCATTGGAAAATACCCTAGGTAAGCCCATGTTATTTCAAAAAACATTAATGAGGTGTTCCTTTTAATTAATAAAAATCTCCCTCTCATTTACTATAAATAACCACTCACCCTCTTCATTTTATTTAATTCCAAACATATTATCAATTATTATCTAGAGGTATTACGTCTTTAGGTCTCCTCCCATGGTGTCTTCAAACCCCCATGGTCCCAACATTTATGTTTTGGGAGTTACTCTACAAGGTAAAAGAATCTATCACCCTTATCTTTTCTTAATGATTTAATTTTATGGTTACACATTTATTTTCTATTACATTATGTTACAATATGTCATTACATATTCTAAATTCTGTCTATATTATGTAGGAGTGATGAGAATCCCCCATTATATCATCAAACTATTTTATGAAATTTTAAATTACGTCGATAGGATGCCGAATTTTTTCGAGATATTTCTCAATTATTATTTATCTATTTCGAGTTCCATCGACTTATACTTTTTCCCCATCTTCATAATTCAAATGCTACGATAATTTCAGTATCTTATATGAACTGGAAATCTATTATGATAATGGAATATTAAATCATCATTTCTATTCCCCCTCCTCTTATACTAAAGATGAAAACATCGTCCTAGATATGTTAATTTATAACATTCAAGGATGGAAGGTTATAAATATTCATTACCATTTTCAATTATGGTCATTAAACTATTTTCAAGGTTGAACCAGATTAGAATATATTTATTTTATCTCGTTAATGTTCTGTAATCCTTACACACACAAAATAAAAAATGATCAATTATGGTCATTAAACTATTTTTATATTGAACTAGGTCAGAATATATTTATTTCATCTCATTAAAGTTATGTAATCAGTACACACTCATAACATAAAATATTAATACAAAACATATTCATTATGAACAAAAACATCCATGTTATTCCAAACATTTTTAGTTATCTTTTAACTAATGATTCATTATCTTCATATATAACAGAAAATCATTATATAATAATTTATATCATTTTAATTTCATTAATATGATATATTAATTTTTTTTATGTTTAACCACACTTCCAAAAAACATCCAGTTTATAATACAAGCTAACTGATCACGAAAACCATATAAGAAAATGTTTCCAATATAATAAATTTAAACCTAGTAAACCCATTAAAGGGTCAAGAAATAACCTAAAAAGTTTATAAGAATTCAATTTCATGTATAGGAGATCTGTAATTATTAATCAATGAAGTTTATTTTTATTATTCTGGTCATTAAAACCAACAAAAGAACACACTCAAGAATAAAGTAAGGGGTTTCTTATCTAACTTTTAATTCCATGATATTTCCATTATTATCCCATTATTTCTTGTATGTGGTATATGTGTACTTATATTTGTCATATATTATCATGATTACCTTTATATACATTTAATTCAATGATTCATTTTATGGTTATTATGTTTTGTTAATACGATTCAATTGAGTACACTGTGGAATGGGTCTTTGTCAAAACTACCATTTATTTGTGACTAACATTGTATTGTGCACCTAATAATCCTAATGTGGTGTACCAACATTCCATTAGAAATCAATTTTCATTTGAAATTAAATTTATATTAAATATAAATAGTATCATATCAATGATATGTTTATTGTCTAAATCGTATACCATTTTACATACGATGTTTATTTGGAATGTTATTTTATCTATGGAAATATTGATGAATCTGTATTCTTTACACTATAATGATGATGAGAAGGGATATTGTAATTGTATTAATAATATGTATAAATAATTATATGGACTTTCAATAGTGGTTGCGGCCCACTATAACCCCTTAATGCTATGACAGGTCTCACGATGCAAATCTGTTTGTGAAAAACCCTTTGAGTATGATTCCAAAAATCTGACGGGTTTCTGCCCAGTTAACTAAACAATTTTAATGATATTATGATATCATGTGACAAATACATGAGGTCCCATAAATAATAATTCTATTTATTCATTATAATTCATTACTACCCATGAGCTTCTCACTATGACAAAATATATGGATGTTGTTTTATTCTATGAATCTTAATGGCATCAGTTTTCAATTTATTCATTATTCCATATTGATTATGTCAAATTTTTTATGATTCCCTTATTATTGAATTTATACGTCTTATATCTGTAAACCTTACTGAGCATTTGATCTCACCCCTTTCCTTTTGATTAGCTTAATCATGTTTTAATGATTATATTATTTATCGAGTTTTTAAGGATGCCATTTTATGTAGTTTTTATTTATTGTATCTTGTTACCTTTCCCAATGTATTTTTATTTACATCTATGTATCTAGATTATTTAGGACTACTATACTTATCATTACATCGGGATTTAATTTATTCGAACAAATCCAATATAATTGGAAATTCACTAACTTCGGTCTAGAGGGGTCAACGTGTTAAAGTTTTTATCAGACACAGTTTAGTTGAAAACATAGAAAATCAACAAGAAATTTTAGATTAGGTTACTAAAACATAAGGTTTTATTTGAGGGAAATAATTTAAGAGAATCCTATGATTTTTTTATCTAATAGATTATGTGGATCTTTCTAGAAAATATATCCATGATAGGAAACAAAGAGGAAGAGGTGGATCACACACAGATATTACAAGAATTCAATACTCCGAAAAGGATTATCGGGATGGACCCATCGTATCTTGGTACACGAAAATATGATATTCAGCACTCTTGGTATTGACACTCCTAGAATATATGTTGAGGATAATTCCCATTATCTTGACAAGACATTATGAATGATTTTAATGTATGTTTTTTATCAGAGAAACCATGATTATGATATTAGTTATGCATATAATTTTAATTTAGGTTATATGAATATTTATTTGTAGTTCATAACCGAATCTAGTGTATGCCATTATTTAGAGATGGAACATAATGGAATAAGGGGAATCAATACTCATCGGTAATGTAGGGATTTCCCCACTAAGAATGTCAGAACAATCAATGTTGGAGTTGATCAGATCATGACCATATTGAGAAAACATACTCAAGTTTTGATGAATAACAATGCTACACCTGTGTTGGATAATTTTATGTGGTAGAAGCCCCCATCTTTTTGTGGGACTACTAATCCAGTGGTAGTTGAGTAGTCGATCCTGTCTCTTAAAAATATATTCATGGAATTACGATGAAATGAAAATTAAAAGGTTGTGATTGTAGTATATTGTCTCGTGTGTGATTTTAATCAATGGTGTTCCTTGATCTAGAATACCACAGAGCAAGAATAAATAGAAGATATCGAATGGATGACTTTGAAAGAAATATTCTTTGCAAAATATTTCCCTCTTGATCAATGAACCAAAACGAAGAGGAATTTTTTTATCTTAAAGCAAAGGGTATAAGAGAGTGTTGCAGAGTATGAGGCTACCTAAACAAGGTTATCCAAGGATTCAATAGAATACGTACATGATTCGGTATACAAAATTGATCATTTCATTGAATTTATTATCCAACGTCTTTGAAGGGATATAGCTTCTCAATCATTTTCTTCATATGATGTAACTATATCGTGTTCCATCAAAACAGATATGGAATTTTCAAGATCAAATTTGTTCAAGGGAATCCAAGATAAGAAGTAGTACACTAATAACCATGGAAAAGGTGAAGTGTCAAAAAAGAACATGGGTATGAAGAAATTCCATTATGTGAGAACTGTGGAAAAAATCAACTTAAAAATGCTTGAAAGGAATTTGGGTATATTTTATGTGTGAATAAAATGGTTATCGATCTAATGAATGTAAGGGGATGACATTTTTTTTGATGCTCAATGATATAATAATAGAGAAATGAGACACTATGCAAATGAGTGTCCTAAGAACCACTGAAACTTTCCCCTAAAAAGGCCACGAGAGAAAGGGAATGAATATTCGATTACAACCACGGAGGTTGAAGATCCCAATTAGGTGGTGGAAAGTAATTTAATTGCATTCTTAAACATAGTTTACACATATTTGATTCTAGATCATTACATTAATTAATATCATCCTAGTTTTCCAAGAATATTAGATATTTCCAATTAAATTTAATAATGTATTTTTCAATCAAAAATCCGAAGGTATGTATTGTTGCAACAATGCCATGCCAATTAGTCCCCCTCATGACACATAAACATGATTTAGTTTCTCACATTATCATCATACCAATGACTGACATAGATATAATTCTTAGTATGAATTGGTATTCAAACTTTGATGTGATGATTTATTGCACGTTTAATGATGTTACAATATTTGAAAATGTTGTATAATCACTAATTTTTAGATTAGAATCCTCACAAACTAATTCTTATCTAGATACAACCTTGTAGATCTACTAAATTAAATTATTAGAGAGGAAGATAAACCAAAATCCATGAGTGAGGAAAGAATTCTTCAAATAGAATATGTGCATGTAGTATAAGAATATGTTGATGTCTTTCCAGAATATTTACTTGGACATCCTCCATAGCGGTGAATTGAGTTTTCCATTGACTAAATTCCCAGTTCAAGGAGTATATCAAAGACCCCTTATGGAATGGCCAGTGTGGAGATAGTGGAGTTATAGAACAACTAAGGAAATGACTGATAGAAGATATATTATCCCTAGTGTTTCTCTATGAGGTTCCCATGTTAATTTCATTAAGAAAAAATATTGGTCTACGAGGTTGTGTGTTGATTACAAGGAAATCAATGATATTATAATAAATAATATGTATCATATACCACGAATTGATTATTTATTTGATCAACATCATGGAGCACAATATTTTTCAAAGATAGATATTTCGTCTAGATATATTTAGTTGATAGTGATGAAGGAATAAATTCCAAAAATATCATTTCGAACCAGTTATAGGCATTATAAGTTTATAGTAATGCCTTTTGGACTGTCAAAGGAACAATATGTTATCATGGATCTGATGAATAGATTTTTCAAGGAATATCATGATGAATGTTTAGTGGTTTTTATCAGTGATTTCTTAGTATACTCTAAAATAAATGAATATCATGAAAATCTCTTGTGCCATTTTCCGAAGAATCATAGAATAAATGAATTAAATGGTATATTTGGAATGTGTGATTTTTGGCTCCAATCAGTTTTATTTTATGTGCCACATTGATTCTAAGGATGGAATATCTATCAATCATTTGATGATAAACTATGTGGAAGAATATCCTACTCCAAAGAAAATAACTGAGGTACATAGTTTTATTAGTTTAGCAGGTTATTATCGGCGTTTGTTTAAAACATCACCCATTTAGCCAACCCAGTGACCATGCTCACACAAAAAAAGGGGTTAAGTGCATATGAAAAAATGAATGTGAAGAATGATTTTAATAATTGAATATAAAGATATATAATTCTCTTATATTGACTCTACCATCAGGGAATGGTGGATTTGTGGTCGTTAGTGATCCATCAAATAAAGGACATGGTTGTGTCCTTATGCAGAATGATAGAGTGATTGCCTATGAATATGGGAAACTAATCATTCCTGAACAAAACTATCCAACTCATGATCTTGTGTAGGAATCTGTAATATTTGAATTGGTGATATGGAGACACTATATCAATGGTGTCAAATGTGATATATATACATATAATAAGTGTTTGAAGTATATTATCGCACATAATGAACTAAACCCAAAGACGATGTATTGAACTACCTACGGATTATGATTTCACTATACACTACCACCCAGGGAAGGCAATTATTGTGGACAATGATTTGAGAGGAATGGATCAAGGAGTTATGAATATGATGAGAGTGGATATGCATCATATGTTCGTGGATCTAGTAAATACAAAAATGGGAATAATCATGGAAGGTGAAACAGTGATACTTTTTGTTATGGTATCAAAACCATGTTTACTAGAAAGGATAAAAAGTTCTTAGATTGATGATGTGGAGTTTCAAAAGAAAATTAATGCTATGATTGATGGGAGATTGATTGACTTCGTATATGAAGAAAGAATTTTGACATTTGGGAGGAGGATTTTTCTTCCCAATATACGTGATCTATTAATTGAATTGTTGGATCAATCTCATAGCTCCAATTTCTCTATACCCCTAGTACCACTAAGATATATAGAAATATGATGGAACATTTTTTGTTGGAAAATAAGAAGACGTAGATTGTTGATTACCTATCGAGATGTTTTGTTAGTCAACGGGTGAAGGATGGTAGACAACATATAGGAGGAGTCATGACACCCCTTCATATTCCAATGTGTAAATGGTATGATTTTACAATGTACCTTTTCATGGGTCTCCCAAAGAATACAATAAAGAATGATGTGATATGGGTCATTGTTGTCCATATTAACAAATATCCACATTTTCATTCTATTAGGGTATATTTACCACTTGAATATTTAGCATGAATATATATTAATGAATTTGTAAGACTTCATGGTGCAGCCTTACTAATTGGTTATGATCATGATACCCATTATACATCAAAATTCTAGAAATTTCTCCAAAAGTATTTGAATACTAATCTTTTTATGTGTACTACTTATCACCCCCAAACCAACGGCTAGTCTGAAAGGACTCTTAAAACTTGGGAAGACATGTGGAGATCATGCTCTCTAAACATTCAAGGAATGTGGGATCAAAAATTCCCTTGGGAGAAATTTTACTATGACAACAGTTTCCATACTAGTATTCAAATGGATCCAAATGAAGCATTGTATTGAATGAGATGCCAAACTCTAACTTGTTGGAAAGAAGTTGGTGAGAGAAAAATTTTAGGAACAAATCATATTGAAGAGACCACAACAATGGTGAGGGAAATTAAAGCCAATATTAATGTAGCCCAATGTAGGAAGAGGAGTTATGTGGATAAATGTATAAGTATTTGGAATTCAAAATGTTAGATCTAGTCTTTCTGAATATATCTCCATGGAAGGGTGTCTTATGGATCGATATGAAATGTAAACTGAGCCACATGTACATCGAACCATTTGATATTATGGAAATAATTATATCTATTTTTTACCATTTTGAAATATCACCAAGTATCTCTAAATATTATGATGTGTTTCATGTTTCATTGTTGAAGAAATAGATTCCAGACCCAATGCATGTTCTCACCTATAATGAAATAGAACTGGAACCTGATTTGTCATGCTGTGATGAGTATATCGGGATTCTTGACACAAGGGAGATGGTTTTGAGAAATAAATAAACATGTCTAATAATGGTTCTTTGGAGAAACCAGAATATGGAAGAAGAAACATGGGAACCTGAAGTTGTTATGAAGAGGAACCACCCACATCTTTTAGGTGGGATTTATACATAAAATTTCGAGGAAACAATTTCAGAAGGACGAAGTAATATAACACCCCAAACATTTTATTTTATGCTTCTCTTAATTATATTCTATTCATAGCCTATTTTTTATAATGCATTGTGTTCCTTTAAAAGCACTTTTTTATTTAGGAGATAGTCATAACTTAACCATTAATCATAAATTTCCCACTTATATGTTTTCAATTTTGAAAAACTGTTATCTAGAGTTGTGACTAGTATGTCATTTTCAATATGATAGAACCAACTGGATTGTATGTTGAATAGTAACATACCCTTATGAATAGTAAAATGAATAGTAATATGCTCCGATATAATAGTAACTAATGTTAATTTTTAATTTTCTTATAGTAATAATATAATTAGATCATAATTAAATTTTCAATGATATTTAAAACTAATTATACTTTAAAAATTGTTATTTTATTTAATTAATTTTGATTTTATTTATAAAGTTAATTAAACATAATTATAAATTAATTTTAAAAAATGGAGTTCAAATTTTTATTCTACACGTCGAAAAATGGATTTGGTGAATTTTTTAGATTTTTCAAAAATACTTGTATTTTTCGTGAATAATAGAAATTATGTTTTGAGTTTTCTTTAGCTTAATGACATCATAATGATATAATAATTATTATTAATGAATTTTTGACTTTTTTACAGAAATATATTACATGAGGTTTCCTATGTGGGGAAAACTATGGGCAAACACCATGGGAAACCCTGTGGTTTTGCAAAAACCACTAATGAGTTGTCCCTTTTAATCAATAAAAAACTCACTCTAATTTAATATAAATACCCACTCACCCCCTTCATTTTCAATCATTACAAAAGAATTATCCTAAACTCTATGTTAGTATTACCTCTCTAGGAGTCCTCCCAAGTGTGTCATCAAACCCCAAAGGTCCCTTCATGTTTTGTTAGTTACTCTACTAAGTAAGAAAATATACAACCCTACAGTTTTCTTAATGCATTCATTTTATGTTTTCTCTTTTATTTTCAATTTTATTATGTTAGAATATGTTATTCCATATTCACCTTTCATTCTATATTTTGTACGATTTATGATATAAAACCTTTCTCACATCAATCTATATTATGAAATTTTATGTGATGTTGTTAGGCTGGCGAATCTTCCTGATAAAAATCTCAATTATTTTTCTGTTTTGAGTTCCTTTAATTTATACTTAGTTACTCATCACCGCTCATATAAATGTTATTAAAATTTCAATAACATACTTGAACTTATATTATATAATTCTAATGGATTATTTCTTCATCATATCTCTTTCCACCTCCTCTTATACTAAAAATGAAAACATCGTATGAGATGTGTTAACTTGTCAAACTCAATGGCGATGGGTTATCAATTTTCATTACCATGTTCACTTCTGATCATGAATAAATTTTTATGGTTGAACCAGATCAGAATATATTTATTTCCTGTCATTAATTTATTGGAATCCTTACACATTAACGATAAAAAATAATAATACAAAACATGTTTCATTGTGAACAAAACTCACAAGTAAATCCCAACATTTGTAATTAAATTTTATCTATTGTTACATTATTTTTTAATATAACAAAAAATAATTATAAGGTAATTTATATATCAATAATTTTATTAATAAGATATATTATCAATTTTTTATGTTTAAACACACATAAAATGAACATCCTTTCTTGAATACAAATAATTTTATCTAGAAAAACATGGAAGAAAATGCATCCAAAACAATAAAATTAAACCGTATAGACCCATAATAAGGTCCATGAATGAGCCTAATAATCATATAATAAATCAATTAAAGATAAATTAGGTTCTATATTTATTAATTAATGAATCTAAATTTGATTATTCAGTTCATTAAAACAAATGAAAAACACAGTCAAGTATAAGGTAAGGGGAATCTAATCTCAATTTTAATTCTGTATGATTTCCATTGTTAATCACATATTACTTGGGTGTGGTATATTCATACTGCCATTTTTCATATATTATCATTTTTACCTAAATATTAATGATATTCAATGAATCATTATATCATTTTTATGTTTTGATCATGTGATTATATTGATTACATTTTGTTTAGGGACTTAGTCTAAACTACCATTTTATTGCAACTATCTTGGTATTTTGCACCTAATAATCCTCATGTGGTGAACCTACTACCCATTTGAGATCAATTTTAATTTAAATTTACATATCTATTAAATATCCATAATATCATATCATGGATATTTATATTTTTTTAAAACATATACAATTTCAGATATAATGTTTATTAGGGATGTTATTTTAAAAGTGTTTATATTGATGAATCGATATTCTCTACTCTATACAAATATTTAAAAGAAATATTTTACTTTTGTGAAGTCAATAAATAAAGAATGAATTGGACTTGAAGTAGTTGGTGGGGCCCTCTATAGCACCTCGATGCATCGATATGTCTCATGAGACAAATCAGTTAGCGACAAACCCTCTGGGTTTGTTTCCAATAATCAGACCTGTTTCTACCATCAGAACTATACAATTTTAATGGTATTATGGTATAATTTTTTTGATACATGAATTCCAATTAATAATAATTTTATTTATTCATTATCAGTTATTACAATCCATTATGTTTTCAATAATAAAAAATCAACGGATGTAGTTTTAATTATATGTTTCTTAATGATGAGATATTTTCATTTATTGACTATTCAATATTGATTATGTCAAATTGATTATTATTCACATATTATTGAATTAAAACTTCCACTATTTGTGTCCCTTAATGATCATTTGGGCTCCCCCCTTTCCAATTTTTTACCCCAAACAGGTTTTTAAGAGGATATCATTTAATGAGTTTCCATGAATGCAGTTTTTAGTTTTTGTTATGTATTGTATATTCTTACATTTACCAATGTAAATTGAGTTACATATATGTAACTAGTTTCATCAAGGCTACTAAAGTGATTGTTCCATCAATATTTAATTTCTTCTAACCCTGCCAATTTAACAAATAAATAACCTGCTCCGGTCTAGAGGGGCCAGGGCATAACATACTATGACAATAATTTTATAGATATCTTCTACACTCTAGATACATAATTCATTGGGACATAGATGATGTCTCAAAATTAGGTTCCTTTCTATCAAAAGAATTCATAATTATTATCAAGATGTTCGTAAATGGTGATCCCAAGAAGATGGCTTCATAATTGAAGAACCTCTAATTGTAACACCACATGTTTTAGGTTTCATGGGTTGATCGTATCGATGAACATGTGTATTGGACTCTGGGCTTAATATTGTTATCAATGTGTATTTTTTGATCATGAACTTTTATTAAAGGAAAAACCCATGACATTAATGTCATAGAGAGTTAGACTGTGCTTGGAGTGTCAATGGTGGTGTGTCATTTGTTGAATGATCAATATAAAATTAGAAACTTCCGAGTTAAAGAAGAGATATCTAAGTGTCTTACGTTGACCACACAGGTAGTTAATTAAATTAATGTAGATTGTACAATATTTTATGTCAACCTATTAAGGTCATGAAATTTTTAAAGAAAAAAATTGATGATAACACATGCATGATTCCTTCTTTATGTGATATCATGAGACAAAGATATTTTATTACACATAATGTGCTTGTAGGATGTAGTTATAGTATACCATTAAATATCTTCTAAGGGTCCACAATAGGTTTCTAGAAATAGTTATTGATTTTTGGGTTAAATTCATTTATATAGATATGATGATATAAAGTATCACACACTAAGGTTATCAACATATTCTACCTATTCAAATGAGTTGGAGTTATGGATGAAGTTGGAACCAATTATGGGGCCATTAAACATATGTGTATGATAGATCGCAAGTAACACTAGTTCACTTCTAATATTCATGTTAATAATAATGAAGATTGAATTTATTTCTCAAGGTATTCACACATTGATTTATCAGAAAATTGAAAACAAAAAAAATATAATTTTTCAAATGAACATAGGATGTTAATATTAAAATATTTTTGTTGAGTTAACTGAACTCATTAATGGTATTATTTTATCATGTAACATTTTAAGTGTTACAAGAAACTTATAAAATATTAGTTATAATTATGAAAACATTATTAATTCATATGTGTTTTCTCTATTTTAAATTGAATATTATTAATTTTCAGGGACCAAAGTCAATGTTTTGAATGTATAAACCATTTATAAAATCTCATTTTACACTATTTAATAGTTTGATATACAATTTGGTAAAATTTCTTGTTATAATATCACTCCTCCTACTATATTTTTTTCATTGTTTGGGAATCATAAGAAATATCATGGTTAGGTCGATCCATTCTTCTTGATCGTGAAAAAATTCTTCACATGAGAAAATGGACATTGTAAAGATATTTAATTTCCCAATATAGAACCCATGAAATTTTGATTGGCGATATATATTTTTTGGTTCATTTGTGGTAGATCAAGATGACTCTAATCTCGGAAACTTTTATCCATGACTAGTTGATGTTGAGAAAATCAAAATATGAATTCAGACGAAACATTATCGTTTATGCGTTATTTTGATTTTACATTTAGTGATTAAATTGAATTAAATTTAACAATTTATGAATTGAAAAATCAATTTTTGTGGATTTAGTGTTTTTACAGGAATTGAAATCCCAAAATTAAAATTCATTATTTTTCAAATAGCTACTATGCTCTGAGTTCGATTAATTGGTTTCAAAGGGAATATTTTATTATTTATGTCCAATAAATTGAAATTTATATTAAATTTTAAATGATTTTGAGTGAATGTTTTTATATGGTTCCAATGAAATTTGACAATCCTTGATCTGAGTCATTATCTACAATATATGGTCGAGAAAAAATCATGGAGTTTTGCGTAAAAATTATTAAGAAAAATTGTGTTTTCATTGGTATGTTAATTTAATAGATTACCATGTGATATTTTATAAGATGAATTGTGATGTGATTATATTTCTTTTTAAACATATACAATGGAATATAGTTGATGTAGCCCCTTGGAAATAAAATCATGTTGTATAAGTTTTATTTAGTTTCTAAAAATGAATTAAAAATGTAACCCAATAAATCCATGAAAATTTATCTATAAATTCTTGTTTTGTTATTTATTTAATTTAATTATTACATTTATGTTTTAAAAATATGATTTTTATTTAATTCTGATTATCTATGTATCTTCCCAACATATTTATCTTTCATAAGGGAATGTGTTAAAAAATTTATGTGATAAAATATAAAATCACAGCATGAGTTCCCTCACCCACGTGTGTGATTATATTTTAATGATGAAAGGATATCCTGATATAGAAGTTTTAGTTGAGATCCATCATAGAAAAATCAGGTGAAGTGAACATGAGTTGCACTTATTGTAGTATATGAAATATCTTAGCTTGTATAATTCTCGTATTGTCTATGTGTATCCATTAAAAACAAAATTCATTAAACTATTTGCAAAAAAATCATTATCATGTCATTATAAAATTATTTATTTTATCATGTTAATGGTTCAATATTTTTTGGATGTTTATTTATTTTGGGTGATCATGTTGAATAATTATATATTTGCTTGAAAAGATAAAATGAGACTATGCGGTGAATGTTCCATACTTAAGTCATGGATATATTGTGGGCACAATAACATAGAAAAATCATGTTAAATAGAAAAGGATTTCATTATCTTAGAAAAAATTTAAATATTAATCAAATAAAATATAATTTCATTATATTTGTTCCATCTTTATAATTTGAACACAACTGGTTATTCTTGGTGTTTGTAAATTCATTGTTAGGGTGACTATTAATACAATAATGTTATTATAAGAGTTGTGGATAGACTTATGTAATTTAGGTAGAAAAGAAGTAGGCATAGATATTATTTTTCGGCATCAGAGTTAATGTGTTGATCAATAAAAATCAATTCCTTGAAGGATATGGGAAACCACACTAATAAGAATGGATCGTCTAGTTAATGTGGTTGGGAACTCATTTTCCCAAAATGAAATTTTATAATTAGTGTTGTTTCCATAACATTTAAATTATGTGATGAGTATTGAAGGATAATTTCCACTAGAATACTCAAATGATAGTGTAATCCAAATATAGTATTTGAGTGATATAAGGATTTCATAAAATAGTTGGAGGCATTTAAAATTAAAAATTGGTAAATTTAATCAAGCTATCAAGATAAAGTAATAATAAATTAAGAATATATTTTTGATCAAATGGAAAACATCACGAAATAAATTTTATTGATTTCAATATTGGATAAAGAGAATATCATAACATTCCATAACATCAAATTGTGGGACAATATCTTTTGTACAGTACTATTCCACAACTGGAATATTTATGTGAAATAATATCAATATTCTACAATGTCCCTATAATATGAAATCAATGATAATAAAGATAAATTTAATAGAAATATGGATGACATGTTATATAGTCTCTATTTCATGTTTTCATTTATGCCTTATGGGAAGTTGATAATGCATGAGGTAAAAAGATACTTACAAAATTATATCATACGTCAACAATTTATACAAGGAGGGAGTTAAAAAATATAGACCTGAGATATCAAGGTCTTTTTATAGATGCAATCTATAATAATGAAATCAAGAAGTTCATCTTGTACTCCTTATTATCCTCTATATTGAGAGGCTTGAGGCCCATGGGTTCAAACTGAACCCATATCAAGAAATTAATCCCATTCCTATTTATTTACCACATATCATATCACCATTAATTGTTAATTATAACATGAATTACCTAGATTATTTAAACTCATATTTACTGGATTTATCTATCTATGAATATACCTATTTCTACAAATCTGACCATTTAATTTTTATAATTAAGTGGAGGTCAATTCGAATGGCTAAACTGTAATGGGAAATGTATAACACAATGAAAATGATGCACCACGCTTTCAATAATACAATGATGGAGATGGTGAAAAATGAGTATAAGAGAGTATTTTTTCATGATGCATGTACTAAATCTTTGAGATGAATTTCATAGTGGGGAAGAAGAATAAATTTGACACTTCTTCATCCGGTATATTTTTTATTAATTAATCTTTTTTTATTTATTTAATCTAGGAATTGTTTATTTCATGTGGATCAAACATTTTATTCAAATATATAAACCATGTTGATTCAAGATACATGAAAAAGGCGAAGTATACCTTTGAGAATAAAATGGTACGAGACTAGTAGCATTGGATATGGTAGATTGACATTTTATTTTTTGTAGTGGGATTTTTTTATAATATATAACTCTAATTATGTACCACATGTTTCTATAAACATAATCATGGTTTTGTTTTTATAAACATTGGGATTTTATCAATATTTTGTCAATAAATGGTTTCTTATTTATATGTATAACATATTTTATTGTATGAAACATCCTAATAATGTATATTATATACATGAAATATTAAATCAAGTATTTTAAATAAATGAAAATCTAGTGAGAATGACTAATATCAATGCCTCCTATTGCACTACATGCTAGGTCATTTATGCAATAAATGTTTATTTATACTATAACAAGAAAGGGAATTTAGAATCCATGGATTCATAAAACATGGATGTAAGTCACACATGATTACAAGGTAAAATGATTAGGGAACCATTAAGTGGGAATGGATAAACAAGAAAATAACCCTCAGAATTAGTTTATACTGATGCATGTGGTCCATTTCCAATAAAGGTGAGGGGTGGTTTTTAGACCACATAATATTGTTGAACAATATTGTAGATATTGATCTATATATATATATATATACATAATTAGTTATAATTTTTAATCCATTATAATTTTTAATTATTATTTGAATGAAGTTGAGAGTCCACATGGTTAGAAGATTATGAATGTCTTTTTAGAATGTGTGTTAGAATTTTTTACATAATATTTCATCGATTATTTGAAGGAGTGTGGGTTAATAACCGAACTCAAATATCCTTATACACCTCAAGGGAATGGTGTTATATAAAGGATGAATCATACTATACAAGACAAGGTCAAAATAATGAAGTGTCATGAAACTCTACCATTATCCTTTTTGGGATATGTATAACAGATTTAGAAATAAATACCAAATTGATTACCAGATATATCAAACCATCATATTGAGTATGAGTTTTTGTATGGAATGAAATCAATATAGTCATATATGTGTTTATTAGGATGCAGGTATATTGTTAAGACTATATGTAGTGACCTATTAGAATTTTAGAGCCCTATGATCTTCATTTTTGGTTATCTGATAGAGACAAAACGGTATTACCTATATAACCCTACATATAGAAATGTTGTTTTAGAATTATATAATACATTACTATAATGTTTACACATTTCCATTGGAAATAATGTCATTAATATTTACTTTGATGAATTTATTGCTTCAGATGCATAGAGGGTGGTATAAGAAAAATAACCACAAGGTACAGTGGGAGAGAAGTTTGGTCTCAAGACATAGATATTGTATAATACTACTAGAAATGTTTTAGTACCAGATAGATGGATTTATTTTCATTGAGTTTAGATAATCATTATAGCTATAGAATAATGAACCTATGGAATAATATTAAGTATTATATGAAATGGATGATTCTTAATGGAAAAAATCAATAAATTTTTAAATAAAGTTCTTAATATAATATCATGCATGTATTTTGAATGACCAACTAGAAGATGTAAATATTACTCGGTGTACAAGGGTATTAATAAAAATATTGATATAGATGGTCATATGGTAACCTATAATAGAAAACTAGTGGAAAATTTTTCATGACACGTCAATGCCCCATCTATAATGAATCATTCATGCTAGTTTCAATGCTAAAATAAATCCAAAAAATACCTAAAATAACATCCTTACATGATTATGAAGTAATGAATATGAATTTCATAACTACTCTTCTAACAAAAATTTTATTTGAACATGTCTGTTTGTCACAACATTAACTTATAATTATGTCAAATACTACCATTAATATGTGAAAGATAAAATGATTAATTTATTGATTGAATAATGAATCAGGATAATTGAATATTAGATTCTATGAGACCATATGAAAATTTGGTTTCATTAAGAATGGAATCATTCCATCTGACTACATGATGGTTATTATATGTGCCAAAAATATTCCTACTATTATATGTTTATGAGAGCATATTAAGTGTTAATAAAGTCCAAGTCATACATTCATTGAATAATTGGTTAGATGAATTATTCCCCAATTATTAATTAGTTTAAAATTTCCATGTTATGAGGAGTAATATATAAATATATGGATCATATGGGATTCATGGGAGAAGTCAATGTAGATATATTTGACATGGTAATCAAAAGGTACAGTATAGAACAATCAAAGAGAGAATGTTTACCAACAAAACATTGAATTAACATATCCTTGAAATTTTTTCCCCAAACAATGGATTAGATTGAATAAATGAGTATAATATATTTTGATTTATTTCTAGGGTCTATCGTGTATGTCATGCTAGGTTGATGGATTAATATTTCCCCTTCTCTAATAATGGTGGGGAGAGATCATGCCAAAATAGGAGGACTACATTGTGTAGATGTAAATTCAATCTTAAAGTATGCGATACATTGAAATGAAATATTACACGTGTATAGAGGAGATAAAAATCTTGAAATGAGGTGATAGAATGAATATAGATTTAGGAGATATCTTGTTGGTATGAAATCATTATCGTGAAATATCGTTTTCGTAAATTGTAGTGAAGGGAGCTGGAGGAGCTCAATGAAATCCATGGTTACAGATTCAATTGTGGATTTCGAGTATATTGAGAGTTATAATGTTGTTAATAATGTTTTTGGATACACAGATTTTGTTTTGAACTTGGGGTTATACATAGTTATGAATACCATGTTGGTGTATATTAGGAAAATACTATTGTATTTCTACATTCAACGAATATCAGGTCACACTATATGAATAATAAAATTCATTTAATGTATCATATCTTTATTGACTTCTCAAAGAGTGGTGTTGTTGAAGTCACTAAATTATCTACAATGGATAACGTAGAATAACCACAATAAAGAAGGAAATTAATTTAAAAAGAAAAATTATCATTAAAATATAAATTTTCCTTATAATAAAAGTCAAAATATACTTTCATTTAATAATTGATGAATTTATAAAATAAATATTGATGATAAACAAATATTTACATTTAAAATCATGGTTGGAGATTTTGAGTAAAAAAAATCCCTTACGATTGGCATAATTTTTGAACTATGAATCAATTTGAATGTAGTTTTTCAGGAAAATTGTAAAACCCTAGTAATCCATTATAAAATAATACACAATAAAATCTATGAGAATAATTTTACCAACATATATATAATGAGTTCAATAAGACCAATAAATACTTTATTGATGAAAATTGAGTAACCAAAAAACCTTATTGTAATTGAAATGTAAAAAAAAATGAGCTTAAGAGGAAGGCAATAGAAATTTAATTAAAATATCCTAAAATGAAGGATTTTAAAACATTTGAGTGTATTTTTGTTGTTAATACACTCTATAAAATAAATTATGGTGTCCAATAATAGAAATGTCTCATAGATTTGAAAATGAGATTAAAAATTTTCACTACTTCAAGAATTCCACTAAATACAGTTCAATATTCCATATAAAAAATAATCATTTTTTATCTATTTAATATCTACATTCATTTACATAACAATTAATAATATTAACGTATAATTATTAAATATTTTAATATCTGTTAGTTATTAAATATTTTCAATATCGAGTTTGAGGTGTCCTGATCATCTTGAATTTGTCTTGTAATAATGGTGTTTTCCGTTATTATTTTCTAAAATTTCACCATTCCTATATAATTTATTGCAACTTAATTGATCAATTATATTTATTTATTATTATTATTTATTATTAATTTTTTTGTAATGTTTCACAAAAATGGAATCAATGCCAGCTTATTATATAAATTTTATAAATATAAAAATTTATTTTAATAATAATGTAAGCATATCATATAAAATTTACAGAACAATAAAACATACATTATTTTTTTACTATTTATATAAATAACTATATTTAAGATATTATAGTAATAATGAATTTATTTATTTCATTGAACAAGTAGGTTTTTATCTGAAACCAAACATAAAAGTATTGTAATTAATGGATGATTAAGGTCCAAAAAACAGATTCATTTGGAATAAAATCATTATTATATAATAAAAAATATTTTATTTAGAGTATTTTAAGGTTTTTAATAATATTTTGCGATGTTTGGATAAGTAATAAAAATCAATTTGTGGGAGATGTAATTTTGTTGAGGAATTTTTACATAAAACAAACTATCAATGTTCTATACATTTCCTTTGTTGTTTGAAAAGAATATATAATGGTTGTTAAATTAATAAAATCCAAATTTAATATAATAATGATATTTAGTTCATTATATTACTATGTTAATTTTACTTAAATATTATAATAATTATTAGAAAATTATATTAACATAGTAACACTCTCTTCATAACCTCAAACATTCTTCATAGAGTCTACAATGAAGTGAGGAGTTTTTTAAAACTTATTGGTATGAAAAAATAATGCACATGATCCTAGATTTTGGAAGGGAAAAATGATATATTCTTAGAAAGTAATTATTATTAATGTTTAAAGAATTAATAGGTTGAATTTCCCCCTTTATAAGGGAATAATAGTTAACTTTTGGAAATATTCATTATTTTTCATTAATGAAATGACCAAATTCTAGGGTAAATTGTTCCAAAATATGTAAATGATAAAACATTATGTGGTAACAATTTAGGATTGTGTAAAAATAACATATTTAAAAGAAATAAATTCATTATATGTCATTTAAAATTAGGTTTTTAAAAATTTACTATTCCCATTTTTACTTCAGTTACTAATTTTTAACTATGTAATTTATGTTTCAAAAAATTTTTAAATATTACACACTACCAAGTCAATATTTGGTGAAACTAAATTTAGCCTCTATCAAATCTAATTGAAATTAAATTTAGGATAATGTTATATTTAAAATTTTTAAATTATATTTTTAAATATATTATTTTATAAAAAATTGTTGTATTTACAAATATTTACTTATTCATATAATATATTGATTACCAAGTGGGGTAAAGATATTATATTTAAATACAGGTTCATAAATTATATTAATATTATTTTTTATCACATAATAATATCTTATATGGATAAAAATTACAAAATATAAATAAATCAATTCATTGAACATAATAGTTCTTCCATTTTTTGGTCATTTAAAATAATACATGTAATCATACTTTTATAGTAAAGACATGAATTTTAATTACTATTTAATATCAAAATTTCAAAAAATAGTATTTATTATATTTTATTATATTTAATTAATAAATGGGATGAATTTTCTTAAAATAAGATAATAAAATTTTTAAGGTTAAACAGTTGTTATGAAATCAAACCGGTAAACATAGGCCCCATAAATTCAATATATTATTTTTAATAATTTATTTTAAATTACAAATTTATTTTTCATGATAAATATTTAGACATTTTTTATGTAATTATTGTACTATGATAATTTCTTATAAGTTCTTATTATAAAATAATTTTTATTGTTTAACTCGTCACCTAAAAATCACTTATTTCAGAAAAAATCTACAAAATCATCCACTGATAATTATTATATATTGAAATTTAACATGAATTTAATACCGTGAAACTATAATTATAAAATATAAATCAATATTTTATCTAAAAATTTTAAAAATTTAAAGATAAACTAATTTATATGAAAAATAACTTTTTAACACCTTATGTTTTAAAATTACTTTCAGTCGTTATTTTCTAAGTGATGGAAATATTTTTTATTTTAAATAATTTATATTATTTTCAAATTTTCATAATAATAAATTGTTCATGGATATGTTTAGTTTGATCCTACATGTGGATAATAATAATTTAAAGGATCAAAAATCTCATGTCATTAGATTTGACCAGCCCACAATAATAGCGTTCTATGAAATTTGATGTATTAATCCCTAATATATGTTTGTTAGAGTATTGGTAACAAATTTTTCATTTTTGAATTAATATCTAAAAGGAAATATTTTTTTGAGTGTGTTCCCTAGACCCACCCCCATTGTGTTAATTTATTTCAATTACATGTAAATTTTTTTATATACACATGGGGTTATTCTTACTATAAGAGTGTGTATTCTCCTTCATCCACTATTTACACGGTAATTTCATTTGATTTTGTGTGACATCAAACAGTTTTAAGAATTCCCATCTAAAAATAGAAACTCATGATACTATGACAATAATATTAAGCATATCTTTTATAGTATGGGCACATCATAATTTTGGGACATAGATGATGTGTTCTTATCAGGTTCATTGTTCAAAAAAGCATTCAGAATTATTTTTAGGATGTTCACACATAGTGATCTCAAGTAGATGAGTTCATAAGGGAAGAACGGCCAATAAGAACACCACAATTGTTAGGTTTCATTAGTTGATCATATCTATTAACATAAGAATTGGTATTTGGGATTGATATTGATATCAACATGTACTTTTTTATCATGATCATTGATTCAAGGGAAAAACCATGAAGTTGAAGTCATAGTGAGTTAGCTTGTATTTGGAGTGTCATTGGTGGTGTTTCATTGGATGAATTATGAAGATAAAATTGGTTAATTTTGATTTTATGAAGAGATATCTCATGGGGCTATTTGGACCAGACTTGTAGTTCATTAAATATATGGCTATGATAAAAGGAGGTATGTCCACCTAGTAAGGTGATGAAATCTATAAAGCAAAAAAATGATGATGACACATGCATTATTCCATCTTTAAATAATATCATGAGGCAAAGATATTTTATTACAAAAAATGTGTTTGTAGTAGGTAGCCATAGTATTCCATTTAATACCATTGAATGGTTCACGATGAGTTTCTTGAATCAACAATTTCTAATTAGGATATAATCAATTTAATCTATATGAGGACCCAAAGGGTCACACACTATGTGTATCAACAAGTTCAACCTATTCAAAAGAATTTTATTTGTGGATGATTATGGACCCATGTGTTGGGGCTAATTAACATATGATTATTATAGATCACAAGTAATACTAGTTCAGTTTTAATATTCATGTTTAGAATTATGATGATTGAATTTATCTCTCATGGAATTCACACATATATTTATGATAAAATTGAAATCAATAATATATAATTTTTCAAATGAACATAGGATGTTCAAGTATTTTTTAAAATTATTTTGGGGAGCTTATCGGGAAAGATAATGGTATTATTTTATCATTTAAAATTTTATGTGTTACAAGTTACTAATGAAATATATTTGAAACTTATCAAATGATTATTATGTAATACATGTTTTTCGTGGTTTAAATGATGTATTAATAGTTTTTAGGGACCAAATATTATGTTTGTATAGTATGACCTATTTATAAAATCTCATTTTAGCCTATAAAATAGTATGATACCTCATTTGGTCATATTTTTTGATATTATCTCTCATATCCTCACATCTTTTTTTTATTGGTAGATAATCATAATGATGAACATCATCTGATCGGTCCATTCTTCTAGGTCGTGACCACATTCTTCATGTTATCAATGGGACATTGTAATGATCATTAATTTCCCATGATATAACCCATGAAATATAGATCATTGATCTAGATTTTTTTGTGTATGTTTGTATGATCAAAATGAACCATATAATAGTGCCTTTCAGCTATGACAAGTTGACGGTGAAAAAATCAAATCTATTAATTAAGATGAAAGGGTATATTTGATATGTTCTTTGTATTTTACTTTCACTGCGTAAATTTAAATAAATTAACACATTTACTTTATTGAGATTTTTTTTGTGAATTTAGTGTTTTATAAAATAATTTAAAACCAAAAAATTTAAATCTTTATTTTGCACACTTCTTCTTATTCTCTGAGTTCCATTAATTTCTATCAAAATTAATGTCTAATTATTTAATTCGAAACCATTAATATTTATATTAGATTTCCCAAGATTATGAGTGAGGCTTATTATATGGTTCTTATGAAATTGGAAGTGCTTATATCTAAGTCAATATCTCCAATATATGGTCTATCTACAATCAATGAGTTTTGTGTAAAAATTATTATTAAAATTATTGTTTTCATTGTTACTTTAATTTAATGGATAACAATTTTTTGTTTTCTTAGATGAATCATGATGTCATTATGTTTCTTTTTAGACATATTTAACGGAATCATGTTGGGGTAGTCCATTGGAAATACAATCATATTGTAGTATTTTGATTTAGTTTCTAAAAATTAATTAAAAATTGATCCCAATGAATCCATGAAAATTGACATACACTTGTTTCCATTATTATTTATTTAATTTAATTATTACATTTACGTATTTTAAAATATAATAATTTTTCTATTATACTGATTTGTGTGTCTTCTATCCATATTTATCTTTTATAATGGATTCTGTGGCCACATTTAATAGATAAAATGTAATTTTTCTTCGCAAGTTCCCCTCTTCCGCATGCGAGAATACATTGTAATGATGAGAGGATTTCATGATATAGCAGTTTCAGTTGGGATCTTTCTTAGAAAAATAATTTTATGTGAACACGAGTTGATGATGTAGTAGTAGTAGTATATGTTAGATATTAGATTATACAATTCTTCTAGTGTCTCTGTTAATCCATTAATTTCACGATTCATTAACCAATTGTCAAAAACTCATTATCATGTTAATATTTATTTATTTATTTTATCAAGTGAATGGTTCATTATTTTGTGGATGACTATTTATTATGTGTGATCAAATAGAATAATTATAAACATGGATGGAATGATAAAATGAGAATGTTTTTTGAATGTTCTCTATATTAAATCATGGATATGTTGTGGGCGTGGTCACAACGAAAAATCTTGTTAAATATAAAAGTATTTCATTCACAAAAATTAATTTTAAATATTAATAAAATAAAATATTATTTCACTATATTTGATCTAACTTGTGAATTTGAACACAACTGGTTATTCAAGTAGTTTATCAACTGTAGGTTTGGGTTTCTTTTATTACCATAATGTTATTATATTAGTGGTGGATAGAAATTAGTAATGTAGGTAGAAAATGAGTAGTCACAAATTATGATTTTTCTTCATCAGAGTTAATGTGTTGATCAATGAAAATTACTTCATTGAAGGAGAAGGAACACTACACTAATAGAAATGGATCCTCAATTTAATGGGTGTGATAACACATACTCCCATAATGAAATTACCTATTTAGTTGTATTTCCATAACATTTAAATTATGAGGATATGATAGACATATCATTTCCACTAGAATAATCATATGTGTTTGTATTCCAAATCTAGTAGTTGAGGGATAAAGGGATATCAAAAAATAGTGGGAGTCATTTAAAAGTAATAGATGAAAAATTTATACTAGTTACCAAGATAATGTAATAATACACTATGAATATTTTTTGTATATAAAATTTAAAAGAACACCAATTAAATTTCAATGGATTAAATTTTAGATAAATATAATATCCTTACTGTCTATAACATCACAGAGTGGTACCAGATCATGTGCATAGTGCAATGCTATTTGAGGAATATTTATGTTCTATAATATCCAAATTATTCTATGTCCCTAAGGGGTAAAATAAATGGGAATGTAGAGAATTATAATAAACACATGGATGACTCACTATATGTTCTTTGTTTCATATTGTCATATATATCCAATTGGATGAAAATAATGAATGAGGAATAATTTACTTTCTAAATTTTATCCTAACTCAAAAATTTATACAATTAGAGAGTATGAAAATAATTATATGAGATATAATGTTATCTATATAGAATAAATATATTAGAATAAAATAAATTAAGACATCTTTAACTCATTATTATCAGGAACATTGTGGTACTTGAGGCTTGTGGGTTCAAATTGAAACATGATAATCAAATTAATCTCATTATTTTATATTTAGTATATATCTTCTCCAAATTATTTATTAATTTTAATTTTAATAACATGATTTATTCACTCTCATATTAGTTGGATTTATCTCTATGAGAATATACAAATTTCTAAAAATCTTACACTTTATTTTTTATAATGAACAAATGGAGGATTGAATTGATAAACGGTCAGGATATATCTATAAATCAATGAAAATGATGCACAACCCATTCAATAATTCAATTATAGACTGGGAGATAAATGAGTATAAAGGAGTATGTTTTCCATTTTTCATGAAAGAAAAACTCAATGATGAATTTAATAGTAGAAAAAATGAATACAGATGACACTTCTTCTATGGGTTTATTTTTCATTGAGTTAAATTTTCCTATTTATTTATGTTAGGTATTGTTTATTTCATGTGGATCAAATATTTTATTCAAAAATATGAACCATGTCGATTCATGATAATTTAGAATGTTAATGTATATCTATGAGATGAAAATGGTACGAGACTAGCATCATTGCTAATTGTAGATTATCATTTTATTTTTTCTAGTGGGATTTTTATCATACAATATAATTTTTATTAAGTTCCACAAGGTACTATATACATAATCATAGTGGTTTTCATACACTAAGAGATTTTTTCAAAAGTTTCTAAATAAATGGTGCCTTATTTACAAGGATATCATATGTTATAGTATAAAGCATCCTAATAATTGATTTTTAAACATGATCTAGAAAATCTAGTTTTTTAAATAAATGAAAAATCCAGTGAGAATGAATCATATCATAGCTTCCAATTTTAATTCATGATAGGCCATGTAAGAAATAGGTGTTTATTTAAACTATACCAAGAATTTAACTTATACTCCTTTTATTTAAAACCCAAGGATGTATGTCACACATACTTTGAAGGTAAAATGATCAGTGCACCATTCAGTGGGAATGGAGAAAGAGGAAAATTACCATTGGAATTAGTACATACTGATTCATGTGGTCCATTTTCAGTAAAGGTAAAGGTAGGTTGTTATGAAAATATAATTTTATTGAACACTATATTATATATGGATATATACACTTAATTAGTTATAGGATTTATTCCTTTATAATTTTAGGGATTATTTGAATGAAGTAGATTGTACAAATGGTTATAAGATTGAGAATGTCTTCTCAGAATGTCTGTTAGAATTTCGTACAAAATATTTCATCGATAATTTGAAGTAGTGTGGGTTAATATCATAAATCAACCATACATATACAACTCAATGGAAGGGTGTTATATAAAGGATGAACCAAACCATTCATGACAAGGTCAACTTGATGATTAGTCAAAAAACACTAAAATTATCCTTTAAGTTATATATATAATAGATTTCGAAATATAAACAAAATAGATTAAAAAATAAATTAGAAATGTTATTCCATATGAGTTTTGAATGGAATGAAGTCCATAAGGTCATATATATGTTTATTAGGATGTGGTTCTATTGTCAAGACAACAAGTAGTTACAAATTTTCATCTTAGATAATGAATGGATTCTTTATAGTTTATCCTAAAGAGACACAATGCTCTTACCCATGTTACTCAACATATAAAAATGTGGTTTTTTAATGAAATGATAAATTCGTTAAACGGGAACACTTTTAAAATTGGAAATTTTGGGATAAGTATTGTCATTGATGAATTTTTTGCCTCAGATGCATAGAAGATGGTTTAAAAAAATAACCACATGGTACAATGGGAGGGAAGTATGTTCCCGAGACATTGGTACAATATAATTATAATATATAGGATATAGAACTAGAGATATGGATTTTGATTCATCGAGTTTGGAGACACTTTACCCCTATAGAATAATGAACATATGGCCTATAATGAAGCAGTATATGGAATGTATTATTCTAAAATAAATGATGAAATTACATTTAGAATATTCCATTAAAAAATCATTCATGTATTTTGAAAGAACCCTTAAGAGATATGAATATAATTGGATGTAAAAGGGTATTTAGAAAAATCATTACATGGATAGTCATATAAGATCAAATAAGGAGAAAATAGTGGAAAAGGCATTCAAGCAATGTCAATGCATCAACTATGGTGAAACCTTCATTCTAGTTGCTTTGATATAATCAGTCAGAACAATATCTTTAATAACATCCTTCCAAGATTATGAAATAATGAAAAGGGATGTCAGAATAACTTTTCCAACTGATATTTTATCTGAACATGTCAATTTGGCACACCATTATTGGTTTATTATGTCATATACTATGAATAATGTGTGAAATATAAAATGATTCATTTATTTATCGAATAAAGAATCATGTTCATTTAATGCTAAATTTTATGAGGTCATATGATAATTTGGTATCATTAAGAATGAAATCATTCCATTTGTCTACATGAAGGTTGGAGGATTTTCCAACATATTCCTAGTATTATATTTTTATGAGAGTATATTAATAGTAAATCATGTCCAAGGAATACATTCAGTGAATAATTTGTTAGTTGAAATCTTACCCAATAATTAATTAGTAGATAAATTCTATGGTATAGAGGATAATATGTATAGATGTGTATCTAAGGGGATTCATTGGGGAATTCAATGTAGATATATTTTACAAGGTACAAAAAATTAATATAATGGAACAATCCAAGAGATAATTTTTACCTATACAACATTGAATTAATATCTTTATGAATATGTGTCCTCAAACAATGGATTAAATTTAATAAATGAGTATAATTTATTAGGATTTATATGTTTTATATATCATGTAAGGCATGAAATGTTGAAGGATTGATGTTTCCTCTTCTCTAATCACTGTGGGAATGTCACAACTCGTCCCCTGGGGCCCGTGCCGTGACTACCCCAAGCCCACCTTGCATAGGCCAACCACTGGTGACTAGCACCGAAATATGTATTCCATAAAATGGGAAAACATTTCCACTACACCTGTATGAAAAATGGTCACAGAACACCACTAGAAGCAACTGTGAAGTAATGTACTGTAGTAAAAAGGTGTGATGAATGTAAAAGGGGAAGGAATACAAGAGCAATTGAATATACGAGTACAACAGAATGTAAAAATATAACTGATAGAAACAATACAACTTAAAAACATAAAAATAGCTATTGAGTCATCCTCCGAGTATCCTGCCTGAAAGGTTGGTACAGAAAGCCTCCTCATCACCACATGTATGCATGTCTTCTCCGCGTACCACCAAGTCTTGGCTCCCCCAATCCTTTTCCCAGCTGTACGTTGTCTTCACAACAAACAATAAGGGGCTGGTGAAGACCGTGCATGAGTGAGTTTAACGATACACATATGGGACCATGAGACCCTCAAAGGTCTATTAAAATTATACAAGGAAAACTAGAAGGCATGATCTCAATCAAAAATAACATTGAAATAGCCATAAGTCAATTAGAGTCTTAGTTCATGCCATGTATACAACTCAAATAAACATGATATGATGTTACCCCTCACAAAATCGCTATAAATTCTGATTTCCAGACACATATTCTCTATTCCTAGGAACAAATAACATTTCCAGTCACAACGTCCAACACCTCGGCTACTGGATAACTACTCCACTATCGAGTATAGTGTGCCTGCCGCATCACATAGAGGTGGTTCCCACTAACCTTGAACTGCTGAGGTACTCCTCCACAACATGTACCATGTATCTACTAGGTCACACAAAGACACCACCCACCGTGTCCAATAGAATTACTCTCCCCGATCTTGTAACGTGCCTACTCCACACCATGGACTATTGAGGTACACCTCCTTAACACGCATCATGGTCTTAGAGTCACACCGAGTCAAATAATCAGTAATCATCAGGACTTAGCTATTCGTAGGGTTCCGTATGTAGCACGCTTCGTTGAACCTCTTCCCAAGCCATCAGTCGTATTTCAACTAGTACGATGTCTCACAATGAAGTAACTAGATGATCTTTCATGTCAAAACGTTTCTCATGAAACTGAATGTGGATCAACTGGATGCCCGGTCTATGTGCATTATTGGCATTTCTATGCTGAGGGATTGACTGGATTTAGGTGCCATCCATCATGGTTATACTCTACATTTTATCGAAAATATTCATGATGTAATTCAAAAGTGACATCTATTTCTAAGGATCCCTACATCGTAGACGGTTCGTTAAACATACATCCGGATCTCGATATAAGTCCCTTTAAGTGTTTTTGGGCCCAGTTTGGCCGGGGTACGGTCTAACCTAATCTGACCAACCCAGCCCAACCCGGTCTTCGATGGGCCACAGCAGACTAATCCCTTGGGGCCGAGGTTTGGCCTGGCCCTAAAAAATCGGTGTCCCAGATGGGTGGATCGATTCATATAGGGAAGCCTTCAAGGGGGCTGGACCTGTATAGGGAGGCCCACATAGGGGAGACCCGACCCTCAAGGGGGTGACCCGCAAAGGTGGAAGCCTATTAGGGAAACGTCCATGTTGGGTGGAAGTCCGGTTGTGTGGCATACCGGTAGGGCGGTGGCCCAGTTGGCTGGTAGAGTGCTAGGGTGCGGCTCACGGTGCTTCCACCATGTGGCTCTATAAGTCCGCTCCCCCAAGACCCCGAACGTCTAAAGGCCATTCGAAATTTGGAGAGGCGAAACCACATAAGAGACTAAAGGTCGCCACAGAACCCGGGAGAGGCGCGAGTTCCACCTCCTCTTCCATGGCTTTGACCTCGGTCTCCTTCTCACCAACGACACACAATGACATGCTGTCCTTCCCATCTGCATCCAATCAACTATCCAACTACCTTCTCCAACTTCTTCAGATCACAAGACATATCCCCTTTTCACACCGATGAAACACAATAGTGATTTGCACCTCCTCCATAGTCATCCCGTTCCGGCCCCTACGATGTCTGCCACAGCTTCATGTTGTTGTCCCCTATAGAGGTTTTCCTTGGCGCATCGCCTCCTTCATAACTGGTTGGTGCCGCCACGCCAATGGTCTTCAATGGAATGAGCAATGGTGACAATGTTGTGGTGGGTCCAGGTCAGGTTCATTAGGTTTGTGCCCTTGGCGTTAGCTCATGATCAAAAGGAGAATAAAATGGGCATAATAATTTCTTATTTTAAACAACAAACAAACCCCACAAGGATACCCTGTAACAACCTCTTGAAAAACAAATGAATCACAAATCAACCTATTAGTCGGTTGACCCGTGTTATTCAAATAATTTCAATAATAGAGAAGAGGGAATAAAAAATAAAAAAAATGAAATTACCCACTACCTCTAATTGTAGATAAATATTCACGCTTTAATGTGGGCCAGTGTTCTTCGTTCCCGGAACAGGATTCTAACAAAGACTCTTTCACGTCGCCCTCTTGTTCGTGGTTTGGTGTCACTCGTCTCCTCTTGTTTGGATCAGCTCCATCTTCTAAAGGAATAGCTTTGTGGTTCTCCTTCATCACTTCGTTTCATGGAGATGTTGTGCCGATACCCCTCCCCACGCTACAGATATATAAAATAGGGGGAGGGTATGTAATGACATTAAACTTTAATTGGGATCATAAATTAGGAAGCTTCTAAATTCCCCAATGACGTCATTACTTAGGGTTTGAATGTAAGGAAATTTATTGGCTTGACACATTGTTTTCCCCAAGCTTTTACTTGTCCGTTGGCGGATATGAAATAAAATAATAAATTTATTTATTTTCTTTTCATTGAAAAAGGCAACAACATAACTTTTTCTCCAGACCTTCCACGGTCAATGTAATGCCTCTTTTTACCAAATCGTGACACTACAGATTCAACAGTTCCCCCAGATTTTTAATCTGATCAATGCTTAAAAAGTTTGATATTGTCACTAACAACTTCATTGAATGTTCCTAAAAATATATTTCAATAAATTATTAGTCTTCACCCTCGACCCATGTTAGTTGTGATTAGGTTCAGCCTAAGGAGAACATGCCTTAACGAACTCAATGGTACTCATGGATTTTCAATCTGTGTTACCTTTCAGATTTTATGGAATTTGAAACAAAATCATTGACACATAATTGTTTAATTTTTGTCCAAAAACACTCTTTCAAAGGTGTCACTCACTGAGCAATGATAACAGTTGACTAAAGAAAGAATACCCTCATGAGTTCAGTGGTGGTATTGAATTTATTATCCGAGTTATCATTCTTGATTTATTAAAATTTGATAAATAAAATAATTTTATTTTGTTATTTTATTTATAGTTATGTCATATTTGAGTTTTCTCAAAGGAGGCCAGTGCCGACTAAACATATGTCGCTCCTACGGTAAACCCGCCTTCCTTAGAGCAATGGTGCCCTATGATTTCAGATCCCAGAAACCATTTATGAGTTAATCTATTTTTTCATGAAAACTGTTTACGAGCACTATTTAATGTTTGAAAAACATCGATGGAGCATTCTGGGAACTCTGGGCCTTGGAATCACACAATGTCAAATTTTCCAGACTCAAAATAATTCAATATAATTAAAAAAATCATACAAAAATTCGGTGTCATTACATTCCTCCCACCATAGGTATTTACATCCCTGAAATCCAAAACAATGGAGAAAGAAACAAATGAGTGTACTAGGCATGAATATGAGTCTCCTGATCCCATGTGATCTCTTGGAGGATCCCATTCTTCAAGTGAACATGCACCAAAGGTATCAACTGCCTTAAAGGAACTACCCTTGTCGATCCTCAAACTCCACACAGAACACTGTAAAAGTCAACCCAACACCAAAGTTCAACTATTTCTAGTTGGTAACGTGTGATGGATCATGCACGTATCTTATCAGTCGTGACACATTGAAAAAATTATGCACTTGGTGCGTCTTTGGGGAAATAGATATACAATATATCCAACACCCACTTCTGGTAGAATCAAGAGTGGGGAACTCGTCAGTCTCTTCCTCATCTCCTGGAAAATCTATTTTCATCTTTATGTCCATATGTAGGGCTTTCCATTCATAATAAATGTTGAAAAGCGTTCCACACCTCTAAAAATGTCTGGTACGAATCTCACATAGTACCCACCTAAAGTAGAATTCCCTATCTCTTTGATGAGGTAATCTAGGAAACATCATTTGAAAAGATGTCCCCATACTCTACCACACTTGTTGGGAATGGAAAAATAAAAACTCCTTCTACCAGAAGGGTAAGTCTATCTGACTCCAGAGTGATCAACTAAACCATCATATGCATGAGTTTATCTTATGCTGCCTAGGATTTATTTTTGGTTGACCATGGAAACCCCCATTCCAACATTGTCAATAAACAACAACATTTTTGACTAATACAATCAATATAATTATGAACATTGGATGTCTAGTCTATTCCCAATCTAAAACCATATATACTCGATGGTACCACTAATATTGTCCAACCTAAAATCACGCCTCATGTGTCAGATTACACCATTGGAGCATGTTTGATTATCGAGTCTCCTCCCAAATTTATCTCTAGATGTGATGGTCAATTCAATGATTTAACCAGAAACTCTAGGTCCTGGACAAAATTCGTGGATTGAAGAAATGATTGGTATATATTTATATTAATAAAATAGCTAGTAGTAGACACAAACCATACCTCATACCATTTCTAGAGCCCTTGGGTCGCACTCCATGCCTGCATGTAGTTACTCCCTTCCCATGCCTTCCAGCTACCTGATCCTATTGAGGACAACATAGGGGTGGTTTGTAACAAGTCGAAATGTACATCACCTCATGTACTCTCCTAGATTTTCTTCCACATTTTTAGGCACTCTGAGTATTCTATCCCTATCATATCCTCATCCCAAAACATTTTAGATTCCTCTGTCTCTTGGAATATAACCTGGTTTCTGCTATCCCATTGCTATAATTTATTGGTTGTATCTTCTAATCCCAAGAACATTCAACCCCAAAGGTTCTCTATAGCTCCATAACACAAGTAGGATTTCATAGAGGAATAATGATGGCTAGGATGTACTTAAACACATCTCACTCAGAAGTCCCATCCCTGAAGCACTGATCATATCATAATCATCGAGTACTAGGAATGGTCGGTATGCCACAATGAATACTCAGTAATCGACATGTCATCCTATCAAAGCTATAGAAGATCTAGGGAACACTCAACCATTATCTCATTATGGAAATAGACCACCTTCTATGAGGAAGGTTCTCATGATTGTCAACAGAAAAAAGCCACATCTTCACAAGATCAGGGTAACCTAAAACATGTCATCATCCTACTGAGACACGTAGATGGATCACTACCAGGACCACCATCTTATTGAATAGTTCCCTGGATAGATGGAATCTCGGGAACCTTCTCAAGCCAAATTTTAGCCACCTGTGATTTGGGATCGCCACAGATCCAGAGGGGTATCTGATGCTGAATCATGTCTAAGTCCCTAAGCCAACATGTGTCCTCTACTGGTACTGCAGGTTGTAACAGATAACCAATAGGTTGTGATATAGATGGTACACTACTTGAAGGTACCATCTCAGGAAATAGTTTCAGTACCTAAGACTCATTACCCTGTGGACCATCCTCATGGTCACATACTAGAAAAGCCTAGCAGCTAGTATCACCATTAACCCAATTAGTGTCCCAACTACACGGAAAACTATATCCACAACCTCTAGCCAGTCCTCAGCAACCTCAGAATCTGTCTCCTCTCGAAACCTCAGAGGTCATTGTTGATAGAACTTCTACGACACGGTTAGTTGGCATGCACCGTCCGCTAGTGTGGCTGGTGGTAACTACTTCCTAAAAGGTGGTGGTGCTTCTGGTACACAACCCGAAGGTGCCAACACAGAAAGTGGGCCCTACACTAGAGCCTCGTTGCTCGGTGGTCCTTCATCCTATACTCTCTTGGAAATCCTTGAAGGCTATATAGGTGGATGAATCCTAATAAGGAACCGGTGTTCCATTGTCATTACATTACACCTAGTTAGCTAACTCCAATGAAATCACAAGAAAAATCTACAAAAACTAACGCAATATGTGTGTTCATTCGCTGAGTTGGAAACTAGAATTGAAAGTCCTAGTGTATATATACGTCGGTCACCACACCAACACTGGAGTCCCAGAACAGAAAATCACACACATAACACATAACACTATTGCTTCATATAAACTAACAGATTCCATGTTCACAAGTAGAACCAAACTCCTCTGATAACACTTTGTCACGACCTGTCCCCTAGGGCCCATGTCGTGAATACACCATGCTAAATTCCATAGGCCGTGGGTAGGGCGACTAGCACTGAAAGGCATATTCCCTAAAATGGGAAGATGTTTCCCTTAAACCTGTATAAACACAAGCTCCAAGAACACTAAATGAAGCAACTATGAAGTAATCTGTTGTAGTAAAAATGATTGTTGAAGGTAAAAGTGTCTAGAATACAAGAGCAACTGAAAATATGAGTACAAATGAACGTGAACATACAACTGAAAGGAACAATTCAACTAAAAAAGGGAAAATAGATATTGAGTCATCATTCGAGGATCCTACCAGAAGGGAAGTTATAGATGGCCTCCTCAGCACCCCATGTTTTCTTGTCTCCTCCACATGCCGCCTAGTCCTGGCTCCATCAAACTTCAGCCCAACAACTTTTCATATTGACAATACACAACAAGGTGAGGGAAAATACTTTGTAAGAGTGAGTATAAAGATACACCATAAGGTAATCGAGACCCATAAAGGTCTCTCTGAATTCCACAAGAAATCCCACAAGGCATCATCTCAATCACAAAGAACAAATCAATAATCACATCCAAGTTAGATTCTCAGCTGAAACCAGGTATACAACTCAAAGAAACAAGAAATGATGTTATCCCACCCTTGATCGCTATGAATGCTGATATCTATCCAAATATTCTCTAGGACTAGGAACATGTATGATTCCCTGTCAAAACGTTGAACACCTCAGCTACTGGAAAACTCATCCTCTATCGAGTATAGTGGGCCTGCCACATCACACCGAGGAGCTTCCGTCTAACCATGAACTGTAGAGGTACTCATCCCTATTGTTTACCATTGGTCTGCATTGTCACACAGAGCCGCTCCCCCACCATGGCCTACTGACTTACTTATACGGATCATGTATTATTGAAACACTCCATTGTGGCCTACTGTGGTACTCCTCCCTATCGAGTATAGTGGCTTTCGAGTCTATCCGAGTCAAAAAGTCATCAGTCTTTAGGTCCCAGCCACTCACAGGGTTCTGTAGGTAGTGATATTGGGAGAACCACTCCCCTAGCCATATGTCTTATTTCAACCCTCATGAAGTCTCCCAATGAAGTTACCTGATGATCCATCTTGTGATAAGTGTTTCAGCACAATAGAAAACATGTCAACTGGATGCTCGGTCTATGTATTATTTTCATTTTGGTGTTGAGGGCCCAGTTGGATACAGGTATGATCCAACCCATCCATACACCAAGATTTTACAAAAGATCTCATGGTCTAAGTGAAAAGAACAATCTAGCTCCAAGGATCCCAATTTCATAGACATCTCATCAAATGGATGTCTGGTTCTCGAGATAATTTTATTTATGTGTTTCTGGGCCCGGTGGGGCTCAGGTCTAGTCCGAACCAGTCAGACTAACCCGAGATGACCTGATCGGTGTCGGGCCAAGAACCGTCCCGAACCGTAAAAAAGGGGTGGCCTGCAAGGGAAGCCCAACTTGTATAGGGTGGCTGACAAGTGTGGTTCAACCCGTATATGGTGGCCCGACCTGCAAGGGGGCGGCCCACAAAGGTAGCGGCCCACTAGGGCGCAGACCCCATGGGACGGAGGCCCATTGGGTGAGGGCCACTATGGGGAGGCCCTCTATGGTGGAGTCCCAAAAGGGTGCGACCCACGATGCATCCTCCAGGAAGCTCGGGAGAGTAGTTCCCCTGAGATCGTGAACAGCGAGAGGCCATTCGGCATTTGAAGTGGTGGCACCACGTGGGAACTGTCAGGTCATCACAGAACCAGATATAGGTGTAAGTTATGCCTCCACTATTCTAGATTCGGCTGCGGTATCCTGCTCATTAGGGGTGTGTGACAACATGCCTCCCTTCCCTATAGCGGTTGGCTGACGATCCAGTTGCCTACTCCACCTACTGCAGATGACAAGCCGTAACCCCATTACACACCAGCGGCGCACGACAGTGCGCCACACCAAATCTGTGGCAGGCCAGATCCCATCACTCTGATCTATACCATGTCATCATGCCAAAACCTTCTCTGGCCTCAAGCATGGGAGAATCACCTCCTTCATAGCTGGTTGGTTCCACCACGCCAACGGTCTTCCCCGGAAGCTGCAAGAGTAACAATGTTTGAGGAGGGTTCAGGCTAGGTTCGTTAGTCCCTCGCCCTCTGTGTTAACTCATGATCAAAGGGACGATAAAGTCGGATTAAAATTTCCTTTTATTAAAAAACTAAAAAACCCATCACAGATACCCCATAACAATCTCTCACAAAACAATTGAATCACGGATCAACCCGTTAGTCTATTGACTAGCGTTCTTTATTTATATAATATCCATAATGGTGTAGAGGGAATAAAAAATGCCCAAACAAAATAACCACCTACATTGAATTGTAATAGAAATTCCCATGCTTGAAGGTGGGTCGAAGTTCTTCCTTCCCTCAACAAGATTCCAATGACTTTGATCACACGTCGTCCTCTGGTTCGTGGTTCGGTGTAACCTATCACCTCTCACTTGGAACGACTCTGTCTTCAAAGGGTCTACCGACGCAATGCTCCTTTTGAACTTTGTTTCATGGAGAAACTGTGCCAATACCCCTCCCCAAGCTCCATATATATAATAGAGTGGGATGGTATGTAATGATGTTATAATTTAATGGGGCTCATCAATTTGGAATATTCACAATTTTCCAATGACGTCGTTATATTGGGATGGTAGGTCAAGCCATTTATTGTCTCGACACGTCGTTGGCCACACACCTTTACATGTTTGTTGGAGGATATGAAATAATATAATAAAATTATTTCATTTCATTTCAATTAAAAAGTCACAAAACACAAGATTTTCACCAGACCAACTACGGTTAAAGTAATGCCACCCTTAAGTGAATCTCGACGTTGTGGATACAATGGTTCCATCATATTATTATTCCGAGCAATGATTTAGATGTTAGAAAATGACGCTCACAAGTTTATTGAATATACCAGAAAAAATATAAATAAATTATTAGCATTCACCCAAGACCCACCCCCGTCGAGGTTAGGCTCCACCAAAGGAGAACATGCCCCAGAAAACTCATCGTTTCTCCTAGAGTTTCAATCTGAGTTACCATTTAGATGTTATGGATTTTATAATAAAATAATTATAACGTAATTATTTTATTTACGGCCAAAAAATAACATTCACTAATGGCCCACAAGGACAAATGTTATTATCTACCAATAAAAAGCATACCCTCATGTGTTCAGCAGTGGTCCCATAATTTTCATCTGAGTTACTATTCATGAGTTATAAGCATTTGAAAAATAAAATAATTTTATTTAATTATTGTATTAATGGTTATGTATCTTTTGGGTTTTCTCACAGGAGGCACGCACCGACTATACTTATATTATGCATATGGTAAACACGCCAACCTGATTGCATCAATTCCCTCGTATTTCGTATTCGTGAAACCATTTAAGTGTTATTCAACTTTTTCGGGATAATTTGTCTACGTGTGCTATTTAATGTTTATAATAACATTGATGGATCATTACGGGCACTCTGGGCCTCAGAATAACATTCTATAAGATATACCTTGTTGAAATAATTCCATATGATTTAATAAAATAATACAGAAATTCTGGGACATTAAATTGAAGACATGAATCCAATCCAGGATTGCTATAGTTGGTAGATTTAAAGGCTTCATAAAGAACATGTGAAATTAAAATGATATATTACATGTGTATGTGGATGATAAGAATCTATTCATGAGGTTATATATCAGTGATTGATTTAGGAGTGATCTTGATGGTTTGGAATCGTAATCACGATTTGTATTTTGCCTAAATTGTGGTGTAGTGAGCTGGAGGTACTCAACGAAGTCCATGGTTACTGATTCAATAGTGTATTTTGAGTATATGTAGATTTTTTATGTGATTTAGAATTTATTTTTCATACCCCAATTTTTTTAACATGGTGTTTTAATTTGTATTGTATACTGAATTCTATTTTATTGGGAAAATACATTAGTAGTTCTACATTCCATGGTGCCTAGGTCACACTAGTTGTAAAATAATATAATTTTGAATTTTCCTCTATATATAGATTTTATTCATATTGGTGAAGCCGAGGTTACTACATTACCTGTAAAGGATAATTTTAAATAACCCCTAACAAGAAATAAATTAATTTAGAATGAAAATTATCATTAAAAAATAATATTTCATTGAAATAGAATTGAAAATATCCTTTCATTTAATAATAGATGAATTTAAAAATTATATCAGAATGATGCAAAAATAAGAACATTCATTCTCATGGATTGTGGGTTTGATTAAATTTAATCACATGCAATTTTCACAATAATTGAACTAAGAAAAAATTTGAATGATGTTTATCTGGAAAAATATAATTTCAAAGTAATCAATTAGAAAATAATACTATATCCAACACTTCATATGTTATAATGGTGAAATAGAACCTAATGGAATACCCAAAATTAGTGAAACATGATCTAATACCACATGTAACAATGACTAAACTATTCATATGTAATAAGGATTTAGAAAAAAAATCCGTATTAAATTGAATCCAAAATTTAATGATAGTCATTAAAAAACCTAAATATTTGGTTGATAATGAATCATTTTTAGTTCCTCTGTGAATATAACTACCTATGATTCTTTAATGGAAAACATAAAAACCTCCAATGTTCATGAATAAAACATGTACCTTAAAGAAAACATATGTATTTAACCAAAAAGGTGTAGATAACTCCAAAACAGCATAGATATAAGTTATAATTTCCCGATATGCTAATATAACCCTTCTACAGAGAACTATAAACATATAAAATTTCAACTATGAAATGAGAGCTTTCCATGAACAACTAATGGTTTATTTATAGCTCCCCAAAGATGAATTAAGTGCCTCATTTCCCCCTTTTGTACAAGGATTGAATACTACATTCACTGTTAATCCAATTTCCAATGGCCTGTTCATTAACCACACATATAGAAATGGCCTAGGGTTTAGCAAAATATCAGGGATAATTTGAAGATTATACTAGTTGAATAGTTTTTGTAGGATCCATAAATTGATGAAAATCATATAAATAAATCCAAAAAATGAATGATGATTTTCAACTCAATGAGTCGGCCAACATAGGATTTAATAAAATCAAAATTTATAGGATAAATGGTTACCATGCCTATTATAATTATCTGTTTATACATGAAAGGGTTAAATAATCGTCATGACATCCACAATGGTTGGGTTGAGACATTTTAATATGTTTTTTCCATCAGAACACCTATAGAGGCAATCAACATGACGTTTTCCTAACAAAAGGTGGAACTAAAATTGGGTCCGGATACAATAGGGAGTGTTATCATCTTATATCCAACGATTTGTGGCTCCCTGTGAAAAATACCTCTTATCCCCATTATCATCGAAATATAGAGGAACATTACATGGAAATAAGTGAAATCCAAATGATTCCAAAGGATATAAATAATTTTTTAAGGTCTTTAATACACGTGGGGGATGATTTCACTTTTTAAAATAAAACATCCCTCCCATCATTCCAAAAGCAAAAAACCCACTATATGATGCATGAATGAAATGAATTTCAGCTCAAAATTTCTTTATCCAAAATAAAACTAAAAGAAGTTAAAATTTTAAAATAACAAAACATCAAAGTAAATAGTGGAAAACCTAAAAATAAAATAATCTACGGTCAACTCCATGCTCCAAACATGCTCTATGATATAACTCCAAAAAACATCAAATGTATAATGTGGTAGATCTAAAGATGTGAGACACTTTACCTTTTCTTGTGTCTCAATAAAAAAGTAAAAAAATAACTACTTTTCCAAAGAATGGGTGATTAATAAGACTCTTTATATTTTACCCAATGGCATCCATACTCACACCACTAGAATAGGTCATGTTTGAAAAATTACATAAAATTGTATATAAAAATAATGTTCTAAAAAAATTGTTTAAAAATATAAACAAGTACCCTAACCAAGTAGTTTTTAAAAAAAAATATAAAACTCAATGTAAATCAATCAAAAAAAATTCTAAAACCATTTAAAAAATTCCATTTTTTGCAGAACCCATTCTGTTCCACATATCCATATATCCAACAAACAACATAACCTAGACCTCCCAATACACACAAGTGGTGAGTTATCCTTTCACTAAGACATAAGTTAATAAACCATATTATATAAGATACATATGAGACTTATATATCCCAATAATGATGGGGTACCCATTAACCTTATCTTTCATGAATTTATATGAACAGAAAGAACTATTATACTGATAACCTATTCTAGAACAACTATTTCCACCATTTTAATGGAACCATAATTTTATTGAAAAAATTTCAAAACAAAAATTTATATAAATAAATGGTTTTTTTGAGAACACAATTTCATGCATCAAGACCACGAAATAATTTTAAAATAATAATTTTAAAATTATATTACCAAATCCACTATCAACAAATATTCCCAATTTACACATTTCTATAAACTATCACTAAATAGGGTTTCCGAAAAGTAATTCACATCAATTAAAAAACAAATTTAAATAAGAAAATTGAAATAAATTATTCTTGTTCTAAATAAAATATTTGACAATGAATCCACACACCTCATAGATTTGGTTAAAATGTGGAAATGATACAAAAACCTCTACGAAACCGAGTTAAAACTTATATATCAATGTCAGATATCATTACCTATAATTAATATGACCATATATAATAATATTTATAATAAAATATCATATATATATATATATGTAGATAAATTATTTCTATGAAAAGAGATTGATAGGGAATTGCATGTAAGATAAACCAACAAAAACAACAACAAAAATATTGCACCGTGAGAATATGGATTTAAATCCACAAGATAAGCTTTTAAATTGCCTTAACGTTGATGGGATAAGAATACTTCTCCATTGAGTAGAGATAATATTATGTTTGGGCCACTTAGGGGGAAAATTTATTTATAGGTAAATACTTTTGAGATACAAATTTTAAGAATCTCGATTTTAACACGTTGACCGTTTGTCACACTGTTAGCAAAATTGTGCGTTAACCAAGAACTGACATTTCCCCTAAAAAGGAAACTAATAAAGTTTTCTCAGATGGATTCCATAAAACTCACAAGATATTCCCAAGGCTGATGTATCAGGATTCACAATTTCTCCTAGGTAGTCACATTTTTTGGACAATTTGTGTGCCACCCGTGCACTATCCCATTAGCCCCTTTATTATTGTGCACAATTTCCTATAGGTGCTTCATGGTTATACCAAAAAATTCACTAACTATTATCAATTAAAATATCACCTAAAATGTTTAAATGTTATTCAAATACTCTCACACATCACTAATATACATAGAAATTTAAATATAATTTTTAATGGATTACATTGATGAAACTGGGGGTGATTAATTCTACCAACCATTATCCATTTTGTAACCAAAATATAAAAATCCATAATTTATATACATGTGGTCCATCCATTTATCATTCATTTACTTCCCCCATTCCGATTTATCTTCCTAAATCTGACGATGATTCCTTAAATCTACATGTGATTTCATCTTTTTTACATAGTATGTTTTCTATGCTATCCACAATATACATTAGAATATATTCCAATGATGCACATGGATATTTTCCAACATGATTCCATAGAATCACATGGCCTTGATCTGGATGATACATTTTCAACTAAAATACATAAAACACATTATGAACCACATAGAACTATGGTGTAAATTTCAACAGATATGCCACGTCACCAACTCATTCGAGTATATGTATAGGGACTATGTATCAAAGAGAAAATATTACCTATATCCCCATCAATCGATTTCCAAGCCTTGTAGATATTTTCATGAACACATTGTCACAAAAAAATGAATGAAAATGACATTGAATGATAATTAAATGTTATTTATATTGAATTTAATCAATCTCTATCAGATTCTATATAAACAGAATATTATCCCTTGTTTCATGAACAAGGCTCGGCCCAACTACTGAAGTCTCACATGTTCTTACTACACAATTTGGATAATTATTTGGATGACCATATAGTACATTAAACATATCCATATGTACCATATACATAAAACTATTTCTATAATTGAACTCCATTAATGTTATGTTCTATTTATAGGAGACCCCAAAATCCATTACAAAACCACATAGCATGTCATCCATCATTTGTATTGCCCTTTGTGATTTACCATCAATTGGAGGTTGATATGCCTTACTCATGATAAAATCAGTACCAATGGATTATTATATGGATTGATGAAATGAGAAGTAATCCTCATACCTTTTTCTAACACTATTGAAGATGGTATGCTATGACTCCTTACCACCACTCTGATATAGGTTTTTGAAAATTCCACCAACATTTGAGATTAAAAAATAAAAATGCAATGGTCTGACTTGGTATGTTAATCCACTCTCACCCATATGATATAGTGTTTCCATATCATTCATGGGAGACTAGTAACAAAATACCAATATATATACTGTCATTTCCAAATAGGAATAAGTAAAAACTGAAACATACATTTCATTCATTGATGCTCTCCCATAATGTGATTTTATTTCAAGAATCCTGAAACAAAGTCATGAACATACATTTAATAATTCCCCACAAAAAATAGTACTTTACATTAATTAAATATCTTTTCTATTTTCATAAGAACAAACCATCAATAATGTTGGTAAGCTTGATGAAGTTGTTTCCAAAAAAACCATGGTTACAAACATCCAATTTCAAAACCACATGACTAAACTCCCATAAAACATCTACCCTATAATTTTCTTCCCACCATTTATTTTTACCCTCAGAGACGTACATTATTCATCAGATGTCAGATTTTCATTAATTGTATCTAACAAATAATGAACAAGAGAAACTGGGAAGAATGAAATGATCTCAACAAGATCCTCACATTCCATGATAATGTCAGCTATGTCTGACATCATCTTCCAAATATATGAGGGTTCTTTTACAAACATAGATTAAGATATTATGCTCAATGCATCGACAACTAACTTATACTTACTTAGGGTGTCCATAACTTCCAAATAAAATAATTCGAGGTTATAAATCAATCCTATTTTTTCATAGGATCAAATACCATTGTGATAAAATCATCTTTGTTCCCTTATAATATGTTAACACTATAAATTTCTCACCAAAAAGATAATTATTGCATGTTTTCAAATTATGGACTACGATAACATACTCTAAATCATTTTGTTTTAGTTCTTCTCATGAACCCATAACTATAATGAGCCATGCACCAAAAAAAAGATATCCTTTCAGAAGAACACATACAAATATTGATCCCAAATCATCACAATACACCATGTAACCATTCTCTAATTTTAAAAAAAATAAATATTACTGCTAATGTAAGGAAAACATTAAGCACTAAAAATAATTCCAATATTCCTCATCCCATTGGAAGAGAATAGTCCCCTATACCAATGCTATTATAGGTGATGCTATTTGTGATAATTCATGAATAATTTGTTGGTAATAACTATGTGGACTAAGGAAAATCCACATCATGAAGGCATTATTTGGAAGATTCCAGGATATAATGGTCTCTATAATTCATAAACCCATAGGCACACATTTTTCGAAATTGACATAGAAATTAAAATGTAACTATTTTATCCATAAACAACACAATTATTATTTTAAATATATACAATGGTCCCTCTTGATTCACAAACATGTCTCCAAGTGTTTCTCATTCCGATAACTTGTCCATAAATTCAACAATATGTCCTCCACAAATAAGACCCTGAAATAATCCCCTTACCTCTGAAATAATTAATTCATCAAATCCAAAAAGGCTGGTTGTGAATTCATATAACCTAATGAAAATACCAAATAATAAGAGTTTCAATATCTTCTTCTAAAATAATTAAATAGAAGATCAATATTCTGAAACCCCAATTGGTGATATCCTGAGCATAATTCAATCTTAAATAACCAATGTCATCCCCTAAATTGATTGAACTATCAATCAAGGCATGTATATGCACCTTGATTCATTATCACAACCTAGTAAATCTTATGATAATATAAACACAATATTAGATTTGTATATCCACCCAATCCTTTTACACATATCTATACATGATTTTAAGCATATTTATCTATCAAATTACTAGACAATGATTATAATGTATATTGTCATGGAGATTAGGTACATAACTAAACATCATGATTCCAAAATAAGAAAACTATTTATTTAATATCCACAAATATCTCATAAAATCCATTGAGCCCTTACATTTTCATTGGATATCTTGGTTATAACATTAATAAAGGGACGATCTAAAAATCCTTTTTGGAAAAAAAATTAAAAATAACCATAGAACATGGGTTACAATTAATAAAATAATGATATAAAATGGTAGAGAAAATGGTTAAAAATAATGAATAATAACATGGTATCATATAATCAGTGATTAATAGTAATCTGGTAGTAACATAAAACATGAATTTATCATTTACCAAGTCTCATTACATAGAGAGAAGAATGGGTCAAGGCTCATTTCACATAGAGAAGCACAAGTCAAGGATAACCCCCAAGACCATTGCACATAACATCTAATGAGACTAATCATTTACCATTGTATTGGACAACTATCTGTTATCACCCAATATAACATGATAATGATTAGTTTTTCATCCAAAAAAATGAATAATAAGAAATAAATCATAAATATAAAGGTTAATCATAGAAAAAATTGGGTATCATAATTAAATCAAAAGGTACAAAAAAAGATAATATCATAATTGTGTATGTGAAAGGAAGGATTTAAAATCATATATGTCAAATCAAAATGTAATACAGGAATAAATCACTATATGGTATATCAAATTGATGTGAAAATAGTGTTTACTAATCATTAGAAATAAAACATTGTATAATGGTTTAAATAAGACATTAATGATTATTTAAAATGGAAAACAATTAATTTATTGTATAAAAGGAAATTATTATAAAGGTGATTTTTCATGATAAAAAGAGAGATTTTATAAAAATAATGTCTTCTTAATACATATTATAGGTCACACTTGAAAATGTGTAATATTTTGGGAAGTTCCATTAAATATGCCTTTCTTATCAAGAATAATTTAGTAGGGAACATTTTCAAAACATGAATATCCCATAAAAATAATGATTAATTGATATTGATACATTAATTTTGAATATATAATAATAATTTAGAAGATTACAAAAAAATTAAATGATAATTCCATTGGGGAATGATTAAATAAAGAGTATCCCGATGGAATAATGGATGTTCTAGTAGAATCCCTTAACTTATGTCTGAATGGATAATGAACACGATATTAATGACCTAAATAATACAATTAGATTAATTAATTAATAATTAAATACAATTTATAAATTAATTTTATTTATTTTATATTTATTAAGAACAATTATGGATTTTTTGATGGGTTAAGAGAATCAAATTAATCATTTAAAAGTGTTGATTTCCTTGGTTTTCATGATCGGTTTACTTGTATACCTGTATGTAAAATCATGGATAATGAAAGTAGTTTTACAAATATTAACATATATGTTATTAATTAACATATATAATATTAAATTCTCTCATACATCACCCATATACATATAAATTTAAATATAATTGTTAATGGATTACATTGATGAAACTGGGGTTGAGTAACTCTACCAACCATTATCCATTTTTTACCCAGAATATAAAAATCAATCATTTATATGAATGTGTTCCATTCATTTATCTTTCATTTCCTTCCCGCATTCCCATTTATCTTCTTAAATCAGATAGTGTTTCCTCAAAATCTACATATGACTACATCTTTTCCACATAGGGAGATCTCTATATTATCCACAATATACATTTGAATATGTTCCAATGATGCACATGGATATTTTCAAACAAGATTCCATAAAATCGCATTGGCTTGTTCTGGCTGATACATTTTAAACTGAAATACATGAAACACGTTATGAACCACACTGAACTATGGTGTAAATTTTAACAGATATGCCACCTCACCAAATCATTTGAGTATATGAAAATGGACTATGTATCAAAGGGAAAACATTACCTATATCCCCATAAAGCAATTTCCAAGCCTTCATGATATTTTCATGAACACATGGTCACACAACATGAATGAAAAAGACCATGAATGATAATTCAAATGTTATTTCTGTTGAATTTAATCCATCTCCATCTGTTTCTATATAAACAGAATATTCTCCATTGTTTCATGAACAAGGCTCGGCCCATCTACTGAACTCTCACATGTTCTTACTACACAATTTTCATAATTATATGGATGACCATATATTACATTAAACATATCAATATATACCATATACATAAAACTATTTCTATAAGTGAACTCCACTAATGGTATGTTCTATTTATAGGAGACCCCAAAATCCATTACACAACCCCATAGCATGGCATCCATCATTTGTATTGCCCTTTCTGATTTACCATCAATTGGAGGTTGATACGCCTTACTCATGATCAAATCACTACCAATGGATTATTATAAAGATTCATGAAATGAGAAGTAATCCTCATAAATCATTCTAACACTATTGATGATGGTACACTATGAATCCTTACCACCACTCTGATATAGGTTTTGGAAAATTCCACCTACATAAGAGATTAACAAATTAAAATGAAATGTTCTGACTTGTTATGTTAATCCACTATCACTCATATGATATAGTGTTTCCACACCATTCAAGGGAGACTAGTAACAAAATCCCAACATATGTACTCTCATTTCCAAATAGTAATAAGTAAAAACTGAAACATATATTTTGTTCATTGATGCTATCCCTTAACATGCTTTTATGTCAAGAATCCTGAAACAAATTCATCCACATACATTTAATAATGCACCACAAAAATAGTTCTTTACATTAATTAAATATCTTTTTTATTCTCATGTGAACATACCATCAAGAATGTTGGTAAGCATGATGAAGTTGTATCCAAAAATCCAAGTTTACAACTATCCAATTTCAAAACCACAAGACTGAACTCCCATTAAACATCCAACTTATAATTTTCTACCCACCATTGGTTTTTATCCCCAAAGACACACATTATTCATCAGATGTCAGATTTTCATAAAATGTATCTACCAAATAATGAACAAGAGAAACTGGGAAGAATGACAGGATCTCAACATGATCCTCACATTCTATGATAATGTCAGTAATGTCTGACATTAGCTTCCAAATATCTGATGGTTTTTTTTTCAAACATAGCTTAAGACATTATGCTCAATGCATCAACTACAAACTTGTCCTTACATAGAGTGTCCATAATTTCAAAAAAATAATAATTAGAGGTTATAAATCAATCCTATTTGTCATAGGTTCAAATACCATTGTGATAAAATAAGCTTTATGCCCTTATAATATGATAACACTATAAATTTTTCACTAAAAATATAATAATTGCATGTTTTCAAATTATGGACTACAATAACATACTCTAAAAAAATTTGTTCTAGTTCTTCTCATGAAACCATATCTATCATGAGCGATGCACAAAAAAAAGATATCCTTGCATGAGAACACATGAAAATATAGATCCCAAAGCATCACAATACACCATGTAACCATTCTCTAATTCTAGAAAAATCAATATTATTGCTGATGTGAGGAAAACATTAAGAACTAAAAAGACTTCTAGTATTCCTCATCCCATTGGAAAGGAATAGTCATCTATATCAATGATATTATAGGTGAAGCTATTTGTGATAATTCATGAATAATTTTTTGGTAATAACTATGTAGACTAAGGAAACTCCATATCATGAAGGCATTATTTTGAATATTCCAAGATATAATGGTCTCTATAATTTATAATCCCATAGAAACACATTTTTTGGAATTGTCATGACAATTAAAATGTAACTATTTTATCCAAAAACTACAAATTGATTATTTTAAGTATATACAATGGTCCCTATGGATTCCCAAACATGTCTCCAAGTGTTTCTCATTATGATATAATGTCCATAAATTCAACAATATGTCATCCACAAACACCACCCTGAAAGAATCCACATACCTCTGAAATAATTAATTCATCAAATCCAAAAAGATTGTTTGTGAATTAATATAACCTAATGAAAATACCAAATTATAAGAGTTTCTATATCTTCTTATGAAAGAATTACATAGAATATCCATCTTCTGAAACCCCAAATGGTGATATCCTGAGCATAAGTCAATCTTAGATAACCAATGTCATCCCCTGAATTGATTGAACTATCCATCAAGGCATGTATATTGACCCTGATTCATTATCACAACCTAGTAAATCATATGATAATATAAACACAATATTAGATTTATATATCCACCCAATCCTTTTACACATATCTATACATGATTTTAAGCATATTTATCTATTAAAATACTAGACAAGGATTATAATGTATATTTTCAAGGAGATTAGGTACATAACTAAACATAATGATTCCAAAATAAAAACAAATATTTATTTAATCTCCACAAATATCTCATAACATCCATATAGCCCTTACATTTTCATAGGATAACTTGGTTATGACATTAATAAAGGGATGATCTAAAAATCCATTTTAGGAAATAAAAGTTAAAATTTACCATGGAACATGGGTTACAGTTAATAACATAATGATATAAAATTGTATTGAAAATGGATAAAAATAATGAATAATAACATGGTATCATATAATCAGTGATTTATAGTAATCTTGTAGCAACATAAAACATTAATTTATCATTTCTAAAGTCTCATTACATAGTGCACAGAATGGGTCAAGGCTCATTTCACATAGAGAAGCACATGTCAAGGATAACCCCCAAGACCGTTGCACATAACATCTAATGAGACTAATCATTTACCATCGTATTGGGGAACTATCTATTATCACCCAACATAACATGATAATGATTATTTTTTCATCCTAAAAAATAAATCATAATAAATCATTCATAAATATAAGTGTTACTCATAGAAAAAACTTGGTATCATAATTAAATCAAAAGGCACACAAATAGATAATATCATATTGGTGTATATGAAAGGAAGAATTTATAATCATATATGTTAAATCATAATGTAATAAATGAATATATCACTATATTGCATCTCAAATTGATGTGAAAATAGTGTTTACAAATCATTAGAAATAAAACATTTTAGAATGGTTTAAAGAAGACATTAATGATTATTTAAAATGGAAAATAAATATTTTATTTTATAAAAGGAAAATATTATAAAGGTGATTTTTCATGATAAAAAGAGATATTTTATAAATATAATGTCTCCTTAATACATATTATAGGGAACACTTGAAAATGGGTATGAATTTGTGAAATTCCCTTAAATGTGTCTTTCTTATGAGGAAGAATTGAGTAGGGAACATTTTTAATACATGAATATCCCATAAAAATAAGGATCAATTGATATTGATACAGTAATTTTGAACATATAATAATAATTATGAAGATTCAAAAAAAATTAAATGTTAATTCCATTGGGGAATGATTAAATAAAGAGTATCATGATGTAATAATGGATGTTCATGTAGAATCCCTTAACTTATTTCTGAATGGATAATGAACATGATATTAATGTCCTAAATAATACAATTAGATTAATTAATTAATAATTAAATAGAAATTTATAAATTTATTTTATTTATTTTATCATTATTAAGAACAATTATGTATTTTTTGATGGGTTAAGAGACTCGATTTAATCATTTAGGAGTGTTGATTTCCTTGGTTTTCAAGATTAGTTTACTTGTATACGTGTGTGTAAAATCATGGATAATGAAGTTAGTTTTCCAAAAATGAACACATATGTTATTAATTAACATATATAATATTAAAATAATATTTTTTCTATAATTAAGGATTATTTATTAGATACATCATTACTGATCATAATTTTGATTAATTTATCGTTTCTATTACAATGAACTCATTTTTTATAAAGTAATATCACATGTTAAAAAGAAAAAATAACATTAATTGTGATCTAATTTTTTTTTTAATAATCTGGTTCAACCATAGAATTTGTCTCATGACCATCCATGAAGATGTAATTGATTGATAAAATAACTTCATCCACGATGTTGGTAGATCAGCACCTCGCAGATGATGTTTGGATTCATAAAATAAAAAGGAAAGGAGAGAAGATTTGATGAATAATTATTCCATAAACATGATAAAACTCTAATATATATAGAATTATTTTGTTTTCATTCCACTTCTAAATGGTTAATTGTGGAGAAGATATGAAAAGTAAGAAACTTGAATAGAAATTGAATGAAAATAGAAGATAGTATTATCTCTGGATTACTTCTTCATGAAAGCATCCTTAAGTGATTGTTTTTACATATTTTTTTAAAAACAATATCTTTTAGATTTGGGGGAGAGTTTATTTAAATGTAATGGAATTATTTTTAATGGTTATTGGCGTTAATGATGTTATGAAAATAGATGTATATGGGTTGTATTTATATTGGAGGAGAGGGGTGTTTTCACATTATTAAATTAAGTCATTTTTTAATTTTTGATCTATAAATTGAATGGTTATAGAATTATCATCAAATATGATATTATAATGAATGAAGGTTTGATATTTTTTGAATAAATTAGTCTTACATCATCTATGACTCAACAGATCATGTAGTTATAATTTATCATAAATAATCATATTTTACTATTGACAAAAAATATAGTAGTTCAAGAAAATATGAAAAATTCACCCTATCTATTTTTTGATGTACATAATTAATAGATGAACTTCATTTTATGAAAATAATTTCCAATATATGATAAATATATATTTATTTAAAAATCATTTACTTGGAGGATACAAATTTTAAAATTAAAAAATATTTTCTAACACTTTGAAAAATTAATTAATGTCTATATTAATTTTCTTATAATATTAAGACATAAAAATATTAATTTCTAATAAATTTTTGAAAATTATGTATTCTTTTAATTTATTAATTAAATGAAAAATTTAATTAAATAATTATGAACTATAAAAATAACAACATATAACTAATAATTTTTTTATTATTTATTTACATATACTATGATATAATTATATCATTTTGTCACATTTAATATAGATAGATTTCATTTATACTTTCCTTGGTGATGTTACTATTTAAACGGATATTTTAAAATTCATTAAGGTCACATTAATATCCCAAATATAAATATAATATTTCATTAGTATCAGTTACTTATCTTTTAGAAATAATTCTTATTTCATAAATTCAAGATTTATAAAGCCTATATTATGTTCTCTTATGTGTTTATATAGTATGAAATAATTATTAGAAGGGGAATTATCTTTATAAATAATTTGGATATCACATTCATCCCCATTATGATATTTCACACTTGAAATTCCTTTTTTAAATTCGAAGTTGAAAAAATGTGAAGGTATTTCTCTTTCCTTGCTTTCTCTAATTCCCATGTTCCCTATTTGTACATATGGTTCTTCCAAAGTACTTTTACAGGGGGTGTATTCTCATTGAATTTAATATTATCTCTATTATTGAAGATCTTCACAGTATTCCCCTCATTAGAATGAATATTCTCCATCTATACCCCCCTCAAAAATCAATTCATGTGAAGGATTCAGTATCTAATTCCTTAATAAGAATACACAAAATACATCATGTACTGGATACCTGGTTGTAGTAAGTGCATGTCTATAGTCCAAACCTTGAATGTGATAAAGGATCTCGAAGTGGATGATTTACATTGCACTTAACATTCCTTTCTTAAAATATCCCAAGATCCTCTCCCGTGGGGATATGTGGAAAAATACCATGTCTTTAACAATTAACTCAATATCTCATTGTAGTTTTTTTGCATGTATATTTTGTCAACATTAGGCTAACTTAATGTGTTTTAGAATAGTTTTCATCTTCTCTAACATTCCCTATTTCAATAAAAGGTCCCCGCATCTTATGCTCACCGTCTTCAACCCATCATGCTAGTGTTATTATCATTTTCCAAAAAAATAACTCATATAGAGCCATATGGATTTTAGAGTGGTAATTATTATTGTAGTAGAATTCACCAAGTTGTAGATGTTGGTCCCATCATCCTTTTAAGTCAATATAATACACTTTCAACATGTCTTCTTTTGTCTTAATAGTTCACTCAGATTTTCCATCAGTTTGTGGATGATTGGCCATACTAAATATCATCTTAGTGCATAGAGAATGTTGGAGGTATTTCCAGAACATTTTGGTGAATATCAGATCCTTGTCGGATATAATATATATTTCTACTGTATGAATCTTTACCACTTCTTTTATTTATATATGTACAAGTTGATCCAATTAGACGTCTTCTCAAATTTTGATAATGTGATCTATCATTGTAAGACGGTCCACAATAACACAAATAGAATTATTTACAGTTAATTTCTTTTGACGTCTAGTGAACAATCCAATGGTGATGTTTTCATATTTCTATGTTGGTATGGGTAATGGTTTCATAATCTCTTTAAACATTTTCATTTTAGTTTTCACTAGCTGACATACAAGGAACATTGATGTATATTTAGTGATCTATTTATCAAATCCCCCCCCCCCAAACATCTACAAGTTATCCTGATACAACCTTGTTCTCATTGGGTGAATTAAAAATTTGGATATATGTGAATCATTCATATGCTATTTATTTTTTATTGGATTGGAAGGAACACATTTTCATTAACCAAATCTTTAGAATCCTTCCTCATCGATTTTGAAATCATAGGATTTATCATTTGAGGTGGGTTCCAAACATTTCTGGATTTGCACATAATATAATGGGGAATCCTTATATTTCCCACAAAGAACATTTGATAAATAATTTGTGAAAGGATTGAAGATTTTATTCCCATAATAATTCACATGTACATCCTTAGTAAGACCAAGATGATTATATCCTTCTCAATTATCATCATTGAGAATGATGATGGATCCTCAATATTTGTTTTTTCTCTGATGGTAGTGGATTGAGAAGTAATAATCTATGATGAGATATAAACATTATCATTTTCCAATATTATGCTCCTTCTGTGTGAATATATATTTTAGACTCTTATGATCAATATATGCCCCACAATTCTCCCCATATAGAAAATGTTGCATGATTTTCAATGTAAATAACACATCATCCAACTCAAGATCATGCATAGAATAGTTTATCTCATTAATTTTCAATTTCATTAAGTTTTAGAATATCACTCTATCATTTTTCATTTGTACATAGCCTAATCATTTCTTTTATGAAACATTTTGTACAGAAAAGGCATTTCCTCTTATCTGGAGTGTGAGTACTGTCATTGTTATAAATCATTTTTTGGGATCCATAATGATTTAAACATATTATAGAGTCTAGAAAAAAATTAAATCATTACATGTCATATTGGTTATTGGGTTTGATAATAATAATAAGTACTTCACTAGTCTTCGTTAATACAAAACTAGAACTAGGAAACTAGAGATCTCTGTTATAGAATTTTTTCCAAGACAATATTTGATTTCATTTTTCCTTGATGCAAATATATATATATATATATATATATTCATTTTTGGGTGATAAGATTCTCCAATAATGATAATTCCTCATTCCAAAACTCACATAAACAGTACTTTTCATTTAGTTTCTCCCATGTCAATATTTTTAGAATAATATTCAATTACTCCTCATGTTCCGCCATGTTCTTGGAGTATATCAAAATATTTTTGATAATAACAACCACATATTTTCAACGTAATCTATACATAATATGTTGATTAAATCCATGAAACTTATAAGAGAATTATTGAGTCCAAAGGGAATCACTATGAACTGATAGTGTTCATACCTCATTCAAAAGGATGTCTTTTTAATATATTTCTACCTCACCTTTAATTATAGATTTCTGAACACAAGGCCCCCCTTAGGGAAATAACTAGCCCAACATAGCTAATCGAAAAAGTCATCTATATATGGTAGTGGATTATTGTTCATTATCATTATATTATTGTGCTAATGACAATCAATTCAATGTCACACTGATCCATAATTCTTCTTGATTTAAAGGACATTCACAACACATAGTGAAGTACTCAATCATATAATACCATTTTCTACATTATCCTACAATATCTACATTGATTATATATTTCTTAATGTTGGACTTTATATAAGGTACATTTCATATAGGTAGCGATCTAGGAACCTGTTCAATTGAGAAACCAAGCTCTCGATTAGGAAGAGGACCAGATAATTATTTATATAACACATTACTGTAATCCCTCATGATGGTCATGTCTTCCAGCATGATAATCTCCTTTGTCTCAATGATTTTGGAATTATATGCTCACTCATAAGGTTGTAATACCCACACTTGAGATGATCATTATAAAGGAGATTAATATTTCTTATTAGAGATATAAATAATAGGAGGATTATTCAATATTTGAACAATGATATCCCTTTCCAGGTAGATCGTGTTTTTTATGAATGAAGATATATAATCCATGCCCAATATTGTATCAAACTCTTACAAAGGAAGTGTGAAGATATTTTCTGGGAGGTTCAGTCTAGAAACTTTAACCGGGGAAGAGTTATGTACAGGGGATGTAATAATTTCCCTATTAGTTGTTCTAACAAATAACTGATCCCCCAAATTTTGTGGTTTTGAATGGATTGTACTACTAAACATGCATGATATTAACTTATGATTATAACCATAATCATATAGTATGTTTTCTTTTATTTAATGAAAAAATGTACCATTCAATACATTGTTTTAGGTCCACAAATCATTTGTAGTGATAGTGTCACGAAACAGCCTGGGTACCCTGGTTAACCGATATTAGAGCAAACACTGACATAGACTGAAGGGCGTTCCCATTCCACACGGGTCAGCGACTATCAACTAGCACCACATAACATGCATGTGGGGAAAAAAATTTCCACCAACAATGCGAAATAAAAGAAACAAGATAACCTGCTTAACAAAATTAATTCCACCGGGAGTACTGTAACATAATACAATGAGGCATCAAAATCCCAAATTACAACAACCCAAGTACTAAAAATGGGAAAACAGCCCCATGGTCCCTAAGGACACAACTCTCCAAGACTAGAGATCAACAACTAGATCCAGCTCAATGAAATCCATTCCCATTTCTCGATCCTGGAAGAAGAAAGCCTACAAAAACCCAAAGGCAAAAATAAGGTATGAGCCTAAGCCCAGTAGGATACAACCAATGATTCCTCAATAGATTCCAAATATAGATTATCCAATGAAAAGATTTCAATTTTCTAATAAATAGGTTTGGCAACTCAAAAAGCATATTTTAACAAAACATGCTTTACATTTTAAAATGATAGAAAAATTACCTTAAGCAATGGATTTAAAAGGATGGAATATTTCTAAAATAATGGATTAATTAAAACAATTATATAAATAGATTATATAAATTCAGAAGGCATGTAAAGAAGTTCAAAAGCATTGACATACATTTATATCTCAAATATAAATAAACTAGTGAGCAACATGGTCATCCGCCAAAAGGTACAATAGTATTAACAAGTTCTGGGATTCATCACTCCCTAAGTGAACTCAGAAAAATGTGTATACACACATCCCAATGACACTGGCCAAAGGAATCTTTTCACCAACCCATCGGGGACGTGTCCTACCATAAGTATTTTTTACAACGTTGACGTAGCGAAGAGTGTATCCAAATAACTCACTAACTACCTAAGGCTTTCATGTGCTCTTTTACGATGGGAAAAATATTTTAAGAATTCTTAAAATAAGATCAATCCCATTATTCAATTAAAAGAGTGCCAGTTTCATTCAATTTTATACCAAAACATGTTTTATTCAAAACTTGCCTTTTTAACATGATAAAACCAATGGGTTTCTATCAAATCATTTTAAGCCATTTTCACCAGTTTGAAATCCATTCAAAATCAATTCCATCATAAAACAGTTTATTTACACAATTAAATTCATCTATTTAATTGAAATATTTTCCATCAAATCCTCAATTTAAATGAAATAATTTCAAATTTCAAATTTCCATAAACACACCCAATTCAATAGAACTGGGGTTTTCCAAATTTCCATCTGAAAACCATTTCAAATATCACAATTTAATGGAATCATGTTTTTATCAATTTAATTGAATGAAAATTTGTGAAATTGAATTTAAATCATCAATTGAAATAAATCATGAAAATGTGATGATAATAAATTTGGTGGGTCAGGACGGAACCATCTACATACATTGTTTTAATGAAAACAACAATGGTCGAAGAACGCTCATGAAACCCAGGTCAATTCTCAAAAAAACCGTTGTAGATCACTTCTCCTAGCTTGATCAAGACCAAATCACATCATATATAGAATCCACACACATAGACCTACCCATAATAGGTGTAGATCTAAGAAACTGAGAGAAGAGGGGATGTAGATCTAAGTAGATTTAAGAAACCAATCAAGAACGATGACGAACGATCACATATCTCAAGAATCCATCTTAGATTCACCAAGAGAAGACGTTGGATCACCTTTGGAATGATGGAAGAACCTTCTCTGACCTTAGGAGAAGAAAAATCCCAAGTTAGGGCTGCATATGAGAAAAAATTAGGAACTTAGAGGAAAAATGAGTGAGATCCATAATTTAAGGATCTCATTTAATTGCCTACATAGTTAGTTCGCATGGTTTGACAAACCGTTCACTAGCTGTGCGGTAGCTACTATCTCGCCAGACTCTGCATGAAATGTTTGGCAGCAGGGTTAGACAAAACCTGCGCCACCTATGGAAAACATACTGCCTGCAAGACCAACTACAAACAGTTTGACTGCATGGTTCAGAAAACCCATGCGTCGCCCGTGTGACTTCCACATTGCCTCAAAACATCATTTATAGTTCTCCCGACTCTCCAATTCATCACTAGTCGAATATGGAGGTTCTTAGAAACATCAAAAGAACCTGTAAATGTAATGTGATGTTACAACCTCCCCAACATAAGATCTTTTTGTCCCTAGAATTCCTATAATGAAACCTCCACATCAAAAACATGGGGCCACTACTCTATCATTAGTGTCTCCCTTTCCCAAATCTCATGAAGATCAGAATCATGATGCCATAGTACACGGACCAGAGGTATCATATTCCCACAAAGTACCTTGGTTTCAGAATCAATAACCCTGATTGGTCGTTCAGTCATAGATAAATATAGTTCATTATCAAAATCACTCCAGCTCAAGATATGAGATAGATCAGAGAGATACTTTCACAGCTATGATACATGGAACACGTTATGTATCAATGTCATCATTGGTGGTAGAGCTAGATGGTAAGAAATTTTCCTACAAGACCATCATCCTCGAAAGGTCCCACAAAACGATGAGAAATATTCCCTTGCCTCCAAATCCATTGATGACCTAATAAGGGTGAAACATTCAAGAACACCAGGTCACCATGTTAGAACTCTAATGGTCTACGGTGAGGATCAACATAAGACTTGTACTGATTCTGTGCTGTCAACATTCTCTAAGGAATAAACTTGATCTTACCTGTCATCTCTTGGACAAAACATGATCCTACCAAGGAACTTTCACCAATCGCTGACCAACATAATAGAGATTTACAAGGATGACCATAAAATGCCTCAAAAGGAGCCATTTTGATCGTATACTGATAACTGTTGTTATAAGACAACTCAACTAGCCCCAGATGATCATCCCAAAAACCACCAATGTTGTGAACACATGCTCGGAGCATATCCTCAATGATCTGAATAGCTCTCTATGTCTGTCCATCTAACTATGGATGGTATGTCGTGCCTAAATAGACAAAAGATCCTAGTCCCTCCTGAAGGCCTTTCCAAAAGTGAGAATTGAACCACAGATCCCTATTAGAGACTATAGCAGATGGAACTCAATGCAAACGAACAATTTATTTCACAAAGATATTTCCAAACATCTCAACTTTGGATGTATCCTGAAAAGGTATAATTTGAGCCTACTTGGTTGGCATGTCTATCACATCCCATATCGGATTCTTCTTCCTCTAGGTTTGAGGTAACCCACCCACAATGTACATAGAGATTTCATCCCACTTCCATGTTGGGACTGTATGTGGTTGAAGAAAACCCAAAGGTTTTTGGTGCTCGACATTTACCTTCAGGCATGTATAGCAATGAGATACAAACTCAGCAATGTCTCATCTCATACCTGGCCACCAGAACTACCACCGCATTTCATAGAACATTTTTGCGGTTCCTGGGTGCACATCCCACTAAGGGTTATGGAAATCCCCCATAACATCCTTCCTTACCAATAACGGGACAACATAACAATTTCAATAACACAGAACACCCTCTTTTGAGAATGTCTACTGGGTTTTAGTCTCCCTACCATAAAGAGAGTCCCTAATGATATGGAATTCATCATCCAGTTGCTGTTTCTGAAGAATTAACTTGAGAAGAGAATATGTCAATTGGACACTGGATAATGAAACTTCCTTCCCCTTCAACTAAATTCCAATATGCAACAGAGCAAACAGTGCCATTAAACTCCACTCTTCTGAAGATTCTTTCACATATTGTGATGGATATTTTCTGTCTAATGCATCTTCAACAACATTCTCTTTCCCCGGGGGTATAGGTAATGTCAAATTTGAAAGATTGAAGGTACTCCACCCAACGCCTTTGGTGGAGATTCAAATATTTTTGAGAGAAGATATAACTCATGCTCTTATGGTCTGAATACACATTGAACCTTTCTCCATAAAGGTAATATCTCCAACACATATGTGCATGCATTACATCTGCAAGTTTAAGGTCATGGGTAGGATAGTTCTCCCCCTAAGGCTAAAGCTAACGAGTCCCATAAGAAACAACATGATTACCCTGCATGAGGACACATCCCAAACCTAAACCCGATGCATCACAGAAGACCATATAACCTATACCAGCATCAGGAAGAGTTAACACCGGCGCCATAGTCAAAATATGCTTTAGATCAACAAAATAACTCTGACATTTATCATTACTGGAAAACATCACTCTCTTTTGAGTCAGAGCAGTCATTAAAGATGCTAACATTGAGATGTCTTTAACAAATCAGTGATAATATCCTAATAAGCCCAAGAAGCTTCGAATCTCGAAAACATTTTGTTGTTGTTCCCAAGTCATAACACCCTTTACCTTCACAGAATCAACTGATATTCCTTGTTCTGACACAACATGTCCCATGAAATTCACTTCCCGAATCTATAAATCTCACTTTCAAAGCGTGACATAAAGTAGGGGATTCCATAGAAGACTCAGAACTATTCTCAGATGATGCAAATGATCCTCCTCAGGTTTGGTGTAGACAAGAATATCATCAATGAAGAATACCACAAATGTATCTAGATACTCATAGAATACCCAGTTCATCAAAGCCATGAAAACTGCAGGAGCATTTGTTAGGCTGAAGGGCATAACAAGGTACTCATAATGGCCATACCTACTCCAAAAAGCAGTATTATGAATATCAGATTCTTTTATCCTCAACAGATGATAACCTGATCGAAGATCAATTTTTTAAATCCACTTAGCCACTTTCAATTTATCAAAAAAATCATCAATTGAAGGTAAAATATATTTTTTCTTTATCGTTACTCGATTGAGCTTTCGATAATCAACTCATAAGCGAAGAGAACCATCAGCCTTCTTGGTGAAGAGAACTGGTGATGCCCAAGGTGACAAACTCGGGCATATAAATCCTTTCTCAAGAAGATCATATAACTGAGACTTTAGTTATTTTAGTTCTAGTGGAGTCATTCTAAAAGATAAAATAGAAACCAGTTGAGTACAAGTCATTAAGTCAATAGAAAAAACCAACCACCCTTACTGGTGCAAAATCAGAGAAGTCAGAAGGGTTCACGTCGGGAAACACAGCAATGACTGGAGGAAAATCAGCACATATTGAATCTCTCTCTAAATCAACAGAAAACACCGATAAAACATTCCCCAACCCTGGATAAGTGAGTCCAGCTCTGCATGTCCTTGGGTCCCATTCTCCTTGAAAAACAAGAGGCACACCACTTGGTGTAGTAAGATATACCCGTCGAAGAAAAAAATCAATCCAGGATTTATTGGTAATGTGCCAATCCATCCCAAAAATTAAGTCAAAATATTTCATGTCGAGAACAAAAAAACTCATAGAATTATCAACATTTGAGAGAGAGAAGACACAAGCCAACTATAGAGACCCTTCTCTCTCATTGTACCAAGGGGCGTTGTAATATCCATCGCACATGATAACAGATCCATAGATAGATTAAGAAGATTAACAATATCTGTTCAAATAAAAGTGTGAGATGAACCCGTATCAGAAAGAGTTTCCACTAAAGATGAGTATATAGTAATTGTACCTCTCACAGATGCAGGACCTATATCATCTACCTCTGGCAACTCTTCCACTATGTGAAGAATCTTTGTTCCAGATGCCTGTGGCTGGTACCCTTTTTCACGTGAAGCATTTGATTGCCCCGCAGTTTCTGGAGGTGCTGATGATCACGTTCCACTATATAGAGTAGAGAAGGGATGGTAGAATCACTGTAAGTGACCTAAACGTTTTCAGGATCTATAGTTCTTGGGTGCCTTAGTTCAAATCCTCATAGAATGTCCTGGCTTTCCACACTGATAGCAAGTCAATTAAGCCCCTCCTATTTCTACTGGAGGTTTCTAATAACTTTTTTGTTGATAACTGAAATAAGAAGCACCACGCATCTGTTTTCCATTAATGGAACAAACATACCCATTAGGAGGGAAAAGTACCTCCTTCTTCCCTGACTTCCCTGATAGGTCCATCTCAACCATCATGGCAATATCCAGCACATCAGCATTAATGGGTAGCTTCATTAACAAAACCTAATAACAGATATCTGAATGAAGTCCGAAATAGACTCTCTGATCCATCAACTTCTCATTAGATACAATCTCAGGAGAAAACTGTACCAACTCAGAAAAGGGATTTGAGTACTCAGTCACAGATTTGATGGCCTGGTCAAGCTTGAAAAACTCCACAACCTTGGCCAACCTTATTGATTCTGGATTGAACTGGTATGTGAAATGATCCCTAAAGTCTTTCCACTCCAAACCCTCAGGTTTCCCAGTTGTCACCATCATGTCCCACCATCTCTTATTTGTTCCCTCTAGAACAAAGGTGGAACACTTCACCTTAATCACATCAGGTGTCTCCAAGAACCCAAAGCGACATTAATTCTTACTCAACCATTCCTTAGCATGTTGTGTGTCAGTGGAGCCTTTGAAAACCGGTGGCTTCTGGCATAGGATCTCTTGAGAACAACATTGGAGAATATCACCATGAGGATCTGTAGCTGGAGTCTGAACATGAACTGGTGGTTTCGCTTGTCATAGATTTTGGACAGTGCGAACAATCACCTCCACCATACATGGATCCACAATAGGACTCGCTTGCTGAGATTCATCAGCAACTTCATTGTGGATCATATTTTCACATCTTCTCGGAGGCATGTTTCTACAGAACATAAAAAACATTTGATTAACACTAAAACAGAGTTATAAGAAAAAATATTCTTACTAAAAGTGATTACCAAGATTTGGATTCCACTCTATCCAAATCAAAATAGGGAAAATACTATAATTAATCCACAAGCCGTATTCCCCTAACCAACCCTTTTTAGATATGGATCACTATGGTGAGAGCTGTCTAGGAACTCAATCACAATGACCTCCTAAGTCCTAACATGTATAATCAAATGCATATTGTCCTCAAGGCAAGAGGTTGAATACTTCCTTTGATACAATTTTTTCATGAACCAGCCCAGATATCCTGGTAACCCGATAACAGAGTCGGCTCTGACATAGCCCGATGGGCATTACCAATCCACAAGAGTCGGTGACTAGCACATGGCATCACATAACATGCAAGTGGGAACGATTTTTTTCACCGATAATGCGGAAGAAAAGAAACACGAATTATGTATAAACAAAAGAAACTCCAACGGGAGTAATATAACAGAATTAATAGAGGCATAAAAAGCCAAAATTACTACAACCCAATTATTAAAAATGGGAAAACAGCTTGAAGGTCCCTAAGGACACAACTCTCCAATACTAGAGATCAAAAACTAGATCCACCTCAAAGAGATCCCTTCCCTTTGCTCGATCCTGGATAAAAAAGCCTACAAAATCAAAAAGGCAAATATAAGGTGCGAGCCTAGGCCCAGTATGATACCACCAAATATTCTGTAACAGATTCCAAATATATATTATCCAATGAAAAGATTTGAATTTTCAAATAAATATGTTTCGCAAATGAAAAAGAATATTTTAAAGAAACATGATTGACAGTTTCAAATGATGGAAAAATTAATTTATTCAAAGGCTTTATGAGTATGGAATATTTCTAAAATAATGTATTAAGTAAAAAATTAATATAAAACAGTTTATATAAATTTAGAAGGCATGTAAAGTAGTTCAAAAGCATTGGAATACATTTATACCTCAAATATAAATGAACAATCCAGCAACATGGTCATCTACCAAAAGGTTTGATAGTATTAACAAGTTATGTGATTCCCCACTCTATAAGTGCACTCAGAAAAATGTGTATACACATGTCCCTATGACACTAGAGAAAGAAGACTCATCACCAACCCATTGGTGATGTGACCTTCCACAAGTATGTTTTAGAGCAATGAAGTAGCATAGAGTGTATCCAAATAACTCACTAACAAGCTAAGGCATGCATGTGCTCTTATACAATGTGCGAACAATTTTAAGAATTCTTAAAATACAATCAATCACATTCTTCTATTTCAAAATTTTCCAATTTCATTCCATTTATAACCAAAACATGTTTTATTCAAAACATGTATTTTTCACATGATAAAACCAATGGGTTTCTATCAAATCATTTTAATCCATTTTCAACAGTTTTAAATCCATTCAAAAACAATTCTATCATCACACAAATTATTTCCACAATTTAATTGAAATATTTTCCCACAAATCCACAATTTAAATTACACAACTTAAATCAGAAAATTTCCATAAAAACTCCTGATTCAATAGAATTGGGGTGTTCCAAATTTCCATGCCAAAACCATTTCAAATATCTCAATTCACATGAATCGTGTTTTTATCAATTTAATTGAAATAAAATTTTAAAAATTGAATAGAAATAAATAATTGAAATAAATGAAGAAAATATATTGATAATCAATTTGGTAGGTCAGGACGAAACCACCTACTTAAATAGTTTTGACAAAAACCACAACGGTTGAAGAACGGTCAAGAATCCCGTGTCGATTCTCCAAAAACCCACCTTAGATCTCTTATCCTAGAATGATCAAGACCAAATCTAATCATATATGGAATCCACACACTTATATCTACCCAATATGGGTGTAGATCTATGAAATTGAATGAAGAGGAGAATTAGATCTATGTTGATCTACAAAACCGATCAAGAACGATGAAGAACGATCACATACCTCAAGAATATGGCTTCGATTCACCAAAAGAAGAATTTGGATCACCATCGGAATGATGGGAGAATTTTATATGAACATAGGAGTAGAACAATCAGTAGTTAGGGATGCTTAGGAAGAAAAAAAGGCACCTAGAGGAAAAACGAGTGAGATCCACAATTTAAGGATCTCATTTAAGAGCTCGCATGGTTAGTTCGCACAGTTTGACAAATTGTTCGCTAGCTATGTGGTAGCTACTGCCTCGGCTGACACTCCATGCATGGTTTGGACACATGGTTAGACAGACCATGAACCGCCCATGTAGAAGCTACTGCCTCTATGACCAACTACACATGGTTTGGAAGCACTATTCAGATAAACTATGTGTCTCCCATGTGACATCCCCTTTGCCTCAAAAAATAATTTAAAGTTCTCCCGACTCTCCCATTCGTCACTACTCCAAAAGAGAGGTACATAGAAACATAAAAATTACCTGAAAACGTAATGTGATGTTATATATAGGTTATTCATTTACTTTTTTCCTTGGAGGTTGTTGATGATTGCCTATAACAACCCTTAGCTTAGGGAATTTGTTCAAAAAATATCCATGTGTCTTGTTGTTGAACCTCTTCAATACATATTGATCATGGATATGAACCATCCATTATTCTGCGATATTTGTGGGATTATTCATATACATTCACCAGTTCATACCTATATTCAACATTCTTATACATTTTTGGAATTTCCTAGTTCCATTCAGATAGTTCCTAGGATTCTCTATCAAACTGTTTTTAAATGTTAAATATTAGATCTTTTTTACATCATGGTATTTATTATCTGACAAACCATTTTTAGAATCTATATTTCACACTTTTTGTTGGGACCACAAGTCCATTGAATGTCTATAATATTTATTTTTACCATGAGATAACAAAATAAAATATCCTCATTACTGTTGACGTGTCGAATCATTGATGTTTATTATAGACTCATATTTAATCCACTAAAGAATTTATCCACCATTCTTTTGGAGTTCAGGAAAATGATGGAGGCTTATCATTAATGTTAGGTAACATTTTATTTATAATCCATGTAAGACTCATCTTCCTTAAACATTAGTCAGATGAACTCTCTTTCCATCTTTATATGAATGGTTCTAGAAAAATATATAATGGAAAAAAATTTATAATTTCTCACAATCAATGGAATGAATTTCATCCTTACAGTTTTTTATTTTTTATTAGTCTCCATAATTGATAACCTTCCCAATCCAAACGATATAATTCCATATCAAAATTACCTTCCTTTAAGAACAAGTGGACATAGAAGATATTTTCAATGGAGTAAATCCACTATTCCACAAGGATGGGATCAGAAGATCTACAAAACATGGGAGGACTATTCCACATGTTTTATGTAATTTAATATATCATTACCTTATGAGAAAGTGGGTGTTTTAAATGATTTATGTTATTATTCAGAATTTGTGCTAGTTGAGAAAGAACTATCATGATGTATTAGGCACCAGCTTCTATCATATTAGGAATATTAATGGTTAGATAATCTCATTTCCCATCACATTGAATGTTTGAATATGTTCTTCAATTTCATTTCATTAACTATAAAAAATAAAATGAAAATAGGGTGCTTGAATAAATAACTAATAAGTATAAAAAGGATAATTTAAATATAAAGGGATAAAATATTAATTAAAATGTATATCATAACTTTTGATTCCATATGATTCAATATTGGTTATCCATGAATGTTATCCTATCATATATCTATCTAGTTATTTCCATTGTAACGTTAATAATTGTTTGAAAGAATCTTATGAATTTACTAAAGCATATCCCCCAGGAGTGTTATCCCAGTGCGTAGTAGGGCCCGTTGTCATATACCAAGTTACACCTAGTCATGCACGAAATGTCATGCCAGAGTTGTTACTACAAGGTATATCTATACCAAAAACACATACATTTGTTGTATCCTGACATGGTAGTATTTTCATGATAAAAAAGCATATTTAATACTGATCAAAATTTATACTTGTTTTCTCATACATTTTATTGTCCCTAGGGTATATACTAAAGTACTCTATTTTGAGTATTCAAAAATAACTACACATATTATCTGATATAGACTACAGCTACATTAGTCTTTTACACATAACATTACATGATTATAAGAATAATTACTTATCAAATTACAATATAAGTATTATAATGTCTATTTTCAAGTATATTAGGTACATAATTGAACATCGTGATTTTAAAATATGATCATCTTTTACATAATCGTCATAAAGAGATCCTAACATCCTTTGGTCCCTTGCATAAATATCATATAACATGGCGATAACATGAACAATGGGATGATATAGAAATCCCATTAAAGAAGTAACATTTATAATAATTCCAAGCACATGGTTTAGAAGGCACAACATAAATATATAATAATGTATAGAACATGGTTAAACATAGGGAGTCATAACATGGGATCTTATAATAATGGATTGATAGTAATGTGTTATTGAAATTAGAAATGAAATAATCATGATTAATGGCTCATTTAAAATTGAATGCCATGTGTCAAAGATCATTTCACATAGAGGGGAGGAGTCACGGCTCGTTGAACATACATGACCTTGAGTAAAATCTAACCAAAAATACCATTGGACATTATGTGTCATGATTGAAAACATCATCCAATGAATTGTAGGTCTATTTGAGAACATCCATCACAACTTTTTCATGAATATGTTTTCTACATAAATAATCATGCATAAGAAATCAAAAATAATTTTACGGGATGCCCACAGAAATAATTTGGTATCATAGTTATATCAAAAGGAATATAAATAGAGAATATTATAGTGTTGTATAAGAATTCATGGATTTTAATTATACATGTAAATTAACTAGGTAATATATAAATATATTACGATATCTTACATCAAACATAAATTCTATTAGTGTTTATGAATCATAATAAATAAAACATTTTAGTACTTTACAGAAAACATACAAGATTGTTTAAAATGCAAAAGGCATAAATTTTTGTATAAAACTATTATTGAATATTTTTATTTTATCAAGATAAAAAATATTTATTATTTAAAAATAATGGATGCATAAGAAATATTATGGAAAACATTTGAAAATGAGGAAAAATTTGGGAAGTTCACTTAAATCGTGCTTTCTTATCAAGATGAAATGTGTAGGAATTCTTCTGAAAATATGTATATCCATGAAAAAGAAGGATGAATGGATATTAATATATTATTTTTTAACGTATACACAATATATATAATATTAAAATAAAATTAAAATGGTATTCTATTTGGGTATGAAGAAATAATGAGTATCCTAAATGAATGATGGATGTTTGAGTATAATTCCTAACCTTATGTCGAAAGTGAATCTAAAAATGATCATAATTTTTTGAATGATCTTATTATATTCATTAATTAAAAATTATATAACCATTTATAATTTTATTTTATTTATCATAAATTCATTTTGTTCATTTATGGCCCTTTTTATGGGTTAAGAGATTCATTTTCATCATTTGGGAGCATCAATTATGATGGTTTTCATGATCAGATTACTCGTATAAGTGTATGGAAAATCATATTGAATGAGGATAGATAACAAAAAATTATGTTATGTGTTATTAATAAAATAATACCGTTTTAAAATATCAGTTATTTAAAGTAGTGTGGATGTTGCGTAAGATATATGATTAGTGATAATCATTTAAATTAATTTAGATTTTTTATCACAATGATCTCAATCTGTATTATAAATTAATATCATGTGTGAAAAATGACTCTAGAACACTAAAAATATATATAATACATATATTAAAATCTTGTTCAACAATAATATTTATATCAAGAATATCCCAGAAGATGGAATAAAATGATGAAATAACGTAATCCATAAAGGTGGTAGATGGACATCTCACATACGTTTTTTTGATTCATTAAATAATTGAGATTGGATATGGGATTTGAAGACGAATTATTCCATAAACATGATAAAAATAAATTATATATAGTATAAGGGTGTTTTAATTCCACATGGATAAGATATTGTTAGGAGTGGACAAAAAAGCGAGGAAATAGAGATGAAATAAAAAGAAAACAGAATATGGTTTTACCTCTTGATTTCTTCTTCTTCAGAGACACGTTCGGGGATGTGTTTTGTGCTTTTGTTAAGGAAAAAATATCATGTACATGGGGGAGAAAATTGGGAAGATTATTGGATAGAATTTGAAAAAGGAATAAGTCTTGAGAGTTGTGAAGAAAAAGGGACGCGAGGGATGATATATATAGTTGAAGAGAGTGTTGTTTTCCCTTTATTTAAGTCATGAGTCTTTTAATTTTGGCACAATAATATGAATAGTTAGATAATTAACATAAATTATGATAAAATAATTAATGATGGTTTAAAAGTTTAGGTCTATATTAGGATAACATCATCTATGTGTCTAAAAAACATGTATTTAGTATTTATAGTAAAATTTCATATTTTACAATTAACCAAAAATTCATGTATTTTAGGAAAATTTGAAAAACTCATCCTATAAATTTGATTATGTGTATAATTATAAAATGTAATATATTAATTAAACTAGTTTTCTAATGATGTGAAATAAAATTTTCAATTTAAATCTCCATTTACATGTAAAATAAAAAACATTAAATCATATTTTCTTTTTTAAGACATTGTAAAACATAAAAAGGCCTATTAATTTGATCATATAATATTAATAAAAAAATTATTAATTCTTGAATACATTTTATGAAAATACATTTTGATTTATCTTATCTAATTAATCAAATTAATTAATTAAATATTGATGACCTACAAAAATAACAACACTTAAATAATTATTTTAAAAATATTTATTAACTTATATTATGATATAATTATATCAAATTTTCAATTATAAGATGGGTAAATTTTAGTTATACTTATTTTGGTGAGGTTACTATTCAATTAGACTGTATACTATTCATATAGGACTCATTAATATTCAAATTATTGAGTAAATATTTTATCAGTATTGGTTCCATAACACCTAGAAACAGATCTTATTTAATTAACTCATAATTTATTAATAATTTATTGTGTTATCTTATGTGTTTATACTATATGAAATAATTATAATAAGTGAATTGTTTTATATAAAATTGGTTCATATCATGTAACTTATTCCTTTTTCACAAATTGGACCAATAATGCTCTATGATGAGTTCTTGGTCATATGAAAAATTTTCATTCAATCTCTTTGAAAAACACTTTAAATTCCCATAATTCTATCTGTTACATATAATATGGAATAAAGAAAATACGAATGGTCCCCTAATGGGGATCATTTTTTAACACCACTTCTTTAATAGTTGTTAACCCTAACAAATTTTTGGGAATAGTGTCTAAGAACAGATCCAAAACTGATGGGAAACTAAAATCATTGATCACTTCCATCAATTCTAATGAAAATTCAATCATCTAGTATGAGATCATTCCATGTTTTGGTGCCAACATGTCAATTTCACATGACTTTACATTCTTCTCTACTTAAAAACGTTTCTCCACGACATATTCAAGTGTAAAACTGAAAATTTTGGTATATCAGTAAATAAGAGATCATAAATTGTCAACCAATCACTACCCAGAATTATATAATATATATACATTACTAACACATAAAAATCCCATTGAAGTTCAACTCCAGGAATAGTTATATGTCACTCTCTACACACAAAGGCATCACATTATCATTGACAATGAAGATCTTGATGTTTTAACACATAAAGAATCATCTCAACTTTTAAACAGATAATATCATCAAACATAGAAGTAATGAGATATTTTGATACCCCATCTCGAAAAAATCTAGTATAAGGGAGGAATTCAAATGAATCACACCTCTCACATTCACTGTACAAAATGATCAACCATAAGAACCTATTCTAACCTATATGTTGTCTTCATATCCTCACATTTTTCATTAATGACTTTTTGATATTTTCCTTATTGATGAGTCATGATATTTCTAGAATCACCATGGATAGCTCTTGTCTAAAGTGGAGAATAATTTTTCTAACATCATCGATTTGTAGAAGAAGATGACTAAGATACCTAATATGAATCTTGAAAACCTGATCTTGAATAACTATGACAATAGCACTAAAGATTCCCCAAATTATTAATATTATGGAATTCCCAATGTGGTGTCAGACCTTAACACTTCATTTTCTTGAATGAATAACATTGAAATGATCTCAACTATATCTTTGGTTTTGTTGGAAGATTAACTTATCCATCCATTGGATTCTATGCGATACTCCCACTGTGGAAATATGTGTCCTTCTTCCACATTCTCTTTGAAGTATAGTTCCCATTATTTCCTAAGGTTATCAACATAATTAATTATCCCATATCTCCTGATATATCTCATTTATCAATTGTCACTTTATTAATGATCTATGTATAATCTGCAATAGAGAGCACAAATATCATTGATATAATCTCCTACCCTGGCCTCAGTTTAATGAAGAAAGCCTTCAAGGATTCAATAACAAGAACATAGGGTGCAATGAATAATAAATTCATGAATGTAGATTTAAATTCCATGATTGAATGGTTATACTTATTCATCTAATGAAGTCCCCCAATATTTGATTTTTAAATTTTAGAGGATATAATTTTTTTCAAATAATTCTTCAAATTACTCCCATCAAAGGTTGTGGGATAATTTAACCTTAACAACTTAGTCCCAACATTGGCATGTAATATCATCCATCATATAAGTCACCAACATGAGAGTAAACCCTACTTTTGTTATAATGAAATTAATGATATGATTCATCCTATTAATCCAGAATCCCTCCTTTTCAGGTTCCAAATACACTAAATTATTGGTGGATTCAACTTATATAATTGGATAAAATTATCCAACTCTTTTTCTTCATACACCCTATTCCAACTCTACATAGACTTAAATTATTGGTCAATACTCTGAACCATCTATTGGATCACTAGTTGATCATGTATAACCAAATTCTCATAATCATCTTCTTTTTTGTTTCAATGATTCCCACTAGGTGCCATTTTCTTGAATCACAATAAACACCATAATCGTAAATCTCTATTAAAAAAATTCCAAACATATTCAAATTATAACACATCAATATATCTCAATAATTCATTTCAAAATGAACCATTTAACATGTTCAAATGTTTTTTGAACAATTATACATTCTTTTGAAAACCAAACCATTTTCAAAATTACCACTTCATGCCTTTAAAAATATATCTTTTGAAAACAACATTAACAACTTCAAAATTTATGTACTATTTTCATCGGAATCTGGGTTCTAGTTAGAAATCTCTATTTCCAAATAGTTTCGCACAAATTTTTTTATGGAATCAAAAACACCCAATGGTTCAATATCTGACGGGACATTAATTACAAAGGTATATTTTCATTAGAATTATTGACCTACGATACTTAAATACCCACATCTATCTGGGGGATGGGAAGTAGGTATCATCACATCCTTTTGGGGGAATTATTTCCTACAATGATACTCACTTTTTGATTTATGAATATTTCATGAATCCATATTAATTTACCATGTGTAATGTATGTTGACCATAAAAGTTTCTATCAAATATTAGGATTAGTGAAATTCAAAATCATCTTTATGTGTTTGAAGTACTTCATCAAGGTTGATATATGTACATTTAATAGGTTCCCATACAATGTAATCCTCATATATACTATAGAGACGTTATTTGGTCATTATTACAACAATACTAGTTGTTAAGCCACTTGGTGGGGCACTCTAGAATTTATGGTCAACCATGTGGTCAAAAGTCACTTTGGAGTTTATTATAGTTTAGGTAGATGGAATTTGTTTTGATGTTGTGATCAAATCCTTATGTGGGATTCATATGTATCCTTTTTAATGTAATTAGAATCCATGTAGTTTAGTGCCTATTAATGGGGGAACATTTTACCATTTAATGTCGTGTGATAAGGGCCCAACCGTACAGTTTAATCTCATGTGGTATTAATATCTAGGAGAAAGGTGAATAGTTAATTCATCAGGTGGGACTTATTCTTAAGTATCCCCAGGAACATTTAAGAAATATGATATCCAAATATGAATTGGACCTTATTGGGGATTTGATCCAAAGAGAACATGGTTTATTTGTAATGTTGGGTTTGAACCCCATGGAGGCTTCCTATATATCTCATTTTGGTGGGAATAACCACACATGTAGTTCGAAGAAGCTTAATGGGACAGATCATACCTTGTAATGTCATGCGACAATGACCGAACCATATAGTTTAATTTCTTTTGTTATGGAATTCTAGGAATATGGTGCGTAGTCAAATCGCGGTGTGTGACTTAGGCCTAAGAATACCAAGGAACATGGAAGGAATATAACTTCCAAAGATAAATTAGACCCTGATGCAGATATTATCTAAAGAGTGCATGAATGATATGGAGTGTAGTGTTTGAACCTCAGGGAGGCTTCCTACATATCCCATTTGAATGGGAATCAATGCCTATATAGTTTGGCATCTCTCACAGGGGAGTATGACCCTCTGAGTGAAATAGATTGGGGATTACTCATAAATAGGATGAACTTGTAAAAGGATCTATGAGATATGACTTAAATAAAGGAGATTTAAGGTGATTTAATTCGCGCCTTATTCCTACAGAGCATATAAAAATTAATGGAGTTAGGGTAGAAAACCTAAGGAGGATGTTTGGTGATCTCTTACGCTAGATGAAGGATTATTTTGTATCCCTGTTATGGTGAGAATTATTGTTCTTGTAGTTAAATATTTCAGGTTTCTTTTTTGGATACTGATACCATTGAATACCTATAATCCCAAATTATTCATGTTTAGAGTTACAAATCATAAGATGTAAAATATTTAGAAACCCACACATGTTCTCCTCTGATGATGGAAGAGGCTAGAACAATGACAAAAGAGGTTGTGGCTATGGTACTTCCCTATATTATCAATATAGTGGACGAGGTTCCAATATAAATATTAGATGAGGGTAAAGAGTGTAGAATTGAGATATATTTTAACATCCTTCATGAATGATTAGGGGCATACACAAGAATGGATTCTCTAAAATTAGTCCTGTAGTGGGGAGGGAAAGTCTTAATTTTCAAAATGGAAGAGAACGTGTGAACCGTACCCTCCCTACTAGAGACCAGAGGCTCTAGGTCATAGAGATGAAAATTGGAGGATAAATTCATATCCCTAGAGTCTAATAATAGTAAATCCACAACACATTACCTGTGATAATGTTCTATGAGACCATAGATATAAAAATATATGGAAAAACCTAGAACCCATACCCTATGGTTGCACAATGTTGGAAACCCTATGGCCAAATGTATCCAAATAAAAATGGGAGACACACAGATGTGACTTTCCGTAGTATTTCATAAATCAAGATGACGTGGTGTAAGTTTCAACATAATCCCTTACATCCATGGGAGACAATGAATAAGATTATATGCCATGAGTGACATTAATGGAAGCTTCATGAAACGATCGAGAAGTATGAAGGGGTGAGGCGAACCAATAAGGGGTGGTAATGTAAGTAGAATATTGGTATGTGGCACTCATGCAAGATTTGGAGAATCAGTTTCATCTTTAGTTAAGTACGCCTCTATTACTAGAATTGGACAACTGAGCTCATGTGGTCATCTGCCTTCCCATATATTCTGAGAAATGAGGAATGCAACTACCTTATTAAGGATCCATAGTCCTGATAGTCTTAATTAATTAGGGGGGTTTAGGAATGAGTCATTTGAGTGTAGTTAATATTTTATGCTTGTAGAACCTAATTCTCAATACACCACATTAATTCCATCTCTTTAGTTGTAATGAAACTACCTTATTGTTTTTGGAAGACTTGGGAGAATCACAAGGGTGATCAGAGAACCAACATGGCTTCATGTAAAATCTTCAATAAAAATGAAGACCCAAAGTTACTATTTATCGGAAAATATGGTACTCTATGAATTAGTTAAATGAGGCCCAAGTGGTGAAAACTCAGAATGTAGGTGGCGCGCAAGTGATTTCATACTGACAGTGTTTTGGGATACCTCGAGAAAAAAAATTGGGCCTTTTGAAATCATGAAATTCTCTAAATTTTCCCTCCTATTTTTTATAGAATTTCAATTTTCACCTTTTCATATATGGGATGGAACCAAGTCTTAACAACCCCCCCCCCTCCTCAAGATTGGACCCGAATAAAAAACTGTGTCTAATGATGAGGTAAAATTGGACGATTAAGGAAACTGGTCCCACAAAATTTGGGTTATCACACAAAATTATGGAACTCAAGTAATATTCATCATCTATATATAAGGTCTTCACATCATAAAAAATAACAAATCATACAAAATACTCAGATCTTCATTCGCAAGTCTAACACACTAACACTTCTTTTTTTCTTATGGATTTCCATGTTTATGTAAGTCAATTAGTGTGATACTTGATCAAACAATATTTAACATCCTAATTTTGTGTCATAGTGTCCCTTGGGCACATTAATTACAATTTCAAATATTCATTAATTTTGATTTTCTTTTAAATGGAACCAACTCTGAAATGAATTTTTTATTTCATTATAGATTCAAATTGATCCTAAAATAATGGAAACTACTGATCAATTGGATTCTAAGTGAAATGAAGACATTTTGAAGATCATATTTGAAACAACAAATTACTACGTTTGAAAATTATTTGAAGAAGTATCTCTATGAATTTCCAAAGAGTAATTATCTATAGTTATATGATAATTTTCATATTCCTAAAGCCATCATACTCGATCTAAAGAGCCATAGCCCAATCCGGTGATTTTATGACTACACAAAAATTTACTATGCCAACATTTCATGTGAGGGAAGATATATAAATGTTGGAATGGAAGAAAAAGCCTTTGTTATGAATCATATCCCTTGTTCTCTTTATTTGAAGTCATACATATTTGAACTGAAGTAACATTTTTATTCGTCCATGTTCTGAGATTCTAAATCAGATCAGTTGATGGGTTGGTGGAAAAGTTGGGATTTTCCCCAAGAGGAGGTGTGAAACCTACCTAGATGTGGGCATAATCAATATGAAAGACATGTGGAATGCATAATGATAATTAAAAAGGATCCAGAATTTTCAAATCTATGACATTGAAGAAAACCTACATATATATGAATTAGGATTTTATACCCCAGCTACTAAGATGATGTATTCCCAAGATGAATTACTACCATCTAACACATGAAAATGTGAAAATCATCTTATATAATGTTTATAATATATAATGATCTCCGATCCTTGGGGATTTTTATGACTAATTCATTTATAAAAAAACATGGAATCATGTTGAAAAGACACTAGTCAGGGAACATGATCTATTGAATATATCTCACATGATCAATACTACAATGCCCAATGCGAGAGGGGATATTTATCCAAATATGTAGATGGAAATATTATAGATGTAAAAAATAGAAATATCCCATCCACACGCATCAAACAATTTTTTCCAAGGTGGAAAAGATATGTTCTCTTAGAACCTTTTAGTCAACACTAGAAAAAATAGTGTTTGAAATGACGGGGTAGGACGTGAAATCCAAAATTCATACCAAGATGCATCTTGTGGGTTTTTTTGGTCATGTGGATCACTGTATATTTATTTCATGTCCGATATTCAAATAGATATTTATATCTAGAAATTTTTTATAAGATCCATGATGGAAGAGAGAGTGATTGGTGGGTTGAATACCCCTATTCAGGAATTGAATCATTGGAGCTTGTTTCATATCAATTGAGGGTAGACACAATTCAGAATTATAGTACCATTCTGTTAATATGTGGGGATGGATAATGAATCAATTCTGAATATATTCTATTCAATGTGGGATCCTGTTATAGAATAGTTTGTTCTGACCATTTGTTCATGATTTCATTGGTATTCCTCCCCATTACATGAAACCACTTGACATTAATACATGTATGAGTATGTTAAAACAATTACACAAATATACAAATTGGAACACCGATATAGGAATATTGATTGATAATAAGACCACAGATTTAGTGATGAGGGAATATATGAAAACATGTAGGGATGGTGTATAGGCCACTTGGAATGATGGTGAAATAATATGTGAGGCATATGACGATTACATATTTTCATTACATTTGAAATGTTTGAAACATATTGTTGTATCTCTTCTAGTGCATGTTAGACAAGAAATGAAACTGATGGTGGCTTGATAGTTGTGGTTGTTGACAATTGAGGTGAGGGAATGGGTAGTGTTTAATCATCCTGTAGTTGATGTAGAGATAATATTGACTATCTGGTAAGTTTACGCAAGGATTAAATCATCTTCTAAATGTGTTCTAAACAATGATATCACTTGGGATAGAGTAATGATATGTATTATGAAAGAATCATCTAAATTGTATGGTTCTTTTTCACCATCATTTTCTGATTCATCATAGTCGGCAGGTGAGGATGATGAGGCTCCAAGTTAAACAATGATACCTCGTGAATGATACAATCACACACCATAATCCAGTGGGAAACAACATCATCACCAACTGAAGTTTAACCTACTCAGTCTAGTCATCATCACCCGGACAAGAGTGGAGTTCCTTTTTATCATCTAGAAATGGTGACGACATGAATTTGGAATCCTATTAGGTATAACGTTATAAGATATTCATCACAACAAACTAGAATTTACTCTGAGTATATACGACCTAAATTGGTTCAAATTGGAAGAATTTTTATTGTGATGTTAATAATGTGTGGGTGCTTTTTTGTGTTAGGCTGCATATTCCAAGATTAAGTGATTTTATATATCCATAAAATATTCATTTTGAGGATAATCAAGATGATGTATGAATTAATCTCTGGGAGCTAAAGATGATTATATTTGAAATTGATAATTCAATCCCCACCATAAAACAAGTGCATGAAATGAATGATTGTTGCACTACTAAAGGGATTGGCCCTTTGTTGAGGAATGGAGTGATTTTGTTGATCCCAAAGATTTATGATTACTTATTCTCATATTCTATTATTAATTTCCCTTTTAATTTAATCCATGAATTACTAATTAGGGGAAATACAATCTTAAATTGAATCTTGTTAAGGGAATATCAAATGATGTTCCATCGCCATGGTATAACCCTGATGGTACAGTGATTGGTGTTGTTGAGACACCACTTAAATAGGGATAGATATCTCCTGGTGATATTCCATAGAAAAAGAGATGATGGGAGGCTTACGATCTCCATTACCAGTTATTGGAGATAAGTATACAAGTCCACATATGATGGTACTGATGAAAAGACACAGAATAAATAACATTTTGGCACAACGATTTATCCACAGCATTAAGTCTTCTTTTTAATATAATTTTTAGCATCATCTAAAGGAAGTATTTAACCATCTTGGAATTTACCGATATTATTATATTTTTTCCCATAGGGAATCTATGAATTAGCCTATGGGGACTATATGGGGTACCTCTGATCTACTGTTGACTCCTACCATTGACGAAGCTCCATTGACTAATGAAGAATCCGGGTAAGAGAAAACACCATCTACTCACGTCACTGCTCATTTCCCTACATCCGTGATAGAGGAGGAGTCTAGTATGTTATATGTTCTTTATGAGAAGATATGTGCAACAAAATATGCCTTAAATTTCTCTAATTTTTTAGGATCATCATATCTAATAGAAAATTCTACGATGACTGATGCTAACCTGGAAACTATCACTATGGAGGATATTCAGGTTCTAAAGTCTTTGTTGGAGGTTCATGAACCAACTGATGAATGTTATCCCATAGGTGTGTCGAACACTTGGTTTTGGATGTCATTGGAGGATATGATATATCATGGATTGTCTTTTGAATAAGTACTATAATGTGTTAATATGCCAAATACTCTAGAACATTTTGATGTTCATTATATAAAACCAAAAATAATTGAGTTTCTTTTTCAGTCCAATATATCCTCTTATGTGAGATTTCCTAACCATAATTGGTTGGAATGTGAAACTATGTCTACTAAAGTAACTACCACGATAGTTCCTGGAATATATGTTGATATTACTATCAATCCCACTACTGAGGAGGAGATTCCTCAGGTGAAACATGAATAAAAAATATTCCCAAGGTTCATCTAGATAATGTTGATCAGGATCAAGAATGTATCCACCAACAAGAGGTGCCAACAAATATAACTGTGGCTTGGAATGTTGGGGAGGAGTCTTCTCAAGCTGATGTCCTGTTTTTATGTAAGGGTTACCAAACATTAGGGTTTTCCTTGTATTTCCATTTTTTTATTCTAACCATGACCAATATTTATAATGTAGTATTATTGGATTCTATTTTTAGATTGGAAGGAGAATATTCTGCATGATCCCAACCAACATCAAGAGGTCATACAACCATTATACCAGAGGGAGTAGAACACGTCACATAATTATGTGCATTAATCCCTGAGTACGTCCCTCATTATGGCAGTGATTCTGAATCAGATCCGGGGTTGTTGAAATCTCTTCTCCTTACACGTCAAAAATATTGGTGGGACATATTGAATCATATCTCTCAAAAAATCCATTGATTAGATTCCTTCACAAATCCCACGACACATTGTTCTATTCATTATGTAAGGATTCAGAGGCATAGATATTCATGTAATCCATAATTTAGTGAATGATACCATTTAGATGAGGGAGAAAGTGAACATGATTTGATAGGACATAATAAAAACCAAATTACTAGTTAACATTGATGATTTTTGAGTAGAAAAATCTCAAGATGAGACCGATCATATTGCAATGTGGGAAATGTTTAGGTAGAATGTTAAAGATTAGGATTTTCATGTTTTTTTTCTGTAGTAATATTTTGACACTACATCAAAGGAACATGAAAAACATCATTACTCGATAGAATAATACTAAAAATGATGGAGTTAGATCTATTGCATACACTATGTAAGTGCTTCAACTGACCAAGTAGATTGAGGCCGATCCACTAATAGATCTTCAATAGGCGGCTAATGGGGATGAGGATGCCATTCAACTAATTAAAATCTATACTGATGACATCTTATTATTTATAACAGATATACAATAATTTTAGGATGTTTTTCTTGGTCTATTTTTTGATTTCTCATAAATTAAAAGAATAATGTTTATAATCAACTCTGTCTTCATCCCTTTTTTTAAATATTAATATTGAAGATGATTTCCATAATAGAAAATTTTCATACTAGATAATCATAATTACAATTATTGTGATGGAATTTTGTCTAATGTTTACCTAATCCAATTGGCCTAGTGAGAACAGTTTAACTATTTCTAGGACTATATGTACAACCCTATAATCATTGTGTCATTTGAGTTATTAACCTAAATTTTTACTAAACCTAATATTTATGGGACTTAGTGGGTGATAAAATGGGTTTTTCTCAAATGTACCTTTTTATGTTTCCAGCGAAACATGTTTTTCCTTTTTAGTTTCTATAACTCGATATGGCATTAACCAAAAAAGTGATGGTCTCGTGAGCTGAGAATCATCTTTTTTCTAGAATACCCATTATAGTTTTTTATCTGGGTGAGTAATACATCTCTTTTTATTTATAGTATGATTTTATTCATATTTTACTAATAATTCTAGTGTTTTAGGTCCGATATTCTTTAACATGAATTTTGAAATTATATTCCAAACATGTTTTGGTGGCAAGGAATTTCCAAATAACAATTATTTCAGATACTTATATGGGGAATCCAGAGTCATGATTTTTATTATCACAAAATCTAAATTTTTATTTATAATAATAAAGGAGGTATACTAAAATAATGTTGTTCACTATGCTATATAAATTTTATGGGGGTTGTATTATTAAGGTCTAACTAGGGAATATGCTGCATTGCCAAATAGTGGATTCCTTTTGGTGACATGCCCATTATTTGGGAGACCTATGGAAGGAAAACTAGGGAATTTACTTCATAATCATGTAATTAATTTTCTATAAATTTTGACATTCTGTTACTAGTATACAAAGGGTTATAAGATTTTGATGCATCAAGAAAACGATGTGGGACCTTTCCAATGATGGTTTTCTGAAAATAAAGGGGGCTATCAATGAAGATATATTCCATGAATGTGGAATAACTCCTACATGAATTGTTTTTATGAAGGAGGGTATAATTTTTAGAAAACTGATTTATGATATTTTTAAATGCAGTTTAATGTCAAGTATCATGGGAAATGGTGGACTGTGTTTTTTAAATTCATTATGTAATGAAATTAAGGGGTTGTGTAGTTTATGTTCATGTAGTAGGGATATTATGGTAATGTGTAGTGGAAAGACATCTAATAAGGATATTATGAGGATGAAATATAATATCGTTATCTCTATATAAATATTTTACGGGTATCTAATTCATGGCAATTTTTCTTGAAATTTCATACCATATTATTGTATGGAGATAGATAATTTTAAAATGTGATTTGGGGATTTCTAAATCTAAAGATCCAAATTGAAAAATTACTAATGAAATTAAAGGATGTTCTTCCAAGAACAATGTTACCACAACATGGAAAACATTTTACGATGGATATCATGAGTTTGTCCAACTAGGGAATATTCTTCATATCGAAATAGTGGTATAATGATATTGAAATTCCAATTATGTAGGAGAATTTAATGAAAATAAAACAAGGAAAGATACATCATAGTCAGGTAAACGAGGTCTCAAGAATTCTGAAATTCTATTTCTCCATGAGGATGAATGTTTATGGAGATTCGGTACATCCTAAGTATAGAGTATAATTTATAGAGAATTATACTAGAATATATTAGGGGTATTTACATTTGGTATTTCCAAAGAATTGGAGAAATAGACACTCTATGATTTTATGAAACAAATATAGGACTTATGGTGAATATAATTTTAGTTCATACAACTAGGAACATATTATAATTTAAAAAATGGAGGATAAGGTGGTCGAAAGACCCATAATCATTCCCATTTGTTTTGAACATATGGAGATGAATAATTTAATCCTTATTCTTGGAGACATTCAGATCAAAAGAAAATATATGAGACAAATACATGTAGGATACCCACTTTAAATAGTGGGGCTCCTTCATACCTTCATAAAAGCATAAGGTGACAGAATATGATTCTCCCAAGAACAAATTTATCTCTATTTGAGAATCGTATTATAGGGGATTTTTTGTAATTGACCAACTAGGGCATGTGCTACATAGCCAAAAGGTGGCATCATTAATATGACAGGCATGTTATGTAAGATAGTTTTATGCAAGGAAAAATAGGGCACATACTGTAATGTCAGGAAACAATGATATTAGGTATTAGACAATATATATCTATGAACAATATGAATATTATGAAGATCTAAAATTACTTCATGATTTGGAGTATTACATGTGAATGGGGCATTTTCTATTTCATAATGGAACTGTTAGAACATATACTTGCTATGAATTTTGAGTCCCTTACATACATCTGACTCATATGTATAAATGGGGACAAATATTGTTTCCTTTAAGGGTTCTATGACGAGAGGGACCTATGTAAAATATAATATATAGATTTTGATTGTATGTAGTAGATGGGGAAGTTTTAATTTTTCTCGTGGGAGGGACTTGGATTTTGGGCCTAATTTTCAATATGAATCTCAAATGGGATAAGAATTATGATATATATAGTTTTATATATAATATATATTTTATCTTCCTGTATCGAGGACTGTGAATTACCATCCATGAAGGGAAAGGGTGGCTCCGTGTGGTTATATTGTAATCTGGTAAAAACATTAGTCGTGTTGTTTAATGTCTTGCATTATGTACTCGGTTGTATTGACATCAAATATAAATATACATTGTCACTGAACGAGGGATTAGGGTCCTAGCATCACTACATATCTTGTCAGAGAAATAATCAATCAATGCATAGTCTATTTAGATAGAAGTATATCTTTAAAATGAGAATTCATATTGGACATTCTCATATATATCTGATTCATAAATACTATAGTAGAGGGTATATCATATTATGATTCTGTTGGGTGAAAGATTGAAAATGGAGTCATAACTATGTATATTTTTTGATCAAAAATCAAGATAAATGTAGTTCTTGAATCCCCCCCACCACATCTATCAGGTATTGACATGGGAATGCGAGATTTTTATAAAATCCAGGTTAATGGTTAATCCTAAAATAAGAAAAATCCTAAAATCACCATGAATATCATTGTTATTATAATAAATTCACCAATCATGAATGATATCCTAAGATAGATTTAACAAATTATTGGTGTCAAATAAGAAGGATTATCATTAAAAATCATGGTTAGGCCCGGGACATGAGATTTGGGTGTCACTACCTATCTCATTTGGATTAGATTCAAGAGACATATAGTTCATGAAATGTTTTCGGTGTAGGTTTGATTCGAATACACATGGATAATGGAATTTTATTTTATTTGTGGCTAGAAAAAATATAGAATATATGGGTTTCCCTAAGTATCTCATTATATTGATAATCAAGCCACATGATGTTCATGGAGAAATATTCATTGTTCAAATTTCACTCATGCACATAGGTTGTGAAGGATATTTTTTATTTATCTTGAAATAACCCAATATTGGGCATCTGAGATTCACTACATATATCATTAGGATTTAAATCATATAATATGTAGTTCTTGAAGATGATTCCTCATACCAACTATATTTTTAATTGATTAAGGTTGTTTTTTAGTCATATACGGGCCCGATATTAGGGATCTAGATGTCTCTAAATATCAAATTTGAATAATAATATTTCCATACATAGTTCGTTCCATACAGTTTATAATTATGAAACATGTAGGTGGATGGAAAAACATGAAAGAAATATTGCATCTGGATATGGCGATAAGACTTAGACATCAATATATCATTATATGGGAATCAATAAATCCCCACATAGTTGATGAAGGTACAACCATTGATCTATGATCCATACATTCATGTGTGAAGGGTCTATTTCAACATTTTAGTTGGCCCTAAGATAGAAAATCTGGGTGTCAGTATATATCATACCAGGGAAAGAATCAAGACACAAATATTCTTGAAATATTCCATGATGTTTAATTTCAAGTGGTATAGACATAGATGAATCGATGTGAGAAGTCATAAATATTGTAGCTAGAATAGAAGAAGAGACCCAGGTGTCCCTACATATCTCATTGGAAAGAGAATCAAGTCACATGTAGTTATTAGGGATGGAACACCACATTAAGTCAGTGTTGAAGTGGGAAATATGGATTTAAAAATTTATAGAATAATGTTTGGGCCCAAAATTAAAGATGGGAAGAAATAATCCATTTTCTCAAGAAGCGGTCCTTGTATATAATTATCTCATATACATGGAAAATAGAATGTTATTATTTTATGGTTATGGATGCACCCAAAATAGGATATCTGGGTGTCTCTATGTATCTTGTTGGAATGTGAATCAAGCCTCATGTAGTTCATGAAAAGGGGTCCCTATGATGACCTAATACAAGCATAGGGAGAAATTGGGTAGTTGTGACACTAAGGGGAAGAAATGATTGGAGTAATTAATTCTTTTGAAATATAATATTATATTAATTGACCATAATGAATTTAAATTTGTGAAATCATGGGAAGATTATTAACATCAATTGAATGAGATCTCAAATGTATAGTTTAATGTCATCTGGTGATGACCAATTTTGTTTTTTAGTTTTAGGTCATGCCACTATATCCTTTTTCCATGATATATATCGTCGTGTGATAAGGACGATGAAGCTATCCATTTTAACAGAATACATCACAATTAAATGGTGTTATGAAATTTAATGTTCTGAAACTAGAACTTTGATTATTACATAGTTTAATGTTATGAAACTAGGATATTTATTATTACAAAGTTTAATATCGTTTAATCGGGACATACACATTGAGATTGCATAATGTAATTCATCAAGACCCATGCATTGGATAGAGTTGTAGTGTGTTACCTATTCATAGTGATTACGAAACAATATCAATTAGAGAATAATTTATGTATGGTGTAAGGATCATCTAACATTGTCTCATGCTTCAGAGGTCTCCTTCCATGAATCATTGGAGTCTTATGGACTAATACCAATTCTCCGTGTAGGAATGAACAAATGTGATCTTACATGATGAAAGATTATATGATTCAGTTTTGATATACATCTAATGGATTCATAGTATACAATATATTTTAGTCCAATAACTCCAAATCATGTAATCAATTTGAGACTACTCATCTATTGATAGCTGATTAAAAATATCCACTTAGAGTGATAAGAATTCATCTTCAATGAGAAATATTGAAATTAATTTTTATAACAATGTGTATAGAGTTGATCTTCTGGCAGTACGGGTAGTAGTCTTGTAAAGCCATAAGTCACTAATGAGCTTTTCAAGGCAAGAATTTTTTTCTTTATCCACCATCTCATGGAGAATATTGGACAAGGATTATTGGAAAGCCTATAACCGACCATTTTTTTCAACATGATAGCTTGAAAAATTATTGGATTTTATATTTTATTATCTATATAACATATCTAACTCATCATAATATTAATTGGATCCATTTATATAAATATTATATGAGGGATACAAAATATGGTAATGATATTATATTTTACAACTATAAAAAATCATTTGGATCCATATTTTTTGGAGGTATTTCTTATTCCCATTTTGTTAAAAAATCATTAGTAGTAATTATGTACTTAAACATCTTGTCCATAACTAGAGGATAAGGTCCTAGAACATCCATTCCCCCTATGTAAAATGGTAATGAGTATTTTTCGTTAAGTATCGACTATTAGAGATGATGAATGATGTTGGCATGAAACTGAAAGGGATGAGACTTCATAGTGAATTATGGGAAATACTACATCATATAGGGCCAAACATATCCAAGCCATCATCATTTATATGAATGTTTGTACCCAAAACTGGTGATTACCATAGGCTCATGCAGGTACCTAATTCCAGAATGTTGTTGTTCTATCTCTGTCCATGAATCTGGGGAGAATTTTGTTGAAGCGTAATATATAGAGGATCTTCTTGTGATTTGGTCCATCATAATGATAGAAATTAAAAACTTTCCTTTAGAATTTATCTCCTCCAGTTTGATCTGATAGAAGTAATCTATCTTCAATATTTTTTTGATTAGTGTCATCCATCCATTGGTATGGCCATATGGTTTGGGAATGGGATTGATTTCAATTATATTATCTATCAGGATTTTAACAAATGTTGAAACCACCGGAGGATGGGAAATGGGGATGGTTGTCTCACACTGGTTTAGATTATACAAGGTTGAAGCTCAATTTTTCATTGCCTCTTTCTGGGATTTTTTTAACTAGGGACATAAAAAAATTTTGGTTCTGAGGGAAATTATTCCAGTAACCCATATAAATAATCAAATAGGGGGATTAATTATTCTTTTTAGATGTATTAATCCCCATTGATATTTTTGATTACCAATTCTGAATAAACCTTCATCTCCATGTGACCCTCTATTACATGGAGTGCCAATTCTGGAACTACAACGAGAGGCGAATATTCTACCTTGTTTTTATAACCAACATATAATAAAATGAAATTGTATAGTAACAAATCCTTTATGGAGAGATAAAAAAATTTCTATACCCAAATTTAATAATATTGATATCATCCATTCTCTTACCTACTAGACTTCTTGAAGCACCATCAATGTAAATTTACCATGTTTGGGGACTATCATGGACAGAGATGATTTATTCATTATGATGTTTAATATTAAATGATGTTTCATCCAAATATTGGTGTTCAAAAATGAAATATAACAAGGATTGTCCTTTTAAGAAATTATATAGAACAAACTATATATCAAACTACTATAGAATAACATCCCACCATGGAATAAATATTTTCAATATTTGAAGGTTGAAGATAAATTTGATATCGATATTGTGGGAGTAAAAATAGATCTTGTGATGCTTCCGATAGGGCCAAATCATTTGAACTAAAATAAATATGTCTAGGAAAATATTATCAATATTAGAATATCGAGTCTCTACATCGATCATGGTTTGACTGAGATTATAAATGACTTTTTGATACATTTCATCATTTTTTTGTTCATGGAAACTACCCAGTGATCACACTAAGGCAGATACAAACAGAATGAGTGGTTTTCCTTCAACATAATTCATTACTATCAGTGGACTCAAGTGGTAATAATATAGGCAATAAAATATTTATTTAATGTTATTGGTCCAATGATATGTGACACATTCTTTATCAATACGGTGAAGGGAAAACACTTGTCTGCCTGATTAGTTATGAAGTATTAGTTGTAATCTAGATTCCATGATGTCCTCAAAACACTTTTAGGTTTCAAGGAGGTGACATGCTGAGGATAGAATTACTCCTTTTGGGATAAAATTCCATTCCATGATTCCATATAATAAAACTAAGAAATTTTCTTAAGGTTACACTGAATGAACACTTCTAAGGGCTCATCTTCATATTATACTTTCAAAGATTGCTAAATATAGAGTTCAGGTCAGTCAGGTGATCAGAACATTGTATAGATTTGACTACAAGATCATCAACACAACATTCAATAAATCTCCCCCAAAATGTTCTGAATATTTGCTGCAAAACACGTTGATATGACAATCCAGCATTATTCAAGACAAAGTGAATTATCCAATAGAAATATACATCATGAGGATCCATGAAGTCTATAGACACCATATATAGAGGGGCTATATGGATATGGTTATACCTAGATTATCCATCCATGAATGATAGACTATCGTATCCAGCATTTGAATTAGTTAGTAGTTTGTTGATTAGAACTGGGAAGACATCTATGGGACAATATCAGTTGAGATATCTGAAACCAATGAAATCTGTGATTCTACAATTCATATTATTCACCATGAATGTAACACCCATTAATTCCAAGGTACGCTTCTCTTTCAACAATGAAATTGCTTGCATTGTACGCAAGTTCGAGATTCTAAAACATTGTGACCAATCAATGAAGCAGTTATGAATATTAATACCAACCTTTTTAAATTAAATAAACTTTATATTTCAAAATGGACTTCATTTTTGGATTCATAATAGCGAAATTAGCCTGTGCTAAATTTTTTGTATTTTTCTAAGAACATCCAATTTTCGATGAATAGTGAAAGTACATAAAAAAATTTTTTTAATCAAAATAATTATACAATTGAGTGGTTTTAAAGTATAATTATAATAAAATTTTACCATTTTATCCAATGGTGTTCATTAGAATTAATTTCACTCTGAAATTGGACTGAAAAAATTTTCAATCATTTGATTGATATTGTTTCTTAAAAACAAGCTATTGGTTTTGACAACGGAAAATTAATTATGAAATTAATTAATGAAACATATATGATTTGAATTTTTTAAAATAGACATCATTTTTGAATTTGGAATGTCAAATATATATTAGGGTGAATTTTTTGTATTTTTTTGAAAAACATCAATTTTTGATGAATAGTGAAACCACTAAGTGGTAGTTAAAAAAAAATTTCATTTAAATGAAACATTACCACTTTTGTGATTGGATTTTAAAAAATCCAATATACATGGTTGTCATTAGGAAGTAAAATGTGGTTCAATAGGATTAAAATATTTTTCTGGTGAATAGTAACTTTTAAATTTTATTAGATGAGTCATGTCATACCAAGAAAATCCATGGGACATCTTGGGGACCCTATGGATCCACTTGGGTAAGAAAATGACATTATTAAAATTTTATTTAGAGTTAAAATAAAAATGTCACAAACATGTATTATTTTACTAAAACAATTTTTACATGGGGTTATACAATTATTATTTTTGACTATAAATAGTCATTGGAAATATAAAAATATTTCCTAAATCATGGTAATTTTTTTATAATTTTTAGACATTAAATATAATAAATTTATTATGACACCTTGATGATACATCGATTACCTCATTAATTAACGATTTAAATAAAATGAAAGAATAATGTAAAATATAAGACATAAACTTGTCAAAAACCTATTTTATGAGTATATTTCGAACCGTTATCACCTTATCCTAGAAATATATAATTTTGGGACCTTTGAAATCCGAAAAGCACTTCATAATAATGTAACATTTCATGACTTTCCAAGAGTGTCCCTCCTCTCCTCTTATAAAAGGCCCCCACCTCTAGCACCTTATTCACACCATAAAGCCATTTGGATCGGCCAAACTCTAACCAAATACTCTCTCAACTTCCCTCTCTTACTCATAGAAGCCTCGCATTTGGCATAAGTCTTCTCAGGAAAGCCTTTGGCTCAAATTAAAAAGAGTTACCCAATTTTAAGGTAATGTCTTCTCTTATGTTCTTTTGTATTATTTTTCTTCTGAAACCCCTTAAACTCATTTTATTTTTTTCTTTTGTAACAAAAAAAACATCTTCAATACACTAGGATTTTTTTGTAAGAAGTATTTTATTTACAATTACCCACACCTTCGTCGAATGGTTAACAAACATACTGTTTCTATGGGTGGCGAATTACTGCCTCATGAAAAGATGATTGTTCCAAACTTCTTTTAACACCTCTCATTGTGGCCATTATGATGAAACTTTTTTTATATATGATATATATTATTTTTATGTTTCAATTATTCTTCTTTATTTTTCATTTATGGCATACCATTATGATTTCCATTATGGGTAAATATGATAATTACATTTTAGGAAGTGCGGACCACCTCCCCCTCAATGTGATTTGAATCGTTAATGCCAACTGTGGTATGTATAAAAGATAAAGTAAATGATATTATATATGATATCATACAGGAATTATAATATACCATTATATCATTATGATTTCATTCCATTAAATATGAAATAGAAATCAATGTATCTTTCATGCGTACGTACGGCTTAACGCCTCCATAAACGGTGCATTTCATTTATTACCTCTAAATGTTATGTAATATTATAAATTAATGAATATACTAGATATATATAATATATATGATATATACATCATGAATATAATTCTGGATATAATGGATATTTTACCACATGAATAGATTGTAATTATAAGTAGTTTATTTTTTACTCAAGTACCGAAGATCGACAAAACGACCGTTATTAACTTAAATAATTAAATAATGTTCATAACATGGAAATAAGTGATATAAATGGAATAATGAACTAGAAAAATGTTCTTAAGAAAGTATAAATTAACTCTAGTTTATTATTCAGGAGGTCAAATAACGATCGAGTCAAGTCGAACATGACGTAACAGCCTTCGTTTCAATCTCCTTTCATTGAGGCATATTTTGTATTATACATGACTTTCCTTTATATGGTGTTTAAACCCCTTTGAAATTTACATTTACTCAAAAGGAGTCTTTTAATACGAATCATTTTTACTAAACAAAAGAAACGATTTTTTTTTCTTACGTATGTAGCGACAATGACTTCTCCATAGTTGTGACCATTATTTGAGTTTTGGCTTCCTCTACAAGCCATAACTTTTTTAAAATGAAAATTAAATGCCATGTTTTATTTTTTTTGTAATTTTGTTATTGAAAATGGTTTTGACAGTGTTTTTATTATATCAATGTGTTGTATTGATATCTTGTGATTGAACTGTGGAAATGTTATGTTTCCTTTATGCATGTTTTATGTGATACGATTATTTTATGGTTTATGATATGTTTAAACCTATTCATATGAGGAATTCATTTGACATAATCAGTGATGGGTGGAGCCCGCTATAGCTCCTTGATGCATCGGTAGGTCTCATGAGACAATCTAGTGTCTTGGCACGAGGCCTTGACAAAATCTTATTTGTAGTCTTGAGACTAGGCCTTGGCTATGTGGTTATGATAGTCCGACATTATGCATTCCATCATTATCAAAGTGGTTATTGATATTGCATGTGATTATTCGACTATTAGAATATCCATGTGAATAAGTAAATGGAATTATTTCATTTTACTTTTTACATATTATGCTGATTATCATGTTTAAAAGGTTTTTGTTTTAGTTATACATCACCTTAAATGTTTGTGATTATTTATGATAGTTTCCGCTATATTGTTATCCTTACTGAGCATCTGAGCTCACACCTTTCTATGTTTTATTTTTCCCAGAATGTGAAGAAATATTTTATGACTAACCTACAGGGATAGTCTAAGGGGTATATGAGTGTGGACTATGGAGACTATGTTATTGTGATTTTTCACTTTATGATGTAATGTAACATTTATGAATGTATCTAGTGTTTCCAAGGCTACTAAACTAATCGGTCTTTCGAAACATGATCTTTTGTGATCATGCCAATGATACGTAATAATGCACCGACTCTGGGTAACAGGGGTCGGGGCCTTACAGTTGTTATCAGAGGCAGTTTAGTTCTACCCTTGGAAGCTAGATTCAGATAAACACTGATTAGAGAACATATCCATAAGATAGTGTTTGAGGATTAGTATAGAAAAACTTCCTAGAATTTTGGTATTATAGAGATTTTGTGAGTTTTACGAGCAATACATCCCTGTCGGGATATGAGCCGGAAAAGGCGGCTCTGGCACAGATGTACCTAGGGGTAAAACCTGAAAACACTACTTTGAGCTAGACTCCAATGGGAACTGGTGCACGATAACGGGCCTTGCTGCAATCTTGGTTACGACACTCCCGGGGGATAAGCTTAGGATAATTAAAATTTTCTTTACAAATAATTATGAAGGTTTTATGAGTATATACTTCCTCAATGAAAACATTTTTATGATTATGGATTATATCCATAAACTATACAATTTTTGTTAAGTGTTTTTCAAGTATGGAATTATGTATTTTGAGTCATAAACTAATCTAGTTTATGATATATTTTAGAAATAGAGCCTAGTGGAAGGAATGGAAACCGTATATAGGCATGCACTCCATGTAGGGATTTCCCTCCTGCTCAAGATAATTATAGTGGAGTTGGTGGTACAACCGGTGCTGATCATCTTATCACCATAATGGGAAACCTCAGTCAGGATTTGAATAATAACCTTACTCGCATGGAGAATCCTGATCCGCAATGTGGAGGATCAATGTTAGACCACTTCATGAGGCAACAGGCACCAAAATTAAATGGGAGTACAAATACCTTAATATGTGAGCAATGGATAAATTCATTAGAGAAAATATTCCATGCCTTGGGGAGTAGTGAAAGGGAAAAGGTTATCATGGTAGTTTACCGCCGCACTGTAGATGCTGATTAATGGTGGACATTGACTCAAAATACAAAGGTAGATGAAGAAGTATCAAATATGGAATGGAAGGAATTAAAAGAGATATTTTTAGAAAAATACTTTCCTCGTGACCACCGAGCAGTTATGGAAAGGCAATTTCTGATTCGGAGGTAAAATGAAGATGAGAATGTCGAAAAGTATGAGTCTAGCTTTACAAGGTTAGTGAGACATGCTGCAGATTATATACATAACCCAAGAAGTAAGATTGATCATTTCTTGGATGGGTTAAAACTATTTCTCTGTCAAGCATTAGTATCACAATATTTCTCAACGTACGAAGATATAGTATCGTGTTCAATCAAGACAGAAAATGAATCCTCTAAATCTTATGACAATAATGTAAAGCATGAGAAGAAGACAACAATGGAACAAGAGACGGATAAATGGAAAAAGGGAAAGAATGATTTTCCATTATGCGATAATTGTGGGAAGAATCACCCTAGTACATGCCTAAAAGGAATGATAATTTTTTATAAATGTGGAGAAAAATGGCACCAGGCACAGGATTGTAAGGGAAAGAAAGAGGCTGTCAATGGTGAATACTACAATTTTAGAGAAATGGGGAATTATGAAAATGAATGCCCTAAGAACCATGGAAACTTACCTCAGAAAAGGCCAAGGGGGAAAGGCCAATATTATGTTGTTACTACATTTGAAGTGAATTAATTATTTTATATGTGTTTTTGGACTCAAGAACTATATTATGGTTATATGAATAATGTGATATATATAAGGATTTTACTGTAGTAATTTTTGTTTTCATTAAGGTTTTAATATGATGAAGGTAATCATATTTTTAGTATGTGATAATAAAAGAAACATTAATTTGTTTTGGGAATCTGATGAGTTGATTTTGGAATTTAAGGACCTTTTTGAGAAAGTCTGGATAGAGGTGTTTTCGATAAATATAAAGGATGGAATGGATTATGATTAACATTTGATAGTATTTTTTAAGCTTAAAACATTTCTGAAGATTATTTTTGGAATATTATAATACAATAGTTTTAGGAAAAGGACAACCTGCAGGTCGAGGGATAACCCGTTGCGTCGGGCAAAGCTGTAGGAATCGAACCCACAACCATAGTGTGATGGGCCTTTATTACATACCAATAGCCTACTGGAAGTCCCTAGTTATTACAAAATAGTTTTCATAATCTAAATGGTATGTGTTAATATTTTGAACCTTGTACGTTTAAGATAAATATAATATTTTTGAGTTCTATTATCTTTTTGAGTGAAAGATGAGTTTGTGGTAGAAATTAGTTGAAGGTTGAAACTCTACTTTTCAAGCATATATATATATACCTATCTCTTATTCTATGAATAAATTAATTCTTAAACTTCAAAAAAGGGATATTAAAACAAAAAAATGTGTTATCCTAATACCATATGTGTTGTTGAACTTATTATATTTTATATCAACATAGATTGAAGGCTTTGATTCCCTCAATTTTACACTTGTTGGTGATTGATGAACTCAATCACTCCCTACAAATATTTATGTTTTCCTCCAATTATATGTCTCTAATTTCCACCAATGTTCTCCTAATCGAGATCATAATTTGGTGTTGACTTTTTTCATTTTCCTTTCCCTCTTATTAAGGCTAAATTTTTTAACCTTATTTTTGATGTGGGTTTTCCACAAACGGATTTTCTATTTTCAACAATTTATTTTCGAAGAAAATTTTCAAATTGCGGTGACGTAATTTATTGAAGGAGGGGATAATGTAACACCCCACGCTACCACGGTACGATTCTCTTTCAATAATGCAATAGCTTGCATTGTTCACATGTTCAAGATTCTAACTCAACGCGACCAATCAAAGTAGTCGTTATGAATAGTAATACCCACCTTTTGAAAATATATAAATTTTATATTTCAAAATGGACTTCATTTTTGGATTCGGAATAGCAAAATTATCCTATGTTGAATTTTTTTTTATTTTTCTGAGAACACCCAATTTTCGATGAATAGTGAAAAATACTTAAAAACAAAATGTATAATCAAAATAATTAAACTATTTAGTTGTTTTAAAGTATAATTAGAATATAATTTTACCATTTTATCCAATGGTGGTAATTAGAATTATTTTCACTTTGAAATTGGACATAAACAATTTTCAATCTTTTGATTGATTTTGTTTTTTAAAAACACGCTATTTGTTTTGACAATGTGAATTAATTATTAAATTAATTAATTCAACTTATATTTTTTTAATTTTGTAAAATAGACATCGTCTTTGAATTCGTAATATCAAATATATCTTACGGTGAATTTGTTGTATTTTTTTAAAAAACATCAATTTTTTATGAATAGTGAAACCACTAAGTGGGTGTTAAAAAAACAGATTTTTCATTTAAATGAGTCTTTACCACTTCTGTGATTTGATTTTCAAAAATACGATATACATTGTTGTCATTAGGAAGTAAAATTTGGTTCAATGAGATTAAAATAAATTTTTAGTGAATAGTAACTTTTATGTTTTATTCATCACGATTAAAGGTAATTAGTGTATTTTAAGGTCAATTTAATGTTGTAATAATATGAAATTACCTTTAAACTTTTCATGCCCTTATTGGATTAGTCATGGTCGACCAAAACAATCCATGGGTCAAATTGGGGACCCTATGGATCCACATGGGTAAGAAAATGACATTAATAACATTTTATTTAAAGTTAAAATAAAAATGTCACAAACATGTATTGTTTTACTAAAAAAATTTAAAATGGGGTTATACAATTCATATTTTTGACTACAAATAGTCATTGGAAATCTTAAATGATTTCCTATATCATGGTAATTTTTTTATAATTTTTAGACAATAAATATATTAAATTTTTTATGACACCATGATGATGCAGCGATTACCTCATTAATTAATGATTTAAATAAAATGAAAAAATAATGTGTAATCTAAGATATAAACTTGTCAAAAACCTATTGGATGAGTATATTTCGAACTATTATCACATTATCCTCGAAAAATATAATTGTGGGACCTTTGAAATCCGAAAATCACTTCATAATAATGTAACATTTCATGACTTTCCAAGAGTGCCCCTACTCTCCTCTTATAAAAGGCCCCACCTCTACCACCTTATTCACACCATAAAATCTATTTGGATCATCCAACCTATGACCAAATACTCTCTCAAAATCCCTATCTCACTCCTAGAAGCCTCACTTTGGGCAGAAGTCTTCCCATGGAAGCCTTTGGCTCAAATCAAAAAGAGTTACTCAATTTTAAGGTAATGTCTTCTCTTATGTTCTTTTGTATTATTTTTCTTCTACAACCCCGTAAACCCTTTTTATTAATTTCTTTTGTAACAACACCAGTATATTCAATATTCTAGGTTGTTTTTATGAGAATTATGTGATTTACAATTACACAAACCTTCGTTTAATGGTTAAAGAACATGTTGTTTCTGTGGGTGGCAAATTACTGCCTCACGAAACGATGATTGTTAAATATTATTTTAACACATTTCATGGTGGCAATTATGATGACACTATTTTTATATATGATATAAAATATGTTTATGTTTTCCTTATTCTTTTTTATTTTTCATTTATGACATACCTTTATTATTTCCATTATGGGTAAACACGATAATTTCATTTTAGGAAGTGCGGACTACCGCCCCCTCAAAGTGATTTGAATCGTTAATGCCATATTCGGGATGTATAAATGATGAAGTAAATGATATTATATATGATATTATACATTAATTATAATATACCTTTATATAATTATGATTTATTTCCATTAAATACAAAATAGAAATGAAAGTAGCGTTCATGCGTACGTACGGCTTACTTTTTTTATATGGTGTATAAACCCCTTTGACAATTACTTTTATAAAAAAGGAGTCTTTTTATACGAAGAGTTTTTACTAAACAAAAAAAAATCAATGTTTTGTCTTATGTATGAGGCAAGAACGACCTCTCCGTCGTTGTGACCATTATTTGAGTTTCAGTTTCCTCTACAAGACAAAACATTTTTTTAAATGAAAAATAAATACCTTGTTTTAATTTTATATTATTTTGGTATTGAAAATCATTTTGACAGTGTTTTTATTATATCAATGTGTTTTATTGATATCTTGTGATTGAAATGTTGAAATTTTATGTTTCATTTATGCATGTTTTATGTGATACGATTATGTTATGGATTATGATATGTCTAAACATGTTCATATGTGGAATGCATTGGACATAATAAGTGAAGGGTGGAGCCCATTATAGCTCCTTGATGCATCGGTAGGTATCATGAGAAAAACTAGTGTCTTGGACGAGGCCTTGACAAAATCTTATTTGTAGTCTTGGCACGAGGCCTTGGCTATGTGGTTATGATAGTCTAGCATTATGCATTCCATCATTATAAAAGTTTTTATTGATATTTCATATGATTATTCGACTAGTAGAATATCCATGTGAATATGTATATGGAATTATTTCATTTTAATTTAGTCATATTAGGTTGAAGATCATATTTAAAAGGATTTTTTTAGTTATACATTGCCTTGAATGTTTATGCTTATTTATGAAAGTTTTTGCTTTATTGTTATCCTTACTGAGCATCTGAGCTCACCCATTTCTATGTTTTATTTTTACCAAGATGTGAAGAAATATTTTATGACTGACCTACATGGATTTTATGAAGGGGAAATGAGTGTGAACTATGGAGACTTTGTTATTGTGATTTATCACTTTATGATGTAATGTAACATTTATGAATGTTTCTAGTGTTTCCAAGGCTACTAAACAAAATAGTCTTTCGAGACTTGATCTTTGGTGATCATTGAAAAGTTAGGTAATTATGCACCAACTATGGGTAACTAGGGTCGGGGTGTTACAGTTGGTATTAGAGGATTTTTAGTACTAACCATGGAAGCTAGATTTAGATAAACTCTTATTAGAGCACAAAACCCTAAAATAGACATTGATTGTTAGTATATAAGAACGTCATAAAATTTTGGTATTATAGAGATTTTGTGAGTTTTCCGAGCAATACATCTCGGTCTAGATAGGAGAAAGTAGAGGCGGCTCTGGCACAGATGTACCTAGGGGTAAAACCCAAAAACACCGCTTTGATATAGACTCGAATGAGAACTGGTGCATGACAACGAGCCTTGATGCACTCTTGGTTACGAAACTCTAGAGGGATATGCTTAGGGTAATTCTCATTTTCATTGCAAACCATTATGAAGGGTTTATGAGTATATACTTCTTCCAATAAAACATTTTTATGATTATGGATTATATCCATAAACTGTTCAATTTTTTGTGTGTTTTAGAAGTATGTATTTATGTATTTCGATTCATAAACTAATCTAGTTTATGACATTGTTTAGAAATGGAGATTAGTGGAAGGAACATAAACTGTATCAATGGACACACTCCATTTAGGGATTTCCCTCCTGATCAAGATAATTATGGTGGAGCTAGTGATACAACTGGTGCCGATCATCTTATCCCCATACTGGGACAACTCACTCAGGTTATGAATAATAACCTTACTCGTATGGAGCACCCTGATCTGCAACGTGGAGGATCAATTTCAGACAACTTCATGAGTCAACAACCAAAAATATTCTAGGGGATTATAAATCCCTTAGTATTTGAGCAATGGATAAATTACTTAGAGATAATATTCCATGCCTTTGGGACTAGTGAAAGGGAAAAGGTTATCATGGTAGTTTACAGCCTCACTGGAGATGCTGATTAATGGTGTTCATTGATTAAAAATACAATGGAAGATGAAGAAGTATCAAATATGGAATGGAGGGAAATCAAAGAGATTTTCATAGAAAAATTCTTTCCTTGTGACCATCGAGAAGATATGGAAAGGCAATTTTTGAGTCTGAGGCAAAAGGAGGATGAGAATATCGCAAAGTATGAGTCTAATATTACATGGTTAGCAAGGAATTCTGTAGATTATATACGTAACCCAATAAGTAATATTGATCATTTATTTGATGGGTTAAAACAATTTCTCCATCGAGCTTTAGTATCACAATCTTTCCCAACGTACTATGATATAGTCTCGTGTACTATCAAGACAGGAAAGGAATTCTCTAAATATTATGACAATAATGTAAAGAAAGAGAAGAAGGGAATGGTGGAACAAGAGAAAGATAAATGGGAAAAGGGAATTAAGGATTTTCTATTATGCGATAATTGTGGGGAGAATCACCCATGTACTTGCTTAAAAGGAATGAGAGTTTATTATAAATGTAAAGAAAAAGGCCACCAGACTCGTGATGGAAAGGGAAATAAAGAGGCTGTCAATTTTGAACACTACAATTGTAGAGAAATGGGCATTATTAAAATGATTTCCCTAAGCGCCAAGGAATCTTAGCTCATTAAAGGCCATGAGAGCAAGGAAAATCATATATTGTTACTACAGTTGAAGTGGAATAATTATTTTATTTGTGTTTTTGGACTCAAGACCAATATTATGGTTATAAGAATAATGTGATATATATACGGATTGTACTTTAGTACTTGTTGTTTTCATTAGGGTTTTAATATGATGAAGGTAATCATATTTTTAGTATGTGACACTAAGTGAAACATTACTTTGTTTGGGGAATCTGATGAGTTGATTTTGGAATTTAGAGACCTTTTAGAGAAAGTCTAGATAGAGGTATTTTGGATAACTATAAAGGATGGAATGGATTAAGTTTAAATTTTGATTAAATTTTTTAAGGTTAAAACATTTATGAAGATTATTTTTGGAATATTATAATACTATAGTTTTTGGAAAAGGACAACCTGCAGGTCGGGGGAAAACTCGTCGCGTCAGACAAATCTGTAGGAATCGAACCCAAAACCATAGTGTGATTGGCCTTTATTACATACCACTAGCTTACAACAAGTCCCTGGTTATTACAAAATATTTTTCCTAATCTAAATGGCATGTGTTAATATTTTTTACCCTATATGTTTAGGATAAATGTAATATTTTTGAGTTCTATTATCTTTTTGAGTGAAAGATGAGTTTGTGGTAGAAATTAGTTGAAGGTTGAAACTATACTTGTCAAGAATATATATATATATATCTATCTATCTATCAAATATTCAATGAATAAATTAATTCATAAACTTTAGGAAAGGGACATTAAAACAAAAAAATTTGTTATCCTAATACCTTATGTTTTGTTGAACTGATGAAATTTAAAATCAACATGGATTGAAGGATTTGAGGTCCTCAATTTTACACTTGTTAGTGAATTATAAACTCAATATATCCTTACAAATATTTACTTCTTCTCTCCAATTATATGACTCTAATTTCCACCAATTTCTTTCTAATCGAGATCATAATTTGGTGGTGACTTTTTTTATTTCCCTTTCCCTCTTATTAAGCCTAAATTTTATTAACCTTGTTTTTGATGTGGGTTTTCCACAAAGGTATTTTCTATTTTCATCCTTCTATTTTCAAAGAACATTTTAAAATTGCAAGGACTCAATTTATTGATGGTGGGGAGAATGTAACAGCCCAAGCTTCCATGGTAAGCCTCTCTTTCAATAATACAATAGCTTGTATTGTACGCATGTTCGAGATTCTAAAACACCACAACCAATAAAAGTAGCCGTTATGAATATTAATACCAACTGTTTGAAATTATATAAATTTTATATTTCAAAATGGACTTCATTTTCTGATTCGGAATATCGAAATCAGCCGATGTTGAATTTATGGCATTTTTCTAAGAACATCCAATTTTCGATGAATAGTGAAAAAAACTTAAAAACAACTTTTTAATCAAAATAAATATAATATTGAGTGGTTTTAAAGTATAATTAAAATATAATTTTACCATTTTATACAATGATGGTCATAATAATTAATTTCACAATGAAATTGGACATAAACAATTGTCAATCTTTTAATTGATATTGTTTCTTAAAAACATTCTATTTGTTTTGACAATGGAAATTTATTATTAAATTAATTAATTCAACATATATGTTTTTATTTTTTTAAAATATTCATCATTTTTGAATTTGGAATATCTAATATAGCTTAGGGTGAATTTTTGGTATTTTTTTTGAAAAACTTCAATTTTTGATGAATAGTGACACCAATAAGTGGTAGTTAAAAAAATTGAAATTTGGTTTAAATGAGATTTTACCACTTCTGTGATTAGATTTTAAAAAATCTGATATACATGGTTTTCATTAAGAAGTAAAATGTGGTTCAATGGGATTAAATAATTTTTTTGGGGAATAATAACTTTTATGTTTTATTAATCATGATTAAAGTTAATTAGTGTAATTTAAGGTAAATATAATGTTATAATAATATGAAATTACCTTTACACTTGTCCTACCCTTATTTTATGAGAAATGGACGACCAATAAAATCCATGGGTTAACTTGGGGACCCCATGGAGCCATATGGGTACGAAAATGACATTAATAACATTTTATTTAATGTTAAAATAAAAATGTCACAAACATGTATTGTTTTACTAAAAATATTTCATGGCGTAATACAATTAATATATTTGACTACAAATAGTCATTGGAACTCTAAAAATATTTCTTACATCATGGTAATTTTTTTTATAATTTTTAGACATTAAATATAACAAATTTATTATGACACCATGATGATGCAATGATTACCTCATTAATTAACGATTAAAATAAAATGAAAAGATAATGTGAAATCTAAGACTTACACATGTCAAAAACCAATTGGATGAATATATTTCTAACCCTTATCACATTATCCTATAAATATATAAGTTAGGGACCTTTGAAATCCTAAAATCACTTCATAATAACGTAACAGTTCATGACTTTCCAAGAGTGCCCCTCCTCTCCTCTTATAAAAGGCCCCCACCTCTACCACCTTATTCACACCATCAAAGCCATTTGGCTAGGCCAAACTCTGCACAAATACTCTCTCAGCTTGCCTCTATTACTCCTAGAAGCCTCATTTTGGGCATAAGTCTTCCCAAAGAAGCATTTGGCTCAAATCAAAAAGAGTTACCCGATTTTAAGGTAATGTATTCTCTTGTGTTTTTGTATTATTTTGCTTCTACAACCCCTTAAACTCTTTTTATTTAGTTCTTTTGTAACAACACATGTATCTTAAATATTATAGGTTGTTGTTATGAGAATTATTTTATTAACAATTACACACACATTCATCGAATGGTTAAAGAATATATTGTTTATGTGGGTGGCGAATTACTGCCTCACAAAATGATGTTTGTACAATATTTTTTAACACCTCTTATGGTGGCCATTATGATGACAGTATTTTTATATATGATATATATTATGTTTATTTTTTCGTTATTCTTCTGTATTTTTCATGTATGGAATAACTTTATGATTTCCATTATGGGTAAACACGATAATTTCATTTTAGGAAGTGCAGACTACCGCCCCCTCAAAGTGATTTGAATCGTTAATGCCATATGTGAGATGTATAAAGGATGAATTAAATGATATCATATATGAGATTATACTATAATTATAATATAATTTTATATCATTATGATTTCATTCCATTAAAAATGAAATATAAATTACAGTAGCGTGCATGCGTACGTACGACTTACCGTCTCCATGAACAATGCATTTCATTTCATAACTCTAAATGTTATGTAATATAATAAATGAATGTATATACTGGATATATATGATATATATGATATCTACATCATGAATATAATTTTCTATATAATGTATATTTTACGAAATGAACAACTTGTAATTATAAGAAGTTTATTTTTGATTCAAGTACCAAAGATCAACAAAACGACTGTTATTAACTTAAATAATTACGTAATGTTCATAACATGGTAATAAGTGATATAAAAGAAATAATGAACTAGAAAAAGGTTTTTAAGAACTTAGAAATTAACTCTAGATTATTATTCAGGAGGTTAAAGAACGATCGAGTCAAGTCGGACATGAGGTAAGGGACATTGTCTCAATCTCCATTCATTGAGGCATATTTTTTTACAAGACATTCCATTAGAAGAAGTGTAAACCCCTTTGACTTTCACTTTTATTAAAAAGGATTCTTTTTATAAAAAGTTTTTTACTAAAAAAAGTAATGTTTTGTCTTACGTATGCGGAGACAATGACTTCTCCATCCCCGTGATCATTATTTGAGTTTCAGCTTCCTCTAAAAGCCATAACATTTTTTTAAATGAAAAATAAATACCAAGTTTTAATTTTCTTTTATTTTGGTATTGAAAATGGTTTTGACAGTGTTTTTATTATATCAATGTGTTGTATTGATATACTGTGATTGAAATGTAGAAATTTTATGTTTCCTTTATGCATGTTTTATATGATACGATTATGTTATGGTTTATGATATGTTTAAAGATATTTATATGAGGAATGCATTGGACATAATAAGTGACGGGTGGAGCCCAATGTAGCTCCTCGATGCATCGGTATGTCTCATGATACAAACTATTGTCTTAGCACAAGGCCTTGACAAAATCATATTTGTAGTCTTGGCACGAGGCCTTGGCTATGTGGTTATGATAGTATGGAATTATCTATTCCATAATTATGAAAGTGGTTATTGATATTGCATGTGATTATTCTACTAGTAGAATATCCATGTGAATAAGTAAATGAAATTATATCATTTTAATTTTTACATATTATTCTGAATCTCATGTTTGAATGGTTTTTGTTTTAGTTATACATCGATTTAAATGTTTATGTTTATTTATGAATGTTTCCACTATATTGTTATCCTTACTGAGCATCTGAGCTCACCCCTTTCTATGTTTTATTTTTCCCAGGATGTGAAGAAATATTTTATGACTCACCTACAGGGATAGTCTGATGGAGATATGTGTGTGGACTATGGAGACTATGTTATTGTGATTTTTCACTTTATGATGTAATGTAACATTTATGAATGAATCTAGTGCTTTCAAGGATACTAAACTAATCGGTCTTTCGAGACTTCATCTTTTGTGATCATACCAATGTTATGTAATAATGCCCCGACTCTAGGTAACTAGGGTTGGGGCGTTATAGGGAAAATATTGGTAGACCACATTGGATATTTCACCTCTTGAATGATGTCATATTTTATATGATTTTAGACGTTATACTCAGTTTTGGAGACCTGAGACAAGTGTGATCTTCTGGATGCCAGATTATATCTCTAATGATCTTTGGGAAAACACAAATTATTGGCGGAAACTCTGGGATCAATTACTATAATCTACTTGTAATTATAAGATGTCACATCACATTTTTACTTTAAAAAAGAATTATACACCTAAATTTTCCTTTGTACCCTGATTTTTTTCATTGAGTTAATACAAAATGGTGGAAACGCCTTCCTCAAATTTTGGTGGGGAATCACTGAGGTCATTCTATAGTTCTTCTTATTCATATGTTGCTTCTTCTACCTCTTCCTTATGGGTAGGTGATGAATTAATACATTCATATGCAGGGAAAGAGATGGTATTTGGAAATCCTAAATATGAGGAAACCATCACTGACCAAACTAATTATTAAGGGAAATTATTTATATTCTGATGGATAGAAGGTAGGATGAGAATTAGAATCCAAATGTTTTTTATGAGTGAAATTACATCTTTTTTCATTCATGATAAAGAATAAAACTCCTATAGATTTTTGGATCTAATAAAGACATCACAGTTTAGGCTTTCATCACAATTTGGAGAATCTGTGACTTCTCTGGAGTTGTTCGGCTCAGTTCCCACAACTGACATTATCGAATCCACTGAATAAGTGCATAGATATCACCCAAATATTTCAAATTGATTATTTATAATCACACAATATACACTTATATGGATGATTGGGTTATCTGGGATCATTTCTAGAGCATTCAGAGCATTGATTATAGTAATATCATTTTCCTTGTACATTTTACCCTTCGTAAGATAGAACACCACATCAATGTACTGAGATTCCAAATATTTGAAAGGGGACTTATAACCATGAAATTTCCCAATTTTTTCATTGACACAATATTTGATACATTAGTTGTATGATGGAAGAATGGCTACATGAGGATATAATCAACGTCTCTAAAAAGTCTGTTGAATGATGTGCCCAAAAAAATACACATGGACTCTAAATCAGATATGAGATCCTCTAATGTAGTTCTGAGTGTAATCCTATCAAGAGGTTCTTGCTCATTTTTTTATAACACTGTAACAATAATGTGGTGGTAGACATGTGGGATTCTGTGAGTCCCAATTAACAATGTTTCAAAATGGGAATGAGATTGTTTCATGAACCATTATACATAATGGTTAATCCGATTTAAATATCATCGATCATTCCAAATAGAAACAATGGTTTGATGTTTCCTTTTACGACATCATCCTAAAACTACTATGTGAATGATATGAATACATGGAATTCTTTATCTTCATTCTATATATGACAATCCTCTAAAGTTGAAACCCCAGTTTCAAACTCTTATGATCATGAAAATACCTTAATATGTTATTTCCAGTGATCTATAGATTGATTCAGAGAATCCAGGAATGATGGATTGGGCGATATATATGACATTTCCTTGAACACATCATTAATTTTATCAAGATGTATACATATTATAGTATGAAGATGCTATTTTGCAGGTTCCTTAGAAGAAGATGCTCTTGATTTGAATGAATCAATTGTTGGGTATGATACTGGAAATATGTATTCCCTTGGTGAAATAGGATGTCTAGTTATTCCCACTCACTATGAAAGTGTTGGTATATCCTATAATTGATAATCCTTCGTTATTATGTAACAGATGACTCTAACATGTATGGGAAAATTATGTTGTTCTTTCTGAGCCATCTAGGGGGATATTCCATTAGTTTCTGCTGCTTAAATAGTTTTAGTAGGGGCATGGATGGAGTAGTGGCTTCTAGCATACCCACATATTACCATGTATCGACAACCGTGATGACCTCTTCCCCTAGTTCCCCAATCAAGTATGAGGATCTCTGGTTCATAATTAGAATCATCATTTGCATAATGATTTAATATGTGATAAAAACAAATAGAAAATTAGAAAAAAATCATAATCTAATGAAGATACATCCTAATTATTTGATTATTGTTGTTCCATTTGGTAGAGCGATGCATGTGCTTTTGAGATGGTAGTTATGTGATCTTCTAAGGTCAAAGAAAAAATCCACCTTGACAAAAAATCATATTCTTCCACTTCCCTCTTATTATTCTTGAAATGTTTTTCATTGAGGACGAGCCGTTAGTGGAATTGGATTTTGATGAAGAGGGATTTTCTTTAATTGATTTTGTAGGAGACATTTTAGGTTGTTTCAATTACATTTATTGTATGGAAAGAGTTTATTTGATAGCTTTCTAGACCATCCTATAATCAAATTTCTATGAATTATTACTTCATATTGCCTACCACTCACATTATACCACTATATCAGTAGTAGTAACAGATGATACCCGGTCTAGTGAATTTTTCTATTACATGTTCCAGGTGACTACCTTATTCTTTATATGGTATTCATAAAAAAACACTCTTGGATGGGTTCCCAACAATTTTATGCATGGGAAAATATTTTGGGATGTTATCATCTTCTTCATTTTTCATTTTCTTTGGACTTTGGCAATGGAAATATGCTTTTTTCCATATATGATATTATATATCAGTGGACATAGTCATTTTTAAAATAATAGACCTTGTTTCTCAACTACGTAATCAGTCTCCTATGATCATTTTCATCATCTTGAAGATGATGTTGTTGCTGCTGATGCTTGGGAGGCGGATACCTATTGTATGATGCAGGATTTTAAGTAGGATGGGGTATAGTGGCCTACTTATGTGTGATTGTAACAACAACATATTTTCATGTTTTTATTCCCAGGGTTGATTGGATTACCTGGGATTTGGATCTAGTCTCTATTATGAATTTTTACACTCGTTAAGAAATCAAGGCAAGATCTTGAAACCCCCTGGTGTATTTCATAGTTATTAATAGTGTGTAAAAATCATCACATATATTTTCTTTACAAATGGGAAGATAATATTCATGAGGGTGTGGTATATTAAAAGCATAAATTAATCCTTTCCACCATGAAATGAAATTTGAAACTCATTCATTATTCAGTTGCATTCAATTTGTGATATTGATGTCTGTTGTCTTCAATAGTGTTGAACTGAACTAAGAAACCGATTTTTGATGGAAATATTCAAATATAGTAAGAGATATAAATGGAAAAAAAGTATACATGAAAAAAGCTAACCTGTGTAGTGATTCCACTAAACATATGAGTTTTAATTCCACTTATTTCTAAGGGGTACCCATAATATGATCATATTTAGAGAGAAAATGTGTCAACTACAGATTTGGATCTCATCATCCCTTAAATATTAGAAATATGGGATTAAAAAAGTTTAGCAGAGAAGGGGATATACCTTAAAATTCAGAAAAAACATTATTTTATGGTTGTATTTGTGCCCTCCATCCTTCAATATCTTCTAATAGATTCATCAGTTACTCAATTGTGTTCATCAAAATTTATGGAATATCAAGACGAGTGAGGAACCATAAAGGTACAAAAACTAGAGTCTGATATTATGGGATGACTACAAAGTCCATTAGTGGTGGTGGTGCTTGTATTTTCCAAGGATGACCCCTAGGGACATGCCTATAAGGATGTGCCTAAACCTTCTCTTGATGTTCTCGGAATATGTGGAATCCATTATCTGTATCAACAGTTACAAAAACCTCATTTCTAAGGATCTCTTATTGGAAGTGAAAGTAAAGGATCAACATATGATTGATATCTTGAAGGATTTCTATCTTAGAGTAACTCCACATTGAGTCTTCTCAACTCCTTTTTCTCCTCCTCTAGTTGTGAAAATATTTCATCAAGAAAAATGGTTTTTTCCACATAAGGTAGAAGGCTAGACATAGACTGACCTTTTCCTTTTTCTCTATTATGATCCTTTTGAAATGGTGGAGGTAGATTATTTTATGGGACACCATAATTCCAAGATAGCCACTGGTTTCTTGATTTAAAACCTATATTTTATTCATTGGTTTAGACTTTATTATGAATAAGAGAATCACCCAACGGCTCCCATGAAGCATAAACTCTTTCTAGAGGATCTTCCATGATGAATTTAATGGAATTTTCTAATTAATAATGCATTGCTAGATTTTTTTTGGAATCTATGTGATATCTCCAACTTCTGCACCTTCTATGATACATTTTTTCCTATTTTCTGGTTCCATAGGAACTGGTTAAAAGATATTAACATGAAGGGAATCATTATATAGTTTAATTGTGCATTAATTTTTATGCTCACACCCAAATTGGGGAAAATAACTTTTGATGAGGAAGGGAATATGAATGTAAAAAACCCACAGAACCTACAAGTTGGGGCTATTCATTTTTTTCATTCTCAACCCTTCAGGATATATTTATTAGATCTGAGGGTTGGGTAAAAAACTTCCTCATAACTTTTTAAGGGGTGGCTCCTAAACTACTATGGCTGATATCAACACACCTGCTCTTCAGATTTTACAAATTATATTTTGAACATTTGATTTGTGCATTATCCAACACTCACTTCAATCTCTTTATTAGGAATAAATTTTTTGTTTTCATACATTTGTGCTATCAGGTGGCTGCCATTCTCTAAAAAGGACGCCTTCTTGATGTTTTCTTGTGAATCATTCAAAATACTCTTAATATTTTGATCTCTTTGGGCCTAAAATTGGTAGATGCATGTTGAGGACTATTCCTATTGAGAATATCCTTGTTCAGGAACAAAATATCCTTTTTGTAGCCTACCTAATGAAATAACATTGCATGAAACCACTTTTTATAGGATTTTATGGCATTCCAGTATAGTGAAATATAATGTTCCATATTCACCCCATCCTCTGATATGAAGAAAAACTGATGTCTCTATGAAGAGGCTTCACAACCTCATTAATGCATTGAGACATGCACATTGATGGGCCCCCTACTACTTCTTGACCTATGGATATCAGTAAACCTATATAGATTCGAATTCAATTTGGAACTAGAACCCTTTTATTACATTTACATGACTTTATATTAATTATACATCAATACATTCGAATTCATATGATAATGAGTCTTCCATATTTTTCTGCAGATATCATGGGTACAATCCTCTTCTAACATCTCTGGAATGTTGTTTGGAGTGGTGGCGAAAGGTCAGAACAAGATTTTTATTTTACCCTTTTCCAATTTTTCCTCATGTTCATGTAATCATATTCATCCTTAATCAGAGGTTTCTGAACTTGTTCTAACCAGAATGCATTCTTAAATGTTTTTTACAACAAATAATGTGATTCTTTGGGATTTTCTCTCTTTTGCTGAATGGGATGTGACCCAAGGGTTGTTGGTAGAATGATGACGGCCTTGATATATATTACTTATAAGAAGTTATTTCACTTTCTAGTGAAAATGGATCAAACATTACTGGCCTTGAATTTTCATGTTCCTCGTGATTGGAGGGACTTCTCATCCCTACATTGTTCGATGGAGAAATATCATGAAAATGTGAATCTCTATCGTAGAGGGGAATTTCACACCAAATTCCATCATGAAGAAGACTATCATGGTGGAATAAAAATGGATATATCCACTTCATCCTTGGTCATAAATCTACACAAATGGTATTTTTGGCTCTAATCATATCTTGATTATTCAACTATGATTCATAAGAATTCCTCTTATATGTATTCTTACTAGTAGTTGGGTATTCTTTCTGGGAGAATTTGTTGTCATAGATAGGTGTGTGTTCCTTCCAGGGAGTGGATATTAGAAGAGGATGATTTTCTCCAATTATAATGGTTGCATGTTGTAGTTCTAGTTGTCTCTATGATATTGGGGAGTATGCCCCATAACCCTCATGGACTAGAACAATGGTGTGTATATGCTTCAGAATAGATAAACGATGAGTCATACCAGGTTTGTGAAAAGAATTAGGTGTGTGTCCCTCTTGTACTACTGATGTTTCAGGTATAATATTTTGACAGTCCTATAGGATACGGGTAGAAATTTGTTTCATTCATTTAATCATTGTCAATATATTCTTAGTGACTTCAAGAGGGAGAATGAGAATATATGTACACTATGTATCTAGAGAAGATGTATGTTACTACTCCTTTCTTACCATTCCTATTAGTGGATATTGGTAGTACCAGTGTGTCGGAGAAGAGAGTGGAGTTTACCTAGGATTTTCATCAGAGCATTCTGACTGACTTCTCAAGGTGCTTCCAAATGAAATTGTTGGTATGATTTATGGAAGAAGGAAGGTGTATGTGCTTTCTAGATATTTTCCACTAATAATTGTATGAATAAATCTTTATTTTCTTCTAGATAATACTTCTGGAAGTCCTGATGAGTGCTTTTAGGTGTACGTTCCTTCCGATAAGATGCATTCACAATTGATTGGTAGGATTCATTGAATTCATATAAATGATAATGTTGGATGAATGAAAGATTTTAAGCAGTTATAGGGGCCCTCTCATGGAACACCACTAAATTATGATAACATTATTGGTTGTGTGACTCTAGAAAAGGCTCAAGGATAGTTGAATTAAGGTATGTTGGTGTATGTCCATGGTCTCTCTTTTCCACCAATCAAGGACGGTTGAATTTTCTAGAGGGGGAAATGTAGTAACTGACGCCATGTGAGATAGTTATTCTCCCAGTATGTTCGTCTTGGTTTCTAATGTTTGAGGGACTTGGTTAAGATATCCAATGAAAATACCCTAATCATGTTGAGGGTTTCTTTCCTCATGGAATTGGCGGCGTTAAACATTCATAGAAGTATTCTAGAAGGACTCTTCCATATTTAGGATGAGGCAATAGTATTAATCTTGTTCTACCACCCTTTAATAGGAGTGGTATTATTGATTGTGTTATCGGGATAGTCTCCATAAAAGGTTGAAGAAGGATTTCGACATCATCTGATTTTGGACCATTGGTCATCACTTACCAAATGATCTGGGATTGTTCATTATTTATATGGTTGATCGTGAAGCCTACAAGGTGGGAATGGAAATGTGTTGATGGTACTCCCAAAATAGTGAATTGGTGACCCAACATTGATGACACTAAATCTCTGATGGAAACCGTCGAGTGAATGAAGATCCAACTAGATTAGCAACCGAGGTTATCACATGTATAAACTAGATGGAAATCAATTATAAATAAGTGTGTTCTTGGAAGGAAGTTATTTTATATTAAAAAATAAATCAATGAACATTGGTAAAGCATAATACATTGGATGAACACATTTGGGATTGATTTCCATGTATACCCCTCATTTATCAACAGATAAAGGACTAACAGAACTATTACACTACAATCTTGGTAAAAGATTTACATCAGGTTCACAGTATTATCATTCCTTAGAAATTTGTGATCTAGTTAGGAATCACAATTTTTAAATTGTTACCATGAATTTGTTTTTTGAACTAGATACACCCAATATTTCTAAATCAAAAGGGACTTACATTACAAAGGCATCCATTGGATTGGTTTTTGACCAATTATACTTAAAAACGCATATTGGTAAAGGTGATGGGATTTCAGGATCATGTAACCCATTTGAGGGGAGTAATTTCCATCACTAGGATGCTATTATAGATTTATGATTGGTTAATGAATCATTGTTAATTAACCAATCATGTTGATGATTTTCCATAAAACATACACATAAATTGTTAGCATGTGTGGAATTTATAATCATCCATATATATATTCTAGGTTCTACATCAATTGATATATGAATATGTATATTAGATTCTACTTTAATGGTATCCTATCATATAATACATAGAGATTATTTGGTCATTATTATGAAAATGATGGATTTTAATCCACTATGTGGGGAACTCTGTAATTTATGGTTATCTATGAAGATGAATGTCACACTAGAGATTATTGTTATCTAGGGAGACAAAAGTTGGATTTGATGCTGGGATTGAACCCATGGGTGGGATTATTTATTATCCATGTAAAAAGAATCATAACTGATGTTGTTCGGTCCTGCATAATGGGACACATTATTACATTGATGGTCATGTGATAAGGACCCAACTGTAATGTTAAATGTAACGTGGAATAGTCTTCTAGGAAAAAAAATCCTAGTCAATACATGGTGTGGAAATTATGTCAATAAAGTCCAAGTAACATGGAAAGAATATAAGATCCCATGTTTAATTAGACCTTGATGGGGACATGATTGATAGAAAATATGGTATATTTTGAATGATGGTTTTGAACCTCATGTAGTCTTCTTATGTATCCCTTTTTTGGATGGGAATCAATGACCATGTTGTTCAGTTTATCTTAATGGAATACATCATAACTTTTTTGTTCGTGTGATAATGACCCAACCATATATTTAATTTCATGTTGTAAGGACATCTAGGGGTAATATTCCTGTACAATTTTTGGTGTAAGAATTTTTCCTAAGTATCCCAAAAAACATGGTAGGAATTTGAGAGCCCATGTTTAATTAGTCCCTACTGGGGATTGTATCCGAAGAGAACCCAATTGATTTGAAATGTATATTCTGTACCATAAAGAGGCTCCCTACATATACTATTTTAATGGGAATCAAAGCCCATAGAGATCAGTATGACTCTTAGGGGAGTACATACTTTTGGTAAACATATCTTATGGATTACTCCTAATGAGGATTCCCTTATAACATGGTCCATGAGAGATTTATTAACTCATTGAGATTTATGAGGATTTATTTTGTGGATTATTTTTATGGAGGATACTAGGATTTGGGGAAATAGATTTAGACTCATGAAGTAGATGTCCAATGATCATGGGACAATGGTGAAGGCTTCCGACATATACATGTTATGGTGGGAATCGTATTTCTCATAGCTCATTCCTTCCTCTGGATTGTGGGATATTTATCATCATTACAGTCATCATGCCCATGTATGTCTTGATCAGTGTGAGGTGAAAGAAAATGTGAATGATTCAGAAAACACACCCATTGACATAAAATAATGTAAGTGGTCGGTCATATAGTGGAAGGGTATGTGTCTACAAAACATCCCTTTATTATATTTACAATGCACGAGGTTTCAATTTAAAAGAGGGGTGAAGGTGAAAGGTATAGAGAGAAGTGAGACTGCAACAACCTACATGAAAGGCTAGGGACTTACAATAGAATAAATAACCTAAAACGGGTCCTATAGTATTTAGGGTGACATTTATTTTGTAATATAAAAGCATGTATGAACTATAAACTCCCTACTAGGGACTGAGACTCCGAGTCTTAGATATGGAAAGGGGAGGATGGAGTAATATCTCCAAAATCGAAGAGTTCCAATATGAACTCCTCAACACTATCACAAGGGTAAGTTTCTATGTGAGCATAAATATCCAAATATAAGTACACCATGAGGACCCTTTCCATATGGGGGAAAAGATTGGGAATCCTTGACGCAATGATAACCAAATCCAAATGGGCGACACACAAAAGTTCATTTCCCTTTGATTGGGTAAATCATGAGTTATTTGTGAAGTACAAAACATAATAAATTTTTGGAAATATATAAAATAAATTAGATTCCCTAGAATGAGTGGCTTTCTAGGAGGCTTCATGATATTCTTGATCAAGTTGAAGGGGTGATGTGAACCAAGAAAATGCACTCATGTATGTACAACAATGATATGTGGCACACATGTAGGCCTTATAGAATTGGTTTGACATTAATTTATGAACAATGAGGATTATTAGATGTGGTAGATACATAGATCATGACCTCATGATAGTTCACCAGTATTCCCAGAAGTGAGGTGCGCGACATCCTTCTTGACAAAGGGAGGTCATGCAAGAGTTCATAAATGAGAGGGATTGGGAAAAGAATTCAAAAATATTATGTTAATTTTTAGCACTTCAGTAAACTATGTATCACTATCCCCCTTTAATTCTCTCTCTTTAAGAATTATGAAACTACGTTGGTGGTTTAACATGAATTGGGAAAATGAATATGGTGATCAGAGTAGTAATCGGGCTTCGGTGAAATTTGATCATACAACTAAAGACACAAATAGGCTATTTATAGGAAAATATTTCCTAACTGAGTGATGGTAACATGGTGTAGAAGTGATATGGGGGGAACATGTAGGTGGAGAGCAGGTTCTTGCAAATCAAAGGTGTTCTGGACTACCTCATGAGAAGTTAAATTAGAGCATTTTAAATTCAGGAAACTCTTTATATAGTTTCTCCACCATTTCATATGGAAAATACCTCTGTAACATTATCATCAATGTGATGGAATTTAATGTTAAAAAAATAAACTAAACCAAAACATAAATCACTGAACAATAAGAAATATGAAATCCCAGTGGGAAGTCATTACATTAATGCATGTGACATTCATATCATAGTCTAAACCCAAATAAATGTTGTTTTAATTCCAATATATGTCTCCAACACAATTATATACTGAACACCCTGGTAACTAAAATTTTAGTATAAATAAGTTGAGATAAATTTTTTTATGAAATACATTTCATTTCATGAAAATCATAATCCCTCATATGATCCCAACTCTCAGATTATGCAAGATTGAATTCAAATCCAAGACCAACAACAAATACCGAGTTAAATACCAACCAATATTAATACCACTTTTTCACCTGATATTAATGTGGACGATGTTAATTTCACAAGCCTCAAATATATTTTTGGACAGATCAAAACAAATAAAATTTCTCAAATCCCTCTCATACTCTTTGTATTGATAAGTAAGAGTATTATTACTTGGCATTAGGTGACATCCCCAAGATGAAAAAGGCAAGAAATAAATTCCCAACGACTTTAACAGATGTGGGGATTGTTTTCCATTTGAATATAAAACATTCCAACTAAACAAGTCATAAAAAATTTCACTATATAGTGCCTGATAAGAAAGAATGAGAACTCAACATTTCATATATCAAAATCAATATAAAATAATGCACACAATTTAAGAATACAATATCAAAGTACATAATAAAATACTAATGACTACAAGGACAACTCGAATCTCCAAGAATTCTCCGTGTTTCAACACCAAGAAAACGTTCAAATAATCACAAAACACTACTAATGATGTGTGATACATTTCATTTTCCCATTACACAATAAAAATCATATTTAAGAGATCCAATCTGACAAAGTAGGGGTTTGTAATAAAACATAGAAGATTTCCAAAAATTATTTCTATACTCATGCCAATAGGATAGTAAAAGGTAGCTCAAATATATAAATAATTTTATTATAACAATTTAAAAAGCCATTTATATCAATATATAAACAAGTTACATAAAAATGAAATTTTATAAAAAAATATGAATTTCCATTTAATGTAAAAAAATGTTCAAAAATAATTTAAAAATCCATTTTGGAAGTACCCGTTCCTATACACATATCCAAATATTCAAACAATCATGTTACCAAAAAATCCCTATATGCATGAGTGATCTGTAATCTTTTCTATAATAAATCACTTACTAATCTATTTACTCGTGATGATTAATAAACCTTTTCCATCCCACTAATGATAGTGGCGTCTCTTTACCCTTATTTTTCCCGAATGCACATGAACATACACAACCAATAGGAAAAACCTGATTCCAAAACAACTATTAACTCGACTTCAATTTAAAATTAATTTGTATTAAATAAAATTTTAACACGCCACTTCAAAAAGGAATTTTTTTGAGAACTATTTTTCTTTCCTTAATCACAAAAAATAATTTTAAAACCATTATTTTATAATCACGTTACTAATTCCACATTCCACTAAAATTACTAATTTACAAAATACTATAAATTGTCACTAAAGAGGGTTTATTACAATGAATTCACATCAATTCCAAAACCAAAACCAATTAAAAATTTAATCAATCCATCATGTTCTAAATAGTGTTTTCAATATTTATCTTTATAACCTTCTACATTTTTTAAAAATGATAAACATGACAAAAACATCCACCAAGAAAGGTTGAAACTCCAAAAACCCATATTTGATCTCATCATATATCATATTAAAGAAAAAATATTATCATAGTTGTCATCCAAAATCTTTGATGAATCCCCATGGGAGGTAGACTTTTTAAATAATGATATATGGATAATTAAATCTATGATAATCCTCTATGTACCACAAAAACAATCACTTACCGTGATAAACATGATTCAAATCACTAATAGAATCATCAGACCACCTTTAGATCGATGGGAGAAGTATCATAAGCCTTTGGGAAGATAGAATCTAGTTCTAGGGAAGAAAACTATAAAAATAAAGGATGTTAAACAATTCTGTAAGTGTGCACCAGCATCTACCCCCATGAGGAACCTAGCATGGGGGGATCACTTGGTTTCAAAACCATTCTATAACTATTATAAATCCCACTGTCATAAGATGCATGGTTTCTCTTATCCAAAACAATGATTTTGAAAAATAATGCACTACTCAGGTTCCATCCCTTTAGCCACTGTCTCATCGTACATTCTTTCTTGTTGGTTTTTCATTGTTTCCCCATACTGTACACCTTCAGAAAAGACTAAAACATACTCCAAAATTACACCAAACTATCCCAAAATTACCCATATACATTAAAAACATAAATTTAACCAATAATGGTATAAATTTTTTAATCTTAGGGTGTTACAACCCACCATTACATTTAATGTAAAGGAATGATAATAGAAATTCAACAAAATAACTTCCTTATTCTTGGTGATCAATGTCATGAATGAGAGATAGAAAAAGAATACATGAAATCATATTTCTGTTCCTAGATCAAGGTTATGTGTGTTACTTGAATTAAAAATAATCCATGACCACAACATAGATACTATAAATATATGATCTCAACATCACTTATGATACATAGAAAATAGATGTGGTAAGATCAATCATTGTTGACAATAGACCTGAAAAAAATGTATAAGAATCTACAAATAACCAACTACACATGGATGGTCTAATAATTAATGGTTAACAAAGAGAAAAATCAGACATTCCAAAATCAAATAGGAAAATAATAGAATTACCCATAGTGGGGAAAATATTAATGGAATTTATCGATTTTTAGTTACACTAAATAATAAACAATAAACACAAATAAATTTCTCATAAAAGATGGAATAAAATAATAGACAGTTCCTAATTGATATTAGTATATTCTAAAAAAATTTATAATAAACATGTTGTAATAATAAACACCTCTACATGAAGAGAGAATAGAATACCATTATTTAAGACGAAAAAAATTGATTCAATGTAATGATGTTATTCATCATTCAATGAAAATGTGATATAGAAGACATTGAAAAATTTAAATAATGAACCATGTCAATAATCCATTATAATTATGACCAATCATAATCCATGAAAAACCCACTATACATGACATGTTGTAATTCTCGACCAAAGGTACATCACACCCACAAAAATCTATTTCATATCTACATTCATTGTCATCCACTAAATAAGAAAAAGAACCTTCCTTAACAGTACAATAACTGACAAGATAAAAAGAACAAGAAGAAGAATATCAATATGGAATTTATAATAGTGTAAATGACATTAAATAAAAATATTTGTAGAAGAAAAATTTGAAAAACATGAACATATAATAATTATATTAAAAAATATGAATTTGAAGCATAACGAATTCTTCCATATGAATTTGTAGCATACATAAATATTCCATAACTACTATTGAACAATGAAAATATATATCCATCTCTTTATTATGCATACTAACTCATTAAATTCCACTCCAATAGTCCATCATGTTCTCCATCAACAAAATTCTTCATGTAAAATATTTTCTTAACAAATAAAATAAATTATCTCAAGATCCTAAATAAATACATCTATTAACTTTTATTAGAAATACAATATAATGGAATACTTTAATTCTATTAAAATATCAATCACCAAAAAAATATATTGAAATTTTCAATAGAAAATATTGTTTAAAATAAATTGATTAAATTACACCTTTATAAATTAAATCATTCTAAAATCCATAAAAAATAAATAACAAAACAATTTTATGTTTTATTTTTGTAAAATTACATAAATTTTTTTTATTAAAAGATATTTAATTCATTTAACAATTTGAAATAGTATTTATATTTTCATTACACTTTTCAAAAAAAAATTAGGAAAATATTTTTTGTTTAGAAAAAATTATTAAAATAAAATCTACCAAAAAATGTATATTAATTGAAAACATTTTTACAATCAAAATATGTATCAATAATTTGAATCATATAGAAAAGTGGAATAAAATAATTGAAATGTGACGAAGGAACATAAGAAGAATAAATCATAAAAAATGAATGGAAATGAAAAAAATTCATAACAACATAAAATTGATTCCTCAATAGAATCATTTTATGAGAGCTAATCAATTACCATTTTTTAGTAAATTAGGAATAATTTTTATTAATATTATAGGAAATATTATTTTAAATATATATCATTATCATGAAAAAAAATAAATTAAAATATAAAACATTAATATATTTTAAATTGCAAATGTTGCCAAAATCAATAGACTATTAATTGATGGATATAAATAAAATTTAACACATATAAGAAATTATTTGTTTTTTATTTTATAGAATCATTAATTTTAATTACATAAATTATTTAAAATTATGAAAACATGATATTAATTAATTTTTGATACTCAAAACAAGAGTTAAATATTTAGTATGCTTATATATCCTCTTATATAATATAAATAAGAGTTTTAAGGAAAAATATTACAATATATTATTACATTTTACTGATAACAATTATATGTTTCTCATTATTCATGTTACAATAAAAGCATTAACAATTTTGACAATAAAAATGAATAAAAATTACTTGTTAATATTTTTTAAATGTAAATCAAATTAGAAGATGAAGTAACAAGTAAAGTTTCTATCAATATCATTGCCTAATCATATGTAGTATTTATAGAAATTCCATGTTAAAAATTTAAATGATTATAAAGTAAGTTATGAAAGTTTCATAATTCTAAACTAAACACAAAGGGGTTAAATATTATTAATGTTTAACATGAAACAAACCTGAAAATAATTACTAAATATTGATTAATTTAAAATGGAACTTTTTTTCACTACACATTATAAAATCATAATAATTTCCTTAAAAAACCCAAAATTTTGAATTTATTTTAAACGACATCGTCTACATGTAGTAATCACTAGTTTATGTGTAGTTTCATATAAATTAATGTTACATTAAGGAAATAACCACAAGGAATTAATTAACACATGTCTGTACTATAAAAGAGTACCCCAATATCATTCTCTAGAATTAAACAAAACAGAACATATCAAAATTAATAACATTTGGGAAACCAATTATTATACACATTTTGTCTCATCCAAACCATAAAAAACATTTAAATTTTTTTTATCATGTCATAAATTAGAAAATAATAATAAATAAATAAAAATATGAAATAATTATTCCATGTGGTAATTTATTTTACTAATGATGGATAAAAACAAAATAATGCGAAAAAACTACAATTAGATGTTTTTTAGAACACATTCATTCATAGAATATCACAGTATAATTATGGTTTGAATAAAAAGATTAGATAAATAATTCTAGTATATAAATTTAATGTTATGAAATTCCTATAACCTAACTATGATCCAAGGATATCATTTCGAATAATACCAATACTGTTTGTGACATTCAATTATGACTCAATTGAAAGAGGGGAGGTAAATATGATACTAACCATTCATAAAATCCCCATCAAAGCAATTAATATCACAAGAAACCACGTTTTTTTATAAATATTATGTGGGTTTATTTTCTATAAATAACCAACATAACCAAATGAAATGAAAACAAATCCATCTATAAACTATCGAATTCCTGACTAATTATAAAATAAATCAAAGAAACCCAATAGACCAATTCATTTTTATTTCATAGAAAAACTGATAATGATGATGAATATTACCCAAAATTATCTAAAAACATTACAACCATTGTTGAATCACTACAATGACACTAATAGTGTTATCTATGTAAAGAAAATACAATTGTGGGTGAAGAATTATTATTCTCAAGAAGAGAAATGTGACACCATTACATTCCTACATGTGACAAAAATATCTCCAAACACACCGAATTTCCTAACCAGTTTGATAGTATAAACTCAAAAGGTAATCCCAAATATCATCCAAACACATGAAACTTTGACATAAACATGTTATTATAATTTATAGAAAAAATAAGAGAAGAAGATAAATAGTTTATTACGAATCAATAATGATGTTGTATGTCTGACTACATTTATAAAGGATTCATAACCATTTCATATAGGTTTGAATATTAAAACTCTGTTCTCACTAAAAAAATACATTTGTATATAACATTGAACTCATTATATTCATGTTTGTTGAATCAACCCTTCACTAAGACATATCTTGGTGAATTTTTAGATGGTGGAAACTCTGACTTGGTTCTATCCCTTGTATTTCTTATTAATGATAAACCATCTATATATGAACCATAACATATTTATCTTATTAATAGATTCAATGTTGAACATTATCAGAACCCAAATTCACATGAATACTTTCCCCTAATTTTTCCATTCTCTTATATCATTCAATTGACAAAACATATTTTATTTCAATAACAAATTTTTTAAGAATTTATTAAATACCTTATGATCATCTACCTGGAATGAAATATTATTGGAAAAAAATAAATTTGTCTTCCAAAAAATAAAAGGGGAAGGAATTTAAACACCATGATATCTTGTTCTATAATTGGTATAATGAGAGATAACACACCTAACATATAGTGATCAGTGAATCATGGAACATAACATGAATCCTCTAGATCATGTGTTGAATGTAATTTCCATTATTTGATCAACTAAAATTAAATCCATAAAATATAAAGAATATTATATTTTTTCTATAAATAATAGATATATGGTTTTTGATGATAGTTTATTTGGCGATCTAATATTAAATAGACACAAAAATGAGTTTCCATTAATTACTGATTAGCAAGGAACTTTTTTTCGACAAATGGTAATTCCAATAAAAATGAATTGAAAAGGGATTTGAGGAGTAGATAGGGGATAGATATCCAGGTATAACAATATGTTAATAAGAGTCACATACGATTTATTATAGATAAAATATAATTATTAGAGAATTTAATTTTCTTGATGTGGTTATTAAAAACAGTTTTTGAAACTATATTCCAATAGTTAATGTTAAAATGAAAAAAAAACCTACATATCAACAATGTAATGCCACATGGGTTGGGATAAAATACACAAACATTGTCCACAAATAGTCAAATGGACTCCTAATAGTATGGTAATATCACATATCATGGAAATCAATGTCCGAACTATGCTTATCTAAATATTTACACTCATAACGTTTCTCTAAGAAAAATAAATGTTTTGTTAAAATGGTCCCCAACTGTCTACCTTCCCAGCGACTCCAAGCATCACCATTCAGGGATTCCAAATAATATAAATGGTTACTAGTAACCTTTCTAAAACCATGAGGTATTTAGTAGAGTTTATATAAACCCAAAATCCATCATGAACCTCCCAAAACTCAATCTATGCATTATATAGCATGAAAATATATAATTGAATTTTAATATACCTGATACTATTGGTATTAAATTTGGGGTGGAAAATGTCTATCTGAACTCATTATCTCATATAAAAAAAATAAATGTTTATAATGTCATTTATCATTAGGATTTGTAAATTTTCTCATTTTCATTCTTATATTTATTACTAGTTTTAAACAATGTAATATGTATTTTTCTAATAACCCATGTTAACAAATATTGATGTGATATACATAAAACATTCCTCTAATAAATTTATAAAATTTATAAAGAACATGAAATTATGTTTTAAATTTATAAACATTAAATTTAAATAGAAAGGGTTTTGTAGAATATTATTATCTTTTCTATTATGTGTTCATAATCTTATTTATTATAGATTGTCAATGGAATGAGTTGTAATATATTTATATATAGTTTTAATCATTATATAAGATTCATGATTGAGTATATATTAATTTGCTTTATTATATAATAATTATGATACATTTATAAAAATACTAATTGAATGTAATAATCTTATCATAGTCACATTCATTAACATTGACGTTAGTAATAATAATATTATTACCAAATATAATAGATACCATATTTATAATATTAATTAATTTATCAAAAAAATGTAATCTATATGGATTAAATTAATTTATTAATGTGATGAAAACTGCTTTTAATCTATGATAATAAAAATTGAATAAATAAAAATTATCTAAGATTCCAATACATTATAAATTGGTTTTTAAAAATAAATACATTTTTTCGATATTATTTTCATTAAATTATAAATATATATATTTTTATTATTTTTTTAAAATATCTTTCTATTATTGTAATATGATAATTTCATAAGATTTCTACATTAAAAAATATATTTTTTCCACTATTCACATTAATTTTTTTCCAATAATATTAAATAATAATATTTGGATGATTTTGATTTGTGAAATTCAAAATAATTTTTTCTAAAAAATTCTGAAATTTAAAATTCTAAATTTAATAAAATATTCTTCATTTATTAAGATAATCCTATTTTATAGAAAATCCATCTTTATAACTTTGATTATTCTGAATCATGTTTATTACTAATTTAATTATATATTTTAAATTTTTTTATATTTTAGGATTTTTATCATTATAAAAAAAATTAATTACAAAAACATTTTTTCTCATTTTATTTTGATGTTTCAAGATGATAAATCATTTCAAGAAAATTATAATTACAAAGATACAAAATGTCATGTGGCTGCATTCTACCCTATTGAATATATTGACTATAATAATTTTTTAAATTGTAATAACTAAAGAAATATAATGATAGTATTCATAACATATTTATCATTTGGGATATCTCATCTAAAATGAAATCTATATTACTGTCATAGTTTATTTAAAGTTAGATGTATTTCATCAAATAACATTAATATTTCATATTTTCATATACTCAAAATGGTTTGGGGCTAAGTGTTACATATCATAAAATTTATTTAAAGAGTAAAAGAAATAGTTTAAATAATTACACTGGGATTTTTCAAATGAGGGATTGATTCAAACCCTGTATATCAACATCAACTATAGAAATATAATTTTCATTTTCCTCAAAAGTTCTTGTTGATCTCATCTCATTTATATCCTTCTTTGATAATGAATATTCCACATGGATGGACTCTATATAGATATGGGACACCATATTACTAATATAATCAGCATCATGAAGTCATGTGATCTAGTTGGGAAGTAACCTCCCTGGTAGAGTCATTGTTATTTTCCTCGAAGCCTCAAGAAAAAGAGTAGAAACCCATTCAATCAATATGTGATCCCATCTGTGGAATAAACATGCATAAAATATTGAGTCATGACATAATGATGATCCTAAAATATAGTACCAATTTCAATGCAGTGACAGAAAAAGACTACGAAAAAACCCATATTGATGCAACAAACACATCCACACCCATATGACCCTAGTGCATTTAAGGAAGCACCATTAGCAATAAATTTGACCCACATGGAATTTAATAAAATCCAATGGATGTATTTATGAAAAAATTAACTTCTTCCACTAACACTCACACCATGTCGATAAAGAGTATTTAAATTTTAGAAGTTGTTATCCAATGTAACTATTTGGTTTTTTGTTCAAAAATAAATCCTACTATACAATATAAATTCTAGCATACATGTCAAAAATTTGGTTTTTAGAAATCAATTTATTCTACTCTATTTATTTTATGGCAAAGAAATCAAATACAGTGGATTACTACCTATTCAAAAGATGTTTACAACATGTAGTTGTAGTGATAGAGGTGAAAAAAACCCCAAAGTGGTTTATCAGAAAATGTTAAATTTCAAAAATACATACAGGTAGTTACAGAAGTTATATATGAAAATAATCCTGAGAAATATGTTATTGGAATTATCAGTATCTCCCATACAGAGGAGGTAGACGGAGGCAAGATGAATTCCATCATTCCTCATATTAATAGGGGTGGAATGCTAACTCTTCAAAATTTTAAAAATTAGTTGTAATCCAGAATGTGGGATTAAAAGGAATCAATGAATTGATAACCAAGAGGGATTGAAAATATTTTATTCACATTTTTCTATATAGAAGTCCATTTTGTTGAAGTATTCATCGCAATTCGGAGACCAAATCAGAGTATGTCTATCCAAAAACATATAACTCTTTATATAAAGGGATATTTGAAAGAGAAATATCTTATCCTACGTGGAGTTTGAGTGGAATAAATCATCAACAGAACTATGATTCCTATTTGTAGGGACAACCATGGTTTCACCAAGAGGTTTATGAAGCCAAAGAATACTACATGGATTGAGCATTATGTAAATTAAGATAATACAGTTTGATCTATCCAGAATGAATTTATTATTTTGATTAATAGATGGCCAAGTTGATATTGTAATATAGTATGTGTAACAATTCATCAAAAATCCGTGGAACCTGTTAAAATGACATGAAGTGGATACATCATTAGAGTTAAGTAAATTCCAAGTAAATTTGATGATTGAAACTTCATTAAAAACAATGAGATCATTGATACTAGGACATCTCATGATAATATGTTTCATGAATAAATTCCATCATATACATATGTATTTATATACAAGAGTCATATATTCTCTATAACATATTATTCCTACAAAAATTTAAATTTCCTATAAAATAATAAGATTGAAACATTATATTCTTCTAGAAATTCACACTTTCATTAACACTCAAATAATACTTAGAAGTTTTTGATATGGTAACACACAAGTTAATAAATTTTATAATAATATTATTTGAAAAACATTACTAAAAATATAATGGATAAATTTTTTATTAAATAATTTATCAATACCAATGTTATCAATTCTACCAAACTCACATATCTTGAAATAAAGAAAATTTTTATCCAAATGTTTATTTATCCCTCAACAATGTTTTCATTAATTGTCATCCCAAATAATATAATTATTCAATAAAATCACATTTCACAGTTAATGATACAATTTAATATGTGTTTCTATACCATTTACGAAACAATACTAATGAAAAATCCATTGATAGTTTACATAATCCACGTAATTTTTTTAATATATAATGATTTCTTTTATAAATATCTCTAAAGAATAAAAATATATAGAAATTTCATGATATAATTTCTATTATGATATCAGCCTAACCACATTATGTAATACTAGAGATTTATCCTTTCCATTATTAATATGAATATTTTACAATTCTATTCTATTTTTGTTTGCTCTTTTATTATATTATATGACATAGTGGTTTAATGATATAAAACATTACAACTTCTATTATACTAACCTACTTCAACCTATTACTAAATCTAAAATAATTATTATAATATCTTACTTAAGAAAATTAAAACATCAATGAAATTACATATTCTTCAATGAAAATGTTATTTTAAACATATTATACAATATATTTAATATATTAGTCTCTTTTTTCATTAATTTTTAGAACAAGTACATTTCATAAATAGGGTCTCCAATATAATAACTTATCATCATACTCGAATCCTTAATAATGTTTTATTATAGGGAATTTGAATTAACCAATGATTATATAACTATAGTTTCAATGAAAATTTACAGCTGAGGCACATTGTTATAAAATTATACATATTTGAATTAATACCCAATCCACCCTTTTTATGGTTTTCCCCTAGGTACATCATTGTAAGATCATGAGTCAACATTTAGTATCTACATAGATATAGAATTTCTAAGAGGACCACAAAATGTGTAATTAAATAAATCGTTGGGTTATTATATTATATATATGAATATCGATTGGACTTATCAAATGTTTTTATTAAATAAATATTATCCAAATAAGTATGAACTAAAAAATTAAAAAAATATTAATACACACACCATGAAAACCCAGTGAGGTTCTCCGACCTATACTCTTAGGATTAGTGGTAAAACCCATAGATATACTAAAATATATCGAAAACATGTGAGATGAACAGAGATAAATGTTCACATATTCAACATCCTTACTAAACGTAAATATAATATCAAATAGGTTGGATAAACATTTGGATTATTTATTTTAGGACTATATACATAACCAAATAAATTTAATAAAACATGAACATTTCTCCACAATTCAAACATACTAGACACATTCTATACATCATATAGGTTTCACTCATACATATATCAAAGGGAAAGAAAATAAAATAAATATATGGGATTGAATTACTTGTAAAATAATATAAATCATCAACAAGTAATCTAGGGTAAGATCTTAATCATGATAGAAAACCAGAGTTGAGTAAAATTTCAAATTTAAAAAGCATTAGATATTAATTTTTTTCGAAAGTTATGATACAATGACAAGAGATCACAAATAAATATATATATAGAATGGAAATAGGGAGTGGGATAATAATATAATAAAAATTATCCATGTGACATATTCATATTAAAAAAATATAAGGATATGAGAAAACATAATAAAGAACAATTACAAAAACATACGAACATAAAATCATGTGAATATTTCTTCTTGCATCTCAATCAAGAAATAATCTTTTTAACTAATATTGCAATATATAATTCAAAAAAACATTTGCACAAATTATTATTCATTTCATTTATATATTATAATTTTTAAAAAATATTTCATATATCATTCATAAAAAAATCATATGAATAATGAATTGGGAATCATATTCAAAAAATAGATCATCATCTAATATTATTTGAAATATTAACAAATAATGGTGTGAAATATATGACCCAAATCACTGTTCATTAATACATATGTTATATAATAGGAAATAACCATTAATTACAAAATAAATAACCCATTCATTGAAAAATGGTATTGATAATATTTCTAGATGATATCTCTAAAAATAACATAAAAATTTTAAAAAATTGATAACCAAAATACAATCACCTAGAAATATAATTTCCAAAAGATAAAATTGAGGTTGTTTCATGAAAAATAACATCATTAAAAATATTTACATTTAATATAAATATTATAATCTATGTGAATCCATAAAATAATATTTAAATATTACTTTTATTTTTATTGTAATAGATGATGTTATTATAACTTACATAAGTTCAATTTCAAAAAGATGAGGGGATATTTTTTAATAAATTGTCATTTTTAAAATTAATTTCAATATTTTTGTTTTGAAAATACATTTAGAATCAAAATGTATAATTTCATATGGTTTATAAATAATTTCATTTTTATAGAGAGGAAACCATTTTATAATATATTGATATACCATCTATCAACATCCACAACATATAAATAATAAATAAATTGGTCCATTAAAAAGTATATTTGGAAATTATCAAGATGAACTGGGTAATGAAATTATTTCAATGTCACATTGTATAATGTATTTTTATAAGAATAAAAATGGAAAAGGAGGAAAAAATTAATTAAATATATGATATATTTTCATAAAAAGTCTTTACATTTATGAAAATAAATATTCATTGTTAAAATATCATTTAGTTGAAATATTTATTTTAAATATTGATAAATGAGGTTGTATCTTATGAATTATAAAATATATTAATTTATTCAAAAATAATAATTATGCACATGGAATAAAACATTATATTACCGAAAGGAATAATGAATTTCCCAAAAACCTTATGGATGGAAAATTTCATGAATCAAAAAACATATGAAATGGGGAATACATGGAAGAAATTAAAATCTTGAGTAATAAAAGAGTATATAAAAAATAAAATATAATAACAAATTTTTCCAAACATATATGAAAAAAGTTCATTAAGAACAACCTGAACTCAATAAATTATAATTGAGATAACAAAAATACTTAGCATAATTGAAATGTAAGAGTAAAAAAACATTATGATTGATACAATTTAATGGAACATAAAATATATTTAAATGAAAGATATTCACTATAAATTAAGTTAATCCTGTAGAGAATATTCTATATAAATGATATTATGGTTTATAATATCAAACATTTATCATTGATTTGAAATTGAAAAAATAAAACACTTATCTTAATTCATGACCCCCACTAAAGCACATAAATCTATTTTATACAATATACTATTTTAACCACCTATTTTAATTCCCTATTAATTTTTATATCGTGTTATAAAATTAATTATAATCATCCCCCACATGTATACTAGTTAGTAATTCTCTATTTTCAATATCATGTCTTCTTTATCATGATCATTCTGAACAAGTATTATTATTATGATTTTATTGTACATTAAATAAATTTAATTATCATTGCAAAACTATTTGAGGTAATAAAAATGTTAATTATTATTTATTTATTAATATATTATATCAATAAAATATATTTTAGTTATGTTGAAATAATATTTAATTGGTGTTGGATTATTTTATTAATTTTAGGGATCAAATAAGTTATTTTCAAAATATGAAAAAAAAAATTAATATAACTATTAAAGAACTATATTCTAGAAATGATTTTATTATTATATTTTATAATATTAGCATCTATATTCCAAAATTAATTTATGATAAAATTTCATAGCATTCTTTATGTTGGTGGTTTGACAACCCCAAACAAGAACATAACCTACTTAATGGATCATTGTGTTTATAAAAGTGGATTATTTTGAAATAATATAATTATTATTGATTTATAATTATTTTATTCATATATTTTTATATCGGTGAATAATATATTTTGTAATTTTTATAATTAATTATAGTATTTATGAATAATTTTAAATGGTTATTCTGTCGTTCCAGTAGTCAACAAAACACATGATTAATGATCCTGTCATTTTATATAAGGACAAGAGAGAATACAAAATTGATATCATATTAAAATAATAAAAATTTTGTCTATTAATTTAAATTTATTAATTATATTACTCATTTTATGATATTTTTTATTGGAATTATTATAAAGTAAATGATAAGGGTTTTGTAATAAAAAAATTAGGACCATTAAAGTTCTATTGAACATATACATGCTAGAAAAAGAAAGAGACTAAATAATTCATTATACCAGCCTACGAAAATTATAGGGTCTATATTAGTGTAAAATATAGAGTTTGTAATAACCCAGATCTTCTTTTCAGGCATGTGACCCCTTGGTTGATGTTTTTCTTGGTTTTAATGTTAAGGGTGATTCTTGGGAGAGTCGGGGAAACATGAAATGCTGTTTTGAGGCAAAACGGGGAGCTACACGGGCGGCTCATTGTTTGTCTAACCATTAGCCCAGACCATGCGTAGCTGGCACTCAAGGTAGTGGCGGCCGCACGGTTGTCGCACGATTAAGGGAAATCGTGCGAACAGACTGTGTGAAAAGTGTTGACAAGGTAGTATAGACCACACGGTTAGGGCACGCTTGGTCAAACCGTGCGAGCAAACCGTGCGGGCACTAAAATTAGATCCTTAAATTGTGGATCTCAACCGTTTTATCCTCTATGTGGCTCGTTTTTTCACTTAATCATCCATAACATGGGATTTTGGCTATCCTTAGGTCTATGAAGGTTCTCCAATCGTTCTCTAGGCGATCTGAAGTCTTCTCTTGGCAAATTGAATCCGGTTTTTAATGTATATGATCGTTCACCTTTGTTTTTGATCATTTTATTAGATCTACTTAGATCTACTTCTCCTCTTCCCTCAATTTATTAGATCTACACCCGTTATGTGTAGATCTAAGTGTGTGGATGCCAAATTTAATGAGTTTGGGTCTTGGTCTTGTTAGGAGAAGGGATCTAATAAGTTTTCTTGAAGAATCAACCAATGTTCATTGTTCGTCCTTCATTGTTGGGGTTTTTCGTCAAACCCATCGAGGTAGGTGGTTTGTTTCCTTATGTTTAATGACATTGAGTTTTGGATGCAAAGGAGCTGTATACCCATGTATCGGGTATCCCGGGTTAGGGAATTTGAAACCGTTGATTATTTTCCTTAGACAGCATGTTTTCTTGAGGAAAATCAATAATAAAATATGCTTGTTTGCATGTTTGAGGATCACCCCATGGATTTTTTCCCTTTTTCTGTCTATTTACTGCTGTTTGGCTTAGGTTTCCTGTGAGACAGACCTTGTTGCATTTATTACCTATCTTGATAGGAATAATTGCATGTGTTTCCAATAGTTTAAATGTTTTTTATTCATTGTATATATTAGCCAAGTAGTTTGTTGAACATACCTAGGGCTGTTACGAATCGGTTACGTATGATTGCTTTTACTCAGTGCAGCGGAAACATGGTGTAGCAAGACCATAAGTGGAATAGATGTTGAGTGATTACTATGAGGCCCTGTTTAATTGTTACCACTATGACACAATAGGGGGGATTGAAATTTTCCTCTCTCAAAGGGTCTTCTGCTTTTATCGAAGCGAGACTAAAGGGGGAATTAGACGTATGTGCTTCCTCAGAGAGTCTGTTTTATCGCTATAAGACCCTAGGGGAATTGACGGTGAGTGCTTCCGAGACTGTCTTTGCCTTTTTATGAATTCTTGACCATAGGGGTCTGCCCTCGTGAGCTCCCCAGAGGGTCATTTGTGACAAATATTATTGGTTGGTTGTGACGAGTCCACAAAGCCAATAAACAATCTTGGGTTTTGTACTGGTTGTTGTTTAGGTAGTCTTTTGAGATACATGTTTTGTTAATTTTTATACCATGGAATAGAATGCTTTGCAAAATTCCTTGGTTGTTTAATTAAATGAATGTGAATGGTAATTTGTAGGATTGTTTACTTTAGTGTAGTCTTGTTTCTCGGCTGCATTTATTTTTCCATTAATTTTTCTATATCGCTCACTGATATTAGGCCACAGATCATGTGGTGGTTTCCTAGTGGGATTAGTCTCAAACCCTATTTGGGTCCTACTTTTTGGCCCAAACAGGTTATTTGGTTGTAGGTGTGGATAGGGATTATGGCCCTTCTACCTCAGGTGTTTGATTGAGAGTAAGAGCTGGAGAGTGTGGGACTGAGCTTAAGCTTGTGATGCAACTGGAGTTTACTGTTTACTCTTAGTGATTGGCTTCCAGTTGTATTATAGCAGGATTATTTGTTACTACTTTCCACAGATACATGTACCATTCTGCATCATTTTTATAATACACATTACTTCTACTGTTAGTTTCAGTTGTTGTATGTTGTTAATAGAATCTGTTATTGTTTATTTTTTCCTTCGGCTGCATACTTTACAAAATGAGGGCATAGTTTCCCTAGTGACTCACCAAGTCCCTCGCTGCTAGTTGGAATCCTTTGGCATTGGGGAAACATGCTTGAGGTCATGTGGTGAACCGGGTACGGGGTACCAGTTGAGTGGCTCTGGATTTGGGTTGTTACAATGTGGTATTAGAGGAGTTTTCTTTATTTTCAATTTTCTTATTGTTTGGAGACAATAGACAGGGATATGAAGGATTGGGTAGTTTGTACATAACTGTGCCTTGGTGTAATTAACCCGTGTACAAGGAAAAGCTATATTACCTCGTAATTTCAATTTTTATTTTTTGCAAGTGTTACAGTTGATTATATTTCACCGTTGAGTGACAAACTTGTTTGGTGATGTTACAGTTTATATGATTGTGGTTCTATTTTGTTTCAACTTGATGAGATGAGGGTATGCCATCTCATGCATCATATAGGCACTAGTTAGAAAATCACATGTCATGCATTTTATCATGCCATATAGGGTGCATTATAAATTTCATGACATTTTGATAGATGTCATGATAGATTATGCATCATGTTGTGATAGTTTCTATGATTGAGATACCTGCAATGCTGATAGGGTATTGTTTATTTTATATCATATTCAGCATGGACAACATGCTTTGGTCTTCGAGGTGTTATGGGCCCTTGAGGATCGGAATATGGAGGATCATGGGATTATCATACTATTTACTAGTTATATGCATTGTTATGATTTCATGCTTTAATTCGCGGGGAGTTTGGGCCCCCACGGATTGAAATTTGACACATAGGTGCGGGTTTTCTATTTTTTTCAGTGGTTTTGGGGATTTTTGAATGCCTACTACCCAGGAACCCAGATAACATGGCGCGTGGCCTTATGAACACACACCATGTGTTCTTTTATTCGTGAAGAACTACTTTTTTCACTTACACTCTGTGTACTTTGAAGTACACGCCGTGTACTTTCCTTAGAGGTGATCTAGCTGGTTAATTGAATACATGGGTTAGAAAATCATAGGGACGAAAAACCGTGTAGTTGTGACCCATGTACCAACCCTTGTGAATAACGACACATACGAGAAAAATTGTTAAGAACATGTCGTGTATTTGGAGTTTACACAGCCAGTTTGGCTGGTGTACATGCCCAAGTAAAATCTTTCTAGAACACGTAGTGTAACCATTTTTTTCCAGTATTAAAATTTTTTCCTATTATTTTCTATTTCACTCTTTTAAGTGTTAAACTAATCTCGTACTTGATAATGGTGTGCATGACCTTGCAGAATCATGCCACTAAGACGGCCTCTCGTTGCACGTTAGGGGTCTGACAATTATCATACGCCGGATATGGAACCGACATTTATCCCAGATACTAGTGAAGACACACAGTTCTTTGAGGGATTCATGAGGTTCATGTAGACCTTTAGGAAGCTCAACAACCTGCCCAGTCTATGGCAGAGCTTATGCGAGTCTTCCAGCATCAGCATCCTACCAATTTCTCAGTGGATGGAGGAACTCAGGCAGCTGAATCATGGTTCGATGATATGGTTTATATCTTCGACCATCTCGAGACACCCCCAGACAGAAGGGTGAAGCTCGTAACTTACATGCTGTGAGATTCTGCCAGGGGATGGTGTGACGTAGTTTCTCAGGCTAGGCGTCAGCAGATAGTTGCTTGGGATGAGTTTCAGGATAGGTTCTATGACTACTTCTACCCGGGGATGCTGAGGGCCGACAGAGCCAGGGAGTTCATGAACCTGCATCTGGGTACTCTATCAGTTATGGAGTATTCCTCCGGATTTACTGAGTTATAACATTTTACTCCCGTTCTCGGGAATGTCGAGCTGTTTTTAGCAAGGAAGTTTGAAGAAGTCCTCAGACCAAAGATCATATCACATGTGAACGTCTTTGAGTTGAATACTATTTCTTTTATAGTTATCCAGGTATTGATCATGTAGAGGAATCTGAAGGATACTTGATTAGTGTGCCATAGCGTTTCAGCATCCAGAGTCAGTACTCTTTCTACTAACAGGAGGAAGCCCCACTGAGAGTCTATATAAGGTTACTTGAGGAAGCGGGATGTTCCTTCAGGTATCAAGGTTGTGTGCTACCAGTGTGGGAAGGACGGGAATAAGAAGCTATAGTGCCTGAGGGACCCAGTGGAGTGCCGAGCATGAGGCAAGATGGGTCACCTGCCGCGGTTTTGCAAGGCTCTTCTTCCAGAAGCTAGTGACGGTAGATCTGCTTCGACTCTGGGTACAGGTGCAGGATTACCAGTTCCTCATCAAACTGGGTGATGGAGTTATTTGGGTCATTCAGTCCATGGTAGAGGATGTGGATGCAGTGGTCAGGCTCAGGGATGAATAGATCAGGGATCTCAGGCTGCTGCAGAGGGCTGCGGTACTGGCCAGACATTTACGGTGGAGCAGATTCATCATTAGTAGGATCCTGGACCATCCATAGTGTGATGTCTGATTTTAGTAGCCTCACTTTTATCTTCTTCACTTTTCAATACAAGATCTTCTCATAGCTTTATTTTTGTGCACACAATGTAGAGCCTTAGACTTAATATCGTTACGTATGAGGATATGATGACACTAGACACTTCCTTGGGATTAGAACTACTAGTGTGCATCATTTAAAGGAGTGCCCACGTGAGGTTGATGGATGTCACTTCCTGTGGGATCTTTATGTCCTTGAAATGATGGGTTATGACTCTATTCTCGATATGGACTCGCTAGTTCATTTTCAGGCCTTTGTCGACTTCTATCGTCACAGGGAGAATTTTATGTCACTATAGGGCATGTCTTTTCTTCATAAGGGAGAATGGGATTTCCAGGCGAGTAGAGCTGGACCAGAGCATCATGGGTTGGGTGGTGTAACAACCCAGATTGCTAGTTTATATCTTGACGGTTAGGGGATATCTCCGATAGATTATCCTGCATTGGTTGATCATTTTCCGAATGTCTTTCTAGAAGACTTTTTGGGGTTTCCTATGGAGCGAGTGGTATATTTCTCTTTTGATATTATTCCAGGAGAAGCACTGGTATCTATACATCCTTATAGAATGGTTGTGCCTGAGTTAAAAATGATCAAGAAGTTGTTGGAGGATTTGCAGGAAAATGGTTTTATCCGACCCATTACTTACCATTTATGTTCACCTGTGTTGTTTTTGTAGAAGGCCGATGCTAGTTTACGACTTTGTGTGGATTATCAGAAGCTAAACCTGTTGAAAGTCAAGAAACGATATCCCTTACGAAGGATTGATGAACTTTTTGATCACCTTCGAAGAGCCAGGGTGTTCTCAAAGATCGACTTGAGATACAACTATCATCAGTTACATGTCGGACCATCAGATATTCCTCATACAGCCTTCCGGATTAGGTATGGTCTGTACAAGTATTTGGTGATGTTGTTCGGTCTCATGAACACGACATCAGTTTTCATGGAGCTGATGAACATTGTTTTCCATCCTTACTTGGATTCCTTCATGGGGGTTTTCATGGACAATATTTGGTGTACTCTCACACTCGACATGACCATGCTACCCATCTTGAGATCGTATTGAGTACACTGAGAGAGAATCAGTGAAATCCTAATCTCTCAATGTTCCACTTCTGGATGGACGATATTCACTTCTAGGGTCACGTCATCTCAGAGACATGAGTATTAGTAGACCTAGAGAAGGTGAGAGCAGTAGTTACCTGGGAACAACTGAAGAATGTATTCGAGTTACGAAGATTCTTGGGGATGGAAGGTTATTACAGGAGATTTATACAGGACTTCTCACGCATAGAAGAGCCGTTTACAGTCTTTTCTAAGAAGGGGTGAAATATGTTTGGTCAGAAGCCTACCATTCATCCCTTCAGGAGATGAAGGGGAGATTGAATTCATCACCAATGCAAGTTTTTCTATAGCTGGGAAAGAGTTATACAGTTTTCTGTGATGCATCTGGAATCGGTCTTGGAGAAGTGCTTATGCTGGAGGATCGAATTATTAAATATGGATCTCGACAGTTGAGGCCAGTTGAGATGAACTATCCTACACATGACCTGGAGTGGGATGTATTTGTCCATGCTTTGCGCTATTGGAGACATTATATTCTAGGAGAGCATTTTTTGGTATATACTAACCACTAGAGCATTCATGTATATCATCAGTCAGCGTGACATAAATATGAGACAGTGGAGGTGGGTCGAGTACCTACAGTATTTCGGCTTTGAGCGTGCTTATATGCCTGGGAAAGGCAATGTTGTAGAAGATGCACGGAGCAGGAGGAATCAGTTACATGTAGTTCAGGAGGCCAAAAATGAGTGAAAGCTTAAGGATTTGTTCTCAGAGACGCATTTGGAGATGCATGAAAAATAGAGACAAATGCTTCATTGTTATATATCTATTACCTCTATACTTCTGGATCAAGTTTGAATGAGGCAGCTATCAGACTCAGAATGCCTAGTCCTATGGGAGGGTGTGACAGGTGGAGACCCTACCCTAGGGTTGACAGTGGGAAATCGTGATATGATATGTTGTCAATGCTGTGTATGGGTTTAAGCAGACATACGTGAGGAGCTAATGTGAGAGTTTCATGCTTGATCTTGGGCAGTTCATCCTGGTTTCCAAAAGATGTATCGAGACATACGATATCAATATTAGTGGCTAGGTTTGAAGAAGGATGTGGCTGGTTTTGTTATGTGTGGTTCCACCTGTCAGTAGGTAAAGGCGGCGCATCACCGAACATCAGGGATTTTGCAGCAGTTACCCATTCCTGAGTGGGGATGGAATGATGTCACGATGGACATCATGACAGGGTTACCGAGATCTTCCCGAGGGAATGACGCGGTTTGGGTTGTAGTGGATAGGATCACGAAGGTTGCACATTTCTTGCCGATCAATGAGACCTTTTCTGTGGATGAGTGTGGGAGGTTGTACATTCGTGAGGTGGTACGACTTCATGGGGTTCCATGTTCTATCGTTTCGGATAGGGAAAACCGCTTTACTTCACATTTCTAACAGGGGTTATAGAGGGATTTGGGTACACAGGTACTTCTGAGTTCATTTTAACATCCACAGACAAATGGCCAGTCCTAGCGCACGATTCAGGAGCTGGAGGAAATGATGCGAGCATGCGTCCTTGATTTTGGAGGATCATGGGAGAAACATATAACTCTGGTGTAGTTTTCCTAAAATAATAGTTTTCGAGAAACTATTCAGATGGCACCATATGAGGATTTGTACGGTAGGCCATTCGGATCACACTTGTGTTGGCTGGAGGCAGGAGAGGCAGCTATACTGTGACCTCATCTTGTTCAGGAGACCACAGAGAAGGGGGAGTTGATTCAGAAGAGGATGGATACTGCATAGTCTTAGCATTAATCTTATGCAGATCAGTGGAGAAGACCTTTGGAGTTCAATGTCGGAGCTCAGGTTTTCTTGTGTGTTACCCCGAGGTTGAGACATAAGCGGATTAGGAGACAAGGAAAGCATTCCTCGAGATACGTCGGGCCACATGAGGTTTTGGATAGAGTCGTGCTGGTTTCTTACAGGATGTAGTTACCTTAGAGGTACCATTCTATGCACGAAATCTTCTATGTTTCTCAGCTTCGACTATATTTCTCAGACGTGTCCCTTTTTTTTCAACCAGAGGAGGTTGAGTTGGAGCATGTTGCATCTTTCAAGGAGTATCCTGTCAGGATTTTTTATCATAGTGACAAGGTTTTTTGTTGCTGGACTATTCCTCTAGTACGAGTGATATGGAAGCATGGGATAGTACATGATGAGACTTGGGAGAGCGAGGTCGATGTGTGATCACAGTGGCCAGAGTTGTTCGAGGTTTTTTCTTCTACACCCCGTTTGGAAATTTAGGGACAGATTTCTCTAAGGGGGTAGTTTATAAGAACTTGGATCTTCTTTTTAGTTATGTGACCACTTGGTTGATGTTTTTCTTCGTTTTAATGTTAATGATGATTATTGGGAGAGTTGGGGAAACATGAAATGAAGTTTTGTGAAAAAACAGGGAGCTTCACGGGAGGCGTATGGTTTGTCAAACTGTGTGGCCAGACCGTGCGTGGCTGGAACTCAAGGCAGTGGCGACCGCACGGTTGTCGCATGGTTAAGGGAAACTGTATGAACAGACTGTGAGAAGATTGATGTAAAGGAAATATAGACCACACAGTTAGCGCACGGTTTGTCAAACCGTGCAAGAAAACAGTGCATACAATTAAATTAGATCCTTAAATTTTGGATCTCACCCGTTTTAGCCTCTATGTGGCACTTTTTTCCTACTAAGCATCAATAACACATGATTTTGGCTCTCCTTAGATCTATGATGGTTCTCTCATCATTCCAGAGGCATTCCCATGGCCTCTTTTGGAAAATCGAAGTTGGTTTCTTAAGGTATGTGATCGTTCTCTTTCGTTCTGGATCGTATTCTTATATCTACTTAGATCTACTTCTCCTCTTCCCTCAGTTTCAAAGATCTACGCCCGTTATGGGTAGATCTATGTGTGTGGATGCCAAATTTGATTAGTTTGGGTCTTATTCTTGTTAGTATAAGGGATCTAAGGCGGGTTCATGGAGAATAAACCCATGTTCATTGTGTGTCATTCGTTGTTGGGTTTTTTTTTGAAAATCGTTGAGGTTTCTGGTTTGTTTCCCTACGTTGAATGTCAGAGTTTTGGTTGAAAAAGTGACGGATATCCTTGTATCGGGTATCCCTGGTTAGGGATTTTGAACCCATTGATTATTTTCCATAGACTGCTTGTTTGGTTGTGGTTAATTGATAATAATATATGCTTGTTTACATGTTTGAGGATCACCCCATGGGTGTTTTCCCTTGTTCTGGCTATTTACCACCATTTGTCATAGGTTTCCTGTGAGGAATACCTTGTTGCATTGATTGTCTACCTTGATATAAATAATTTCATGTGTTTCCCATAGTTTAAATGTTTTTGATGCATTGTATCTATTAGCCATGTAGTTTGTTGAACATACCTAGGGCTGCTACGAATCAGTTACGTATGATTGCTTTTACTCAAGCCACGAGAACCTGGTGTAGCAAGACCATAATGAGAATTGATGTTGAGAGATTTCTCAGAGGGCATGTTTATTTGTTACCACTACGAGACCATATGGGGGATTGACATTGTTCTCTCTCAGAGGGTCTACTATTTTTATCGAATCGGGACTATACGGGGAATTATGTAACGCCATGATATTTTATGAGAAGTATATTATTTTATGCCTTATTTTATATGCAACATCAAAGGAATCATTCACTACACACAACACGAGCTTGGCTTGCGTTACATGCAATCACGACCTTCCTCGATAGTGTGTGTAATACGCAATACAAGGTTTCACTAAACAATGATATATTGTTAAAATATTTTTATAGACTATCTGTAATAAATAGTATTAACTAGATTTTGAATTTTTTTCATTTTTATACATCTTACATATTTTTTAGAACATGGCATGAGAACAAAATAATTTTTTCGAGTAAAATAAGTATTTTTTAAAAAATACAGTTTTGCAGCATTTTGATGGCGCACCCACATTAAATCTAATTTTTGACATGTTTATAAGTTCAATTTCAAAAAATAAAATTCTTCCATGGAATCAGGATATAAAAATTTAATTTCGATAAATTTTTCATATTATTTTGATAACATTAATAATTTAATGAATAGTAAAAACAGGATACATTTTAATTAAAAACAAATTTTTCATCGCAGCAACTCATATGGTTAGATTATCTTTTAAATTGGTTTTAAAGTATAATTAGAATATATTTTTAGCATATAATCCAGATTTGGTCATTAGAATTAATTTCACTTTGAATTTGGACATAAACAAGTGTCAATCTTTTGATAGATATTGTTTCTTAAAAACACGCTATTTGTTTTGAAAACGGGAATTAATTTTAAAATTAATTATTACCACTTCTATTTTTTGAATTTTGAAAAATTGAAATCATTTTTTTATTTGGAAAATCAAATATATCTTAGGCTGAATTTTTGGTATTTTTTTTAAAAACATCAATTTTTGATGAATAGTGAAACCACTAAGTGGTAGTTAAAACACTGACTCTTTCATTTAAATGAAATTTTACCACTTCTGTAAATTTAATTTTAGAAATCCGACATACATGTTTGTTATCAAGATGTAAAATTTGGTTCAATAAAATGTAAATAATTTTTGGTGAATAGTAACTTTAGACTTTTTTTTACTGCGGTTAAAGGTCAATAGGATAATTCAATGTTAAAAGAATATTATAATAATTCAAAATTACCATAACACTTGTCCTAAACTTATTTTATGAGTAGTGGACTACCATGGGCATACTTTGGTCGATTTTGGGGCCCCATTGAGCCACTTGGTAGTGATAATGACAATTTGGATTAATTAATTCAATGTATTGACAAAATTGACATTAAGAAAAATTTTATAGTAATTAATTTTTATAAGGGGTTATATAAATTATCTTTTCGACTATAAATATTCATTGGAAAGATAAAAATATTATCTACATGGTGGTATTTGTTTTATAATTTTTAGACAGAAAATAAATTAAATTGTTTCTGACAAAATAATGATGCGGTATTTCCCTCAATAACAAATGATTTAAATAAACAAGATTATAATGATTAAAATATTATCCAAAACATGTAAAATTTTGATTTGTTGATTCAATTTGGACAATGATCCATCATAGCCTCATGTTTAAAGATTTTTGGTCCTTTTAAAACCGAAGATAAGTTTATAATAAAATAATATTTTCACACTTTCCAAAGGTGCCCCTCTCCTCCCTTATAAAAGGGCACCTCCTCCTTGTCCTCTTTACAGAACATTGAGCCTTCATGTTCGACCAACCAATGACCATTACTCTTCTGAACTCCTCTAGTAATAATCTAGAGGTCAAGGTAATTTTCAAAGACCATCATTAGTTCCCTAAGAGGAGGTTTCAAAGAGGCATGTCACAGAAGAGGTAATATATGTTACCGATTCTTTCAAATTTATTTCTTCTTCTACATCCTCTTATTTAGTTGTTTAACTATAAAGTAATAACATCAGTATCATTAATATAATGATATGTTATTATAAAAATGAAATAATCCAATTTCACATTCTATCCATCCTACGGAAAATGAAATCACCGCACGTGCGTACGTATGGAATACCGTCTCTACGTCGTGGTGTAATATGTTTTCCACCACCACCTTACATGGATGGGTATAATGGTGTAAAGAATAAATATATATGATTATTGAAAAGTGATATTGTTCTCGAAATATTATACATACACTTAAATATAATTCCAAGATCATGGGAATTATATCATCGCTCGTGCGTACGTACGACCTACCATATCCACAATGTGATGCAACTCGTTCTACATGATATTCATTGAATAATGATTATATAAATGAATTGAATGAATAAATATGATATATATTACACTAATACCATTCTGGAAATCATGTATCTATAACTTTAAAATAATAAGAAGAATTTATTCAACAAAACATGCCTAAGAACATAAAGCAACAAACCCCAGAATAACTAGTAGAAATGAAATAATACTAATAAAGATATAAGAATATTACCATATATGATATCATAACAATGAATATTATTCTATAATAAGTCAATGAGAGTATTTAAATCATTATATAGGAGGTTGGGATATAATGTATGGGAGAATCTCGTAATATCATTTTTATCTGAGATTGTTTATACTTTATAATTTACTGGGGAATATTTATCATCCACATAAATGTTTCCTCAATATGTAATATTATTTATATCCTACTAAAATTTTCTAAATCCAATTTTACCCTTTGGTGAGTAAAATAAAGGAAATGAAACTTGTTTCATTTTTAATACGAGGTACTTTTTGACTTTTCTGGCAAAAGTATGAGAAGAATATTTTTTTAACTTATACAACATTAATGGGTTTTTATGATTTCATAGAACATTATTTCCATTAATATTCCATTTCATGTTTTAATGTTTATTATTAATCAACATCTTTTAGCTTAAAATTGTATGACATTTGAAGAATGGAAAAATGTTTTTGAAGTAGAAAGGATATTTTCCTCAAGAATGGAGTTCAAGTGTTTTATCAAAATTATTTTCCATCTAATATAATATATGGTTCGGTTTCTATCCCTATATTTACAGTGATTTGATAATGTTATGATGGAATTATTTTTATGATGTCCTTTTATCTTTTATGGATTATGTTATGATGGCATGATGTTTAAGAATCCCATTTTTATAACATGGGTTATGCTATGATTTATGATTTTGTGGAACCCATAAGAATGGTTTCATTATGAGATGGGTGAAACCTATATCTCCCTCCAATGCATTGGGTAAAGATTTATATCTCCTGAGATAGACATGGCTGGAATGACAAGTTAATCTGGTTCAGTGATACAGGACTCGAACAAGGAGTGAACTCGGTTCAGTAATGGACTTTTTCTACTATGATGGTGTTGGAAAAGAGCCTCAATTAACGTGAAATGATTATCTATGATTTTGTGTGTATGCCACAAAGTTTCATGTTTTATGTTATTATTATTGGTATTACATCTCACTACTATGATTTATCCCATGTTATGATATTATGATCTCATTTGTAGGTTAATATTTTCAAAATTTAATGGTCTTATGAATATGATATGATTGATATTTCTTTTATTTACCCTTGATGAGCATTTCATCTCACCATTTTGTATGTTTTCTTTTCCCCATGTCAGGAAGAAGGGTATTATGTAGGATATGCCAAAAATGAATCTAGATATAATGATATAAACTGGAGAAAATATAGATGAATTACCAGTTGTTTATGTTTCCCAGTTTCTAATGAAACTATACCTATATGTTCCTATAATGGTTTTGTTTTATGTTGTAATATGTATGCTTCAATTCTGATGTAATAACCATGTATGTAAATTATGGTTCGTTATTGTTGGTATCAGAGGAAAGGTATAGTCAACCATTTGAAACTATGATGTGAAATCCTTAGTAAGAACACTAAGGATATGTCTAAACATAGAACACAATATAAGTGTTTCAGAAATGGCCATGAACATCCTATGATAATACCAAAAGTGTGAAATTTTATTCTTGATTATGTGGTTTTCCTATAATGATTAGTGTTTCTCACACTATGCTTCTTTGTTTTAGTCAATGGCTCAAACACGATGGAACCGTGTTAATGCTGAATGCGACGGGAAAATGCAATGATTTTTCCTCTGAGCAACCAAACGTTATGGGAGTTGTAATGAACAATCTTGTTGCCATGCTCACACAACTTTATAAAGCTATGAATCATGCAGGACTTCCAAATGAGCAAAGGAAGGAGAAACATTCTTTTGAATCCTTCATGAGGCAGCGTCCACCATCATTCAGCGGGTCTTCTGATCCATTAGTGGCTGAACAATGGATTAGTACCACTGAAAAGATATTTTATGTTCTGCAATGTTTTGAACATGATAATGTCATATTAGCAGTATATTTTTTTGGAAGGTGAAGTTGATCAACGATAGAATATTGTTAAGAATAAGAGGCAAAGGGATGAGATTGAGTCCATGGAATGAGACGAGTTCAATAACATATTTTTTAATAAGTACTTCACTCATATTCTTCGAAAAAAGATGGTGAAGGAGTTTCCTGAACTGAAGAAAAATGATGATGAATCAGTTGGGACCTACGAAGGAAATTTTACATGACTTGCATGGTACGCTTCCTAAATTGTTACCCAACCAGAGAGTAAGATCGATCGATCCTTTAGTGGCTTAAAACCAAGTATTCAAAGGGTGTTATCCCTAAGGGACTTCAATAGATACGAGGAAATTGTTCGATGTGCTCTCAAGGTTGAGATGGAGATTGGAGTAAGCCATCAGTCATATGGGTTTGATAAGAAGAGGAAAATGGAATTCAAAGGGAAATCATAATAGCAAAATGATAAGAAGATGTGTTTTCCCTTATTCTCAATGTGTGGAAAGAAACATGGAGGGAATTTTCGTCAAGGGATAAGTAAAAGTTTTATGTGTGGAAAAGAAGGTCATTGAGCAGTTGAATGTCGAAATAATGGAAAGACACATGGAGGGAGTTTTATTAAAGAGATAAGTACAAGTTTTATGTGTGGAAAAGAATGTCATCGAGCAGTTGAATGTTGAAATAATGTGAAGAAGATGTCTAATGATGCGAACAATGAAAGGGATACATATAATGCACCTCCTATACTTCAATGTTTCATGTGCAAGGAAATGTGGAATTATTCCAATCAATTCCCTAATCCAAGGTATGTTGATGATGATCGATGTCAACAAACTATTAAGGCCAAATACAAAAGAAAGTCACATGCAATTTCTATCGGAGATGTGGATTATTATAACAATGTTTTGTAAGGTACACTTACCATCCACTCTAATGTAGTAAATGTTTTATTTGATTCTAGATCCACAAACTATTTTATTTATATTGAATTATCTAGGGGTATCATCGTACTACACCAATAATTAGTTATTGAGTTAGTTGTGACAACTCCTAATGGCACAACAGTTGCATCAAAAGTTTATATTTCTTCTTCAATTGATGTTTTTTGGAAAGTGATTTCTACAAATCTTTTGATCCTTACTATAGTGTAATTTTATGTGATTATTTTAATGGATTGGCTTTCATTATACATCGCTCATATCAATTTCCAAAGAAGGGAAATCACATTTAATTTTCCCGATCAATCTACTATCATCTATTTATGCGAGGATTAATATAACCTCATAGTGGAAATTTCTTCCATCTTATGGGTCTTGATTCCAATAAATTAAGGTTATTTATATCAAATGGTTGAAGAGAAACTCACGATTATGTATATGAAAATTGTATGAGAGTTTGATGATGTCTTTCCAGAGGAATTGTCATGTCTTCCACTAAATCGTGAGGTTGAGTTTTCAATAGAACTCATACTGGGTGCTACGCCCATTTAAAAAAAACCTTATAAAATGTACCCAATTGAGTTGCAGGAATTGAAGAAGAAAATCCAAGAGAATCTTGATAAGGGATCCATACACCCTAGTGCATCACCTTGGGGAGCACATGTTCTGTTTGTTAAGAAGAAAGATGGATCAATGGGACTCTACATTGATTATCATGAACTTAACAAGATCAATATCAAGAACAAATATCATCCCCCATGCATTGATGACTTTTTTTGACCAAGTATGAGGAGCTCAATACTTTTACAAGATTGATCTTTGTTTAGGGTATCATCAATTAAGGGTCAGAAAAAGGGGATATACCAAATACGACTTTTCGTACAAGTTATGGACACTATGAATTTATACAACTGCCATTTGGCCATACAAATGACCCTGCTATCTTCATGGATATAATGATTAGAGACTTTAGAGAATATCTTGATATGTTTTTGGTTGTCATTATTGAAAATATTCTTATCTATTCAAAGAGAAAGGAAAAACATTAAGATCACTTGAAATTTGTATTAAAGACCCGAATAAAGGGGAAGCTTTATGCCAAATTTACCAAGTGTGAATTTTGGATTCAAAAAGTTTCATTTTTGGGTCACATAATCTCAAAATAGGGGATATCTATGGATCCATGAAAACTAGAGGTTATCGAAAGATAGTCGAGACCAACAACATTAACTGACATCTGATGTTTTCTTCGTTTGGCTGGATATTATCAACGTTTTGTGAATTATTTTTCATGATTATCTAATCCACTCACCATGTTGAATCGAAAAGAAGTTGTGTTTGTGTGGACGGAGGAGTGTGAAGATAATTTCAAAGAGTTGAAAATATGGCTTTTCAGTGCACCTGTGCTCACACTTCCTTGTGGTGGAGAAAGGTTTGTGATCTACAGTGATGCATCCAAGAAGGGATTGGGGTGTGTTCTCATGAAAAACGATATGGTGATCGCTATGATATTTATACTGATTATAAAATTTTAAATAATATTTTCACACAAAAGGAGATTAATATGCACCAAAAGAAGATGGTTGGAGATGATTAAGGATTACGAATGCTCAATTCTTTACCACCTTTGGAAAGAAAACAAGGTGCGAGATGCATTAAGTCGACAAAACCATGATAGCTTATCCATGATAAGGATCACAAAAGATCCAATATTTATGGATTTACAAAGGATGGATCATGGAATTATAATGAAAGGGGAAAATCTTATCATTCTCAAATGAATGTTCAACCATCTATACATGTGATGATTAAAGAGGCATCAAAAGAAGATGTAAAGTTACAAAAGAATGTGGGAAATGTTCCTGAATTAAACAATGATTGTGATGGGATAATAAGGTTCAAGAATCAGGTTTGTCTTCCTCCCATCCCCGAATAAATGAAGGAGCTACTGGATGAGGCTCATAGTTCTTCATCCTCTATTCATCCTGAAAGAACAATGATGTGTATGGACCTGAAAGAGTACATCTGTTGGGATGGAATGAAAAGGGATGTTTCTGAATATGTCTCATGATGCTTGGATTGTCAGAAAGTTATTGCTGAGATACAGAAGTCTAATGGGATGTTACAACCATTACCCATACTAGAATAGAAATGTGATAACATCACTATGGACTTTGTCAGTGTACTTCCAAAAACATCCAAAGGCAATATTGCTATCTGGGTTATAGTTGATCTTCTTACGAAGTCGGAACACTTCATTACTATTAGAGAAGATTTCTCTCTAGATCAGATTTCAAGGATATATGTAAAGGAAGTGGTAAGACTGCATAGAGTACCACTTTCCATTATATCTGATCGGGATATGAGGTTTACCTTGAAGTCTGTCTACGTAATCAGCATACTTCAGATAGAGAGTTGAGTTTCAGCACTGCTTATCATCCTCAGACGGACGGTCAGTCTGAGAGAAAAATTCAAACTCTAGAAGATATGTTAAGAGCTTGCTCTATGAATTTCAAAGGTGTTTGGGATCAACAAATAACTTTGGTGTAATTTTCTTATAATAATTGCTTTCACTCCCATATTCAGATGGCTCCTTATGAATCTCTCTTTTGAATGAAATGCAGGACTCCAACTTGCTGGGATAAAATTGGGGAAAGAAAGCTATTAGGACCTCATCTTATTGATGAGATAGCAGAAAAGGTCGGATCTATTCAACAACACATAAGAGCAGCTCAGAGATGAAAAAAAATTTATGCTGAAAATCAAAGAAAAGACCTAGATTTTTAAGTGGGTGATAAAGTGTTCTTACGAATATCTCCTTGGAATAGAGTAATGAGATTTTGAAAGAAGGGAAAGTTGAGCCCTAGGTATATCGGTCGTTTCGAAATACATGATTGTGTTGGGAAGGTAGCTTACCAATTTGCGCTTCCACAGAATCTCTGTCAAGTTCATGATGTGTTCCATATATCTCTCATGAGAAATTACATATTTGATCCTTCACATGTCCTATGCTCAGAAGTTGTACCGCTGGAGCCATATCATTGTTATGAATAACATCCGATAGAGATTCTGGATCGTAGCGAAAAATTTCTACAGAACAAGACCACTCTCTTGGTGAATTTTTTATGGAGGAACCACCAATTAGAAGAAGCTACATGAGAGCTTGAGGATATAATGAGGGAGAGGTATCCTCATTTATTTGTTACGAACTGACAAATTTGGAAGGAGAAATTTATTTTAAGGTAGGTTGAATGTAACACCCTGATATTTTATGAGAAGTATATTTATTTATATCTTATGTTATATGAAACATCAATGGAATCTTTCACTACACACAACACTAGCATGGATTTCATTACACGCAATCATGACCTTCCTTGATAGCGTGTATAATACGCAATAATAGGTTTCACTAAACAACGATATATTTTTATAATATTAATATGGACTAGCCGTTATAAATAGTATTAAAAATATTTTGAATTTTAAATCATGATTATACATCTTACATATTTTCTAGAACATGATATGAGAACAAAAAAAAAATTTCGTGTAAAATTAGTATTTTTAAAAAAATTCAGTTTCCTGACTTTTAATGGTGCAACCACTTTAAATCTAGTTTTTGACATGTTTATAATTTCAATTTGGAAAAATAAAATTCTTCCTTCGAATCAAGATATAAAAATTTAAATTGAATAAAATTTTCATATTATTCTGATAACTTTCAGATTTTAATGAATAGTAAAAACACAGTATATTTTAATAAGAAACAACTTTTTCATCGCAATAATTTATATGGTTATATTATCTTTTAAATTGTTTTTAATGTGTAATTAGAATATATTTTTACAATTTTATCCAATTTTGGTCATTTAACTTAATTTCACTTTGAATTTGGACATAAACAAGTGTCGATCTTTTGATAGTTATTGTTTTTTTAAAGACACGCTATTTGTTTTGAAAACAGGAATTAATTTTAAAATTAATTAATTTCACTTCTATGTTTTGAAATTCCAAAAATAGACATAATTTTTGAATTCTGAATATAAAATATATATTAGGATGAATTTTTTGAATTTTTCTGAAAAAAATCAATTTTTGATGAATAGTGAAACAACTTAGTGGTAGATAAAAAACTGACTCTTTCATTTAAATGAAAATTTTCCACTTCTCTGAATTGAATTTCAAAAATCCAAATTACATGGTTGTTATAAATAAGTAAAATGTGGTTCAATAAAATGAAAATAATTTTTGGTGAATAGTATCCTTTGACTTTTATTTACCACTATTAAAGGTAAATAGGGTAATTCAAGGTTAAAAGAACAATATAATAATTCATAATTACCTTCAGACTAATCCTAACCATATTGGATGAGTAGTGGACGACCATGGGAATCCTTGGGTCGATTTCGGGAACCTATTGAGCCACTTGGTAGTGATAATGACAATTTGGATTAAGTAATTTAATGTAAAGACAAAATTGACATTAACAAAAATCTTTTAGTAAATAATTGTTAAAATGGGTTATATAAATTATATTTTCGACTATAAATATACATTGGAAAGATAAAAATATTTCCTACATTGTGTTAATTTTTTATAATTTTTAGACATCAAATAAATTAAATTATTTATGACACAATAATGACGCAGTATTTACATCCTTAATAAATTATTTAAATAAATAATATTATAATGATTATAATAATATACAAAAAAACATGTCAAATTCTGATTGGATGTATTTATTTCTACCATCAGTCATCTTATCTTCATCTTTATTGATTTTTGTACCTTTTCGAACCGAAAATAAGTTTATAATAAAATAATATTTTCACACTTTCCAAAGGTGCCCCTCTCCTTTCTTATGAAAGGGCACCTCCTCCCTCTCCTCTTTAAAAAACATTGAGCCTTCAAGCTCAGCCAACCCCTAGCCATTACTCTTATGAACTCTCCTAGTAATATTCAAGAGGTGCTGGTCTTCTTCAATGACCATCATTAGTGCCCTAAGAGGAGGTTTCGAAAAGGCGTAACAAAGAAGAGGTAATATCCGTTACCGATTATTTCAAATTTATTTCTTCTTCTACTTCCTCTTATTTAGTGTTTTCAATATAAAATAATAACATAAATATCAATAATATACTTATATGTTATTATATATATTAAACAACACTATTTCACCTTTTATCCATCCTACAGAAAATGAAATCACTGCGCTTGCGTACGTAAGGAATACCGTCTCCACACCGTGGTGTAATCTCTTCTCCACCACCACCTTACTTGTATGGGTATAATGGTGTAACTAATAACTATATATGATTATTTAAAAGTGATATTGATTCTTAAAAAGTATACATACACTCCAATATAATTCCTTGATCATGGGAACGATATCATCGCTCGTGCATACGTACGGCCTACCATCTCCACATTATGATGTGACTCGTTCTACATGATATTAATTGAATAATGAATATATAAATGAATTTAATGAATATATATGATATATATTAAACTAATAAAATTCCGAAAATGAGTTATCTATAACCTAAAAATGAAGAATAAGAATTTATTCGACAAAACATGTATAAGAATATAAAGTAATAAACACCCGAATAACAAGTAGCAATGAAATATTACTAAAATGAATATAAGAATATGACCATATATGATATCATAACAAACAATATAATTCTGTAATAAGTCGATGAAATTATTTAAATCATTATATAGGAGGTTCAGATATAAGGTAAGGGAAAATATCGCAATCTCATTTTTATGTGAGATTGTTTATACATCAAAATTTACCGGGTAATATTTATCATCCAAATCCATGTTTCCTCAATATGTAATATTATTTCTATCCTCCTACAATTTTTAAAATCCAATTTTATCCTTTGGTGAGTAAAATATATGAATAGAATTTATTTTTGATTTTAGTATGAGCGACTTTTTCACTTTTCTGGCCAATGTATGAGAAGAATCTTTTTTTAACTTATACGGCATGAATGTATTTTTATGATTTCATAGAACATTATTTGCATGAAGGTTCCTTTTCAATTTTTTAAGTTTATTTTTAATCAACTTCTTTTTGTTTAAAGTTGGACAACATGTTATGAAAGGAAATTTTTTTGAAAGTATAATGGATAACTTCCTCAAGAATGGACTTCATGTGTTTTATAAAAAATATTTTCCATCTAAGATAATATAGGGTTCTATTTATTTCACTATTTTTACATTGATTTGATTATGTTATCATGGAATTAATTTTATGATGTCCTTTTATATTATATGGATTATGTTATGATGGCATGATGTTTAAGAATCCCATTTTTATTACATGGGTTATCATAGGATTTATGATTTTGTGGAAAAAATAAGAATGGATTAAATAAGAGATGGGTGGGACCTATATCTCCCTCCATTTCATTGGGTAATGATTTATATCTCATGATATATACATGGCTAGAACATCAAGTTAATCCAGTTTAGTGATAAAGGACTGGAACGAGGAGTGAACATAGTTCAGTAATGGACTTTGTCTACTATGATGGTCTTGGCAAAGAGCCTTGACTAATATGAAATGATTTTCTATGATTATGTGTGTATGTCACAACGTTTCATGTTTAATGTTATGATTATTGGGATTACTACTCACTACTATGATTTATCCCATGTTATGATATTGTGATATCATTTTCAGGTTAGGATTTTTAAAATGTTATGTTCTTATAAATATGATATGATTGATATTTCTTTTGTTTACCCTTACTAAGAATTTGAGCTTACCCTTTTGTATGTTTTCTTTTCCCCAGCTCAGGAAGAAGGGTATTAAGTAGGATATGCCAAGAGGGACTCTAGATATGATGAAATAAATGGGAGACAATGTAGATTCTTTACCAGTTGTTTATGTTTCCCAGATTCAAAAGACACTATAACTATACAATCCTATCATGGTTTTAATATGTTATAATAAGTATGCTTCAATTCTGAAGTAATAACCATGTATGTAATGTATGGGTTGTTCTAAATTAGACGTAAGTTGTTCTTAGAGAGTCTGTTTTATCACTGCAAGACCATCGGGGAATTGATGGTGAGTTCTTCCCATAGTGTCGTTTCCTTTGAATGAATTCTTGACCATAGGGGTATAACCGTGTGAGCTACCCAGAGGGTCGTTGTGGTATAGGTAGTCTTTTGAGATACCTATTGTGTAACTTGATTTACCGTAGAATAGAGTGATTTTCTAGATTCCTTGGTTGTTTAATTAAATGAATGTGAATGTTAATTTTTAGGATTGTTTACTTTAGTTTACTCTTGTTTCAATTTGGCATTATTGTTTCCATCACTTTTTCTATATCGCTCACAGATAGTAGGGCACCGATCTTGTGGTGGTTGACTACTGGGATTAGTCTCACACCCTGTTTGTGTCTTTCTTTTCAGACCAAACAGGTTATGTGGTTTCATGTGTTGATAGGGATTGGGGCCCTTCTACCTCTGGTTCTTGATTGATGGTTAGAGATAGAGAACATGGGACCGAGCATAGGTTTGCGATGCTACTGGAGTTTACTGTTCACTCTTGGTGCTTGGCTTCTAGTTTTTTTCAGCATGTTGCTTTGTTACTGCTTTCCACAGATACATGTACCCTGATGCATCATTTTTATAATACACATTTATTCTACTGTTAGTTTCAGTTGTTGTAAGCTGTTAACTGCTTCCACTATTGTTCATTATTTTCCATACACTACATACTTTAGAAAATGAGGGCATAGTTTCCCCACTGACTCACCAAGGCCCTCACTACAAGTCGACAGCCTCTAGCGTTGGGGAAACATGATTGAGGTCATGTGGTGAACTGGGTATGGGGCAGCAGTTGAGTGGCTCCAGATTTGGGTCGTTATAGAGATTTATGTCCATGTTAGAATCAATGGATGTGTAATGAAGAGGTATATGTTTTCACTTTTATAAGTGATGAAAAAAAAATATCTGAACAACAATTATTATTCCAAATTATAATGATATTATTCACATTTAAATGTATCCAAAAGTTGATAAATAAGTGATATTATGTTACTATATGGTCTCAAAATCCACTAACACTCAATATAACACATGTTTATAGTTTTTCTGAAGTCATTTATCATTAGGTTTTTTCAGTTTATCAATCTCGTTTTATCTAGGAAACATGATTTTTACTATGTGACATATGTTTCATAACAAATATAAAATAACCCATATTACTAATTTTTTTGTCAGGAAACTAGTGTTAACCAATATTTCATATATTTTAATGTCTATTTATAGGGTCATTAAATTTTCAATTAATATCAGAATATTATGGGAATATTATTTTAAATAGAAAGCCTATTTTGCAAATAAGTGTTCTTAAGACTATTTATTATTGGAAAATAACTTAATATGTGATTATCTAAATATATAAGGTCTAAAAAATTATTTTATTTTTCTTTTTTAGATGACATTAAAAAATTTATATTAGATAAAAATTTTTAAATATTAATGAAACATTTCATAAAAAACAAACAATTATGCTTTTTAGGGACACTATCATTAGTGATACTAATAATATGTATCTTACCAAATATGAAGTTGACATTTTAAAATAATAATTAAATTTTGAAATAAAAATTTTAAATAAAAAATTATATATGTAAATTTTTCATCTGTTGGTAATATATTTTTTCAATAGAAAATAAGAATGTTATTAATGTAACATGTTACATATGGTTTTTAAATGTTAATAATAAATTTCATAATGGAAAAATCATTTTCAAATATATAAATATATATATTAATTTAAAAATATATATTTTTATTAAAAAAATAAATAAAAACATTTTATTTCCTTTTTATATAATGATAATTTCATTAATGTTACAGTACTACCAAAATATGTATTTCAAACTATTCATTTTACACTACAGTTTTTATTAAAGTATAAAAAAATTTAATAAGGAAAATTTTGATATTCGGAGTTCAAAAATTAAGTTAATTTTTAAAATTATAATTTCAATATATATAATTCAATCAATTAAAATGAAAATCAGTATATATAATGTAAATATTTTTAATTTGAAATTACTTTTTGAAAAAAGTAATTATTCATTTTCATATATTGTAAGAATATTATTATTTATTATAATATTTCTTATTTACTATAAGATTTATTATTTTGAAATTGTGTTAATAATTGACACATCCTGATATGTTTTTGTTTAGTGTTCTGAGTTGAGAAATATGTATTGGAAACTATTAATTTAAGGTACAAAAAAACTCAAGTTATTGCATACATACAACCTGTAGTGACCTAGAATCCTTTAACAAAGATCTGATATCATAAATTATTACAATGGAATTAGATACACGGAATCACATTTTGAATGAATGAATAGTTTTATAGTTTTGGAAAACATGATACATAAATGATTCTCATATTATATTTGAATACAAAAATTTCAACCTATTTTTCTTCGAAAATATCATTATTCCCTCTAGAATATCATTACATATCAATCAAAGTACACTTTATGGATTATTTGGAAATGATTGGAAAATTGTGATCTTAAATGATTATTAAGTCTTAACTGATGAGAAGCTATCATGAATCAACAAGCATAATCCACATAGAATGTTAAATAGTTGAAAACATATTCCATTTTAATAACATTTATATCATAATAATATAATAAATCATAAAATGGAAATGTAATTAACCAAACATTCATTCCATTATAATAACATAAGTTTCAAGAATATATAAGAAAAAATCAATATGTAAATGTTAATAAATGAAATAATATAGTGAAGAAACCATCCCCACCATGATTCCAAAATGAGAGGAGAGAGATAGTTCATGCCTGGTTCCCACATCCTATAGACCTCAGGTTGGTGACTGGCACCGAGGTTATATTAAAAATGCATATGGGATGCATTGAAAACAAATTGATACATGCATAAAAGAGAGAAAAGAATGTTACAACAACAAACACCTTCTCATAAATTAATAAATAAGTAAAATCCCTAGTGAAAACATGAAAATTCATACAACACTAAAATATGAATGAAAGACTAGACATAAGAAAAAAAGTTAGGATGAAAACATTGATGTTTCCTAAACAAACCCTTCTAAAATACGAGCTTGTATTACCCCACCTAATCACCAAACCTCTCCAACTAACTAGAAAATATATATATACGTAGGGTTGGTTTAACATTATATAGGGTAGGATCCTCCTAGGATGCTCTCATTTTATATATAATGAATCATTCTAATAAATAATGAACAATAGTGAAAATAACTCATATCCTAAAAATTTATACTCAGTTCAAATCCTAATTATATATATCTCTCACTATATATTTAATAAAAATGAAAATATTATATTATAATAAAAATAAATGGTTCCAATAATCATTTTTACATTGGTTTGTCACTCATTCCTCATGTCACACCTCTTGAGAATCATTATCCAAATGTAATTTCTCTCAAAAAAACAATGGTAGGGAATCACAATAAGCACCTTTTGAATCACATAACCACACCATCCCATCCTCATAACCGAATAAATAACCATGTTGTTTTTGGAATATATCGAAACTTTTATAATTTATATAAAACATAGGGTATTGTACCACACAACTTTGAATTCAATACAATGAGTAAGATCATTGTTCCATCACTGAATATACAAGTCATACCTATTATAATTCATTGGATTTTATATATAGTAATTGATGTATTAAAATAACACTAATCAACCAAAACCAACTACAAAAATATATGGGAAAACTAAAATACAATCATAGAATCACAAGTAACTACCAAGCGAAGAGAAAGGGTCCAGAGGGGGTATTCAACCATCTATCCTCCCACTATGATGTGGTGGAAAAAAAATCCCATATACCACTCGGTTTATGTTTCTATAACCTACATTGCTACTGTAGAATATGAAATAACATATAATATGGGATATAATATACCTCATAGTATCACTATGGGCATAACCAAATCCCATATTAAACTACATGTAATTTCACTCAGACTGTTGGAAACCACTACTAAGCCCATATATCATATGATCACACAAGAATATAAATGTTAAAAATTAAATACATCATTCATTTTTAAATAATTACATTCATTAATCAATTATTTTCCATTAATAATCCATTTTGTTAACCCATAAGAAATTATCAGTCATTAAATTTCATCAATTATTATATTAATGCAACTTCCCTCCATGCATAAACCCACAAATTGGAATGGTTTTAGATGATTAAAATATTTTATACATTCACATTTCATTATCAAACAACACCATGTGTTAAAAACTTATTAATTAAATCATATGTACTCTTCCATATCCATATACACTAGCAAAAAATCATATGATACAACTTTGATAGAAATGAATTCAAGCACCTCCATCTGCTTCAATTATTGGGGATGAAATACTACAAAAATAAGAAACTCAGCCTATGACCATTATATAGTTTTAATAAATCAAAAAAACTATTGTAATCTTAGCATTGTTTAAACCCTTATTTGAGACATATAATCACCTATTTTTCCATCTCTAACACCCACAGACATAAACATATGCATCTCTCAAAAACATGCTTCATCTACTACCACATCAAATAGACATCCCTCTACCACACCCAACTATAACCATCCTAGTTTCACATCACATATAGGACTCCCTACCCCATGTCACAGATAAACCCTATAGGATCATCCATACGAGTTGGAGAAAACAAGGATTATATCGAGTTCACAACACAATAAGTAAGAAAAAATAGGAAAGAAACCCAAAAACTTATCCCTAAATGTAATCCATTCATTATTCCCTTGAAAATAAGTTGTCAGAACTCCTAAACAAGATTTAAACCTTATCATGAAAATGGGAAACACATTACCTAAAAAAATGCCTTTATTAGAAAGCCATTATTATTACATATTGAATTAATTGATTCATTTATTAAATATTCCTACCTCTGAGAAACATATTTAATCAAGAATTAACATGCCACCAATTATATAACATGCTCTCTGAATTCCTTCTAGTTTCAAAATCATAGATAATTATCATTTAATATTAACATTCCATTTCAATTTTTTTACAAGAATTAAAATTCTCTACATTATTTATCAATTCTATAAATCACATGTATCATCATTTCAAGTAAACCTATGCATTTCATAAATTTTATTATCAAATATAAATATAAAATAAAACCAAAAATCAATTCACTAAAGTCGCCTCTTTATTCTTGACAAAATTAACTATCAATTAGCACCAAATTCATGTTGATTACCAATTCTGTAGAGACGCGAAGCTTGACGTACATGAACAATACATTACTTTTGCGGAATACTTAGTACATAACAAAAACACACACACAAGGATAGTAATAGTTTAGTGTCTTTGGAAACTCGGAACGTAATCTTCTAATCCTGGTGAAAGATCTTCAACATCTCCCATAATGATCTTCCCTTTTTTATACCTAAAACCTTTCTTTATATCCTGGGAAAATTAAACATAAAAGGGTGAGCTCAAATGCTCAGTATGGGTAAACAAAAGAAATATCAATCACATCATATTCATAAGAACATAACATTTTGGAAATCTTAACCTGCAAAAGAGAGCATAATTTCAGAACATGGGATAAATCATTGTAGTGAAATGAAATCCCAATAATCATAACTTAAAACATGAAAATTTTTGTCATACACACATAATCATAGAGAATCATTTCTTGTTATTCAAGACTCATTTCCAAGACTTTCTTAGTGGACAAAGTCCCTTTCTGAACCGAGTTACCCTCGTTTCAGTCCTGTTTCACTGAACCGGTATGACCTACCATTCCAGCCATGACTATCTCATGAGATATAAAATCTTTACCCAATGAATTGGAGGGATATATAGGTCCCACGCATCTCATAATTATACCATTCTTATGTGTGCCACAAAATCATAAACCATACATCATAGCATAACCAATGTAATAAAAATGGGAATCTTAAACATCATGACATCATAAAAAAAATTCATATCAGATAAAGGAATTCATAGAAATATTTCCATCACAACATAATCAAATCCATGTAATAATAGGGATTGAAATAGAACCCTATATTATCTGAGATGGAAAATAATTTTGATAAAACTCTTGAACTGCATTCTTGAGGAAAATATCCTTTCTACTTCAAAAACACTTTTCATTTCTTAACATGTCATAAAATTATAACTAAAATAAGTTGATTAAAAATAAACATGAAAGCTTTTAAAGGAAGCTTCTTGGAAATAATGTTTTAAAAATCCAATCATGTTGTATAAGTTAAAAAAAACATTCTTCTCGTACTTTTGTCGGAAAAGTCAAAAAAGTACCTTGTACGAAAAACGACAAAAGATTCCTTTCATATCTTTTACTAAAAACTCACTGAAGGGTAAAATTGGATTTGAACAATTGTAGGTGGATGGAAATAATATTACATATTGAGGAAACAAGGATGTGGATGATAAAATACACCCCAGTAAATACCAACGTATAAACAATCTCGGATAAAAATGAGATTGTGATATTTCCCTTACCTTATGTTCGATTTGATTCGTCAGTGTCTGAACCTCCTGTATAATGATTTAAATAATTTAATTTTATTATTAAAGAATCATATTCATTGTTATGAAATGATATATGGTTCACTTATGACTTTATATTACCCGTTCTTTTGTGAATTCCATGTTAAAGAGCGTTTTGGGTAAAATTGTTTCATTTGTCGTCCGTTTTTTGACTTGTAATTATTCATATGATTACTTAGATCATGATTACATAATTCCCGAATAAAAAACATGATTTATATATATATATATATATATATATATATTCAGAATATACATATATATAATGGATCGATAAATGGAAAGAAATACACCATTCATGGAGACGGTTGGCCGTACGTACGCATGAATGCTGTTTTCTTTTCGTTATTGAATTGAGTGGAATTAAGTAGATGACATACATATATATACACATAAATCAAGTAGATTTATGATGTCATATATTTCATTATTATTTCTTATATATACTTTATAATCATTCTGAAATGGTTAACATGGAGAATGAATCTCATCGCGTCGTGGAGACGGTAGTCCGTACGTACGCACGAGCGATGATATCATTTCCATAATTATTGAATTGAATTGGAGTGGATGATACAATATATAAGAATCAATATGATGGTATAATAACTATGTATAGTTATTATTTACACAATTATACCCATCCATGTAAGGTGGTGGTGGAAAATAGATTTCACCACGGCGTGGAGACAGTATTTCGTACGTACGCACGTGCGGTGATTTCTTTTTCCGTAGGATGGATAGATGGTAAAATAGGATTTTTTTCATACTTATAATAACATAACAGTATATGATTGATACTGATGTTATTACTTCATAATGAAACAACCTATGAAGAAGAAGTGTAAGAAGAAATAAAGGTGAAAGAATCGGTAACAGAAATTACCTCTTCTTTGAAGCGCCTTTTTGAGAACTCCTCTTAGGGAACTATAATTGGTCTTTGAGGAAGACCAGAACCTATAGGATGTTTCTAGGGAAGTGGAGAAGAGAATTTTTCAGGGGTTGGCCGAGATTGAAGGCTCAATGTTTTGTGAGGAAGAGAGGGAGGAGGTGCCCTTTTATAAGGGAGGAGAGGGGAACCTTTGGAATTCTTAAAACATATTAATTTATAATAAATCTAACCCCACTTAAAAACCTCCAAAAATGACTCATATTCGAAGATTAGATGAGCTAGGTTTGTAAGCTCATCAACCAATCAAATTTAGACATGTTTGGATCTTATTTTAAAACTTATCATTTTGATTTATCCTTATTTAATCTATTTACGTTTATTTGTCGTAATAAAATTCTAAATTTTAAAATATAATAAATAATTACTTATTTGTTGTGAATTTTCCATAATTGTTTACTTTATAACATTATAGAACATATAAATTTAAATTTATAATTTTTAAATATTTTTCTGATTTTTAAACAATTTTATAATATGTTATTTTTATAAAATAACAATAGTGTCAATTTTGACACTATTTAATTATTTGAATTTAAATAAAATATATACAGAAGATATGTTCAAACTAAAAGCATTAATATATTAATAAAAGTTCTTATGTATCTATAAAAGTAGTGGATCACATAAAATAGATCATATAATATTTATTTTATTATTTTTAAAACCTTTTATTTGGTTTATCTCTTAATAAAATAATTACTACATCATTTTTGTATAATTATTTAATATACTTATTTGTAGCATAAAAATTTAAAATAAAATCCTATGATGAAGATAAATATATTAAATTCCACAATAATACTTTTACTCGAATTTATCATCTTAAAATCACAATATTTAAATTGTTATATTTATTAAATTATGAAGGTGACAACTTTGGGATCATTTAAAATAAAAACATATAAGTGTCATAATTGCTTCTATAAGACTCTAAATGGTAAAATATTCGACCATTGGATGATTATTGTTTCCATTTACATGACCAATATGTTTTGTTCAGGGGTTTGTGCCTTTTATGGTCACTATTAGTTTAATAAAAACAAAATTCTTGATTTTTCAATAGATAAATAATTTCTGCATCACTATTGTTTCACAATTAATGACAACTATTTAATCACAAAAAATTCTAAATAAATTCTCATGATGTAGATACGTTTGTTATCTTTCTATATACTATTCATGTTCGATGTTTTATTATGTTTATCACTAAGTTAAAATTATTATACTTATAAGATTTAAGAAAGTGACATGTTGTCACTTTCTTTGGTTTTAATAATAATTAAATTATTTTCATGGTCAAAAGTCCATAAAATGAATCTAATCAGACCCTTAGTTGATATGGTTTTACTTTTAGCAATAAAATAGAATTTTGGAATGTGTTAGGGTAATTTTATAATATTATATTTACCCTTATTTACCCGATTTACCTTTAACTATGGTAAATAAAATTTACCGTAGTTACTATTCATAATTCCCAAAAATAAAAAGCAGTCTATTAACATAATTTGGACCCACTGATTCCAAATATGGAATCCATTTTTTAAAATTCAATACACAGAAGTTGCAGAAATTAAATTAAAATTAATCCCGTTGTCGAATAAAAACGGGTTTTTGTTTAAAACATTGCAAAAGATTGAATTGATTTAACCTACGAATTCAAGGTAAAATCAATGATAATGACATAAATTATATTAAATGGTAAAAATATATTCTATTTATACTTTAAAACCATTCAATATTATAATTTAACCACATAAGATATTATGATGAAAAAGGTTGTTTTTAATTAAAATATAGCGTGTTTTTACTATTCATTAAAATATGAAAGTTATCGGAAAAATATCAAAACTTTATCTACTATAAATTTTTACATCCTGATTCAAAAAAAGAATTTTATTTTGTCAAATTGAACATATGAACATGTCAAAAACTATATTTAAATTGGGTGCGCCATTAAAAGGCGGCAAAACTGTATTTTTTTAAAAATACTTATTTTACCCGAAAAATTTATTTTGTTCTTATACCATGTTCTAGAAAATGTTTAAGATGAATAATAATGTTATAAAATTAAAAAATTTAGTTAATACTATTCATAACGGCTAGTTCATGACAATATAATAATAATATATCATTGTTTATTAAAACCCGATATTGCGTACAACACACGCTATCGAGGAAGGTCGTGATTGCGTGTAATGCAAGCCAAGTCAGGGTTGCGTGTTGTGAAAGAATCCATCGTTGTTTCGTATAACAGAATCCAACCACATTTCATTTACACATTTAATATATATATATATATATACTCAATGTTGCGTAGAATAACTATTATCAAAATTGTGTGTAACACGGTCCAAGACTAGTGTTGCGTATACTGCAAGCTAATATGGTGTTGCGTATAGCGCAAGGTAATCTTGGTGTAGAATACAACACAAGGAATTAATGAAATTAAAATAATATTTTTTCATAAAATCTCGGGGTGTTACATTCTAACCCCCCTTAAAATGAATTTCGCCCTCAAAATTCGTCGGGGTTATAAATGGTTTACTACTTGAAAGTTTCTTTGATAGAAACCCACATCGTAAAAAGGAATACCAAAACTTATCTTTAAAAACTAAAGTATAAAACGTAATGTTTACCCAAGTTAACTAATCACTGGGTATCCACATAGGAGAAAATATGGATATGGAAGAGAAATCTAACCATCATGTTCTGATGGAGAGTGGTAGAGAACATGGCTATGGAAAAGCTAGAAATCACAAATCCATAAATTTGTGACGATCTAAGGTACCATCTGATTAATTAGATATAAGAGTACTAGGACAACATTTTTTGTTTTCAACATCATTTCCCAAAAGTTGAATAATTTTAATTAGAATAAATACTTACTTTATTTTGGTGCAATCTCACTATTGTTCGTGCCTTGAATAATTTCCACTTCATCTCTTAAATAAATGAAGTTGAATTTGTTATTCGTGAAGTGTTAGTATGACAGGTCATTCCATCTGTCTCAAACAAAAGGTTAACAAGAGTTATTAAATATACATAAGTCATTTTTTAGTGAGATTAATCATATATGGTTTCTAAAATGGACTTATACTTCATATATCATATCGCTTAATAAAATAATACTAGTTTCTACTAAACAGGGACTTCCTGTAGGCCAGTGGTAGGCGATAAAGGCCAGTCGCACTTCGGTTGTGGGTTCGATTCCCACGGCCTTGTCCGACACGATGGGCTATCGCCCGTCCTGCAGGTTTTCCTTTTTCTAAAACTATATTACTATAACATCCCATCAATAATATCGAAAAACTTCTATCCTTAAACAATACTATCTTATGTCCAACATAATCCATTCCAATCTTTAGGCTTATCTATTATACTGCAGTCCACTCTCATAATATAGTGAAAAACATTACCAGAGATTTAATACCATCGTTGATCCCCATATATCATAAGATATGTCTTGTTGGTCACATTCCAATCATGTGAATACCTTAATCATGTATTCTCATGAAAAATGAATACCAATTAAACCTTAGTGAATACATGAATGCTGTCAAAAGTTAACTCTTTCCACATACAAAAATCCAAAAATTATATATACTCAAACCATGATATCACTTAGACCTTATATCGATCATGAGCTCATGAATACTGTCAAACATTTCATTTTCTCTTTATCACTTCATTATGCGCATATCATCCACATTCTAAAAAATATCTGAATAACCTTTCATTGTTACTCATACCATTCATCATAAACTTTCAAAACATAAGGAAAGAAAACAGTGTAACAATCCTCAGATGTCTTTTTATTCTATAGTACAACATTACACTTGATAAACGTGTAATCATTCCACTACCTTCTTAAACCATTGACCGAGCTTCAACAATTCTTTCATCTCACATATCATTTGTAGTATCTTCATCATCATCAACAAAAATACTACCTATACGACCATACCGATTCTCTTCATGAGACATTACCTTAGGGAATTGGTTTTCATAATGCCCGTACATTCCACATTTAAAACATTTAACCATTGTTGATGTCATAGAAATACCATTTACCTCATCCATGGTGTTAACTGAAAAATTTCCATTGCACTTTCTGGCTTTGTGTCCTTCTTTTCCACACCCAAAGAATCTTCCAGTTCCTTTGAAACATTCTCCTTGATGCCTCTTCCCACATGATTTACATAGGGGAAATTGAACTTTCATTCCTCTATGATCATCATGAAACTCTATCTTTCTCTTATTAGCCGATTCAGGAAACATACCAAATTTTACTTTATTGATCATATTATGAGATTTCTGATTCGGCATAATAATGATGTTTGGACTTCCAAATCCCATTTCATTTGATTGCTTATGAAGAATATCATTCCATTGTCCATTATATCCTCCATTATAGTGAATCATCTTGTTTCCAGCCATTTTCTAGAACACAAAAAGAATAGTGTGAGATGAAAAAATCATAATAAAGGGGGAGTAACTTCAATATCTAACATCTTAGGTTAAATTCTAAGATCGTTACCATAGTGCTAGGACTATATCATATATGTATACTTATCCTTAGGGACATCCCTAGACATTACTTAGAAATATCAGTAGGGATATCACTAACGTTTTCACATCCTAGTTTCCAAAGGTTGACTAAACCTTTCCTCTGATACCAACTGTAGAGACCCGAAGCTTGACGTACATGAACATTACATTTCTTTTTTGGAATACTTAGTACATAACAAAAACACACACACAAGGATCGTAATATTTTAGTGTCTTTGGAAACTCGGAACGTAATCTTCTAATCCTGGTGAAAGATCTTCAACATCTCCAATAAAGGTCTTCCCTTTTTTATACCTAAAACCTTTCTTTATATCATGGGGAAAAGTAAACATAAAAGGGTGAGCTCAAATGCCCAGTAAGGGTAAACAAAAGAAATATCAATCACATCATATTCGTAAGAACATAACATTTTGGAAATCTTAACCTGCAAAAGAGAGCATAATTTCATAACATGGGATAAATCATAGTAGTGAAATGAAATTCCAATAATCATAACATAAAACATGAAAAATTGTGGCATACACACATAATCATAGAGAATCATTTCTTGTTAGTCAAGACTCATTGCCAAGACTATATTAGTGGACAAAGTCCCTTTCTGAACCGAGTTACCCTCGTTTCAGTCCTGTTTCACTGAACCGATATAACCTACCATTCCAGCCATGTCTATCTCATGAGATATAAAATCATTACCCAATGAATTGGAGGGAGATATAGGTCCCACCCATCTCATAATGATACCATTCTTATCTGTGCCACAAAATCATAAACCATGCATCATAGCATAACCCATGTAATAAAAATGGGAATCTTAAACATCATGACATCATAAAAAAAATTCATATCAGATAAAGGAATTCATGGAAAAATTTCCATCACAACATAATCAAATCCATGTAATAATAGGGATAGAAACTGAACCCTATATTATCTGAGATGGAAAATAATTTTGATAAAACTCTTGAACTCCATTCTTGAGGAAAATATCCTTTCTACTTCAAAAACATTTTTCATTTCTTATCATGTCATAAAATTATAACTAAAAGAAGTTGATTAAAAATAAACTTGAAATATTTTAAAGGATTCTTCTTGGAAATAATGTTTTAAAAATCCATTCATGCCGTATAAGTTAAAAAAACATTCTTCTCGTACTTTTGTCGGAAAAGTAAAAAAAGTACCTCGTACGAAAAACGACAAAAGATTCCTTTCATATCATTTACTAAAAACTCACCGAAGGGTAAAATTGGATTTGAAAAATTATAGGTGGATGGAAAGAATATTACATATTGAGGAAACATGGATGTGGATGATAAAATACACCCCAGTAAATACCAAAGTATAAACAATCTCAGATAAAAATGAGATTGTGATATTTCCCTTACCTTAGGTCCGATTTGCTTCGTAAGGGTCCGAACCTCCTGTATAATGATTTAAATAATGTCATTTACTTATTACAGAATCATATTCATTGTTATGATATCATATATGGTTCACTTATGACTTTATATTACCCGTTCTTTTGTGAATTCCATGTTAAAGAGCGTTTTGGGTAAAATTGTTTCATTTGTCGTCCGTGTTTTGACTTGTAATTATTCATATGATTACTTAGATCATGATTACAAAATTCCAGAATATAAAAAATTATATATATATATATATATATATATATATATATTCAGAATATACATATATATAATGGATCGATAAATGGAAAGAAATACACCGTTCAAGGAGACGATAGGCCGTACGTACGCATGAACGTTGTTTTCTTTTCATTATTGAATTGAGTGGAATTATGTAGATGAAATACATATATATACACATAAATCAAGTAGATTTATAATTTCATATATTTCATTATTGTTGCTTATATATACTTTATAATCATTCTTAAATGGTTAACATGGAGAATGAATCTCATCGCGTCGTGGAGACGGTAGTCCGTACGTACGCACGAGCGATTATATCGTTTCCATAATTATTGAATTGAATGGGAGTGGATGATACAATATATCAGAATCAATATGATTTTATAATAACTATGTATAGTTATTCTTTACACCATTATACCCATCCATGTAAGGTGGTGGTGGAAAATAGATTTCACCACGGCGTGGAGACGGTATTCTGTACATACGCACACGCGGTGATTTCTTTTTCCGTAGGATGGATAGATGGTAAAATAGGGTTGTTTCATACTTATAATAACATATAAGTATATGAGTGATAATGATGTTATTACTTCATAATTAAACAACCTAATAAGAATAAGTGGAAGAAGAAATAAAGGTGAAAGAATCGGTAACGGAAATTACCACTTCTTTGAAGAGCCTTTTTGAGACCTCCTCTTAGGGCACTAAAATTGGTCTTTAAGGAAGAAAAAAACCTCTAGGATGTTTCTAGGGAAGTGGAGAAGAGAATTTGGCAGGGGTTGGCCGAGCATGAAGGCTCAATGTTGTTTGAGGAAGAGAGGGAGGAGGTGCCCTTTTATAAGGGTGGAGAGGGGCATCTTTGGAAATCTTAAAAATATTAATTTATAATAAATCTAAACCCACTTAAAAACATCCAAAAATGACTCATATTAGAATATTAGATGATATAGGGTTGTAATATCATCAACCAATCAAATTTGGACATGTTTTTATCTTATTTTAAACCTTATCATTTTGAGTTATCCTTATTTAATCTATTTAAGTTTATTTGTGGTAATAAAATTCTAAATTTTAAATTATAACAAATAATTACTTATTTGTTGTGAATTTTCCATAATTGTTTTCATTATAACATTATAGACCATATAAAGTTAAATTTATAATTTTTAAATAATTTTGTGATTTTTAAACAATTTTATAATATGTTATTTTTATAAAATAACAATAGTGTCAATTTTGACACTATTCATTTATTTTAATTTAAATAATTTATATACAGAAGATATGTTCAAAATAAAAGCATTAATATATTAATAAAATGTCATATGTTTCTATAAAATTAGTTTATCACATTAAATAGTTCATATAATATTTATTTTATTATTTTTAAAACCATTTATTTGGTTTATCTCTTAATAAAATAATTACTACATCATTTTTGAATAATTATTTAATATACCTATTTGTTGTATAAAAATTTAAAATAAACTCCTATGATGAAGATAAATATATTAATTTTCAATATAATACTTTTACTCGAATTTATCATCTTAAAATCACAATATTTAAATTGTTATATTTATTAAATTATGAAGGTGACAACTTTGGCATCATTTAAAATAAAATAATATAAGTGTCATAATTGCTTCTATAAGACTCCAAATGGTCAAATATTCTACCATTGGATTCTTATTGTTTCAATTTACATGACCAATAAGTTTTGGTCTGGGTTTTGTGCCTTTTATGGTCACTATTAGTTTAATAATAACTATATTCTTGATTTTTCACTAGATAAATAATTTCTGCATCACTATTGTGTCACAATTAATAATAACTATTTAATCCCAAACAATTCTAAATAAATTCTCATGATGTAGATAATTTTGTTAGAATTATGTATAATATTCATGTTCGAAGATTTATTATGTTTATAACTAAGTTAAAATTATTATACTTATAAGATTTAAGAAAGTGACATGTTGTCACTTTCTTTGGTTTTAAAAATAATTAAATTATTTTCATGGTCAAAAGTCCATAAAATTAATCTAATCCGACCCTTAGTTGATATGGGTTTACTTTTAGCCATCAAATAGAATTTTTTCATGTGTTAGGGTAATTTTATAATATTATATTTACCCTTAATTACCCGATTTACCTTTAACTATGGTAAATAAAATTTACCGTAGTTACTATTCATAATTCTCAAAAATAAAAAGTAGCCTATTAACATAATTTATACCCACTGATTCCAAATATGGAATCCATTTTTTAAAATTAAATACAAAGAAGTTGAAGAAATTAAATTAAAATTAATCCCGTTGTCGAATAAAAACGGGTTTTTGTTTAAAACATTGCAAAAGATTGAATTGATTTAACCTACGAATTCAAGGTAAAATCAATGCTAATGACATACATTATATTAAATGGTAAAAATATATTCTATTTATACTTTAAAACCATTCAATATTACAATATATCCACATAATATAGTATGAAGAAAAAAGTTGTTTTTAATTAAAATATAGCGTGTTTTTACTATTCATTAAAATATGAAAGTTATTGGAAAAATATCAAAACTTTATCTAATGTAAATTTTTACTTCCTGATTTAAAAGATAAATTTTATTTTGTCAAATTGAACATATAAACATGTCAAAAACTAGATTTAAATTGGGTGCGCCATCAAAAGGTAGCAAAACTGCATTTTTTGAAAAATACTTATTTTACCCGAAAAATTTATTTTGTTCTTATACCATGTTCTAGAAAATGTGTAATATGGATAATAATGTTATAAAATTCAGAATTTATTTAATACTATTCATAAAGGCTAGTTCATGGCAATATTATAATAATATATCATTGTTTATTAAAACCCGGTATTGCGTACAACACACGCTATCGAGGAAGGTCGTGATTGCGTGTAATGCAAGCCAAGTCAGGGTTGCGTGTTGTGAAAGAATCCTTCGTTGTTTCATATTACAGAATCCAACCACATTTCATTTATACGTTTAATATATATATATATATATACTCAATGTTTCGTAGAATAACTATTATCAAAATTGTGTGTAACACAGTCCAAGACTAGTGTTGCGTATACTGCATTCTAATACGGTGTTGCGTATAGCGCAAGGTAATCTTGGTGTAGAATACAAAACAAGACATTAATGAAATTAAATTAATATTTTTTCATAAAATCTCGAGGTGTTACAAATTCTCACTTGTTTTTACAAGAATAAATAATCCTTATGAAAATAAAGACATGGATATCACACTATCTATTAAATAAGTATTTAATCCTCTATCACAAAACAATGAAACAATATCTGGATTTTACCACTTTTCAACATTGTTAATTAGGTTCAAAAAATTATTAGGTTAATTTCATGACTTATCATAGGGTAAAATAATACTACATATATGATTTATTTTAAATAAATAGATAAGAAATGAATCCTCTAGGGATAAAGTTTTCAACATTATTAGGATGAGAAAAGACTACATCACAGATCACTAATCACCTCTCCCATAAGGAACTGCATCCGTATGATGATTCTGAAGAACAACTGCATAAAAACCAACAAGGAAACCCCATTATAATGATGGGTGGTCTAATAAAAAGTATTCAATGAATAAAATGGATGAAACTAGATAAATATTTTAGAAACGATAACAAAACAAAGAATGAATGAACCTTAGATCACCACTAATCAGAGATGGATTTCCATGGATCAATCCTCATCAAAAAACGTCTAAAATGCATATGGGGAAGCCTCTAGTAACATAGGATGGTAAAAAGTGCTATAGCCATAGGGTTTTTAGAAAACAGATTTGTTGAAATAAATTAAAATATATAAAATTTGAGATTTCTGTGATGTGTAGTCCTTATTCACACAATGTGATACTAAATATTTGATTTCCTGTAAAAAATAAATCTTATCTTAAATATTTAATCATGGAAACATACACGTTGGAAATTTGCACTATAAAGGCCATGAACCTTATTTATATGGAATTTTATGATTACATGTCATGTAATATACCTACATTAATTAATTTTTTAAGAAAATTATTTTAGACCATTTGAAATCCTCTTTTATGATCCACTTGCATTGGGATGTCACTAAGGGTTAGACCAGCTGGAAGAATCCCCTAAATTGGATACATCTGAAATAAAAATCTTCCTGGAGAATCAAAACCAAACCAGAGAGAATTGTAAAGAGTTGTTTGATGATCCACCGATGAGATGCATTTAAAATATGTAACCATCTCACGATATCAACCACCTCACTTATATGAAATAAATGCAAAACCACATATCTACAATAACCATCTCCTAAGAAGTCCTTCAAGGTATAAACATATAATATGAAAGTATATCAAAAAAATGTAATAATATAAAAAATGATAAAAAAATGGATTTACATCCATAAGAGAAAATAATTATGAGAGAATATATAAACATAAAATAACTCATGGTACATAGTAGAAATCTGTGACAGAGATTCCTAGGTACTCTACTCCATTCCACTATGATCTGACAATACATGAACCAAGGGAATACACTTCCCACACCAAACATTCTCAATTCTATACTAAATCATTATAAGAATCTCCAAAAAGGTATAACCATTGTAAAAATTTATCTCTACCCAATCAATATCATGAGAGTATTCATGAAGATCATGATATAAAAGTGAAATGTGGAATCATTGTATATTTAAATAATTTATGAGAGGTTTTATATATAACACACCAAATCCACAACATGAACTAAACCAAAAAAAGAAGAACACCATGGGTATAAATCAAACTCACATGACCAATCCTTCACTTCCTTTGATGAGGAATTACCTTTAAGAACATGTGACCTCCCATAATGAACACTTGAGGGAACCACCTATGACCGACATCTGATTTATGTGATAATGAGACGCATCCATATTTTCATGAATTTCCTAAACCATCTGTATTTTATTAAATAGAAGTGTCATCCGAGGAATTTCTCCATCCCCAACCCCATTCCATCAAAATCAAGCGAAAAATGTTCATCCACACAATGTTTCAAACGGATCCAATCATAACACATAGTGGAATCAATTATTTCAAAAAAAATACCAAGGTAGGGTTACTCAACGATGACCATCTAAAATCAAGGATACATGATCACATAATGTCTTCATGAGTATTGATTGTCAACTCTGTCTATGCTTCTTTCTGTAGATGAATGAAAGTACAAATAAATAATTGATAAGTAAACAGGTTTTTTAAATTTCTCCACAATCATGATGTAAATTATGGATCTAGATTAGAAATTATAATCCTGGGGACTCTATTGAGTCACACCACCACCTCTATATATTTACATGAGAAAACCTCCAATGTGATCAAAACCCAAATCACCATAATAAGGGCTGATTTCATCAAACTAACTATAATAATAAATATATAATCACAGCCTCTATGAGATGAGGTATACTGATAAATAATTCCATCAATAATTTCTCCCACATCCACTAAGGAACCCCAATTACAGGAGAACTAATTTGAAACCTGGTGATTAGCGGTCACATTCTAGAAGACAAAATATCAAGAAACAAACTCTGCAATGATATTCATAAACTCATTCCACCCAAAATTCCCTCTCAATGATCAATAAAACTTTTTCCCACTAGGATGTGGTAAATTTTATAAATATTTGAATTCATTAAGGTCAATATCTTATATTGTTGAAGGAACAAAATCCATCCAAAAAACAACATAACATTTGCTCTATACTCATACCAACCATTAGGGGAATCACAAAAAATAACTCGATCTCTACAGAACACCACCTCAAAATTCCCAAACACAAACTCCTCCATATAATTCACCATATATAACTATACATTCATCTATAGGAGGTTGGATATACCCCAAAAAATAAAATATCAATAGAAATCACAAAGTGTTCTTCCACCACACTCCTTGAATCGTTGGATTATTACACAATTTCACTAAAAGAAATCATGGCCAGCGCATTATCTAATACATTTATAATGCCTCACATATATGAAATTTCAATTTCTATATCGAATTAGAATTCCATACACCAATGATGGTTTAAGAACAAGTAACTTTGGTAGAAGAAATACCTCAGGCTCTTATGGTCAGAAAAACCACAAAACACATGACAATGATGTAATTTCATTGCTACATAAAACCAAACACCACAACCCCTAAAAACTGATTTGGGATGGAATAGTTATGCTGATGGTGATATAACTAACGAGGAACAAAAGAAACTATTGATCTCTTGTTCATTAAAATGCATTACAAGCCACGATGTGAAGCATCATTTAAAATTAAAAACCGGACTCTCATATCTTCAAAATATGAGTGGAAGTGATTACAAACATCCCCTTTTGTACTAAAATATTCCTAACAGTAGTTAGTCGAAATGATCACCTAATAATTTAGGGTAAAATCTATAAACATTATGTTCATTTACCCCATGAACACAACTTGAGAATTTATTACACTTAATAGCATTAAAAAGGACTCATATTTCACATAATAAAAATGGAAATTCATAATTCATGATATCCTCTTCCTTCCACCACATCTAATGATATCCTAATGAAATATTTATCTTATAAAACAATATTTTTTTCCTTTAATGGATATAATAATTCATCTATCATTGGAATAGAAGAGACATGCTTCACTATCACTATGTTCATGTTAAAACAATCAGTAAAGAGCTTCAAAATTCAATTAGCCATCTCCATAAACAATACTAGTGCACCCCAAGGTGACACAGTCAATCATAAAAACCCTACTACAACAAATAAATTTGCATTAGTCACATCTCCCTCCACAAAAAAAGTGAAATCATCAATGAAGAAATTGATATAGCAGACAGACATGTTTGTAAATTAATCATTCATTGAGTGTTTAATGACACAACCCCTTCTATAATGACATCATTGTACTCATCCAAAAATTTGGGAAGCACTGACTACTCAACCACAAATGAAATTGGAATCATCTCAGCAAATTTTTTTTTGGTAATGGTAGAACATTCATATAGCCATTTTAGGGCCTCACATTCCAAAAAACACTTCATTAATCAGCATCATAGATCACAATGTCCTTTTTGATGAAATCCATGATATCCTACACTAAATTCATCTAATATATACATAGGATAATTCTATAAGGATGTATCCATAAATATATGAAATCTCCTTAAGAGTGGTGCTTCCCTAGTACTAGAACACAACCTTTATATACATCAGAAAAGTATGCATGTCTTTCAAATAGTTCAGTTAATTGAAAGGGAAATTGAAGCCTCTGTAAATCAAGTCTGAAAGGATGAAAAATGGTAGGTGATATAAAATATTTTTCCACTTTTGAACAAAAAAAATAATTCACCCATTTATAAAAATAAATAGGGTACCTCTATTGATATTTTTATTTTCTAAAGTTGACAATGCTAAAGCCTAAAATTTTCGACGACCTTCTCCAATACCACTCAAACCCTACGGAAGACCAACTATAAAGCCACAAACTACTCTCTGAGGAAAATGTGTGCCTATAGCCTTTAATCTATTTCTATCATCCCCTATCTTATGATCAAAAAGTAAAGCTGCCTATAACTACAAGAAATGTTGTAACTTTCAAAATAGTAAAACCTGAACTAGAAAACTAACACATACTATCTTATCAAAATGGTTGGAACTCTATCTCCTAATTACCTCAACCGCTCTATGAAATTAAATCTCTTGAACCCTTATAATAAGACCAAGAGACACATCCCATATATAAATGAGATGATGAGGGCTGGTATGTACCCTCGACTGACCAAAAATTCTTATATCCTTTGAAATGGTAACCCCTTACCACAACTCTTATTTGTGATGGGGCAGGGTGATTCTACACACATTTTAATCTAGTATTGGATAACTACATATAAATAACCATTTATATCTATTGTACCTTGAGATATATCACTATTATATTTGATGTGTCCTAGAATTTTATATCTAGACACAAGTACTCTTTTATGTGCCTCACTATTTCATCTGTGTATTGAAATAGGTCGGAAGAATAACAAAGAAGGTTTGTAAAAAGGATCCTGAACTATCACACATTGTAGTTGCTCAACCAATGGGTAAATAGCTCATCCAGGCTTTCCACCATCAGGATCGAAGAAAGAAACACTTCTCTAAACTGGTCTCATAACATCTCCCATGAGATTAACAACACCCTGCCATCGCTGAGTAACAAAAACCACCACTTCCATAGTACTCTACGGAACATTGTAACATCCAATGAAACCCATTGCCACTATAGTGTACAGATTGAATTGAATGTTATCTCAAACACCTCCATACAATCCTCTTTGAATGCATCTCAAATGGATCCCTTGTATATCTATATATTCTGGTGATTAAACTCTCAGAGTGTCCTTCTCCAAGTGTTATTATCGACAAACTACACATTAGAAAGCATATAGAACACCCTTTGAACATCTTCAGTGGAAAACTAATGAGGACATTGACCTAGATCCATGCCTAAAATAATATCAAATTTTTTATAACTCATAATCTATGAACATCTAGTATTTATCATTAATTAATAAATTGTTTATTATATTGTTATGCTTTTACCGAGCTCATTGTTTTCCCATTTAAAAAATTGTTGATAATAATAATTATATATGATGCATTTCTAGGTATCTACACTGAAACCTGTATCAAATCATTTAGTAGGATCACTAAAGATAATTGGATGTGCTTCATGTCACATGGGAGCCTATATACTAGTGTCATTTTCAGGATCTTGTGGTCACATCACTTACTAAACTTAACGAACATTACCTACATACAACCCCTTGAAACCACATATGTGTCTAGCTGCATGCCCCATTATATCCGTCAAGCAAGAACCTATATTATTTAACATTCCTGACCCCCTCCCCCCAATGATTACATAATGTGAGGTGATAAATGGTGACTATCCATGTCACACCTCTAGTAGGCCCCAGGATGGATACTATCACCAATTGTATAGTAATGATGCATATGATGGGAATTACCCTCTATTAAGAACATGATAAAGAGAGATAAGAATTTAATAAATATAAAAAACATAGTATAAATACATATATAATATAAAACCAAAGTCAAAACAGTAAATTTCACAATGTACCAATCAACTAAAAGGAAAACTATTAGTCCAAAAAATTTAATGACGGTCGTGACAAAAAATCCTAAAAAATATCCTACTGAACCCCATGCTAGTAAATTCCATCCTGATCACCATCCAAATCCAACTGAGCAGAATTTTTTTTATTTATATGTAGGGTGAATATAACACTTTACAAAGTAAAATCAAACATGGATTATCTCTAGTAAAATATATAGAAATCATGGTAAATAAAAATAAAATTATAGTGAAACTATCACATCACTTAAATAGTAATAATAAGTTCCCTACATCACCATGGATATCTCTCACCATCTATCACATACATTAGAGAATATAATATAATATTAAAAAATCAACTGTACCCTACTCTCACATCCCCACATGTTTTTAACTATTCCCCAACATCGCACATCCAAATCATCTCTCTCCAAAAATATGATATCTTGAAAATATTTGGGATGGGACTCACAACATGATCCTTTTACATTATATATTCAAATCATCACATCCACACAAATTGACATATTGACCATGTAGTTTCATAATTCCATCACATACATTATGACTTATATCAATCATCATGTATTTTACATGAATCCTTTACAGCCCATACATAGAGTATGTACACTAGTCACTGCAACCTATACACATCATATATATAATAGTTAATTGGATAATATATCACATAATACATCTGTCTAAAATAACTAGAATCCACCACAACCCTCTACAAACAATAATGGGAAAACTACTCATCTTTCATATCAGTTCATCTAAATACATAGAGAAGAGTGTGTTTTCAGAAGGGGTGGTCATCCATCCATCCTCCCATAAGGATATTGTCGAAAACACCCTTCTATAGTGAAGCATTTTTTAGATACCCTAACTGACATGGGTGGGGAATAATATCAAATCAAATAATATACATGAAATAATATATATCTAAACCATAATATGGGCATATCCTAGTCATATAGTCAACTGCAGATAACATCAATATGACTCTCCACTGATACTACTAAAATAGGATCGCATATAATCACCAAATCATATAAAATATCTAGATTAATTAAATATTTCATTTTTTAATTAATTACTATCACTAATTAATTCATTATCAATTTATTAACCATTTAAATTATCAACATTATATATCATTTCATAAAATTACCTCAATTTTCAGAGTAATGAACATAACCACTAGGAATAAAATAATATAATGAATTATTTTAATGATATAAACATCTCTTTTGAATATTAATTTTATCATTAACTTACCCCATGTGTTAAATATTGTTCAATAAAAAATTATCATTATTCAATTTCAAGATGATCTTAGAAATCCATAATATACAACATATTGGATTAATCATGCAATCAGTCACATCTAGTTTCCTCATGCATTGGTGGATTAATGCACATAAACCAAGAAAGTCAGACAATGAAAATTAAATAGATTCATGTGAGAATACCAACTCTCAACTTCTCATTAAATGGTAAGACATGTTTTAACCCATTTTCTCACCTCTATTTCTACGCCTGAAACCCACATCAATATAATGGACTATATCACATCACACGCATCACCTTATTTAATGCCATTTGGGCCTCCCTTCCCAACATCACATAATAGCCATCCTACACTCATATCACATCTCGACCTCCCAACCCCATATCACATATCGTCCATCTAGGATCAACCATACCAGGATAACAACGCATGGGATATATCCACAGAACATCACATGGATCAAGAACAAATAAACAAGGAAGATGGAAACAAGGCACTCAAAAAAATTCATTCATCATTCCCAGGAAAAACAACTCTCATGTATTCAAAACAAGTAATGATGCATTTTGAAAAAATGGAGAAATCATTATCTAGAAGATATATATATCAAAAATATGTTATTATTCAATATTTTTAAACCAACTCATTTAGTAATGGGTAATAACATTAGGAATCATAAGTAATCAGGCACTGAAAATCCCAAAAAGAAAAACAATGTTCTAACATGTGTTCTGGTTTTAATAACCATGATATTTACCATTCTCAGTTGATGTGAATTTTCAGTTTATAAAAGATCATTAAAATTATCCTCATTATTTTTCAATTACATTAATCACATTGAAGATAAATTCAATTACACTTATAAATTTCATCAATTTCATTATCAATAAAATATAACCAAAATATGATTCATTAAAAATTACACTTTATTTTTAATGAAACTAATTATAAATTAAATATGGAATCATGATCATTAAAAATTTCCCTATGATATTCTAGAAAAAACCAAAATGAAAATATGAAAGGAATAGATATCTAAATATATAGAAACTTATGAGGAAGAATACTATCATGCTACAATGCACCATAATCAGAATGAGATTTATATCCATCATTTTAAAATTGATTAAAATAATAAATAAATAAATTTAATTACTAAACAAATGGTTGAATCATGATAGATATAAGATTTTACATAAATTAATTGAGAATAAATTAGCCCACTACCTAAAAATCATTCAACGTTATTAAGTGAATAAATAACTATGTTTCAGATCTGTAATTAACTCTTATAAAAGGAACTGCTTCCATATGAGGACACTGCAACACAACCATAAAAAAAGAGAAATGATAACATTAGAAACATGGTTTTTCAAAAACCATAGAACCATGAATAGAATTTAAATTAAACAAGATTAAATCGGGATAAATTTATAGAAAATGATCATAAAACACACCTTGGAATAGCATAGATCGAAGACAGAATGCCAATGACTGATCCAAATCAATTGAATCCTCAAAATGGTAATTATATATGCCATTGATTTACACTGAATGGAGTAAGAGATAAATTAATAGGTTATCTATAAACATGAACATCCGAAACATTTAAAAATGTATTACATCATGGATTTAGATGACATGTAATCCCCTTCCATGTCCTGTAATATTTAGGGTTCAATTTTTGTATAAAAAACATGGCATATTTTTGTTATTAAAAACCAAAGACATACATGTTGTGAACCTCACTTGCGTGACATGTATTTATCACACAACATGAAATATTCATTCTTCAATATTTCTAAAACATAACCCTTCAAGATAACATACATCCCTCCTCTGATCGTTACATTCTATATGAACTCACAAAGGGGTTGACCACAATGATTTAGGTACTTAAACACATTCCATTTAATAAATAAGTAATAAATAAATGATCTAATTGACAATATCATTCCATAATTTTCATAAATAAAAACTAATAAAAGAATTATCAATATAGGAAATTCCATATTACAGGAATTCATTTTCTATATAACATAACAACTCACCATCTATACCATTCATAAGAAGGATTAAAACAATAGGTAGAAAGTAGTTTAATTATGTATTACTAATTCTCAAGAAGAGACTAAAAATTCATAATGGGTTTATATAATATGACGACCCACCCATCACAGCGTGTCTAATCCGTTCCAAATATATAAAATAATTTATTTAATTTAAGAAAATTTTTCCTTATCATAAAATATTATTATTGATTAAAAAATATTGATTTATAATTATTTCTCTATATTAGAAAAATAAAATTATATTTAGAGATATTTACGTAGAAATGGTATATGGTTTTGTAATAACACACCCATAATAAATTATATGGACATCTATGGGAAATATAAATTCAAATTATCGTCGAAAATTTAATATTTCAAGGGAATATTAATGAATAAAAAAGTTAAAAAAGAAAGTGAATTTGGATAATTTCTTTTATCGAAATGATCATAATCCCTCCAAATAAATAATAAGTATTATATAAAAAACATATACTTATTGTATAATATGTGAAATAATGTATATATGTATTTTATGAATATATATTCCATTAAAATGTAATCAAAATCATTTTTAAGGACCAATAAATTTTTCATATTTGAGAATAATTCCCAAACTAATGTTCGTAAACCATTTTAAAAATAAACATAATTTAAAATTAAACTTTTTACATATAATGGATGATTTAAAACATTGAGTGGTCATAATAATAAGATGTTCCATACAAGATGAGTACCCTAAAATAAATATTACATTCATGTTTTCATTAAAATACTAACGAGTATTTATTTGAAAAAAAGTAATTCGCCTTAAAATAATTTTATTAATTAAAAAATAGGTACAATTAATTTATTTATTCATTTTTAAAAGGTGAAAAATATTTTAATTTTTTTAGTAAACATGTTTTTTCAATGAAACAGATTTGTGACCGAAGAGATAAATGAAGTGCTATTTTAGTAAAAATATTATCTAAATTATTTTGTGTTCCATAGAGTGGGTATTCAGTCTATTAAAATAAAATATCATGAATAACAATAGGATATGAAAATTAATGTTGTTTATTTCACAATTATCAAATAATATCGTTCAAGGGAAACTGAAGTATAACAATTCCCTATTAAAATGAGATAATGAATAAAACCCTTTTAATGATCTGAATATTTAATCAAGGATTAATAAATGAATAAATTATTTGTATCAAATGTAATTATAATTAAAAAATTGGAAATAGAATATGATACTGTCATAATTCAATAAAAAAATATCGTTGAATGGAAAAAGCAATGATGATGTAATACAACCAATTGAAAATAAATTATTATTAGTTAATTATTAACCGAAGGTAAATTTTAAGTAAAAATCATTTTGGAAGAGGGATTGAAATTTGAAAGAAAAAAATAACATCACATGGTGTGTAATTGTGACATTTCAGGTAAAATTTGTAGTACTTATATAATAAAAAAATAAACTAGTCTATTAACAATTTATTGTTTTTCAATTAATGGAATACGACATGAAGAATCTTCCACTGAACATAATATTGTAGTGAAAATTAAATAACTAATAGATTTTGTGACAAATTTAAATCCAATTAAAAAAAAGATGAAATAAAATATATTATAATAAAATTTAATTATACACATAATCATAAAATATCATGGGGAGAAAAAAAGCGACATAACTGGGTGAATGAAAATTAAGTAATGAAATTGTTTACCACATGAAAATTTTCTTGGAAAATATACCATGGGTGAAATAATTGAAATTGAAACATAAAATAGAATGAATTATTGATTAATCGGGATATTAAATATCAATGTTATAGAATATACACCAATAAAAAAAATTAGGTTCATAACAATACAATATGTCTCAATGAACAAAAATCGGGGAGACGTCCCCTTCCTTGAGTATGCGTTATTACATAAATTATTTATCTTCATTAATAGTAATAATAATATATTAATTATATACGTTCTTCATAAATGTTTCCATTTTATTTATTAAATTTATTTCATTTATAATGATGTTATATAATATCACATAATCAATTAAGTTAATGGTGTTTTTTTCGATGAAATTTTATTTATGTGTCAGAAATTACATAGGTATGTGGTCAATTGTTTTAAGAGGATAATATTTCAACATATATAAAATAATAAACATGAAATAGTTATCTTATTTATATATAAGTTATAATTTATTATCCAAAATAGAATTATTTTTTTTGTTAAATGCATTATTATATTTTCATGGGGGAGATAGGTTATACGTACCGATGTGTACCATTTCCATTTTAAAGGGATCATTTTTGGAAGGTAGTAAGAGATATTTTATATTAAAAAATATTATGATGATATATTAAATAAAATAATAATTATTTTAATATAATTTATTACCTCATCCATGTTTTTTGGTGATGAAAATAGAGTAACATCGCATTGTGACGGTGGTAGTCATCACGTAAAAAAAATGATGTTACCATATTTCATTGAATGAGTAAGGAAGAAATAAAATGATATAGTGTCACATAATAATGATAAATATTACATGAATATAATAAATAAGTCATCTCTATCACATATAATCATTAACATTAGGGTTATTATAGTTCATTTAAAGTGTTTGTGCAAAATTAATTACTTCACATTGTAACATAGTTGTCCGCCAAATACAATAGAAATGATATCATATCCCAAATAGATTGGAATTTTAAAAAGATATATAATTTATAATGAATACAATGGTAAAATGATAATATATATATCACTTATATATATTTTATCCATCCCCATAACCAAATCAGAGATGTATTTATGGATATTATGTCACATCACTATTTGAGGAGATAGTCAACAATACAGATGAGTGATTTTTTCATTTCAAATTTAGAGGAAGGGGATATAGATATTGGTTTTTACCATAAAATTATAAAATATCATTACATAGGAGATAAAAATTTAATTATTTATTCATAAATTATTATGATTTAATGGAGATATATGATAAAATAAAAAAACACATAGTAAGAAATTTTACATTATCTACTACCACCTCTATTGTAATATAAAAAAATATTATAGAAATGATATATGGAAAATATAAGATTTTTAGAATGAGGGTGTAGAATTTGGGGTTTTGGGGTGACTACCAAGGTTGGAATTATTTCTTTCCCTTCCCATGATGGAACCCACATGGTTGTGACCTATGAACCTGCAATAGAAATCATTATCACCATATCCCTAAAGATGATGCAATCCGCCTAATCCTTCATCGCAAGAGGGGAGTTTCTTTGGCGAGGTTTCAAACCCCATACCTCCATAGGCACTATGTCCATGGAACATGGCTCCAAACACTATTATTTGGATCATTAGTTTGTAAAATTTCTCTTGGTCATAGAACCTAAAGATGTATGTTGTTCGAAACTAGGCATTATAACTCGTTGTTCAAGGATATGAGATGGGGAGATGGTATTATAGTAGGGATATGGTGACATAATTGTTTAGTGAAAGTTCTTCGGTCACTAACTAGGGGGTATAACCATGGTTTGGGATAAATTTAATATTGTGTATTGGTATGTTTTAACTAAACCAAAAGGATTGACAGTTTCAATTAGAGAGGATAGACGGTGGATTTATATAAATTTAGTGAGTGTAACAGTTTAAATTATTTAAAATAAAATATTCTTTCCATGATGGTTACATGATGAAATGTTCCAGGAATGAGTATGAGAATGAATTATTCTTCATAAAGTACCAATAATTTCATAAAATATATTTTGGAATATATTCCAAGTCCAATTTAAAAATTATCATTTTTGTTTAACAATTGATAAACCCTTTTACACCATATGTATGCTAATTAATTTTTATTAGTTTTCAGTCCTCTATATTGAGAAAAAAATAATTTGAAATTTTCATACAATATAAATTATTATTCTTCTTAATATTTAATATTTTTATTAAACTATATTCATAGAAGTGGGAAATTAAATTTTAACAATACCCACCAATGTGATGAAAATGTATGTTTTAAAGAAGAAAAATATCATTACTATAGAAGGTTTAGAAATCTTAATTCAATATAATAACTAATTAAACTAAATATATAAAAAATATTTTAATATAAATTATATATTTTAACAAAAAAAATATATAATATAATTTATTTTTATAAATATTTTATATGAATTGTTCGTTTAAAAAAATGTCGTTTTATCAATTCATTGAAAATAGAATGTTTTTATAATAAATTATGAAAAAATAACCCTATGAAAAATTTTACATCGTGATTTCATAAATAAATAAATTATTACAGTTAAATTTTCCAATACTGTAAGAAAAACTATTTTATAATAAGTGCACAAGAAATAGTGAAACTTTTTTAATTTAAGAAAAATTTTTTTCAGAATTGTTTCTCAATCAGGTGATTCTTATTTTATTTATAATCAGAAGATAATGATTTAATTTATTTTATAATTTTATAAACCATATATTTTTATTATATTTTTAATTATATTAATGTCTTCTAATTAAACCACTAGGATATAATATTATTCTATATTAAGGTTCATTTAGACTCAATGTTAAGTATACCCTAGGCAATTGAATATATTAAATTTATTGATATATATTATAGTTATTTCATAAGAATCGTATTTCTTGACTCATACACTATTGAACACAATGTTATACTGTATGAATTCTGAGTTGATATATTCTCCCCGCAATAATTAAATTACATCTTCACCATTTGATCATGTTCTCTGAAATCATTGTTTTTCAATTTGATAATTTCATTTGTAAAACAAAAATTATAGAAAGAGATATTTAAAATACTCTTATTTATAGATAAGGTTATGTAAAGAGGTAATACAAAATAACACATAACTAGGTTCTTAATTAAGAGAGCATTAGTGGAATAAGAAGATATGGAAATTGATGAAATATATTAATAATTATAGAGAAGGATATAATTCATTTCTAAAAAGAAACTATCTGATCAATAGAATTTAAATGATTGAATCTTAATAAATTTATTTTTTTTACAAGGAAATTAGATTCATTGGATATGATTTTAATTATATAACATATTTACATAATCCTATTCTGAAATTTGAGAAATTAATTTACTATATAATAATATAAGGAATTAACGAACATGTAGTCTTATAATTCATAAAAAAAAATTCATCCGTTGGTTTTGCTTTTATAAATTTCTAATTCATATCAACCTCAATGAAAGAAATATAAAAAATGTGTATTTTTCCTAGATAACTAAAATTAATATTTAATTGATCATTAGATCAAAATAATTGTGACAACCCATTATATCTATTTCTAAATATATTCCCTATCCAATATGGTTAGAATAATTTATCCAATATAATACATTAATCTCTAAAACTCAATAGAAACACCACATGTTCATTATTAATATTTTTATTGTAAAATCTAATATAAAAATGAAATATTATCTAGGAAATCACATAGGTCATGGTACCTGCTAAACCATAATTGTCTATTAGTTCTTAGATAAACCCCCAAGACATTCACCAGATTGAACATGGTTTCCATTTCCTAAAAAATATATTAATATAATTCTTATAAAAAGATTAATTTTTGATGACCCAAAATTAATAAATACTAAAATATATGATAATACTTAATATTTACCAATAACCATATAAATAACATCAAAAATAAAATCCAATATTAGATAAATAAATTTCTAATTTACTAAAACTATTTGATATGTCCCCATTATTGTTTTCCTAAAATAGAAATTATCTAAATTGAATCGAATTAAATAATACCAAAAATGGGATGTTTAATTATTTTATCCTATGAAAAATATTACACACACAAAAAATTCATGTATCCATAAATATTATGTTAGTGAATAGATTTAGGATTATGAAATTTAATATATTAATTATATGTTTCAGTATTCTTATAACCCAAATACCATTTGTAAAACACTATAAAAAAATCATTAATCCCATTATGTAAACACTTTAACCATTTCATTTGATCATGGTTATATCCATAATATATGGATTAACAACTACAAAGTATAATTGAATTAGATAATTTCTAGGGTCTCAATATTCATGAAAATGAAATATAAATGGATCCATAGGATTTTATTTATTTCATTCCACTATACTCTTCATTTTCCACAGTATTTCATTTCTATATGCTATTTCCCCCCACCATAAAACTTATTCTCATTCATTTTTACCCATTAAAGAGTAAATAATTTCACATTTTTTAAATCAATGAAATCAGGCCTTCTTCCTGATATAGTCTCCACTATCTGAGCTCATAGAGGAATCCATTATCATATTTATTAGTGTGTTTTAGAGTTAGATAATGATTTTTTTGTAAATCATATTATGTGATAAATTATTAGTAATAATCATAACTTATTTCACTCCTTTAATCATCCTTTTTTAATTGATCATATCACTAAATTTCCAAAACACATTCAATTTTAACATGATTCCATTGCATTGTTGAGATTGACTAAAAACAAATATCATATATTGAGGAATAAATAATTTCAATGGGAAAATTGTATACTCATTTATATGATTTTTAAATCAACAAATATTTTTTAATATAAAACAACGTAGGATTAACTGATGCCATTAATTATCAAAATATATTTAAGTCCTCTATACTTTATTTCAGTAAAATATGAATTACACAATACATATACCAAGGTAGTGACAAACTAGGTGCATATTATGGATCATTTTCATGCACGAGGTGCTAATTATGTCAATTACAATGAAAATTTTAGGAGTTATTACCCCTGAATACATCTAGTACAGAACCACATCATCTAGATATATCTTGGAAAGTAATTATTTCATGGAATCCAAAAAAATATAGTCCTTTAAAATATTTAGGATGTTCTTATATTTTTAATCTCAATGTCAATAAAGTGTTACCTTCCCAAAATGGTATTAAAATAAAATTTAAAAGTATTCTATTAAAATTTCCCTACTAAAAACTACTGATATCCTGACTCTAGTAAGCATATGTCGGTGACTTAATTTCTTTAAATTTGAATAAGATATAAGGAATTGCGTCTTGAATGATCGAATAGTGTTGTAGTAATGCTAATCATGATAAATACTTAAATAACATAATACATTGGAATTCAAAAATTACATCATATTTTTCTGAAAATTACCTTTTTCCATCAACTATATTATTTCCCATAAATCATAGTACACTTCATGGATTCTATAGGATGGAAAAAAATAAGGATGATCTCAAATTCACATCATGTTTTATGTACAATGGAAATTGTTTTGAACCAATAAGAATAATAAAAATGGATAGGTAAATGAAAAAACACACCATCCATTTAAATAAATTTTTTATTAGGATTTAATAATAAATATTCAGTATGATAATTTAAATAACTGAATACACCATATATTACAACAACATAACTATAATGATTAGATAAGAAAATAATAAATATAGAAATGTAAATAAATGAGTGAACATTCCATTTAATAAATAAATGATATTGAAATTAGTCTAGAGGTAATATAATTGATAAAATATCATGGATAATAATATTGTACAAATTACTCTTGAAGGAAATTCATAATCATTAGATATCATATTCTCTGGTACATGATTCATTTACCTTGATTAATTTTTACATTATGGTTTAAAACCAATTTTAAAAATTAATTTAATGATTATTTATAAAATATACCTAGTGGAATAATAATCTTTTATAGGGATATATATTTATTTTCCCCAGCTATCAATTGATGTCCAAGGAATTTATCATATATCAAATAATCAATCTAATTCTTGAGAAATTTTATTTATCATTAAATATATGTATTATTTAAATAATAAGTATTCAAAAGTATTTTAAAAGATAAAAAATAACATTCAATATACGAAACATTATACAATTTAATAAATAAAATATACAAGGTAACTAATATTGATATTTAGCGAAATTTTAATGCCCTATGATTGTTAGAAACTGAATATTTCATGGAATGTTAATGAAAAAAATATTGAATCACTGGATGAATTTTAAATACTTTTCTTGGTAATAATGATAAATAAATATCCAAATTAAATTTAAATATGATATCAGTACATCATATCATGAGTGGATCATAAGTACAAAAAGGGTTTATGTCCGTGATAAATAGTTGTACCATAAAAATATTTTTAAGAACATTTTATGGAGGATGAACTTTTTTAAAAATATTTTTAAAACAATTTTAATCAAAATAAAAATATATTTCGTTGAAAAAAGTATTTTAAATAGATAAATTATATTTAAAAAAATTTAATTTTTCATAAGGGCATGAAATTATGTACATACAAAGAATGATAAAACAAATATTGCTTTCACATTTTAGTAAATCTTAATGGGCCTTGTTTTCAAAAATGAAATGAACATTCCATTAAAATAATTTTTGAAAATTAATAATTTGTAAAAAAAGAAATTAATAAATATTTTTAAAAAATATAAAAATATTTCATAAAATATTTATAGAAAACATGGTTTGGGAAGGAAAAAAAGTTTGATCAAAAGAGAGAGACGATGTCATATTTTCCTAAAAAATAACAATTATACTACTTAAAAAATTAAGGGAAATGGTAATTTTTTTTTGAAATGTAAACGAATAAACATTCAATAATTATTTTAACATGTTTTATTAAAAATTATCAAATAGTTTTTTCCAATGTAAAATCAAGTATAAAAAATCCTTATTAAAAAGTAACTGTGAAAAAAACCCATAAAAAAGATAATAACGTTGAACTGAGGGGTAATAAAAAAATATATTATGTTTATCAAATTAAAATAAAAGTAAATAATGATGAAATATAAATAAAATTCAAATGAATTTATAATTGTAATCGTAAAATGTTAAAGAAAATGATGATGAAATATATCCAAAAAAATAAATTGAGTTATATTATTCATTATCATTTGGTAACTTCAAAGTCAAAATCCCTTTAGCTGAAATAAAAAAAGTTAAAAACTAGAATACAATATATAATTATGTAATCACTATATTATATAAAAAATTGGATGTATATTGAACATATAAATGAATCTAGGCAAGAAAGAATTAAAATTTCCTCAATGAAGGAAAATTGAGACGAAGTCCATTACATTGATCATAACGACGAAGTGATATTAATAAATGAAAATATTATTTCTATAAAATGTGAATACTCATAGAAAAAGTTTAAATGAGAAATAAAACAATAAAATTTCGTCATACACATAATCATATAACAAAAATGAAATCATAGATTTATTATAACCTAATGAGAATAAATCGAGTATAGAAATTTTTTACCACACAATTACATTCAAGTGAAATCCGATTTGATGAAATAATTAAAATTTTATCCTTAAATACCATTAGTATATAATTAATAATGATATAAAATTTAAAAGGGGTGGTATATAATAAATATAAATGTAATTAGGTGCATAACATTATAATATTCCTCAAAGAAGAACAAATTTTCATGAAGTCCCTTACCCTGATTATGACTCGTGACATTTTTTTCAACTTCCAAAATAATTAAAATTGATTGATTAATTATTACCTTAATAAAAATATTCAAGTTTTTTATTATTTTATCTTTCAAATATTACATATTTTATATAATTACATAATAAATTTTGTTTAGATTGGTTGTTTCGAATGTATTTGACTTATCTGTCAAAAATCCCATTGGTAGGTTCACAATTGTTAAAATAGGAATTTTTTTCAACATATTTAGAATACTTATAAAGAAATAATTATTTATCAAATTAATCAATTATAATTTTAGAACAAATCATAATATATTGTTTTGAAAAAATTATTTGTGTTATGATCATGAAGAAGGTATCTCGTACATTCACAGGAGCGACGTTTCCATTTTTCCAATGATCATTATGGAAATGATGTAAGTAAAATTTTATCATTAAATGATTATAAAAAATTAATTAATTATATATTGTTTAAATAAATTTAATTATATACACAGTAGAGGCATTTTCGTTATAAAAAGTGTGTCACATCACTTAATGAAGGCGGTAGCCCAAACGTACCCAAACATTATCAGCTTCTATTTTTGATTTAAAAGGAAATAAAAAATGATAGATGGTATTTTCAAAATGATAATTATGTATTTAATATAAAAACGTAATTTATTTCACATATATAAATTAAATATATTCTTATTACCCACTATTTTTGGAGTTAGTGGGAAATCAATCACATCTCTTCGCAAGGTGGTAGACATCCGTACACACAATAAATGTTATCATATCTCCAATACATTAGAAATTTAAATTTTATATATGATATAATAAACTAATGTGTATTATTATGTTATAAATAAAATTTAGATACTTTATAACCATCATCAAACCCCACTATGATACGTGTTGATGTAAAATGTGTGTCATTATTTTGTGTGATGGTAGTGTGCCATAAACATGAGCAACAGTATCATTTACCATTTGTTGAAATAGTGAATTAATATTGGTAATTACCATTAAATAATAAAATATAAATATATTATTGAAGCCTATATTATTATATTATGATAAATAAATATTATTTTATATATGTGGCAGATTTAATAAAAAATATGGTTTCGAATTTTACATCTTCTCAAACCACCTTATCTGGATCAGAATTAATGTATTCCAAGAATGGATTATTGAGCAAACTAATTAAAATATAATTAGGGTATATATTTTGGGATATGATTTGGTAAGATATTATACATAAATAAATTACTTTCTTTTTAAAAAGAAAATTAGAGGGGGTGGACTTTTATAAGTGACGTGAGTTTCTCACTATAGTAGTAGAAAATAAACGGAAATTATGCACATTTTTCACTTGTGAAGGCACTAAAAATGTATAATTATTAGTTTTTATGAAATAAAATTTCTATTTAAATTCATAAAATATATTTTATAAATGTTTTTAGGACATTTTAAACCTATTTCTTTTAGTTTAAAACTAGTAAACCCATTTCTACCAAAACTGTAATAATTATTTTTTTGTTTTCGTTATTTATTGGGTTCCAAAATTAATTTGAACCCAAATTAATAATAAATAATGATTATTAGAAATATTAAATATATTTTACCAAATTAAAATTATATAATTGAAAGTACTAAATTTAAAATTAATCCCGAAGGTCAGACAAAAAAGTTGTTCTTCAAGAAATATATTATCATTAGTTTTGATGGTTTTAATATCAAAATTAAAATTTAAATTGATTCCAATTTCTTAAAATGTTTTTATTATAATTTTATTGAAATAAATTTACATCAAAATAAATGTAAAAATATAATTTATAGTCAGAAATAATAATAATGAATAAGGTTGTTTTCAAATGAATATAGTATTTTAACTAATCATTGAATTATGAAAATTGTAAAAAAAAATACTAAAAATTCACCCAGAGATATTTTCGGTAGTTTCATTTAAAATTTACATTCATTTTGTGAAACATTTTTTTAAATGTGATCAATAATAATTTTGTTATATGTATTTAAGATCCGATGAAACAATTTTTTTAAAATTATTTATTTTTATATAAAATAATAATTATTTTATTTGTAATGATTACATTTCTATAAAATTTATAAAAAAATTTATAAATAATTTAATTTTATAAATTTAGTTATTACTATTTAGACCCTCCAATTAGACATCTAGGTTATCAAAGTATACTATTTTTCATATTCATTTAGACTCAGAGTATCTTGTTCTATAAGCCATATAAAATATTTAGTTTAATAATGTATATATCATGATTGTTTAATATTGTTTTTGTGTTCCCCATAATATATATAATAAAATTTTATTCTTTTATAATTTAATGGTGTTACAATTCATTCATGATAATATTTATAATATTTTACCTTCAATTCATTGTGACTGAATGTTCATTTCATGATCCATTATTCATATTTTTGAGTATAATACATTATTAAAGTCTATTGGGATTTTATTTTAGAAATAATATGTCACATATTCATACAAAATTTTTTATTTATTTTTTCATTATGTTTTATTTTAAACTTTCATGTGATAGATTTATATTGAATTTCATTGATAATTTTTAGAAATTATCAATTTAGTACATTCTTAACAGTTGATTCGATGTCATAAAATAAAATATTAAAAATTTTATTATATTAGTATATAATTTTATTAAAAAAATATTTTTATATATTTTTATTTATATAATTCTATTCCATCCATATATAAAATACATCATTTTTACATCGAGGTCAGTTTTATGCTAAAAGTAATTTTGTTTTCTTCTTCATTGATTTATTTATAATTCACCATTTTTTATAACAGTAATGATTTAAAAAAATATTTACATTCATACATCCTCTATATATATTATCTATGTTGTTTTACGATTTAAATATTCTTCCATTTCTATATAAAAAATATTTTTTCCACTCTCATTCCATATGTAACGACACAATATTTTATAAATAGAAATTCCCTTCTAATAAATATGTCATATAATCACATGAATACACATCATAATGAACTAATATGTTCTACATAACATTTGAACAAAATTTTGTCTCTCCAATGTTTTGAATTTTGAAAATCTTACATACAAAGTTGAAATCAGTATGTTATTTGTAGTCCAATATTAAAAACATAATTTTTGTTAACTAATAACCCACCTATCTGAATAGTAGCATACCCTTATAAATAGTGAAATAACAAAATGTATAGAAACCTTAACAATGATAATATTTAAATAATATTAATGTTGGAAGTATGATATAACTATATTTTAGAATAATTAAATGAATGTTTTAAAACATGCTTTGGATAATAAATTTTTATTTTAATAAATATTAAAATATAAATATTTAGAAAATTAATTTTTAAAAATGTACTTCATTTTGGGATTCTACATGTCAAATAATTGTTGAGGTGAATTTCACGGGTTATTTTTAAAATACTTGATTTTTTTATGAATAGTGAAATTCTGTAATTTACAAAATAAGCTAAATAAGCTAATTATAGTGTCATGCTTTATGTTATGCTGATGTAAGAACAATAGGTTCAGGTTAACATGATATAATTAGTATTATTGCTAATGTGGAACTAACTATTCCTTGTCTTGTGGGGAAATAATAAACTAATGAATTTCATATTGAGAAAACACTTCTCCCCTCCACTATAAATACCACCCTTCACACCCTAATTTCCTCACACCTTTAAGGCATCACGACATGACTAAACACAACCCAAGCATATACCCTAAACACTTCCCCACACCTAAGAGCTATTGGTCTCAACAAAATATCATTCCTAGGACCCATATGGAGGATCTCAAGAGGATGATTTAAGAGGTAATTTCCATTCCTCTTGCCTTAATTTAATTACAATTTCATGGTTTCTTCTTATTCACTGCCCAACTATCTTCATCCAGATGGTATGTTAGATCCTTTATTATACATATAATGGAATTTTATGATAATAACGAGATTTTATATCATCCAACAACTTTCTAAACTTCATATTATTTTATTAAATATAATGTTTTTCTTGAGATGTTAATTTATCACCTTCAAGAATGACATGTTTACCACTTCTATTTCTATATTCAGATCATGTCATGATACCCTTTATATGGTTGAACTAGAACATGTTAAATTTATTATATAATATTTAATGATCTTGACCTATCTTATGTACGTATTACTAAAAGATTAAACAAAACAATATTGTTGTTTTGAAAAAACCACCCAAAATAACCCAAACGATAATAATTTATTTTATATCTAATGATTCATCCACATGGTTAATAATATAATAAATTATATGATATTTTCAAAATCTGGAAGATAAATAATAACATGTAATATTATTTCATGTTGTTTTCCCATGTTATACCCAAACATCAATTAATGAATACTGGTTAACCCCTTAAGAAAACCCTAAAAATGAACAATCCTGAACAATGTTTTCAACCACAATTACTCATCCAATGGCGCATAAAATTACTTAATAAAACCATAATGAACCATATTCCTTTATAAAATATTCCAAAATTGTTAATTAATGAATTTAATGTGGGTATATTGGACATTAATGTGAATGAAGCGTTCACATATAAGGTAGGGGGAAAATATCGAACCTAATTTTCATTATGTGGTTTCTCCCTCTTCCACTCCATATTTGGTTTTGTCAGTCCTTAGAAATAATTTTTTTCATTTTTATCATATGATTTCTGGGATTTAAATATTTTCTACTGAATATTTTTTCAAATATTGATTTTCTAAAATAAATCTTATTTCAAAAACAAACCATTTAGTTCTCACTCAAGGTTGATCGCTATAATATCATGTATGTTATTCCCACATAAGTTTGAGATCCCAATGTTTACGAATGTGTTCTCGTGGGATGAAACCCATTACTTTTCATGGGTTTTTTATGTTCATTATTTATATATTTTGATTGTGGCATGCATGATAAATGATAATGTTTTGTTGTGATGGGTGAGCCAGAATTATATAATTCTCCAATGTACTGGGTATAGTGATGAATCTCATGAGTCTAAGGAAAATTATGTATGAACAACTATCTATATTTGTTCAAATGTATGTGTAGTATTTAACCACTAATACATGATGTTTCGTTTATATGCATTTTCATATGTCATGTCTCTTATTAATTCTTCTTCTCTTGTTCTTAACTGTTTTCCTCTATTATGGTTATCCTCATCATTGATATATTGTTATTATATATCCCCTTACTAGGCTTTTATCACACCCATTTTGATGTATATCTTCAGGTTACTACACTTACTAAGTACGATTCAAGTGCAAATAAGAAGCTCATGAAGTATGAATTAAATAAATGTTTATGATTGATGTTGTAATTGTTTTGTATGGTTTTAGTTTCCCAATGAACTAATAATTTTTATACTCTATGTGTAACAACATTATGTTTTTTTTCATTAATTTTATGTAATGGTAATGTATGAAAAGTCTAGTTCACAATAGTCGGAATCAGAGGCAATGTTTAGTTAATTTGGGAATTACGATTAATGAAGCCTAGAAAAACCTCTTGTAAGATACTAAGTAAAAATACACACATAAGAATATTTACATATGGATCCCTTAAGTTATGCATTTATAATAAACTATACAAATGAAAAAGTTATTCATGACTTTTCGACTTCTATTTTGTTCTAGCCTTTTCTATTTTATAAAATGGTGGGAACCAAGATATACCAGGTTATCAACATAGGCGAGGGCCAATGCAACAACTGCCCGAACCACATCACTAATGATATGGGAGGTGGTGTTCAATACATCAAGGCGTTTTTACCAAACTATCTCAGGTTATGAATAATAACAAAAATAAGGGGAATTATTTCCTTCACATAATATGTAGAACTGGATATCTTGTGTTTTATGCAGCAATGACCACCGACGATTAGTGGATATTCTGATCTACTAGTTGTTGAATATTTGGTCAACTCCATGGAGAAGATATTTTTTGTTCTTCACTATTCTATGATAGAGAAGGTGATAATAGTCATTTATCAACATTATGGAGAGGACAATTAGTGGTTGAGTTTTATTAATAACACCATGCCAAGGGATAAAATTGAAGAGATGGAATGGGAATTCATTTTGATAATGTTTCATTAAAATTATTTCCCAATAACACTACACACGAAGATTGAGAGAGAATTCCTGGAGCTCAAAAAGAAGAAGGAGAATCTGCAAAACATATGAAGTGTATTTCACAAGGCATTCACGGTATGCTATGTGTTTTGGCATCAACAATGATAGAAAAATTGATAAACTATTTTTTGGATTAAAACCACACCTTCAAATGGATATGAAAATACAAGACATTCGTAGTTATGAAAATGCTATTCAATGTGATCACAAAGTGGATATGGAGTTTGGAGAATGTTTCAATGTGTATGTTGAGAAGAAAATTTATATGGGACTTCACACCGGAGGATCTAATGAAAATATTTGTCCGAAAACTAAATGATGCACATGCCAAAAAATGAGGTAAGTTGCACCTTGGGAACTACCTCAATGCGATGGGGGAGTGAATCTTGTGCGAGAATGAAGGAAACCATGTTCAAGTGTGCCCAAAAGACATGAAAAGGAAGGCGAATGTAGTCGATGAATGGAGAGAACCAACCACGTTTCAATTCTACTACTGTTGGTATCTCAATCAATATACATGCCAGTGTACTAATCCTCGAGTTCTCAAGGGTAATCAGCATCAGCAGCCACCAAATCCAAAGGATCAAGGGAAGGATTATGGCATCACTACTATAGAAGTGGTCCGAGATAATGAAGTCGTACTTGGTACACAAATTATTCACTCAATAACGGAAAAATTATTTTTTTTATTCTAGTTCTACACATTCATTTATATCTTCTATGTCTGCTAGAACAATAGAATTGAAGCGCCAAAACATTAATGTAGAGTTATCATCAAATACACCAGGTGGTGAAATCATTGCCACCAAATTGTTTGACTTTCTCCTATTAGCATAAGTGGGAAGATTCTTCTAGCGAATAAGGTAATACATTCATTGGTGGAATTCTATGCTATAATAGGATTGGATTGTCTCCCAATATATAGAGCTTGAATCATCTTTCTGGAAGTTGAAATATCTTTTCATATTCGAAACCATCCTATTATCATCCAATGAAATTAAGATCATGAATCTCCATTGAAAAATACTTCAAATGTGTCAGTGTTGATTCTTTATGAAGTAGCATACCTCTTCAAAATGTTTGGGTCAATGGAAACTGCCAAGCTTGCAGAAAGGACCATCGTGATGGAATACAATGATGTATTTCTGAAAGAGCTACTCGGACTTCTCCCAGTTTTTGAGGTAGATTTCTCAATAGAACTCATACCCGAAGCTACTCCTTTCTCAAAGTGTCCCTATAGGATGGATCCTATCAAACTGGAGGAGTTAAATAAGAATCTACAAGATCATCTTGAAAAAGGGTTCATACACCCTTGTGCATCACCTTGAGTTGAGCTAGTTCACTTTGTGAAGATGAAGGATGGAACAATGCGGCTATATATCGATTATCGAGAACTGAACAAGATCACCATAAAGAATATGTATCGTCATACTTGTATTGACAACTAGTTTGATCAGTTGTGGGGAGCTCAATACCTTTCAATGGGGGATCTCTGTTCTAGATATCATCTGATAATGGTGAAGAAAGATGATATTCAAAACATTTCCCTCCATACAACATATGGGAATTATTAGTTTCTGGTGATGCCCTTTGGACATAGTAATTTCCCTACAGTCTTCATGGATTTGATGAATAGATTATTTAGAAATTACCTAGAATTGTTTTGGAAGTGTTAATTGATGATATTTTCATCTACTCGAAGAGCCTATGGGAACATGAAGAACATCAAAGAATTGTGGTGGAGACATTGAGAAAGAAGAAGTTGTATAAAATTTTTTGTAAGTGTGACTTTTGGATGAAGCAAGTCATGTTCATGAGACATGTGATCACATTTTATGGAATTTCTGTGGACCTGTCAAAAAATATGCAATTGAGGACTGTACCAGGCCATCTAGTGTCATATAAATCCGTAATTTTCCTTAATTATGTGGGAACCACTGATGTTTTGTGAGACATTTCTCACAATAGTCAAGCCCGCTAACTAAGTTAACATGGAATGGTGTAAAGTGCATCTGGAGGGAAGAATTTGAGGGAAGCATTAAGTAGCTAAATAGAAGGCTAACCAATAAACCATTATTCACACTATCAAAATGTGGAGAATGTTTTGTGATATATGGTGATTATTAAATGAATGTCTTGTGTTGTGTAGTCAAGAAAAATCAAAATGTGATATCCTTAACATCACGATAGTTGATGATCAATGAGGATAACTACCAGAGGATTGATCTAGAGCCAGAAGCTCTGATTTTTTCCTTAAAAATCTAGAAACACTAACTTTATGGCATGAAGTGTGACATATACACTAAACACAAGAGCCTAATGTATATATTCACACAAAAGGTTCTCAACATATGTCAAATTAGAGGTTTAGAGATATTAAAGGATTATGATTACTCTACACACTACCATCCTAGAAAGGAAAACAAAGTAGCGGATTCTCTAAGCAGAAAAGAACCAACTACGCAATCCATGTTATGTATTGAGAAAGAACCAATCATCACAGATAATAAAAATATGGATTTAGAAATCAAAAGGATAGGGGATACAACCTACATTTCCCAAATGATTGTGCAACCATCCACATAAGAGACTATTAAGAAAGCACAATTGGAAGATGTTGAGAGACCAAAGAGGGTTAATATAATAATGGAAGGGAAGCATCAAGATTTCAATATCGATGGTTCTAGTGTGAATCGGTTTTGGAATTCTCTATGTGTTCCTTCATCACCCGATATAAAGAAAGATCCATTGGATAATGCATAGAGCTCAACAGTGTCTATCCATACTGCTAGTAACAAGATGTACCATAATCTACTAGAACAATTCTTCTTTGATAACATAAAAAAGGAGATCATGGAATATATATCAAGGTTCATTGTATTTCAGCAAGAAAAATCAAAGCAAAAAAAAGTTCAATGGGATGATGCAACCATTGCCTATAACCATGTGGAAATTGGTGAATGTCACTATGGAATTTTTCATGGGTCTCCCAAAGACAGTGAAGTGAAATTGTGTGATATGGGTCGTGGTTGACTGACTCACCCATATATCCCATTTTTTCACTATTCGGGAAGACATATCGCATGAACAACATGCAATGATATATGTGAAGGATGTGGGGAGACTGAATGACATTCCACTCTTGATTGTCTCTAATCATGATCCATGGTTCACATCTAATTTTTGGAGAAGTCTTCAACATGCTTTGAAAAATGAATTAAATTTCATCATGTCTTATCATCCCAAAACTGATGGCCAATCTGAAAGTACTATTCAACTTCATGATGTTAAGATAATAGCATGCTCACTATAATTCATTGATGGATGGCATCAGCATATCTCATTGATTTAATTCTCATAAAACAAAAGATTCCACTCATTTATTTAGATGGATCCATATGAATCTCTATATGGAATGCAATGTTGAACTCCAACCTGTTGGGATGAATATAGATAAAGACTACAACATGGACCCTATCATGTTCAAGAGATGACAAATAAGGATCAAGTCATCCAGAGACACATCAATGCTGCTCAATGTCTGAAAAAGAGATACCCTAACAACCTTTAAAATGACTTGGAGTTTGAAGTTGAAGATAATGTCTACCTTCGAATATCACCATGGACGAGAGTCATGTGTATTTGAAAGCAATTGAACTTATGAACAAGGTACATTGGACCCTTTGAGATCATTGACTGCATAAGATTTGTGGCCTATTAGCTTTTTGTTCTACCAAATTTGGATCGAGTTCATGAATTGTTTCAAGTATCACTCCGGAGGAAGTACAGACTTGATCCCTCAGATGTACTGAACATAGAGGTGGTGCAACTGGAATCTGACCTCTCTTATGCGGAGTAGGCTTTAATGATTATAGACCAACGATATAAAGTTTTATACAACAAGAAAAACCACATAGTCAATGTGTTGTGATTGAACCATATGTCTGAAAAATATACAGAGGAAGTATATTAGGTGATGAAGGAGATGTAACGTTACCTATTTATGTAAAATGAAATTTCCAGGATGAAATTTCATAAGGGGAAAAGAATGTAACAACCCAATGATTTATATAGGGAAATTAATTTCTAATAAATATGTCATAAAATCACATGAAGAAACAACATAATGAACTACTATGTTATAAGTGTCCTTCAAACATATGTTTGTCACTTCTATGTTTGAAATTTCGAAAATCTTACACACACAGTTGTTATCAGTTTGTTATTTGTAGTCCAATAAGGAAAAAATAATTTTTGGTGAATAGTAACATACCCTTAGGAATAGTAACATAAGCTCATTAATAGTTATATAACCTATTTAAAATTAACCATACCTATGATAATATATAAATAATATTTAAGTAGAATGTATGATATAACTATATTTTAGAATAATTAAATAAATGTTTTAAAACTGGATTTTGATATTTAATTAGGATTTTAATTAAATTTTGAGAAATAAATATTTTTAAAATTATTTCTGAAAAATGGAATTAATATTTGGATTCTACGTGTCAAAAAATGCTTGGGTTTATTTTTTGGGATTTTTCTGAAATACATGAATTTTTTATGAATAATGAAATACCAAAATTTACAATATATGCTATATAATTTAATTATAGTGTCATGCATGATGTTTTAATGATGATAGGCCAATTGGTTCAGATTCACATGATTAAATTATAATTCTTTTTCATGGATGAATCACTATTCGTTGTCTTTTGTGGAAATAATTAACTATTGAATTTTATATTGAGAAAACCCCTCTCCCCTCCACTATAAATACCACCATTCACACCCTCATTTTCTCACACCTCTAAAGGTTCAAGCCTTACCTAATCTCTACCCAAGAATCAACCCTTTCTGTTTCCCCACATCCAAGAACTTTTTTTCTCATCGAATGACCATCCCTAGGTCCCATAAGGAGGATCCCATGAAGAGGATTTAAGAGGTAATTTCCCATCCTCTTTCCTTTATTTTCCTTTTAATTTCATGTTTTTTTCTTATTATCTCCCAAGCTATCATAGACCACATTTAATGGTAACTCTAACATTATACATATACATTAATGTTATGATACTAATGGGACATTATATCATCCATCCCCCATCTCCACTTATTTTTATTTTATAAGAGAGAACATTGTTCGATATGTGTCAATTTATCACCTTCAAAAATGACATGTTTTCTTCTACCATTTCAACATTCAGATCTGAAAATAAAACCATTTTTATTATTGAACCAGAAAATTTTATATTTATTATATCTGATTTAATGTTTTTGAAATAACTTAAGTATATATTACTAAATGATTATACAAAAAAAGATAGTTGTGGTTTGAAAACTGCCCAAATTAACCTAAACAATCATCATTTATTTCATATCTAATTATTCATCCTCATGGTAAATAATATAATCAATTAAAAGATAATTTAAACTCTTGGAAGATAATTAATAACAAGTAATATCATTTCTAGATGTTTACCCATGTTCTACAGGAACATCAATTTATGAATAGAAGTGAAATTCTCAAGAAATTAATAAAAAAGTACATTCACGAACAATGTTTTTAAACTCAAAATTTCATCCAAGGGAACATTAAATAATTTAAGGAAACAAAAATGATCCACATTCATGTACTATGGTTATGGAATTGTTTATTAATGAATATAATGTGGTAATAAAGGACATTATAGTGATGGAAGCGTTCACATATATGGTAAGGGGAAAATCTCAAACCTAAATTTCTTTCTTCAGGTTCTCCCTATTTCACTCCAAATTTGGTATGTTCACTAAAAAAAAATAAAATTTTCATCTTTATCATACCTTTTCTGGGATATAAATTTTTTTATTGAAGATTATGTCAAAAAAATGGTTCTTTCAAAATATTCCTTCTTTCAAAAACACACCTTTACTACTCACTCAAGGTTGATCGATATCTTATCATTTATGTTATTCCTACATAACATTAGGAACATAATGTTTATAAATGTGTAATTATGTGATGAAACACATTCGTTTTCATTGTAATGTTATATAAATTTTTGTTGTATGTTCATTGTGGCCTACATGATAAATGATAATGTTATGTTGTGACAGGTTCTCCTAGAATTATACAGCGCAATATTAATGTTTCAATGTGATGGGTGGGACTAATATTATATTATGATTCAATGCATTGGAAAAAATGATGAATCTCATTATTTAATGTGAAATAATTTTTTATTAAGTTTCCACATTTTTACACCAATATTTTTCATAGTTATCCACTAAGACATGATGTTTTATTTTTATGCATTGCCACATTTCGTGTCTCTTATAAATGATTCCTCTCATGTTCAATATCCTTTGAATTCATTATGGTCAATATCAATATTATATTGTTCTTATATATCCTATTACTAGGATTTTATCTCATACCTTTGGATGTATATCCTTGGGTGACAATATGTACTAAGGAGGGGTAAAGTGCCAATAAGAAACAAGGGAAGAAAAAATTAATAAATGACTATTTTGGAGGTTGTAATTGTTATGTATGGTCCTAGTATTACCCAGACACTAAACCGTTGGATCCAATATTTGTAATAAAATTATGTATTTTACCCTTTAACCGATGTAATATTGATGTAAGAATTGATCAAGTCTCTATACCGTAGATAATAAATTTCATTACAGGATCAATCCTTTTGAATGATTTTTACTATCTTTCAATTTATTTTAATAATGGAACGAAAACATTGATTTCTATTTTTGGTATTTTTCATATATTACCATGTTATTAATTAGTAAGAAGAATTGATTTTAATATTTTTAATGTAGAATATTTATTTAATTCTATGCCTTTTTTATTTTGATATTATTCAATTTAGAAGTTATTTTATATTATTTCTACAACATGGGATATAAAAAATGATTATATTAACATTTTAAAAATATTTTATTCCCCTTTTATGAATATTATATCTTCCACTTCCTATTTATACTTCTTCTAAAAATAATAAAAAATTTTGTACATAAGAGGTCACTCAACCTATCTTACTATTATTCCTGGTGGTGATTCTGAAACTCCTCAAGTATTACACAAGTGCAAGGGTATCCTCGAAAACACCATTGGAATGGATTCACAAATAAATTAGAGTGAAAAAGATATCAACTTATATAAAACTATTATACCTAGAATGATATTGACACTGGATATCCCTATAAAAGGATATAAGAACATACAAATAAATAATTACGATAAAGGATTCATAATGTTATGAACCGCCTTCACCAAAGGGAGGGAAGGGTCAGTAGATTGATGGACCCTTACTTCTTTAAGTTGAAGGAGATATAATGACCCCTGAAACCCGCCTTCGATAGGTCCCAGAGTGGAGACTATCACCAATGGTATAGAATCACACACTAAATGGAAGGTATTCCCATTTTTCATTTATTATGATCAGTAGATAAGATGGTAATACCAACAACACCAAAAGAGGAATGTAAAAGTAAAGCCAATAACCATTACCAATGCATGTTACAAAGGTAAAATGAACAAAGTAAAAAGTGAATACAAAGGTATGGTACCAAAGAAATCAAAACAACAACTGCAACTGCCCTAAAGGTCGGAGCTAGTATGGTTCTTCACGATCCCCAAAGTCCTCCTGGAGACCTGAATGCAGTTTTATATACGTACAGTGATCATACATGTATACTCGGTAGGGAAAACCCAAAGACTCTCCTGCACTTGTGGGAGAATGTACTAAAGTCCCGTGAGAAAAAGAGTAACCCAAACGCCTTACAAGGTAATCTATCCACCCAAGCGTCACCAAGGCACACTCCCTAAATAACACAAGTCAGGTAATATATATAATAATAGCACATCGATGTTTGGGTACCCCGCGCCACTTTCCCATTGGTTATTGAAGACATCCTACACATCAAACCAATACCGCCATTCTAACCGCATTCCCACTACCTCACCCCACCCGCCAACACTAGAGCCACATCCTCATGAAATCCCACTGCAAAACCCATCCTGCAAACACCTGGGCCACAACTATAACACAATACCACACCTGAAAACACATAGGCCAGAACTACCACCACCAGGCCTGAAGGCACATGGGTTAGAAGATCTACTGCCATGCCCGAAGACACCTTGGCCTCATCCCAAAGATAAATGGGAAACCACCTGCCCACACACACCTGGGCCATAACCACCACACAACCCCACACAAAGGTTCTTGGTCTAATAATGGACCTCACGATATCACAGCCTACCTGAATATACATGGGCTATCCGGGAAAGGGAGCAGAAAAGGAGCTAATAACCAGGCATTAATAATAGTGTTGGGAAAAAACCCTATCCCATCAAATGGGGGTGTTCGGCACTAAGTGCTCAACTTGGGTGGGGCGCAAATAAGAAACACAAAACTATAATTATATGTATAGGTAATAATCACTCACCCAAATATAAGGTTTTTCTTCAGCCCTCCTAAAGAACACAAAGAGTACTACGTCCAAGTCACAACTCACACCAAACCAAGACCCATTTGTCCCATTCTTCTTTATGATCAGTAAGGATGTTTAATTAAGTTATCCACCTACTTGGGAAACTATTAAGCATAAGAAAAAGCCAAGGAAATCAAACAGTCAATCATTAACCACAACATCCACACCTGGTTCTCTCATAAAACCACAACAACCAAAGAAAACCCCATGATACAGCCCCATGTCCAACATCTAGGAGCCAAAAGGGTTTCTCAATAGCAGAGGATCCCACCCCAATTCGTGATATAATCAAGGTAACCACCCGACCATAATGTCACAACCACTGGAAGCATAACACATGGGATCCCATCCCCAATTTCACAACCACCGAGAGTATAATAACAGGGGATCCCTTCCCCTCCCACATCACCCAACAACCGGCCCGTGAAAGAAGAAAAATCAAATGACTACCACCAAGCAATGCAGGCCCATGCAGGTATTTTCAGATTTATAATATTTTACACACTCCATGATTTCAATTCCAATGTACTTTAACTAATGTTATCATAGAAAAAGGGTTGATCCTAGTGCTTTCAATTTATTTAGATGAATGTACATAATTAACTAATTTACTTTACACAGCAATGGTTCGCAACCACAATGAAGTTCATTTAAATGTCACTAGAGGAACGGGATTGTTAGTGCATAGAGATAGTCCACCAACAGCCATGATTTTTAGTGGGCGTAAGTCCGCACAATTCATAAAACAAGATCATAAAACAAAGTAGCATCATCGATCACAGCCCCCTGTTCTTCTAAGTCCATTCATTATCTTCATTAAGGTTCACGTTTATAAAATTCTACAGAATCAAGAGCATGCCCACCCCGCATGATACACAGAAAGGGAGAGACAAAGGAGAAATTCCCAACTTTTTGATCAACGATCGATGCTGAGCCTGGGCGCGGAATTCCACAGATAGCGATGCGGCTCGCCTGAGCGAAAAGTGGTTCGTCTGAACGAACGGTACTACAAGCATAGGGTGATTGAGAAAATAAGAAACCCACGGAGAACCTTTTAGTTTATAAGGGCAGGGGACGGTTGAGATAACATCATGAAACCGCGTAAGGAGCGGGGGTCATGGGTTGACCACACGTCCCCACACATTATTAATGGGTCGGGCGGTTTAAACCGATGCAGACACCTGGTTAATTCATTAAATATTTAATTAAAAAATTTATGGGAGTTACTAGACAATAAAAAAAGATTAAATTAGGTTTAAAACCCAATTTGTGAAAAAGGAGCGCTACTGGAAAAACCCAGTGGGGGTAAACGAGAGCCACCTGTAGCCGAGCTATCGGTAGGCTGCAGCCACCGGTAGACCGAGCTACAGCGAGACAGAACTACTCGTAGCTGCAGCTACCTGTCGACAGAGCTACTGGTAGATACAGCTACCCGTAGATAGAGCTACAGGTAGGCTGCGGCTACAGGTAGACCGAGCTACTGGTAGGCCTGATACCTATAGGCTAAGGCTACCGGTAGGCCTACTGTTAGGCCAAACTTCATTGAGATTCCCAGACCAGAAAACCCATTTTGAGATTTTCACTATGTAATGTACCCCAAAACCCGGGTCATTACATCAGATACCTCTTAAATGATTCTAATCCTTGAGAATCAAAACAACCCAGAAGGAAAGAGAGTTTCCAAACAACAACCTCGAATGATACCTCTCAAGAGTGAACCTCATTGTTAACTAAGAACAATTTCCTGTCAAGAACCAAGCAACGTACCATTTCAAACTACCCAGTAATGTGGTTTGGGGAGTCTCCTTCCCCATGTCCTAATACTATCCGCTTTTGGCGGCACTAACTCGCCCGCATGGGTTTAATCGCATCAACATTAATGCATCTTGATTATGGGTAGGGTCCTCCCCTACCCAAAGCTAGGACTTTTCACACACATTCGGAGGAAGGAAAACCAGTATTTCATATCCCACAAGGTAAAATGTTATAGTCCAACAACTATAAACCGAATAGTACAAAATTCAAAAAAACTCTGGGTACTGGGCACGCCGCTCTGCTTCCTTCTCCCATGTACTCTCCTCAAGACCACCATGTATCCATAACACATGAATCAGGGTGATGGTTCACCCACGGAGCACCTTCTCCTCAAAATCCTCGATCATCACTGGTCTTTCCACAAAAGTCACATCATCCTCGATGTCTATCTCTCCCATGCCGAGGACGTGTGAATCGTCGTGCAGTTAACGACGAAGTTGGGACACATGGAGTACATCATGTATCTTCAGTAGCGGTGGTGGTAGCTCTAGCTGATAATCCACTTCACCTCCCCGCCACAACACTTCGAAGAGTCCGATGAACCTCGGAGAAAGCTTACTCCCTTTGTCGAACCTCCATTGTCCACATCAATGGGAGACCTTCAAGAACACGTGGTCTCGAACCTTAAACTCCAAGGGCCTCCTCCTGGTATCAACATACGACTTCTGTCGGTCCAGGGATACCATCATCCTTTCCCGTATGAGCTAAACCTTCTCTGTGGTGCTCTTCACCACATCCGGACCCAGGATGCCTGCCTCTCCTACTTCGGTCCAACCCACAAGTGAACGACACGGCCTCCCGTACAAGGCTTCAAACATGGGCATACCAATGGTATAGGGATAGCTATTATTGTAGCCAACCTCTACCAGAGGCATGTATCGCACCCACAATTCTCCTGAGTCTAGAACACATGCCCGCAACATATAATCCAAGGTCTGGATGGTGGGATCTGTCTGTCCATCTGTCTGGGGATGGAAAGTTGTGCTAAGGCACAGTTGGGTGCCATAAGCATGCTGCAATCCTCTCAATACTCACGAGGTAAACCATGCATCCCTATCCGAGACAATAGACCTCATAAATCCATAAAACCGCACCACATCATCCACATACTTTCGTGCCAAAGCATCCACAACACTCGACTCCATGATCGCCAGAATGTGAGCCGATTTCGTCAACCAGTCCACTACCACCCAAATGGTGTCATATCCCCCACTGAACTTGGGTAGTCCCATGACGAAACCCATCGAGATGGAATCCCACTTCCACTCGGGGATATATAGAGACTGTAGTAGGCTTCCTGGAACTCGGTGTTCAGCTTTCACTTAATGACACACTAAGCACTTGGCCACAAACATTGACACTGTTTTATTCACTCCGGGACACCAAAACTGTCTCATCAGTCCCTGGTACATCGGGGAAACTCATGGGTGTACCGCCGGGGGTGAGTTGTGGAACTCACTGAGAACCTGGGCACACATTGCCTCTAGAAGAAACTACCTTCCCTAGAAAAGCATCATGTTCTGACCATCCTCCATCCACCCTTCCGGAGCATTCCACTGGTCAACTCAGTCACGCCTCACTTCGCAGTCTGGGTCTCCCCACTGAGACTCCTCCACTTGATGCAATAGAGAAGACTGCACTGTCATCTGATACAGGCAACCCCTACTGCTATCCATCCTCGCTTCATGGTTTATGGATTCCAACTCCTCCATCGCCTTCCAGGCATCTGCTAACTCTCGGACCACATCCTTCTATGTCCTCCAGCTCAAGGCATCATCCACTACATTTCCCTTCACTGAAGTGTAGGAAACCTCTAAGTCTTCATCCTAGAGTAACTCCACCCACCTTCGCTGCTGCAAGTGTAGGTCCCGCTGGGAGAAGATATACCTCAAGCTTTTGTTATCTGTGAATACCACAATGAGTTCTCCCATGAGGTAGGGCCGCCATAACATTAGTGAAAAAATGACTACTGCAAGATGTAGGTCATAGGTGGCATAATTACATTCATGAGGGCATAGCTACCTAGACCAATAAGTGATCACCCCTTCTCGTTGCATCAACACACATCCTAGGCCCTGTCCTAAAGAATCACAGAACACCTCATACGTCGCCCCTTCTTCTAGTAGACTTAGCACTGGATCACTAACTAACTTCTCCTTCAGGTAGCTGATGGCTGACTAGCACTGCTCACTCCACATGAAAACCTGGTCTTTCTTGGTCAGGCCTGTCAAAGGGGCTGCAACATGGGAGAAGTTGGGTACAAATATCTGATAGTAACCCACCAGCCCTGGGAAACTACAGACCTCTTCCAAATTCTTGGGTTCTTCCCAAGAAACAATTTCCTCAACCTTTGATGGGTCCAACGCTACCCCCTACTCAGACACCACGTGCCCAATGAAGTGCACTTCTCTTTTCCAGAATTTTCATTTCGATGTCTTCCCATAGAGATGATGCTGTCGGAGGACCTCAAAAACTGTCTTCTGGTGCCCCGCATCGTCCTCCTCTAATCTTGAATAGAAAAAGATGTGGTCGATGAACACAACTAGGAACCGATCCATGTATTCCCGGAAAATGGTGTTCATAAGCCCCATGGGCACAACCGAGGCATTCATAACACCGAATTGAATGACTACGAACTCGAAATGTCCATATATGTACCCGAAAGCCATCTTCGGGATGTCACTCTACTTCACTCTCTACTGGTGGTACATAGACTGCTGGTCAATCTTCAAGAACCATCATGCCCCTTTCAACTGGTCTAAATGATCATCTATCCTCAGAAGAGGGTTGTGATTCTGGATCGTCACCTGATTCAGCCTCCTATAGTCTACGCACAACCTGAGACCACCATCGGCCTTCTTTTCGAACAATACTGGAGCACCCCACGGTGACGCACTCGGTCGAACTTAACCCCTCTTCATAAAATTGTTAATCTGAATCTGCAACTCCCGTAGCTCCGAAGGTGCTATCCGCTACGGTGCCATCGAAATCGTCCGAGCACTAGGCTGCAAGTATATCCCAAACTCGATATCACATCGAGGGGGTAGAGTCGTCACCTCATCAAGGAAGATGTCCATAAACTCACGGAAAATCTCTGGCACGTTCTCCATCTCAACATCTACTGACTCCACTGACAGTTCGGCTAATAAGAAGAGGAGGGATTCCTCTCGCATGCTGCCCTTATGATTGCTCCGCTCGCCGGTGAAAGTAACATGTCGGCCACCCAAGTCCGAGAACACAACCTTTCCATGGAAGCAGTCGATGGAGGCACACATAGATAACAACCAGTTGATTCCTAGGATGACATCGTATGGTTGTATCTGTAGCAGAAGAAGATCCATGTTCGACTGATGTGGCCCTATCATTAGTCTGCATCCCCGAAAAACATATAACAAGTCGGTCTGACCTCTGACTGGTGTGCTCAGCACCAGGGGCACTAGAAGTCTATCGGCATCCAGACCCAAGGAACAGGCTAGACTAGGTGCAACAAAGGAGTGCGATTCTCTGGTATCGAACAAGGCATTAGAAAGGGTACTGAACAAACTGATCGTACTTCGAACAACCTCCGACCCTACTGGAACTGGTGCCTCCGCAGCGTGTAACTATCCACTCCCATATCCTCTACCCCTCAGTTTTCATCCACCTCCCCGACCATGCCCCAGTCGAGGTCCCTAAGGGGCACCCTAAGGTCGGCCTCCTCCTCCAACGTCTTCCCTAAGAGAAGCGGGAGCTCGCTGTCCCTGCTGTTGCTGCTAGAAACTCCTAGTTGGAAGCTGCTGCTGGGGCGGGTGCTGGGGCTGTCCACTACTGCCTTATTGTACACAATACAGGAACTGACTTCAAATATGTCCATGGCTCCCATAGACAAAGCACCGTGGTCCCGGGCCCAAAGGAAATGGGTGAGGACAAGGGGATTGAAACTGAAACTGCAGCGGCCTGCTCCATGCTGGTTGGAACCTAGAGGCTCCTGACACTGGAGGCCTGGTGCTGACGGCCTTCCACTTCGATTTTCCCAGTTAGATCCCCTATCATGACACTCATCCTAGAGCGTGAATCCTCTCTACCACTTCGTCCTTCTTCTGGACCTCCATGTATGTCGGCAGGGTAAAGGGGGTAAGAGCATACTGGAGGGAGGGTCAGAGCTCCTCCTCCAAATGCCTTTCCCAAGACTCCTCGTCAGGAAACAGGTCTAGGGAAAAATGTAGGAGGTCCTTAAACTTGATTCCTAGATCCCTCACTATCATACTCTCTAGCTGGAGGGAGAGTATAACCTTTTTCTTTTCCGCCTTCATCGTCGAAGAGATGAATTCCGCCCTGAACTCCCTCTCGAAATTAGCCTATGCCACCTCATCTTCACTCCTCTACCCCAGGTAAAGAGTCCTCCACTGACGTGTCGCTCCCCGCATCTGGCTGATGGCCAGAGGAACCCAGTACTCGGTGAGATCCCGGATCAAGCCGAAGGCTATCACTAGCTTCTCCAGCCTGCCCTCCGTCTTCATATCAGAGGTGCTGCCCTCATACTTCTCGAGGGTCTATCGTTGGAAGGTCCAAAGTGTCTTCTACCACTGGTCATCCTCCTCCTCTCGATCAGCTCTCTGCTGATCGGCCAAGGTAGTCTCTAGGGCCTCGATCTCCTGCACCAAATGTGTCCGCCTTCCAGGTGCCATACCTGCATTGTAAACATGGAATGCCTAAGCCCATGCAGTGCAGAATGTTGTTCTTAAAACTGCATACATTTTTTATTTATTCTTAATTCCCAACACACCCCAGAAACACGATAACACAAGTCATTATGATGCATGCAACGTTACTAAGGTCTCTTCCATGCAATCAGCATAGCCTCACTTGGTCGTTCGGTAGGTCCAGAGTCGTTGCATCGGATCATGGGGGCCCTAAAATCCAATGTCCTAGCCGGTCTTCCCCATCCTAATTCCCACACCAAGGACATCCAACACTGTTTCCCTTCCATCCCATGCAATCCTCACTATGCCTAACTCAAAACGTCATCCTATCTCTCAAGCTGACTCTGATACCATTCTGTCACGACCCGCCTTCACCAAAAGGAGCGAAGGGTCAGCAGATTCTCAGGCCCTTCCTTCTTTAAGTTGAAGGAGAGATAATGACCCCCGAAACCCAACTTCAATAGGTCCTGGAGTGGAGACTAGCACCAATAGTATAGAATCACACACTAAATGGAAGGCATTACCCTTTTTGTTTTATTAGGATCGGGAGATAAGATGGTAATCCTAACAACACCAAACGCGGAAAGTAAAAGTAAAGCCAAGAACCATTCCCACTGCATGTAACAAAGGTAAAATCCACAAAGTACAAAGTGAATACAAAGGTAAATTACCAAAGATATAAAAATAGAAACTACAACTTCCCCAAAGGTCTGATATACTATTGTCCTGCACGATCCCCGAAGTCCTCCTGGATACCTGAAAGCAGTTTTATATACGTTGGGTGAGCATACAAGTATACACAGTTGGGAAAAACCAAAGACTCTCATGCACAAGTGGGGGAACGTACTAAAGTCCTGTGATAAAAAGAGTAAACCAAACACCTAAGAAGGTAAACTATCCACCCAAGCCTCATCGTGGCACACTCCCCAAATAACGCAAGTCAAGTAACATATACAATAAGAGCACATCATTGTTTGGGTACCCCACGCCACTTTCCCACTGGTTATTGAAGACCTCCTATGCATCAAACTAATCCCGCAATTCTCACCATAGTCCCACTGCCTCACCCCGCACGCACACACATGGTCCACATCCTCACACAGTCCCACTGCCAAACCCCGCCCACAAACACCTGGTCCACAACTGTCACACGTAACCACACCTGGAAACACCTAGGCCAGAACAACCACCACCACGCCTGAAGACACCAAGGATAGAAGATCTACAGCCGTTCCTGAAGACACTTGGGACTCATCCCGAAGATACATGGGAAACCACCTGCCAACACACAACTAGGCCATAACCACCACACTACCCCTACCGGAGGTTCTTCGGCTAATAATAGACCTCAGGCCATCATAGCCTGCCCGAAGGTACTTGGGATATCCAGGAAAGAGAGCAGGAAATGAGCTAATAAGCAGCCACTAATAGTAGTGTTGGGAAAAATACCCTCCCCCGTGAAATGGGGGTGTTCGACACTAAGTGATCAACTTGGGTGGGGTGCGAATAAGAAACAAAAAACTAAAAGTATACGAATAGGTAACAAGCACTCACCCAATGTTTAGGTTTTTCTTTAGCCCACATAAATGACACAAATAGTACTACTTCCAAGTCACAACTCACAACAAACCAAGACCCAATTTTACTATTCATCTTCATGTTCAGTAATGATGTTTAATTAAGATCTACACCTACTTGGTCAACTAGTAAGCATATGGACATGACAAGGAATGCAAATAATCAATCATTAACCACAACATCCACACCAGGTTCTCTCGTAAAACCACAAAAACTAAAGAAAAGCCCAAGATAAATCCCCATGTCCAACATCCAGGAGCCAAAATTGTTTCTCAACAACAAAGGATCCCACCCCAATTCATGATATAATCAAGGTAACCACCCGACCTTAAAGTCACAACCAATGGAATCATAACACAAGGGATCCCATCCTCAATTTCACAACCACCGAGAGTAAAATAACAGGGGATCCCATCCCCTCCCACATCACCCACCAACCAGTCCGTGAAAGAAGAACAATGAAACCACTACCACCAAGAAAAGCAGGCCCATGTAGATATATTCAGATTTAAAAGATTTAACACACTCCATGATTTCAATTCCTCTGTACTTTAACCAGGTTCTCACAGAAAAAGGTTTGATCTTGGTGCTTTCAATTTATTTAGCCAATTATACGTAATTAACCAATTTCCTTTACACAGTAAGGGTTCAAAACCACAATAAAATTCATTTAAACATAACTATAGGAAAGGGTTTGTTAGTGCATATAGAAATACCCCCAACTACCATGATTTTTAGTAGGCGTAATCCCACACATTTCATAAAAAAAGATCATAAAACAAAGAAGCATCATCGATCACAGCCCCCCCTTCATTCTTTAGAGTCCGTTTATTATCTTTATTAAGGTTCGGGTTTATCTAATTCTATAGAATCAAGAGCATGCCCAACCAGCATGATACACAAAAAGGGAGAGACGATGGGGAAATTCCCTACTTTTTGATCAACGATTGACGCTGAGCCTGGGCGCGGAATTCCACGGATATCGATGGGGTTTGCCTGAACGAAAAGAGGTTCGTCTGAACGAAGGGTACTACTAGCATAGGGTGATTGAGAAAAGAAGAAGCCCCCAGCAAACCCTTTAGTTTATAAGGGCGGGGGACGATTGTGATAACATCATGAAACCGCGTAAGGATCGGGGGTCGTGGGTTAACCACGTGGCACAACAAGTTATTAAAGGGTCGGGCGGTTTAAACCGATGCACACACCTGGTTAATTCATTAAATATTTAATTAAAAAATTTCTGGGAATTATCGGGCATTAAAAAAATCTTAAAGTAGGTTTAAAACCCAATTTGCGCAAATGGAGTGCTACTGGAAAAACCCAGTGGGGTTAGGCAAGAGCCACCGGTAGCTGAGAGCTACAGGTGGCTGACAGCGACCAGTAGTCGAGCTACCGGTTGCTGCAGCCACCGGTCACTGCAGCTATAGGTAGACCGAGCTACCGGTAGATAGTGCTAACCATAGGCTGCGGCTACCTGTAGACTAAGCTACCTGTTGGCTAAGGCTACCAGTAGGCCTACCGTTATTCGAAACATCACCGAGATTCCCAAAACAGAAAACCCAACATCATATTTTCAAAAAGTAATGGACCCCAAAAACCAAGGCCATTACACATAACTGATGAATATAATTTAACACATTTTTAAAGTTATAAAATTTCATCTATAAATAAATAAAATGATAATAATAAATTAATAAAGTATAAAAATAAAATAATTGACATATTGGTTGATACAACAACACAACTATAAAAGAAAACAAAAACTGAAATATCACCTCCATCAGACTAGATGATACTCAAAAAATTCATATTCCATTATATTCATCCTACAGAAGGGGTATAAAAATATAAAATAGATTTATGGATATATATTAGATATAAAATATATTTCTATACACTTGAGTGTGTTTATAGTGTGCGAGATGACAGTCCTAGAGGGACCGTAAAATATTGTCTACAAAATTGTTTACAAAAATACAACACATGTACTTTTTTGAAATATAGTTTAAATTAAAGTTTTTTATTTCATAATGCATTTTGAAATCCAAAAATCATGCCTCTAAACAATAATATTGTTAAACATTCACCTTTTATAGAAAAACATGTAATATATTCATAACTAATGAAAATGATTCTATAACATTCAAATTTAGGGCCATCCAGAAAATTAAATCCAAATGTTTTTTTTCATTATCATAAAAACCATGCCATAAAAGGAACAATTTCTAGTTTCATTCAAAAAATATTTACCTAAAAAATTATGTTATTTTAATAAATCGGACTAAATATAATGTATTAAATCCTAGCATATAGAGGGACCATATAAAAAATGAACAAAAAAATATAAAATTCTCATTTAAATTAAATTATAAGGAAATAATGTACAAGTGGATATTTATATAAATATGAAAATATCCTATATAAACATCAAATTGATGAATAAGGGTATTGGTAATCAACCTAGGAACTAATGTGGGTTGACTTAAATGATGTTATAAACATGATACAAACAATTTTTCCATATTTTTTACTCAAAATGCACCAAAAATTTTATTTTCCCACACCTAGATCATCTAAGTGTAACCTCAACACTTACATTATCATATAGCACATCATGTTTTTCACTAGATTCACATGTACCTTCTAGTGAAAAATTAATGAAGACCACCATCCTTATTACTCATATTTCCAGGACAATTCAAATTTTAAAGTCATAAAAAATTCAATGAATTATCAACATGTTCTCCAATAACCTAAATAATAAATATATCCTCACATACAAGACCCTCACAAGAAAAAACAATTTTGAATTATTTAATCAGTACATCCTAATGACCCTCATCAAAGAGAAAATTCCTAATTTATTCATAACACATGTAGCATTATACAGGTCATATAATAATAAAACTATTCGTTTTTACAATTCACCAATAGGGAAAATTAAAAACCCTAATTTGAATGCACAATAACATTTATTTATAATTAATTCATATTTAAAATCAATAATAAACCACTAATAAACAGATCCCCTATTATAAACATCTTTTTCAAATTGGTATGTTTTAATAAAAATTCAAAATGGGGCCAAATAAATTTTTTTAATATCAATTAATATTTGGACAGATTTTTTGTTTTTCAATGAACACATTTAATGTTAATGAATTAAATTTCATTTTATGTTTGAAATTTCATAAATAAAACATTTATACCATGTTTATAATTAATGAAAGAAATTATAAATAAATCATAACCATTAAACAAAAACAAAATTTTATAAGCGTATAATTGATTAAAATGGAAACATCTACCTCGAATATGATTTTTTTCTGTCCCAATATGTTTTATTCCATGAAAAACATGAAAGGAACTTAGAATCAATCACTATAGATAATATGAATCCAAAACCACATATTACAGGAAACTAGATTCCTATATTTTGATAACTATTTGTTATTTTGCATGTAATAGCTATGTAATTTTGAAACAAAATAATATTGTATGAAGGTGGGGGGAAGAGGAGAAAAAATGAGGGATTAACATCATAACAACATAAAATCTAGAAAAATGTATCCAAAATACTATTGGAATCATGAAATATATATCTAATGGGATCCAAGGGAATTAGTAATATGAAATGATAAGGATTAGAAGAGAAAATAATTTTAAAATATGAACCATAATAAGAGGTAATTTATATTTCTTATCTTCGAACAACACCCCATGGAGTCTCCCATAGACATGTGTCATCGAACTATAAGGTACCTCTTAGATGAATCAAATGTAATTCTACATCGATCACATCCATAGGGAAAGACCAGTGGATCATATTCCTTAAAACAAAGACGATGAAATATATTTTTGAGGAAACCACACCCTTTCAACAACCAAAAATTGGTATTGATCTCTATGTTATGACATGAATTTCTACACTAGAGACCCTTTATGTAGTGACACATAGGATACTCCATAGAGTACAAAAATTAATCATATAAATAATCCTAATTTCAAACAAAAAATATATGGCCTCCATGGGAGATGGTGTAACATATTACATCACTAGACTAGAAAATTTAGGTTCACTCAAAACTCTTAAAAACATTAAGAACATTGTAAAAAATTAAAATTACCCACAAAAAATAGAATAAATAAGAAATTATAACTGAGAGTAATCATAGTTATCCTCACCATTCCTTTTTATTCACCCCAAAATTCCATTTTCAATTATTGTAGACAATTATATAATAAAAAATCCACACAATAATATAAGATTTTTATTGTTAACAAATAACTAGAATATTTTGATGATGAATTTAATAGAATGATAAAATTCCAAAAAAAAATAATCCTCAATAAATAGTACACCAAATCATCAACCGATAATGACATCTACAACAACAACTAAAACTAAAACCATAAAAATAATATACATGACTGAATGTGGACCTTTTTTAGGTTTCCCTTATATTTATAATTCATTTAAAATGATTAATGAAAACAGAATATACTATTAAGAGGAGAATAATACCAATATAAAAATTTATCTTCATAAAACGTGATGAATATAAAAAAATAATATAATAAAATCCATAAAGATACATGAAAAAACTAATCAAAAATCCACATAAATTATTTCATAGAAAACATTTATGAATATATATAGTAAATAATTTTGAAGAAAATAATGATAAAGAAAAAACATCAACCAAACTCATCTAGAAACCTCAACTCATCCCAAATTAGTTAAAAACATGAAACACAAATTAACTTGGACCACAATCATAGAACATCCAATAAATGAGAACCCACCAAAACCAACCATCATAGAACCTAAATTAGAACACCAAATGTCCTATTTAATAAAAAATATATATAGTGTTTCTCCATGATGTCCATCAATAATCCATATCACTAACTATAATACTAATAATATAAAATAATAAATGATAATGATATTCCTAATGAGGACCATAAATAATAGAAACCATAAATTTTTATGTTGAAACGTTACAAAAATAAAGATCATAAAAATTAAAACAATTAAAAAGTATAATAAAAAACAAAAAAAATGCCAAACAAAAATAAACAAGTTAATTATATTGTTAAAAATTTAATATAACAATTATAGGTGACCTGAATGGATATATTGATGGTATGTCCTCATATATTGAATGAATGATTGATTAGACTGAGTTTCAAAATCCCACTAATATCATATCAGAGGAGTTATCCTTAGATGATATAAATTCACATATAAAACTGGCCCTCATCCACATGAACATCCAATTCTGGATGATCTGATTTCTTCACTACACTTAAAGAATTTCCTTTTGTTACATCTCGAATAACTGAAGTTTCAACTATTGATGTTTTACATGAAAGAATAACTACTAATAGCATGGACATATTTTCCACCTCATGATAATATTTTAATAAATATATAATAATAAATATTCCATGGATCAAAAGAATAAATCTTCCAATTAAACAATAATTGTATTAAACTTTGTTGTCCAGCTCAGGAAATATTCTCACAAACACTACATAGTAATCTGAAAACTAAAAACCTCACTACTCACCTTGAAATCGGCACATAAAATTAAGATGTTTCTCCACTATTATACCCAAATTATTGAACAACTAAATTATAATATACTAAAAAATAAAATCATGTTATCTATTACAACAAATAAGGAACTATCAACACCCACCACCCTCAACACGGTCCTATTGGAAAACATACAATATCACTAACCCCTAGATCCTAATTTTTATGAGATAATTGAGGATCCAATAAATCCTTTCTCACCACTATACCACATTGGTTATATATTGATCCCTATAAAAAAGGAGGATTTAGATTGAAGATGATCGTGATCGGGTTAATGAGAATAGAATATTCATTATGAACCACTATATTAAGAATCAAAGTAAAATATGGAATGAAAAGAATATTTTTAATTTATGAAGTTGAATCACAAAGAGAATAATTCATTGAAAACACCTTGAATTTTCATTCATGGCCATTCTCAAAGGAATTCTTTGAATAAAATAATATATTATCATCATCAATTCATGAATCAAAATTATAATCTAATGAATCCAGTACAAACTAATGGATATTTACTGAAATAAAACTCTACCAGAAATAGAATATATCTTATGTAATTTCTAACACACATAACACATTTTTTTGGTCAATTTATTACATTAGAACTAGAATCATGAGATCAACTCACAATCATGAAAATTAAACATTCATGGCTCGTGATATCATAGTGAAGATGATTCATCTATGAATATATTTAATAGTTTTTATGGAAAACGATGATAATTATTCTAGGATTTAATTATAACTTACTTCATGGAGTCATTTAATCCATACTGGGAGAATCAGTTCAAGGACATTGTTTTCTAATCTTCATAAATAATGAACTGAGATTTTGATAAAATAAATCATGGTGACGTATTTTTGCATTTATAATGTAATTGTATCACATTATTTTAGGATATTCATGTAGTGTAACCTTCTATGGATAGGTTTCAAAAAAATAATTTTTTTTAAATAATATAGGATGTGGTTTTCTTGGTTGTTTCTTATCTAGAGTACCTTCAACAATGAAATTATTCCTGCATGTATCCCAATCTCATTCTTTTCACATAGTCAAATGGGGAAAATAAATAGTCTTAATCTGATATGAAATAGGGAATTTTTCATTTCACAGGGATGATTGGATGATGATTTTGATAGGAAGAGGGTTATTTAATTTGTTATTCATAATAAGATCCATTTCAATATGGTCTGGAATATTGGACATGTCTATATAAAAAAATGAATTTAACATATATTTTATTGGGATGTAAATTTCAATCCCTTAAATCTGAGGAATTCTATTTCTCATGTTTGTGTTAGATTTCATAGTTTGTATAGTGTGTTTTGTATTCCAAAAATCATAAATGATATTTTTACTAATATTAGAGTGACATTGGAAATTTATTAATTACCTATTAATGGTGTGTTTGATATATATTCTTGGGTTTTTTTTCATTCCAAATTTTCCCTAAAGATTCAAAATGTGATAATATAAATTTCAAATGACAACAAAATTGATGTAATGGTTGAATATTAATACATTCCACCCTTTTTTGAAGAATTCTGGATTGTTGGACATGACATTTCAAATTGATGATTTATTCAGAAATAGGTAAAGCCTCTTAATGAGGATAATTCATAGAAATAGGTCAATAAAAAAGTGGAAAATCAATTTTTATTTAAATTAGTGAGAGTAGAAGAATGGTTCAATATCATAAATTTGTTAAAAAGAATCCAGGATATTCTGAATTAGAGAACTCTGGTGGCAGTGTAACACACAATGTTGTTATAGACATTTTTTTAAATGAATTTATTTTCATTGAATATACTCATTGTATGAAACACCAACTCCATGTACGTTACCAGAAACATTGACTCAGTTTACACTCCACGCAACACCGACTTGAAGAATCTACATGAAACACTGCGTTGCAATGAATCATCATTTTAATTTAATAATTAATTAAATTATATTTTCATAACCAAGCCATTAAAAATAATAATTACAATATTAATAATGATTTTTTGAATATATTTTTTTGGTGATTTTTTTATAAGTGGAACATATTTTACAAAAAATGATTTGATTTTTGGTAAAGCCCGTATATAATTATTAATTCAATTTTGTTAAATAAACTAAATTCTATTCCCTTCTATGAAAAACTATAAAAATAATTTTATAAATATTTAGTAATTAAATTTGATAAAATAAAAAAATAATTTTTATTTAAAAATCTTTAATTTAACAGAAATTTAATTATTAGGTGTTTTATGAGAAACATCATTTTGGGATGAGTAATGATAAAAATTTAATTATAATTCAAAAATAATATTTCATCTAATTTATTTATAAGGATTTTTTAAATTTAATTTTTTTTCATTATATAACTAGATAATATTTTTATCTAATTATCTTATTTATATAAATGGAATTAATTTTACAGTGAAATTGGATATAAAAATGTTGAAAACTTTTCATAATGTTAACATTAAAATCCACAGTTGTGTCCCACTATAATGAATAATATTGAAATAATTTCTCACAAATATTTGATTTTATTTTTTAAAAATATAGTCAAAATTTTAAATACTCATAGTTTAAAATTTTTAATAAGGTTAAATTAGTTTTTAACCAAAAATTATATTGAAGTTAATTTAAATGAATTACATCTATTAAGCTATAATTAAGCATAACTAATGACTAATCAATAAATTTCAGCAACAAAAAAATTTATAAAATTTTCCAAGAGCCATATTATGGCCTTATTTATACTTTACACTCCAATGTATCTAATTTTTTCCATTATTGGATCCTCTTATCATCTTAAAAACAATTATGGAGTTCCTTTTTCAAAATATTACAAGAGTTCCACTTCTCATCCATAATATAAAGCCCCACATTATATACTTATTAAAACTTATGAAAACAATTATGTTCTTCCATATAATACACTAATATCCTCCCAAAAATTCTACCTTACTCTTTGAAGCATCCCTTTGTTCATAAATGCTTCCAAGGAGGTGATTTGGTGCAAACCAAAAGAAGTTACCCGATTAAGATGTAACAACCTCCCTCAAGAACCTTTCATTTAATTTATCTATTCACAACCTCTATACATTGTATTCTAGGATTATACTAAAATAATGTATAATAAATAACCTAATATGTTGGTATGTGGTGGTTTTCACCTGCACTTACACAAGAATCCAAATAATGGGTAACGAACATTCAGTATATATGTTTGTTGAACTATTTCCTTACAAAATGATGATAGTTTGTTATTAAATTACCACCTACAATCATGGAAATTATGATGAAAAGAATATTTATATATGTTATATATGTTATATATTATTTATATATTATTTTTTTATATTTTACCACACATATATTTATATATTCCATTTGGGTAAATATGACCATTTCATTTGAGGATGTGTGGTCTACCACCCCCATAAAGAGATCATATTCATTCACACATTATATGGAATGAACTAAACATGGGTTTAGTTAAATTAATATATATATATTATATAATAATGTTAATTTATTAACATTATATATAAATATATATATATATATTAATCATTTATCATCTTTCATTCAATACGACAATTAAATTAAACTAACATTTATGCATACGTATGACCTACCATCTCCATGAATGGTGTACACAATTTAGAAATTATATATTATATAGATTATTATAATAACAAAATAATTTATAAAAATGATATTTATATCATTATTATAATTTTGTAAATCAATTTATAAGTATACGAACAAGAGATATAACATATTAAGACAAATGCAAAAAAACAAGAGAATATTACATGAAGAGTAAACTTAACATGGAATTATTAGTAACTAGGAAATATTAACTAATTATGAATACATATATGGTATTATAAATAAGAATATTCTTCTGTGATATATGTATATTAAATTTATTTTTATTATATTGGATGTTTGAATGAGTACACCGAGTGTCAAGACATAAGGTAAGGTAATTTCATCTTACCTTTTATATCTATGAGATACATGAAATGTTCACCACTATTTTACTTTTCATGGTTTATATAATTCTCATTAATTTATTATATGATTCTTATTCATATATTTATGTGTATTTATATATTAACTCAATCATCATCATTTAATGGGGGTTATGTTTGAATGGTGACCAAATATAAAAGATAGTGTTATCTTAATTTTACATTTTTGAGACACATGTTTCGGTATGAACCTAATTCTTTTCTTGAGAATGATATTTAATATTTTATCCATAATATCATTATTTTATTTTTATTTTCTGCTTCATTTAATTTCATTATCTTAAATGTATAGTATGATCCCATGTTACCATTGTTAAAAGTTGATGGAAACATTCTCTTCATTTATCGAGATTATTTATGATTATTTATCAATTGATGAAATTTTATGATAAAAAAATAAAGAACTCCCATTAGTTTTATTATTCTAGGTTTACATAAAATACATCCATATATTATTAGTATTTTTAAACAACCTGGTAATTATGATAATTAAAAAAATTGTTTTTATGAAATCAATGTTCGTATTTCTCTTTTTGGTCGAAAATATATTTCATTTCAAAAAAAAAGTTTTAAAAAAAGTTTTAAAGTGGTTTAAATTATTAGTCTATATATATTTAATAAATATTGTTTTTGAAGATTTTTCTTGTAATTATTCTATGTATTAAATATATTTTCAATGAAAATGGTTTTCAAGATGTTTTATTTTTTAATTTTTGTTTTTCATAGAAGAAATGATATTTTTCTAAAAAAAATGATTCTAAATGATCATTAAAAATAAATTACAATCTCAGATATCATTAACGGGTGTTACTCATGCATTTATAGATAAATTATTCAATGTATCAATTATTATTATTTCTTTTAGTCATTTGTTTTATGGAAAGATGTTTATGAAACCCATTTTTGTTATATAGGATATATGTGTATGAAATATGTTTCTCTATCATAGAATATATGAATAAGAAACCTGAATCCATCCAAGGGTTATTATTTGATTAAATGATTATGGAAAATTATTTTTTCTACTGGTAATTATATGATTACATGTTTTTGAAACCCTTTTCATTTCATAATTTATTTTATGATTGTTTGTGAATTTGGGTCCCTTGTATATATGATGTTATTATGAAATTATTAGGAACCATATCTCCCTAAAATTTATTGGGTAATGATTTATATATAGTGATATTGAATTGGATATAGTGAGGAGTAAAATCGGTTTAGCATTACATGGATAGAATACCAAGTGAAAAAAGTTCAGTAATACTGGGATGAGATAGAGGAGAACCCCATTTTAGTAGAAAACATTTTATATTGTAATGAACTTAGATGTGATCCATTGAATTCTATGGAAATCATTTAATTCCATGACCCGTCCACCAGGACCTGTGGCACGACAACCCCAAGCCCGCCTTCCATAGGCCAGGGGTGGAATCTAGCACCTAAAAGCCATAACCATATATTTTGAAGGGAAGACCTATAATCGTGTACAAACTCACAAACAACGAACACAACCAGAAGAAACCACAATGTAAACTACTGTAGTACAAAGTGTATTGAATGTAAATGGGAAAGAATAAAAGCTCAACGAGAAAGTAAAAGTACAACTTAAAGAGAAAAACTGCTCCTAGAACGTCCATAGAGGATCCTACCTGAAGCATAGGTAAATATCTCGATAATATGAAACTGCATCACATCACATCAAATGGTCCACCTATGAGAACTGTCAAATCTAGTCTCTCTCAGCCTCGATCAATGTTTTTAGTCTTCATCACAAGACACATGAAGGTGCAGGCAAACCCCGTATAGGGGTGTGTATAATGATACATAGTACGAACCCTGAGACCCCTGAAGGTCTCCCAGATATCCACAATGGAAAAACAAAAATTCAAGACCTCAGTCACAAAGCATGAGTCACTCATCAAATCTATACTGGTATATTCCTAAACTTATAAATATGTTATCCAAAGTTACTCATCTCATTCATGAGGTAAACTTACGTCTCTAAATTTTAATCCATTTTCAAAACTGTTCCATGATGGAATAATACCAAAATGTTTACATAAGAAAGGTTACATCAGGAAGGTAAAATTACCACAAATGTAACACCACGAAGGTAACACCACGAATGTAAAAGTACCACAAAGGTAACAACACAAAGGCTACACCAAGAGGGTGAAAGTACCACAAAGGTAAAGACTGACATCACTCAATGTATAATTAAAGAACAATCGTAAATATGATTAGTCAAGAAGAAATATCCTATTTCTCTGCCGAGAAAAACATATGTTGTCCATACAGAGTCTGACCCTCATAGGATCGATAGTTACTAACCCACGAAAACCCACATAGTATCTAGCCTACAAAAGATCAGTATGGGCCGACCCACATAGGATCATCAAGCACTGAACCATATAGGATCTAACCCACAAAAGATTGATAAATGGTAACCCACATAGGATGACTTGGTACAATCCCTCATATGATCTTTCTCTACCCTTCGCCTAACTGCTAGCCATTGGATTACGTCTCAATCCAAGCATGATTCTAGAAGGATCCATTCCTCAAGCCATTATTCAAACATAAACTACCATTGATTTCCACAAAGAAGTTTCCCAATTGACAACCTTTTTGTAAGGGTTGAAATGTGATAGTCGGCACTTCAATAAGACACCCTATCTGTGACTTATAATAATTTTAGATTGTATGGCCCAGTTGGATTATGGTTCAATCCAACCTGACCATACTATAACATTATCTAAAACTCATGTGGAGTATACCGAAATGACTGTCTCATTCCTAAGTTCCCGACGTCTTAGATGGTTTTTCAAATAGATGCCGAGATTTAATGTTATTTCTCTTTTAGAAAAAATATGACTCGAAGGATCCAGGCTTGGTCTGACCTAGTCCGGGCTGATCTGTCCCGATATGGGTTTTCCCGACCAAGTCCGAGTCTGACCCAACTAGGATGGGTCGTGGCAGGCCGGGCCCATTGGGCAGAAAACGTGCCTGACCTGCCTGGGAAGCACGCTGGGCTGGCGGAACATGACCCATGGAGGGGCTAGGCCTACTAGGCTCAGGCAGCACAACCCATGAAGGGATTGACCCAATGGGCACACATGGCCTGCTGGAGGCACAGTACGCTAGGGCTCACACATCCCAGCCTGTAGTGGGGTATGGCCTACTAGAAGAGTGGCCCACTCGGTCTCACACTATCAGGCACTAGGGGACTGTTATGCTTCCCCCCTTACTTTTGAATGGATAAGTCATTTGGGTAATTGAGAGGGGCGCCATGTGGTACCTCCTGGTCTCTATAGGACATGTAGGGGAGGGTTCATCCCCCACCATCGTGGCTTTGGGCAATGATCATCTCCAACAGTGCATGATGGCCCGCCGCTATACCTTCACCTACCCCGTCCGGCCTGAGCTAGCAACATTCTTCACCTTCCATGGCTATGAAAATGACATTCTCCGATGGCATCGCACGAGTTCATGAAACCTTACCTTCCGATGAAGGCCATTTCTAGTTGCCTCCATCACCATCCAGCGCCGATCGCTGGTGCTTCCATGCCGGTGTGATACTTTCTATCTTCCGCAGGTAACCTGTTGAGTTACAAATGGACCATTTTTTCATCCATAGGTACCATCAGTCTCCCCTGAATTCCCATTTCACTTCTCAAACCTCCAATTATGGTTCCTTTAAATCCAAATAAAATGATCCTTGGAGAACACATAGATTATAAATGTAGTAGAAGATTCGTTCATTCTTTGTAAGTCCCATGGCGTTTGAATTAGTGTCTACACAAGGGGGAAATGATACATGATTCAAAAATTTATTGAAATTAAAATATGATAAATACCACCCTTAATATAGTTGGAGAACATCACATTTGAGGAAGAGTCGGTGTTAATCATTTTTTGGAGCTCGTCCCTGCCCGTTGGAACTGGTTACTTCTTCCATGTGATTAGCGTCGTGGTACATTTCCAGAGCTTCAAAACATTGTGAAGCTGGGCCAATAATCCTCCCCAAGATCCAAATAGATAAGAGAGTAGTAGGGTTTGTAACACCTCGGGAATTAATGGGATTCATTTAATTAAGGAACCTTCATAATTTGAAGGGTGTTGTTACAAATAATTGGGGAGTCAAGCCATATAATGTCACGAGACATCGTTGTTCCTACCACCATTTCTTGTCCATTGGAGGAAAAAGAAAAATAAAAATAAAATAGCAATGTTATTTTATTATTATCTTAAATTTAAAAAATCTATCTTTTCTCTCCTGTTACTACAGTTGCAGTAAATCCTTACTTAAACGAACCACATCATTGCAGATTCAATGACGACCTATAATTTATAATCCAAACACTCGTTCAATGAATGAAAATGCCTCTATTGTGTTTACTAAACGTACCATAAAAAATGATCAAAAATTCATTCTTGTAACACCATGCCTCAGAATCACACGCTGTCAATTTTCCCAGACTTGTCATAATTCCATATATTAAAAAATTTACATGGAATATATGAGTCTTTAAATTATCCCAAACATAGGGATTTTCATCCATGAAGGACACAACATTTACTAAGGTAAAAATGTGGTACTGAGCCTGAATATGAGCCTCCCACTCCCATATTATCCCTTGGAGGATCCTGTGCTTCTAGGGAACATGCACCAGAGGAATAGATCATCCAGGAAGGACATGCTCATGTCGATCCCCAATCAGCAATTGAACCTCCGTAAACATCACCCAATCATCAATGTCTTGCACTCCCCAATAGATTAAGTGTTATGGATGTTGAACATACCTCATCAGTTACGAAACATGAAAAACCTAATTCACATAGTGCATCTATTGGGGATGAGCCAAGGGATATGCCACCACCCCAACTCTACTAAGAACCTGAAATGGACCGATGAACCATAGAGATAGCTTATTGTCCTAGAAAAATCTCTGTAATCCACTTCAAGGTGAGACCCATAGGAATAAATGGTCTCCCTCCTCGAACTCCAATGTTTTCTATCCACTTTCAGCATAAGACTTTTTCCTACTCTGTGCACTCTTCATCCACTCCTAGATGATCTGCACCTTCTTAGTGGTAGCATGTACCATCTATGAGCACAAAATTGAAGACTCCCTTGGGTCTGTCTAGCATAGAGGTGATCAGCAAGGATGGCCGTAATAGGCCTCATATGGATCCATACAGATGGTGGAGTTATATCTGTTGTTTTATTGGAACTCCAATAAGGGAAATTGATCCTCCCATATGTCGCCAAAATCTAGGCCGCATGCACGAAGCATATCATAGAGTGTCTGAATGGTCTACCCAATCTAACCATCCATCTTAGGATAGAAGGTTGTAATCACATGTAACCGAGTTCCTAAGGCCACCAACAATCCATTCTACTAAAGGGATGTAAAACATGCATCATGATTTGAGATGAGAATCAGTGTCAGCACATGATGTCACAAGATATCTTGAATGTAGATGCATACCAATACTTCTACTGATTCCTGGTCTTGGATGGGTTGGAAGTTGGACAATATGGGGATTCGGTCATCGATCACACATATATGGTCATATATCCAGTTCCTACATGTATGTAATCTAACTAACTCCATGGATATACCATCACTCTTCCACTCCAACACCTCAATTTGATGCGCTATGCCTTCTGGAACTCGATGCTTGGCCATCACATGATGACAAGTTAGGCATCGTGAAACAAACTATGCCACTGCTTTCTTCATCCCTAGCCACCAGTACTGACACCAGAGATCCTGGTATATATTCGCCACACCAGGATGTACAACTAGTGGGGGAGTATGGAACTCCCTCAACACCTCCTCCAGTAGTGCCATTGGTACCATGGTGCTTCCTCGGAAGAGGATTACATTCTACCCTCCTTCATAAAATCTATCTAGTGCATGTCATTAGGATAACTGGGCACATAGTTACATGTGGTCAATGTCCCCAAGAATTGAATCCTAAAATCACTAAAGAAGTGGGGGAGTGAAAGTCATAGACTGAAGGTAAGCTGGTCCATCTATATCCACAACGGATATCTAAAACGCAGCTAGCTGCTCTATTACTTCACTTAGTAGCTATAAACCAGACCTCATGCTGAGTTTTCCTACCACTATGTTCCTCTTTCCATGAGTGTAGACTATCTTAAATTCATAGTCCAAGAGAACACTATCCATCTTTGTTGTCTTAGGTTCAGGTCCTTCTCAGAGAATATATACATGAGACTCATTTCACCAGAGTATAATGTAAAGTGTTCACCCATCTAGTAATGTCGCCACATATTCAAGGTGAAGACCAATAATACTAACCCCAGGTCATCGTTAGCATAGTTCTGCTCATGTTGTCTTAGCTATCTTGAACCATATGTTATCACAGCTCACTCTTGAATCGTGATATATCTATGTCAGGTCCCTGACATGTCACAATATACTACATACCAACTCCCTATTCTAGTAGCCTCAAAATGGGGGCACTCGACATCCTCTTCCTCAGCTCTTGAAAACTATGGTGGATCTCTCCATCCACAACAAGGTCTGTTCCTTCTTCATGAATGCATAAAAGGGTGCCACATCTATAGAATAGTACGATTTGAATCTTCAGTAGTACCCAGACGACCCTAGGAAGCTTCACACCTTAGTCACACTCCTCTGTGGCTCCAAAGAAAGCACATCCTCTATCATAAATGGATACACAAAAAATCCATACTCTAAGGTAAAGTGTCCCATAAAGTGGAAATCTCGTATTCAGAACTGGCACTTCTAGAGATTACCATTTATCTACTGCTCTCAATGTTTATCCAGACTATCTTTAGATGATAGGCATACCCCCCTCTAACGTCGAGTAATGAAAGATGTTATCGATGATGGACATCACATAGAGATAGAGGTATGGAGGAATGATCATGTTCATGAGTCCCATGAACACTATATGTGTTTTTGTAATTCCAAAGTTCATAATAAAGAACTCATAGTGGACATACTGACATCTGAAGGTCCTCCTCTCCAAATCCTCATCTCGTACCCTGAACTAATTATAGCTTGATCGGAGGTCTATCTTCGAAAACTACAGAGATCCCTACAACTGATCAAAAATATATTAAATCATCAGAAGTAAATATTTTTTCTTCAAGGTCACCCAGTTCAGGTGCCCATTGTCCACACATATTCTAAAACTCATGTCTTCCTACTTTCAGAATAGAATTTGGGAAGCCATAAGAGAAACATTGTTCCTTATGAACCCATTTCTCTTCAAGTCCTCAAATTGTACCAATAAATCATGATGCTCTAAGGGAGGCATCTGATATGGTGGTGTTGATATCAGTGTTGTCATAGGGTATAGGTCTATATAAATTTCTACCCCTCTGCGTGGAAGTAGTCCTAGAACATTATCAGGAAAGACATCGACATACAGGTCTACTAATACAAGGTAGCTTGGAATTTCAACATCAACTACTTCATGGGTAAGGTAATCCAAATGATGAGTTATCAGCTTCACCCTACTATTATAATGTCTATATTTTTCATCAATGGTTGACTTTTCTCTAGTGATGGAGAACCGTGTCCCATCCTCGTAGACACACAACACGTTTCACCAAATAAATTTAATCTTATCATAAACTGTATATAGTGAGTCCATACCCAAGATGACATCATAAAGACTCAACACCACTACTAAATGTTCCCAGAAGAAGAACTCACCTCCTTGAGTAATCACACACTATTGGAACCATAGTTTAATCACATAATCATTTCCCATTGGAGTCACTAATCGCATGGATCGTGCCAACAGCTCCACAAGAATCTTCTTGATCCAAACGAGATACATAACTATAAAAGAGTGATTGACACATATGTATATATATAATTTAAATAAGGTTGATTATACAGTGATCATACCTCAAAAAATCTTTGGAACGCCGTGGTCATAGGCCTAAGCTTCCAGGATCTGAGCTCATCCATGTCCTCTTGCTCTATGTGGTCGAGGTGGACCACCTAGAGGTGGTGGAGGTAGAACCTAAAATCACCACCCACAACCTACTGCATGACCAACTCCTATACCACATCTTCCACCCTATTTAACTCCTCTATCAAACCAATTACTCTTCCTCGTTGGTCCCTCGACAATCTTCTAGTCACTCATACTATAGGTCGGCAAATCGTGAGCCTTCTGACCCTGCTCGCCGCACGTGAAACACTACTTTCCCCTTGTCTATCCTAGATCCCGTGATCCCTGCACCACCGAACATATATCTTGAGGCCATCCACCAGAGGGTCTTACCCACATGGGACCATACATCATCCATCTAATACCTACATCAGATGACTCTGATACCTGAAGTCCGGTGGTGGCCCTCACTTTTAGTGGCTTCTCAGTTATGAAGCTTTTCACTAAAAATCTCACTCTAGCACCCCATCCTACATTGGAATTCTTATAAATATCAATGATGCTCTTATATCCCATTGAAGACCATGCTCAATGGTTTGGGAACTACAAAAAATGGGTCTCGTACTATGCTAGTGGAGTAGTTGGAGAGATCAATTAACCTCGCTGAGAACTGGGCCATGGTCCTGCTGCCGTGTTGTAGATCTTGTATATGCACTGAGCATAGAGTTTCTTGGAATAACTATGCCTTGTGAAGGCCCTCAATGTCCACCCAAGAGAGGGTCGCGTCATCGTGTAACCGGAGTGTTAGAATCCACAATATTCTATCTTCTCTCTGAAAGAGACAAGAAGCTAGGATCACGATCAGATTAGCTGGTGTCCCAGTTAAGCGAAAAACTATAGCGACATCCTCCATACAGTCCTCTCCATCTTTATATCTTTCTCACCTCAGAACCAAGGAGGCATATGCATAAAAAACTCGTGAAACATGATCATTCAGCATGCACCCTCTTCTAGTGGGGCACATGGAAACAGCTGCCCATTAAGTAGTGGGGCTTCTGGTATACCACCCGAATGTGCTAACACCATAAGAGATCCTTGATCCAAAGCATCATTGCTCAGTGGGCCGTAATCGTGTACTATATTGGGAATCATGGTTGGTTGTCTACATGGTTTCCCTTTGAATGAAAAAGGTGTGCCATTGTCAAAATTTATATGTGCTGAGATGAATCAAAATATCAAAGAAAAACATTTCAAATAAAACACAATCTGTTTTTTTGTGGATTGTGTCAGATATATGAATTTAGGGTTCTGGTGTATAGATACGTCAGCCACTGTACGGACACTAGTTTCCCAAATCTGAAAACCAAACTCAAAACACTTTACACTATGACCACTTAGAAATGATTGGAGTATTAGATTGTCAGTATAACTAAACACTATGATACCACTTTATCACGACCTGTCTCTTGGGGCTAGAGCCATCACTAAACAAAGAAATCCCTCTACAGTCCAGGGGATATCGACTAGTACCAAAAATTTGTAACCCATTAATAATAACGAATTTTCTTTTAATCCTTTACAAAAAAACCAAGAACACAAACAGAAGCAACCATTACGTAAATAGCTATAGTAAAACATGTACTAAAAGTAATGGGTCAAGAATACAAGACCAACTAGAATGTAAAAAAAACTAAAAGTGAAAAAAAGCTCTTCGATCTTCCACAGAGGATCGTACCAAAAATGTAGGTAAAAATTTCAATATGTAGTCATTGTGTCTCAACACGTCAAATGGTCCACCTCTGAGCACTATCCAGTCCTGCCTCCCTCATCCTAGATCAACGTTTCATGTCTTCTGCAAAAGACATAGCAAGGTGCAGGGGAAGCCCAAGATGGGGTGAGTATAATGATACTCAGTAGGGACCTCGAGACCCCCAATGGTCTCCCATAGTTCCACAATGGAAAAACAAAAATTAAAGACTTCATTAACAAAGCATGAAGCATTCATCAACTATACAAATATATATGCCCATACCTATACCTATGTAATAAATAGATACTCATATCATTAATGAAGAAAACATAAGGCTCCAACTTTTAATCCATTTTCAAATATGATCCGTGAATGAAGAATACAACTATGGAAACACAAAAAAGGTAACACCCTGAAGGTAAAAGTACCACAACTATAGCACCATGTAGTTAACTCCACAACGGTAAAAGTACCACAAAAGAAACAACACGAAGGTAACACCATGAAGGAAACACCATGAAGATGAAATTACCACTATTGTAAAGACTCAGCTCACACTAGGTATAAGTAATGCATAAAAATACAGATTATTATTTGAGAAGCTAGATTATCTTTTTTCTGTCAAGAGTAATTTTTGTTGTCCATATGTAGTCTTACCCACATATTATTGATAAGTACTAACCCACACTAACCCACACAGTATCATACCCACACAAGATCAGTATGCACTTACCCCCATAGAATCGATGAGCGCTGAGCCACACATGATCTGACCAACATAGGTTCGGAATTTTCTAGCCCCCACAGGAGTTCTCAGGACTACCTCTGTAGGATATGTCTCCAACATCTGACTCACTACCAGCCACTGAATTCCCGTTCAAAGCACACTTGATTTATGTTGGATCCCCTCATCAATACCTCATTTATACATAAACTGCCATTACGATCCATGAATAATTATTCCAAGCGTCCTCCATGTCGTAAGGGTTGCAATGTGATAGACGACATTTCAATCAGACTCCCGGTCTGTGACTTATAAGCATTTTAGATCTGAAGGCCCGATTGGATTTGCGTTCAATCCCACCCAAAAGACCTCCAAAACTATCTAAAACTCACGTGGAGTATATGAAAATCACCATATCACTTCAAGGGTTGCAGTGCTATAGACGGTTCAACAAACAGCTTCTCAGAATTCATGTTATAGCACATTTACCAAAACTGGGCCTGGAAAGATTTGGGTCATGTCCGACCCAGTCCGACTAACCCATACTAACCTAGTCGGGGCCAACCCTACCACGTCTAGGCCGAAACAAACCAATTCTGGCCAACCCAAACCGGTTCTACTCGCCCCGACCCGGTCCAATTATGCATGACCCCTTCCGGTTCTGGTCAACCTGACCCGGTTCTGACCGACCCGACCCAGTTCTGATTGACCCTACCTGGTCTGGCTCCAACCCATCTAGGTAGGGCAGCCCAACCCATGGTGTGTAATAAGCCTCTAGTCATGTGCAGCCTATCCCGTGAAGGGCATTGCCCTCTGGGCTCACATTTCCCAGCCCGCAGTGGGGCGCGACCCGCTGGATGTAGAGCCTGATGAGGCTCTCCAAGACCAACCGACGAAGGGGCACAAACTAATAGAGGCATGGACCTCAAGGGCTTGTGATATTTTTCATGGGGGGAGGGTTATGCTCGCAACCCTTTACTATCGAAGGGATAAGTTTTTCGGGTAACATAGTGGTAGCACCATGTGGCGCCGCTTGGTGGCGTGGGACATGTAGGGGTAGGTTCTTCTTCCACCATTGTGGCTTTGTGTTGCAACCATCTCTAGTTGTGCACGACGACACACCACTCCGCCTCTTCCTTCTGTGGATGGCCCAGGATAGCCGCCGTTATCACCTATCGTGAACATCCCCGCCGGCAGTGTCGGACCATGTACTGCCATCCCTTCTGCAACTGGTCATTGTAGGGCCCACCATTAGCCGTCAGTGCCGGTCGCTAGTGATGTCGTGCCACTGTCGCACATGTGGTCTTCCGCGGGTCACCGAGTGAGCTCCAGTGGCCAATTTATTCTTCTATAAGTACCATCAACCTCCCCAAGATGCCCTCATCGCTGCTCGACCCTCCATTCCAGGTTCTATCCAATCTGAAAAAAATAACATCAATGAATTCATAGATTAACATAGTAGCATAGGGTCCGAGCCTTGTTTTCTAGGACCGCACCTTCCACATTAGTATCTTAACAGGGGAAATTATTCATGATTCAAAAATTTCTGGAAATTAAAAGTAGATAAATCCATACCTCACGATCGTTGGAGAACATCATGTTTGAGGAAGAGTCGAAGTTCACCGTTTGATGGTGCACATCACCGCCCGCTGGAACTGGTTCCATCCTCCATGTGATTGTCTTCCCTATATATTTCCTTATCATAGTTTCGTGGAGAAGCCTTTCCAATACTCCTCCACATGCTCCATATAAATAAGATATGGGGAGAGTGAGTAACACCTTTGGAATTAATAGGGTTCAAATTAATTATGGATCCTTCCCAATTCTAATGGCATTTTTCTGAACAACTAAGGAGTCAGTCCATTTAATGGCTTGACATCATTGGTCCCTCCCCTAAAAATTGTCCACTGGATGAAAAAGAAAAGGAAAATAATAATAATGTTATTTTAGTATTCTTTTAAAATTCAAAAATATTTCTTTTCCTCCAGACCTAAAATGGTTGTAGTGATGCCTTCTTTAAGAGAATCAAATCATTGAGGATTCAACGATGCCCTCAAAATTATAATATGATCACTGGATCAAATGTTAGAAAACATTGCTCATGCATTTAATAAATTAAAATTAATAAAAGTTCAGAAATACATTCTGGTGACATAGGGACGTGGATTCCGGCACTGTCAATTTTCATAGACACGTTGTAATTGTATATAATTTAAAAATATTTCATGGATAATATGGGTCTTTAACTCTTATATGCTAATTTTATTACACAATTCTATTTTTATTACTATGATATGATTTCATGGATCATTTTCTTTATTTCTTCATGATTCATGTGTTATAAACATCCAATTTCTACGCCATGATTCACATTTATGATCTTTGATTTATATTGTATGATCTTGTTATTTGTAATGACCATGTTCTGACACCTTTATTATCAAGATTATGCGTAAATGTCTCCCTTGTTTACCAGTACTGAGAATAATAGCTCAACCATATTTATCATTCCATTCATAGTATATGAACATATATATTTTGTTCGATGTTTCTATGATGGATGCTAGTCAATAGTAATATAGTTGAAGATAATGTAGATCATTCATATAATACATTCTATTTTTTCATGTTTCCAATTTCACTATACTAATATTGTCATTGAAATCTTGTTCTTGTACTATATTATGTATTCTAAAAAATTCACATAATTTTAATGTATTAAATGTGATGGTCACAATAGTTGGTATCCGAGAAAGGGTTTAACTATCATTTACACGATGGGATGAAAAAATCAATGTTTGAACCATAAATAGAAGTCTACGGGAAGTCTAATGATAAGGAAAATCATAATAAAATGACTTGGAATTTAGGTAAAGGATAAATTGAGTGTTGTCCTAGAAATGAATCCCTATGTAGATACTACAACAGAATTTTTCTCTCACATTGTTGTACCTTGTAATAAAAACACGGACAAGATGTTTGAAGCCTGAATCAATTTAATCTGGTACACTACTATGGGCCTTCCTACACACCTGGTTTGACACTACTGGGGCATATTCATTGGGAATTCAAAAAACATATCATTAAAAAATAAGAAGGATTTAAATATATGTTGGTTTGGACTAACTCGTTATAAATATAAGGTGGAATACATTATAGTTGGTGTTATAAATATACAACCTATAATTTAATTTTCATAATTATATAGTGCCTATTCCTGAATAGTTTCTCTTACTCCGGGATTTTGGTTTTAGTCAATTTGTGGATCCCAAAGGAGGTGCATTAATGGTGATTGTGATGGAGAAATAAACAATTTCCAACCTATGAAACATAATGCTATGTGAGATGGAATACAAAATCTTCTTTCTATACTCAATGATCTTTCTCAATATACAAATCATGGAGGGAATTGACATGAATAAAGGAGGAAACAACACTATATGGGGTCTTTAATGAGGAATCATCCACCATAATTTAGAGGGTATTCTAATCCAATTATCGTCAAACAATGATTTAGAATTAATGTATAACAATTCCCTATTTTGTAGTTTTCAATGCATGAAAAATAATTATTACTATTTATTAGTAAGATTGCGATGTAGACCAGTGTTGAAATATAATTTGGAATACAAGGAATCTAGATGAAATATAATCAATGGATTGGGATGAGTTCCTAAAATTATTTTTCCATAAGTAATATATTCAGATTCATTTTACTAATATGGATGATGTTTTTCTTGTGTTAAATAAATGGAATGATGCATTTTTTAGGTACCTAAAATTCTAATATCATAAGACTAGTGAGTTACGGGTCATGAATTATAATCAATCCTTAATATAATGTTGATAGGTTTATCTGTGGGTTGACACCAAGTCATATGTGGGAATTTTCATTAATAGACTTTAGTATCTTAAAATAGACTGTTCATTGTGAAATGAATGTTCAAATGGAGGTTAGAGTCATGTATAAACCTCCAGGATTTGACAAAAATGGAATAATGATTTAAAAGGAAGCTCCAAAAATCATTTATAAAAGATTATGATTATTCTATTAATATTAAATTGGGAGAATAAGCATTGATTAATCTGACTTAAGTGGTGCAGCATATGATTTATGTTTTGAGGGATGGATATTTCGATGTTGATTGTTGGGGTTATGGAGATTGTTTCGAAAACCATGATAATAGAGAAAAAGTTACACAAAATTCTCCAGCCACACATCTATTCAACCAGTGTTTGGAAAATGGGAATTATGCTTACTAGTTACAAATCCTAGTCGATCTCAATGACAATCTATGCGGACATCCATTTTTGATGATGTGATTGGGGAAATATCATGCAATCATGATTTCAAATGAGGGGTAAAAAACGACATGGTGAATGGTACACATACTGTACACTCTAAAACTAATAATATCTTATTTGATTCTAGATATACTCATTCTTCTCTATTTAAAGAATTTTCTATGGCTGGTAAGATTACAAAAAAATCCTTAGATGTGGGATTATTAAGCAAGACCCCTATTGATATTATTATTTCATCCCATATATATGATTCCTCTCTAGTATATGTTTGTGGTAATGTGATTACTAAAAATCATTTCATTGTTATTTCTCTTGAATTAGATATCATCTTAAGCATGGATTATATTTCTATGAATAAATCCCACTGTAATTGTCATGGATGTGTAGTTACATTTTATATTTCAAACCCTCCTATGAGCATCCATCAAAGTTATGATAAGAACAAACTTATAATGGATATTGAATCTTGTGTATGTCTCTTAATTCAATTAAAAATTGTTGTTAATCACATATTATTAGAGATAATATAGTCATTGATGGTATAACTATTGTATTAGAATTTTTGGATATCTTTTTAGAAGAGATTCCACAGGTTTGAAATAAAATGTATGTGTAGATTCATACCTGGTTAAACTCTAATATAAAAGACTCCTTATAAAATGAACCCTAATGAGTTGAATTTATTTATTAAGTAACTCAAATAAATCCTCTAGAAGGGATTCAATTGGTCAAGTGTTTCACCTTGGGGTTCACCTGTTCTTTTTTCTAAAAATGAATGATAGATCAATGTAGATCTTGGGTTGCACCACTACGGGTCTCCTTGACATGTGGACCTCTTTCATTGTTTTGTTTTTTTATTGTTAATGTATGATTTTATTTATTTCAATAAAAATTTATATTTTATTAATTATCAAGTATCCTCTCCCACATATTGAAAACATTTTGGAAAAAATTCTTGTAGCTCAATAATTCTCCATGATTGACCATCATTATAGATATCATCAATTTAGGTTCGAGAACAAAGATATACCTAAGATGAAATTCATTAAAAGGATTGGAAATTGGGATTATTTAGTGATAGTTTTTGGTATTACTAATTTTTAGGCTAGCTTCATGGATTTGATGGCAAGTGACTTTTGATATTTCCTTGATATATTTGTTGTTGTCTTTATAGATGATTTTCATATCTTTTTAATGTTAATGGAAGAGAATAAATAACACTTGATAATTTTACTAATTACCCTATGAAAATAGAAACTGTATGAATTTTTTTTGATTTTGACTGCTAGATGAAAATGTTTCATTTTTCTGTCACATAATATCATGAGATGGTATAACAGAAGATTCATCATAGATATATACCGATGAATGTTGGAATAGAACTACCACAATGACCGAGGTAACAATATTTTTTTTGGTCCATAAAGATATTATTGATGGTTTTTAGATAATTTATCATGACTTCCTAATACTCCAACTATGTAAACATAGAAGGGATTCAGGTTCTTATTGATAGTTGAATGTGAGGAAAATTTCAAGGAACAAAAGAGCAGGTTGGTCAGTGCACTGCTGCTTTCATTTCCCACTAGTAGAGATGGGTTTATAATATATAGCCTTCTATTAAATATGGTATTGGGTTGTGTTATTATTTATAATGTCATGGTTATCACTTACTGCTCATTGATGTTAATGATTCATAATAAAAAATTACCCCGCATAGGATTTCGAGTTAATAGTTATAATTTTTTCATTTGAGATATATTGTAATTATCATTATAGAGAGAAGATTGATATATATACCTATCATAGGAGTCTAAAATATTAATTAACACACAATGGGATCAACATGTTCTAGAGAATATGGTTAGAGTTGATAATGGATTGTAAATTATCTATACATTTCCACCATGGGAACATGACAAAGAAGGATGATTCCTTCAGTCAATAGAATCATGCTAGATTATCCATGATAAGGATCCCAAAATATCCAATATTTCTTTTTTTGAAAGGGATGGAGGTAGAAAACTAGAACAAAGGTTAAAATCATATCTTTCTCAAATGAATGTTAAACCCTTTATCCATGTGAAGATTAAATAGGTGCACATGGAATATGTAGATCTGAAAACGAGTTTTAGAATTATTTTTGGCTTCATCCTTGATTAGGAAGAAAATATATGGTCCATGAACCATGTACGTGTTACCTCCGATACATATTTAAAGAAGAATCTTATATAATAATTTAATTTTACTTTATTCTCTATTCATCTTGGATGTATGAAGATGTATGAGGACATGAAATAATACTAATTGTGGGATGAAATGAAGTGAGATATTATGGAGTTTTAATCTTGAAGCTCTATATTCAGACAAGTAAATGTTGAAAGAAATAATCGTAATGGTATGTTTCATCTATTTAAAATACCGAAATGGAAATGAGAGAATATAACCATGGTTTTTTTCATATGAATACAAAAATCATATTAATGGTTTAATTCGATATGGGTTGTAGTTGATCTTCATATCAATTCATCACATATAATTTCAATCAGATAAGACATATATCTAGATCTGTATTCCTTGATATACTTTAAGGAAGTTATAATGTTGTGTGGAGTAATTAATTTTATTTTATTGGATCGATATCTGAGGATTAACTCAATGTTCTAATGATGTCTCCATCAAGAACATGATATCAAATTATTTTTCTACACTACATATTATCCTAAAAAATATGGGCAGTCTAAAAGAACAATTCAATACCTAGAGTATATGTTGAGATCACATTAATTATATTTCAATGGTTATTGGAATCAACAACAACCTCTAGTTGTGTTTTCATAAAACAATGGAATACACTCAATAATTTATATGGATCCTTATGAATCCATCTATGGGATGAATGTTGGAGTTCCAAAATTCTAGGATTAAGTTTCATAAGAAAGGAAATTGTCACTGAATATCATTGATGAAATGGTTGAGAAGGTTTGAGTAATTCCAAATCATATCAGGGCAGCTCCAAAAAAGTAGAAATGTTTTGTTAACAACCATTGGTGTGTTTTATAACATGAATTTGGAGAGACATTATTTCAATGAATCCCTCCCTTGAAGGATTTTATGATCTTTTAGTAGAAATGGAATCTTGTCCCTATGTATATTAGTCAATTTGGGAATCTAGATCTTATTAAACTAGAATCTCATCAATTGAACTTCATTTAATTATCTCTCAAGTCCATTATGTGTTTAATCTATCTATATTGAGTAATTATATACATAACCATTGACATTTACAAAACTAAATGGTCATACCACGAGATAATTATATTTCTTATGATGAACAACATGTTGAAATTTTGGATTGATTAATGAAAGTTCTACGAAACATGAACACATACCCGATCAATGTTTAGTGGAGAAATAAAAAGTTAGAGGATGATATTTGGGAAATTTTAGATATGATGGATCATAAGTGTACTCATTTGTTTGTACAAGAATGATGATTTTACAGGGATAAATTTATTTTGAGGGGTGGAGTATAATACTTTATGTTATTATAAACATTTTTCTAAAAGATTTAATTTTAGTTAATATATTTCATTTCACTAATTAAAAAATTCATTTAACATGGAATTTAATTGGACTACTAAACTCCAAATCTTCATAATGTATAGGAATCACTGACTCATCATACACTACAAACAACACCATCTCTGCGTACTATACAAGAAACACTGAGTTTCTATGAAGAATTATTTTATTATTATAATTATTTAAATGAAACTATTAAAACATATCTATTAATCATAGTAATTTGAATATTATTGACTATTATTCAAATATTTTATTATTATTTATCTTTATAAATAATCTATTTTGACAATAAAATATATCAGTTTTGGTAAATCACATATATGTTTAAAATACTATTTTCTAAAAAAACTACATTTATTGTCCATCTGGGAAAGAAAATTAAATTAATTTTAAACACATTTATAGATATAATATGATAATATAATATTTATTCATTAATATATAATTTCAAATTTATCTTAGTTTTTTTTATTTTTCATAAAAACATAAATTTTTTATAAATACTGAAAATACTGAATTTTAATGAAAAAATGATTTTTCATCAAATTTGTATATAAGGATAAATATATATTAAATTTCATAAAAAGTTTAATAGTTAAAATATTTATCCATTAATTCAATTTATTACATTGAAGAAAATTTCAAATTGATATTGGATATAAAATTTTAATAAACTTTTGACCATTTTTTACATTAAAAAATCTTAGTGTCGACCTATAAGTGTGTTTATTTTTAAATTAATTTCTACAACTTATTTTATTAATATTTTGAAAACACGGATTCTATATTTGGAGTTATAATTTTTTATAATTTTTAAAAATAACAACATAGTTTTTTATCAATCAAATTAGTGAAAACAATTAAAATTCATTAAATCAATTTAGGTAAAATCAAGCTTAATTATAGACTAACACATATATTCAAGACCTAAATGACATAAAATATTCTAAAAGATCCATTGGATTGAAATTTATCGATCTTATTTTTCCTTTTATCTAATTTTATCCATTATTTCATGGACTGGACATGTGAAAAATGTTTATGGAATTCCTTGTTCATAATATTATAAGATTGCCACTCCTCCATTATTAAAATTAATCCTCTCATCCACTTAATCACACCCATAAAACCAATTATGAATATCCATGATCAAAAAAATATTCTCCCTAAAACAATAATATCTTATTGGAGGCCACCATTTCTTCATAAATCTTTCGAATGAATCACTTAGGTGAAAAACAGAAGGCGTTACCCGATTAAGAGGTAACCCCTTCCCTCATGCTCATTTCTTTTATTTTCATTTTACACTTACTCAATTCACGTTATTATATTCTTATAAAACAACACCAGTGTCCTAAATATACTGAGATATTTTTATGATATTTTTTCTACACACAGTTACACACACATCCATCATGTTGGTAATGAAGATTTAGTTTATGTGTTTGGAGAACTTCCTACTCACTAAAAGATGATTTCTGATTTTTCCTCTACCACCACACATGGTGGAAATTATTATTGGAATTATATATTTATATATAATAAATTTAATATTTCATTATGATTATATAAACCACTTACCACACATATATTTGTACCTTTCATTTGGTGTAAATATGATAATTTCTATTCAGGAAGTGTGGACTACAACCCCTCAAAGTAATGTGATTCGTACAAAAACTACAAAAAATGTATTAACGATGGGTTTAGTGAAATTTAATGAAATATATTATTTATTTATTATATTGTAATAATAATATATGTACATATAATTTAATTATATTCTTTCTTCAAATATGAAAATTAACTAGAAACAATGCTCATGTGTACGTACAACCTACCATATCCAAATACAGTGTTGTAATTTCATACTTGTATATATTATATATATTATTATACTACACATACATAGAGTATTAATTATATTTATATCAAGTTTTACAATCTGGAAATCATTATATAATTATATGTATTGAACATATAACATAGTAAAGCACATGCGAAAAACAAAGTGAATATTACCTGAAGTGTAACCTATACATGTAATAATTAACAAGTGGATAATATATAGTCATAATAAAAACATATATGGAATTAGATATAAGAATATGGTTATATTATATATTTATAATTTATTTATTTTTATTATATATGAGCCTTTAGAGAGTACAGAAAGTGTCAATACATAAGGTATGGGATCTCATTGCACTTTTTATATATCTGGGAGATACATTCCATGTTCACCAGACTATTATTTTTTTGTGGTGAATATACTTTCCATGAATGAATTATTTAATTATTAATATTTAATTTATTGTTTTTAATAATCAATTTCATGATATTTCTTTCATGGGGTATATGTTTCTATAGTTTCCATATCGGTAAGATAGTTTTTCCCCAATTTATCTTCTTTCAGTCCCAGGTTTTGTTATGCACTTATATTCATTTTAAAGGTATATTTGACATGAAATATAAAGAATATAATCATTTTAATTACATTTTAACCTAAATTACTTTTCATTTTATTACATGGAATTTATAATTCCAGGTTACCATGTTGTAATAGTTGATTGAAACTATCTAAATGTTTATCTGATTTGTTTATGATTATGCTTCCATTAATGAAATTTTATGGTTCACCTCTCAGGAACACTCATGAGTTTTATTCTACAAACTTTATAGACAATATATCCATTTCTTATTACTATTTTCAACTCATATTACTTAAGAAAATTTTTAAATTCTTTTGAAAATTCTAGGCTTATATATCTTCATTGTCAGAAATATTTTTAGTTCAAAAATTCATTTCCAAAATATTTATATTGAATCTTATTTTATATGTTTCCAATTAAATTTTTTTTCAATATTATTTCAATAACTATTTATATATTTTAAATTTTATTTTCAATGAAAATGATTTTCAATATAATTTTTTTAAAGAGACTTTTTCAATAAAGAAAAGTTATTTTTCTCAATATTGTTTCTAATATATGATTCTAAATTATTTCACATATAAGATGACATATGTTGGTGTTAATAATTACTTAATAAGGAAATTATTAAATTTATGAATTTATATTATTTATCATAATGGTCTATATTTTTAAAAAATGACGTTTAGGAAACCTATTTCTCTTCCACGGATTAAATGTTTCTAAAACCCATTTCTTGTAATGACCAAAATGTTCATTAATGAAAACATTTTTTGATCCAATTAAATGTATTATTATATAAAATGGTCATATTAAATATTTCCTTCATTAGTATAATGTTTTTGGATTTTAAAATACCGTTACGAATTGTGACCATTGCTAATATAGTTGTTCAACAGTGATGACATGATTAGTATAAATATTGGGATTTAATAAATCCAATTTTCTCAGAAAATGGAAGCAATGGCCTCATCCAGTAGAATTGATCCATATGAATCCCATTTGGTGGAGCTCTTAATGGAGGTTGTGTCATTTGGATTCTCACATGACCATGTCCAATCCGATATTCAATATATATAGCTCGAAAGAAACCATCTATGGGAGAAGTGGAAGTTGATAGAGATTACCAGTTGATCGATTTTATCCGAGCCATCCCAAGAGATTATCACCATCTTACACCTTACCATTCAGTATTATGTATTTGTTATAAAGGGTAATGTAATGAGACTATAGTATAATTATTATGCACATTATTTCTATAATAGATAAATAGTATACATTCATTTTATTATAGTTACATAGTAAATACATTTTATAACAATCAAATTACATTTTTAGTTAATTAAGAAATTTATTTTGATGAAGTAATGGATTTTTGAATTAAATTATATATTAATTAAATAACAAAAAAAATTTATTTAATATAAATTATTATATAATTATTATGAATATGATAATGATTTTTATTAAGGATTGAAAGCTATTTTTGTCAAAAACCCATGAATTTTTGATAAGTCTCGGTTTTTATATTAAAAGTTAATATATAATGTTTTGAAAGTATTTTATATAAAAATAATATCGTTTCGGGAATTATGATTTCAAAATTATCCAATGGTGAATTTATCAATATTTTCGGAGATAGTCAAATTTTTGGGTAAAAATTAAATATTGATTAAATATAAAATGTGTTTTATGACATCATAATGTCCCAATAGTGATGTAATAAAATACAATAAAAATTATGTTCTGAAAATAAATGTTTTAAAATTATAATAAATTCATTTTATATTTAATTGATTTCATTTAAAATGCTTTAGTGGACCCTGTAATACTTCAACTACATTTTAACATTTTAAATTGATTTCTTTGAGAGTGTGACTAACCTCCACATAAGAAGCTATAATATTTAAATAATATTGGATATTGGCCTTTAAAATATTTTACTCCACTCCGCTTGGGAAAAAACTACGGTCCAACACCATTGTATGTTTTTTTTGGTTTTGATCAGTTTAATATGTAGGGTCCAAAACATAAATAATAAAAAATTCCCTCCATTTTCCTATATAAACACAACCATGATCCAACTTCCTCTTCACTCAATGACCTTCGAGCTCGACCTACCCCTAACCTACTTTCTATAAAATCATACCATGTTTCCCCATGCTCCAATGATTCCTCTCTCATGCCCATCCAAAGCCTTTGGGACCACGCTTTCATTTAAGGGATTTCTTTCTTTCTCATTTCTGTCCATTTATTTAAGTTGTTGTTACCTTATATGTTTAATTAAAAATGTTGGGTTATGATTTCTCACCACACATATAATTACCACATTATTTTATAATGAGTATTTACCCATTTTATCACATTAATACCTCCCATGTACACCTGTTACCATGCCGAAATTTCATATGGAATTTCAATCTTCTCATTTATATTAAAGAAATCATTCTGCATTATGAATCCAAAATTCAAATACTTATAAATTCTTATTCCATGCCATTATGCTACCAAATTTTCACCACAATTATCCATGTCAAAATTATTGGGTCGTGAATAAAATGAAAATATCTCTATCAAGGGGTTTTCCCATTATGAACATTTAATTATTGATTATAGGGATTCATTTATGAATTAAACATAAATTTATCAGGGAATAAATTATGATCTTTAATGATTTGAGGTTGTTTGATACATGTGTCACACTTATACATGAAATGAAATGTTTAAGAATAGTGGACCCAGATAGTGTTCCAATGCATTGGGAAAATATTAGTATCAATATTCATTTGGTGAAATAAGTCATAAATAAATATATTTAAATTGAAATGAGGTTTTACTCATACTACATGTGAAATGGACCATTACTCATGTTAATACCATGTTATGTGTTGTTTCCAGATTTCCATGTTGTATTAATCATGCTATATCTTTCCTTTATGTTCATTTTTATTTTATACTCCATTTATATGATTATTTCATAACATTTAATATATTATTTATGTTATACCTTTTCTACTCCATTACAAGTCTTCACAGGTCACCTTTTCTTGTGCATGTTCTCCGGTTATCTCATGCAATGCTACGTACGAGGGAGTGTAGTTGTTAGGTAAATGAAGTTTGCAATAATGATATTTTGTTTCATGTTTTATGTCATTTTGAAGTGTTCATATCTCCCAAAGACACAAGACCTCTCGATCTTCTATTTTGTATGAAGTAAATATTTTAGGTAATAAATCATGTTTAACTGTGTAATATTGTACCGGGTTGTTATAGCTGGTATTAAAGGATATGTTTTGTTATTTTTTGGAATAGGATTAGAAAACCCAAGTGAAAGACATTGATATAATAATTAGTATAACTTAGAGATCCAAATTTTTTTGAGTATTGAGTAAGTTTTTAATCAGGAAAATATATCCCTATATGGATATGAGCAGGTAGAGGCGGCTTAGGAACATATATATATAGGAGTGTAAATACTAGAAAGGAGTTTCGGGCTTGACCCTGGGTATCTTAGTACACGACAATGGGCCTTACTACATTATTGGTTACGAAACTACAGAGGGATATGGTTTGGTAAATTCACAATCACATTATAATCCATAGTTAAGGGAATAAAAAATTTCTCCTAAGAATATAATTTGGGAAGTAGATCATAGATAACATAGATTGAATCCTATAGATACTTATGTTAATGAAATAAAAGTTGTCTATATGTTATTCATTTTGTCCTAGGATTACCAATAATTTTGTGACCCCTAAAATTAATTTTATTCATGCCAATGTCTTGTAATATGAGGACTCAGGATAAAAACCTATGCAATGATTAGTGTGATGATTTTTTAATGAGATTTCCAATCCAATGGGAATAGGAATCACGAACATTGTCACGATACTCACACAGTTAAATCAAGAGTTAAATAGAAACATGGGTCAAGGGGAACCAGCAATCCCTATTAAGAAATAAAATGTAATAATAATGAGCATCATGAGACAAAGGCCTTTTACATTTATTTATTAATATGACCCCCTAATTATCAAACAATTGATCAACTCCATTGAAAAGATATACTCCATCCTTTAATGTTCCGAAAAAGAGAAGGTTCTTTTGGCTACTTATCATATAGAGGGTGAAGTTGATCAATGAAGGACATTGACAAAAAATTTGAAGCCTACGGAGGAGATCGACGCATTGGAATGGATGGATTTAGGGGTAGTATTTTTTTGAAAAATATTTTCCATGAACCTAAGACTTAAGATGGAAAGGGAATTCCTTTCACTCATGAAGAAAGATGACGAATCCTTTGGAGCGGGTGAGGTAAATTTCAAAAGACTTCCACGATACACATACAGATTTTTCATTATCCAATAATGAAATGTTGAATGTTTCATGGATTTGATATAACCTAGCCTACAGATTGCATGGGCGATCTGTGAATTCAATAGCTATGATGAAATTGTCTGATGTTACCTCATGGTCGAAATGGAGATCAGTGAATTCTAGGTGAATCATGGGTGTTAGAAGCATAAGGTGGATATCAATTCTGGATATATGATGGATAAATCCAATGGTTTTATGAAAAACATTCACCCCACATTCTAAAGGGTTGGAAGGAAGCACCGCAAAACTTTCATGAAGGGGATGATGAAATGAATTTTGTGTGGGAGGGAAAGGCACATAGACATGAAATTCCATCATGAAAATCATGAAGCTACGAGAGAGGAGGGGAATAAACAATTTGATCCTCAATTTGTAGTTCATTCCTAAAAATTCAAAGAACCAGTGAACCATGGAAATCAGTGCCCTCAGCCAAGTGTTTTCGGAGGCAACCGACATCCTGCACGGAATTACAGGAGAGCTTTTGCCATCATGAACGCCGAAGTGAACCCGAAAAATGAAGTTTTTTAGGTACTAATTTAATTCATTCAATAATTGTAAACATAATTTTTGATTCTAGTTCTACGCATTATTTTATATCTGAAATGCTTAGTATAATGATCCCAACACCACCACAAATCCTGGATGTAATGATTTCGATGTGTCTGGGAAATGTGGAAATTATTAAATTCAATGAATGTAACCCCTACCCTACCATAATGTGTTGATTTTACTTCTTGGTGAACCTCTTAATACTCCCTATTGTGGAATTTGAAGCAATTATCACCATGGATTTTCTTTCATATATATAACCATCATAAATTTACATGTGACAGAAATCACTACCAATATAAATTATTGACCTCTAATTAAATAAAAGTGTAGGGAGGAAGATGAATCTTCTTTATGACCATCATATCAAGTGTGGATATTAATTCCCTATGAGCACGAATATCTGGCTCAGATGATTGAGTCTAAGTATGCAACAATATGTGAAGACATTCCCAATGTGAGGGTATTCGCTGATGTGTTTCCAAGGAATTTATTACTCTTCCTCATAGAAGCGATGTTGAATTCTAATTTGACCTTATTCCTAGGGAATTTCTTATATCCATGACTTGATATAGAAGGGATATTTTGGAGCAAGAGTAGCTAACATATAACTATAGGAGAATCTAGATAAAGTGTATATATGACCATGTGCTTCCCCATGTGGGGAAGTAGTCTTCTTCGTCAAGAAGAAGGATTGGTCAATGCTCATTTGCATCGATTATCATGAGCTTAATAAAATCAAGATAATGAACTAGTAACCTTTTCCATGAATTGATGACATTTTCGACCAGCTACGTGTAGCACAATAAATTTACAAGGTGGATTTGAGGTCAGGATATTATGAAGTAAGGATGAAGAAGTAAGACCTCCCTAAGACTTCTTTTCATAAAAGAACCATGCAATATAAATTCATATAAATTCTTTTAGGACTCATTAATGATATTGAAATATTCATGGACATGTTGAATAGAGTATTCAGAAATTACCTTGACAAATTTGTTGAAGTCTTTATAGTAGGTATTCTAATATACGCAGAAAACATAAGAGGATAATGAGAGGCATCTAAAAACTCCAATAGTGACCTTGAAAAAGTTGAATCTCTATGAAATATACAACAACTGTGTGTACTAGTTGAAAGAGGTCTCATTCATGGGTCATATCATCACAAGCAATGAGATTTATATGCATCCCACGAAGATAGTTGCATTATAGGGAAGGCTGAAGCCAACATCGGTAATGGATATCCATAGCATCTTGGTGTTAGCTGGATATTATTTACGATTTTTTGAGAAATGTTTCATAATTATAAAACCCTCTTACCAAACTAACTCGGAAGGGAGTCATGTTTTCATGGAGTGAAAATGAGAAGACGGATTCAAGGAGTTGAATATGACCATTATCACTGTGATTGTGCTCACATTACCCCATTGACAAGAACATTTTGTGGTATTTAGGGATTCATCGAAGAAGGGCTAGGGAGTTTTGTTGACGAAAAATGACAAATTTATTACCTATGCCTCAAGGATATTGAATGTTCAGGAGTAGAACTATCCAACACATGATCTGGAGTTTGATGCGGTGAACATCGCATTAAAATTTTGGTGACATTACATCATTGGGGAGAAGTGTTAAATATATAAGAACCACTAAAGAATCATGTTTATATTAACACAAAAATAGTTGAGCATGCGCCATCGGAGATGGATAAAGATGATCAAAGACTAAGACTACAAAATCCATTACCTCCCTGCGAAAGAGAATAAGGTGGCAAATGATTTATGTAGAAAGGCCCCGTGATTCAATCATTGTTGTGAATTGAAAAGAATAATATCTTGTTAGATTTTATGAAGGTGGGCATGTGAATAATAAATAATAGAACATAATAAACCCATTCACAATTTATTTCTCAACCATATATTTTGGAAAGGTTATATGATTCCCTAATGGATGATTTGGGAATTTAAAAGAGTGTGGATAAAATTGGAAAAGGTAAATCCTCATTGTTCAATGTCAATGAAGAAGGAATTTGGAGATTTGATCAAGACTTTGTGTTTCATAGAATCCTGAGTTAATGAAGGAACATTTGGGGATATGTTTGTGGGGAATATGAAACAATTACCCATACCAGCATGGAAAAGGGAGAATATCCCCAAGGACATTGTCATTAGACTTCCAATGACAACTAAAGGAAATAATGTTATCTGGGATGTTGTGGATCATCTTACAAAGACTAAAAAATTAATTCCAATTCATGAGGATTTTTAACTTGTTCAACAGAAACTGATATAAATCAAAGACATAATAAGGCTTCCTAGTGTACCACTTACTATTGTATCTTATTTAGATACAATATTCTCCTCCTTATTTTGGAAGAGTCTTCAACATGCTCTGAATACTAAGATGTACTCAGTGCTCCCTATCATCTTCAATATGATGGCCAATCAAATCATACTATCCAAACACTGGAGGACATGTTGAGAGAAATCTCAATGGTCTACAAAGGAGGATGGGATCAATATCTCCTTCTAATTCAGATCTCTTATAATAACAATTTCCACTCAAGCATCCAAATGGATCCTTTTGAAGATCTGTATGGGAAGTGTTGCAGAACATGACTTGTTGGGATGAAGCTGGGGAGTGAAAACTCTTAGGTCCAGAAATGGTCGATGAAATGGGGGATATGGTTAAGACCATCCAACATCACATTAATGATGCAAAGAGTCTAAAAAATAAGTATGTTTATAATCATCAATGTGACCTAGTTATTGATGTCTATGACATTGTATTCCCACACATATCCCCATGGAAGAGAGTTATGACATTTGGGAAGAAGGGAAATCGTAGTCCAGGTTACAATGGCCATTTTGATATCCTGGATCACATAAGAGCAGTGGCCTATTGACTATAACCCCCACCGAAACTATCTCCAGTACATTATTTTTTCGATGTATCACTATTGAGGATGTACATACCTAATCCATTGCATGTAATCAATCCAGAGTTGGTACCACGGTTGAATGACATCTCTTCGGAATAGAAGCAGGTGAAGATCTTAGATCATTGGGAAAAAGTTCTGTGAAATATGACAACACCCCTCGTTTGGATGGTGTGGCGAAACCACAAGGTTGAATAAGCAATATGTGAATCATAGGAAGTGAAGAAGAATAGTTATTTGCATCAATTTTAGCGTGGTAAATAGAAACTTTGAGGGTGAAGTTTCTTAAGGAGGGATGATTCTAACAACCAAATCTCTTATTAATGAAAACTCCTCTTGATTAGTATAAATAAATGTCATTATCTATCTAATTTTCTCAGAAAAAGGTATTGAGGAACTTATCTAGTAGAATTTCTCCATATGAAGATAATTTTTCAAATCTAGGAAAGTAGTTGGTGTCATTGGGATTCACTCATTACCTAGACCAAGACACTACGCAACACATTATTCTTAAATAGAACTGCATACGAGAGAAGTGGAAGTTGGTAGATATTAACACCAAAGAGATGTAATATGAGCCACCCCAAGAGTCTTTCTCTATTGCACACCATAACCATCAATCGTATGCAGGTGTTATGAGGGGTTATTTAATGATACCTAGTACAATGATTATGTACATTATATTTTTATAATATTAATAGTATTCATTCATTTTATTATTGTAACTTTGTATATAGTTTTAATGAAAAGTAGATTTTTTAGATAATTAAGAAATATATTTTGATGAATTAATATATTTTTCAATTAAATAGTATTTAAATAAAATATTGAAAAAAAAATTATATATTATAAATTATTGTATAATTATTAAGAATGCAATTGTAATTTTGATTATGGTTTGAAAGCTTATTTTTGTCAAAACCCGTGAATGTTTTTATAAATGTTGGTTTTTATTTTAAAATTATAGTTTCATATATTTAGTAAATTATTTAGATAAAATAAATATTATTTTTAGAATTAGGATATCACTATAATCCAATGGTGAATTTTTCATAATTTTATGAGACAGTCAAATTTTTGTTTAAAAATTAAATACCATTTAAATATATTGTGTGTTTCATAAAATAATAATGACCCAATAGTGATGTAATAAAATAATATAAACATTATTTTCATACAATATTTGTTTTATAATTAAAATAATGTGATTTTAGGTTTGTTTGATTTATTTTACAAAGAATTATGTACCTTCAAAGACTTATAAAACATTTTAACTTTTTAAATTGATCTCATTAAGATTGTGACTCCCCTCCACAAAATCATGTCGAATATTTTATGAAGTTAGTCCATATACCATATAGAATAAAGTTTTACTCTTCCCTTTTGAAAAAACAATGGGCAAAAATCATGTTATTATTTTTGGTTTTTATTAGGTTATTGTATAGGGTCAAAAACCTAAATAAAAATGAATTTCCTCTCTTTTCCTATATGAACCTACACATGCTCCCAATTCAACTTCACTAAAATCCCTTAATGCTTGACCCACCTCTGATATCCTCTATATAGTATCATATTTAGGATCCCCAAGCTCCAAATATGCCTCTCTCAAGCCCCACCCAATACATTTGAATCACTCTTCCAAGTATGGGATTTCTTCCATTCTCATTTTTTGTAAAATATTCTTTAAGTTGTTATGCTCTTTTATATTCAATTAAAAATGTTGGGTTATGATTTATATATTATATTATACTTCCATTTTTATGTTTTAATTATTATATAACCCTTTATATCACATTAATTCCTCCCATGTACCCATGTTACAATGCCGAAATTCTGTATGGAATTTATCTCTCCTTATTTACATTCAAGAAATTATTTTGTAATATAAATCTAAAATTCCTTTAATTTTGTAGGGACATGTATCTATATTAAGTCCTTAAATTTCATGTCATATATATATTTTGAGACACTGTTTTCACTCTCATCAACCATTTTTATGAATTCATATGTCACGCTATTATGCTGCTGAAATTGCCCCACGATTTTCCTAGCCAATGTCATTATGTCCTAAATACCATGCCCGTTTCTCTATCCAGGTTATTCTAATTTCGGAATGTTTATTTATTTATTATATATTTTCATGTATGAATTCCACATCCCATTATCATTGAATAAATTATGATCTTTAATGATTCCATGTTCTATAATCCATGTGGCACATTTATGAATAAAATGAAATATTTAAGATGGGTTATCCCTTATAGAGCTCCAATGCATTTGGTAAAGATTAGTATCATGATAAGTCAAGTTCAATGAGGTTATAATAATGTAAATTCATGTTAAATTATTGTTTAATCAGGCTCCATGTTCCATGATCCTTGGATCATGCTAATACCATTTTATGTGTTGTTGCAACATTTCCAAGTTCTGATAATCATGTTATATCATGCGTTTATATTAATGTTTATTTTATTCTACATTGATATGAATATTTCCAAACATGTATTATACTATTATTGTTATGACTAGTTTAAATACTTACTATTCTTTATATCTAACCATTTCCTAAAGAATTTCCTATGGTTATCCCATGAAATGCAATGTAGGAGGGAATATATTGGTCATGTAAAGGATGTTTTCAATAAAGATAGCGTGTTTCATGTTTTAAGGCATTATGTATTCTTCATAATCCCCAAAGAAACTATAACTCTCTATCATCTATGTGGTATCATGTGATGTTTTTTATAATAAATCTTTTATATGTGTGTAATAAAGTGCCTTGTTGTTAAATTTATCTTCCTTGGGTTATATGATTATAAAACTCATTTCTCATTCAAATGTTATATTTTTTATGAAACCTTATACATTTCATGATTAATAATTTTATAAATGACAATTATAATTATATTTTAAATATGATATGATATTATTATATTTCTATGAAACCCATTTCATTTCATGGGTTATGATATGATAGTATATTAATTTATTGAACATGTTTGTATGATTTCAAAATGATAAGTGAGGGACCTAAATCTTAACAAAATTAATTGGGAAATGATTTATATATCTTGAGAGAGGCATGATGGGAATGAGGAGTGAACACATTTTATTATTATAAATCTAGAATAATGTGTGAACTATTTCCAGTAATACAATGTTTGAATAAGGAGTAAACGTAGTTCAGTTAATGAATTTTTACACAAACATGGCCTTGTAATCAATTCGTTGAATAATATGGATATAATTTTATATGATTATGTGTTTCAAAAAATTTAAATTTTAATTCCTATGTTATTCATTCATGGATCACGTGATTTATTTTCATGTGATTCATGTATTATGAAGATCTAATAATTAATCCATGATTCATTTTTTTGATATATGATATGCAGGGTATGATCTTAGATTTTCATGATCTTGTTCACATATCCTTATTTCCATTATTATGCTGATGTGTCTCTATTTTTTACCATTACAAATCACCTAATATTAGTCAAATTTATTTTTTATTTCCCATGTTATGAAGATATGTATTATCATTTATGTCTCGAACTAGATAGCTAGTCTAGAGGAACCTAGTGTGAGATAATGTATCTCACTTGTGTACCAATGTCTATGGTTTTATCTTTCAATGTAGGTAAAAAAATACATACATTGGGAATTTTTTTTGAAATATATTAGGTATTCTGAAAAAGTTATTTAAGGTTTATGGATGAAATTAAAGGGTCTCTATAGCTAGAACATTGGTTTCCCTTTTTGAGGAATAAAAAAATGAGGCACCCCTAAATTATAATAATCATGGTGAGAAAGCTGGGTGTGTTGTAGATGGTACTATAATTATTGATAGTGAAGATGAATCTTTCTATATTTAACTATCTTATGACATAAAATTTATTATTTAATATTTGATGTATGATCGTTTAAATAGTATATCTAACATTTAAGAACTTTTATTAATCTCTATGTATTAGAATACAAGATTTATAATCTATACTATGGGGTAGAGACATCATCTTCAAGGCTTCACTGATATCATAGAACTAGTGGTGGACTCTGCATGTCACCATGTTGTATGTATAACATGATATAATTAATTATTAAATGAATGATCTATAAATTCAATAGTTTTTAGGGAATGATTTACTTTTAGTTGTGGATGGTTTTAATTCTTATAAGACTAATTAGGATAGAAACACTCATTGTAAGGATACTGGTGATTCTGAAGAGAAAATTATAAATTCTTCCACAAAAGTGTAGCCAGAGAGCAGAAATATAATGAATTCCACTAGAGTAGATATCTGAATAAAGGCATTACCTCTTGGGGTGAATTAATCTAGTGACTGGGTTTGACCCTTCTCACTAAAAAGATTGAAACCTTGATGATAATTCAATAAGAATGAATGTTTTATTTGAATGTACCATAAATAATATTAGACAATTTGTTCTGGATGGTTCTAATTAATGTATCATTAATCATGGTAGTATAATTATCAATCCTACATTTGAGGGAAGTCCAAAGAGAAGCTACACTATTAACCACGAATAGTTTCTTGCCTCTTCTAATATATATAGACGAGGATCGTGAAATTCTATCATAAGTGGGGATGAGATAAAATTTGTTTTAATCTAGAGATCATCCTTTAAAAAATAGTATAGTGCTAACAATAAAGGGATCTCTGTCTCTGTAAATAATTTTAAATGAATAATATCTTCTTGAATTACTCTGGTTTTGTCAAACCCGAGACAATTAGTTCTATTATGAATTTTTCTAAACTTGCACAACCCTGACCTTATTTATATTTATGAGCCTAAGGGTGCTTGATCTGGGAAGGTGATGTTCTGGATAAGATGGAATATCAACTAGAAGGAATTAGTCAATCAATTAATAATATAAAATTTCTTTAGGAATTTCAAATTTTGGAATTTTTGGTGTCTATCATAGTAGTTCTACTATGTAGTTAGGACTCTTAGTTATAATTGTTCAGGAATCAATAAATTTTTCTACATCATATTTTTTATAATGGTTATCCATAAAAAATAAATCTATTGATAAATATAACTTATTTATGTAAGACAATTGATTATTCTTGGATTATACATGGAGATTTCAATGTGACTATTTATTTGGATGAGATATTAGGCATGGTTAAATATTCTAATTGAATAAAATAATTCATGGAATGTATATATGATATATATCTATATGAATTCAATGAGGTGGGTGATGAATTTTCATTGTATAGGATGAATTAAAATAATGTAAAGAACTATATATTATAAATTTATTTTATTATTATATCGCACATGATGATTGGATCTCTATTAAATGCTCATCCCTTTCATGAATTCACTCAAACATGATCCAATTTTTGTAAATCGTTTTTCTAGTGTTGAAAATAGGAATTTTCCATTATGATTTAATGATTCATAGAAATTTTGTCCTGAATGTAAAAGAGTGGTTCAGGACATGAGGAACTCTATAAACTATATTGATGAGGCCATAACTAGTGTTATTATTCTCAAATTTCATATGAAATATTCTGAAAATTAGGATCCATGATCACATGATCTAACTGAAGGAAAATTATACTCACCACGAATTATTACATTCTATTAATAAATATATTGACAATAGTGATGATTTTTTAGTAGTTATTGAGCATAAGAACTGGACCCTAAAATACCTCAATACTATCTTAATATTAAATGAATTCATGAAAATAGAGGCTTTTAAAATTTAATTGTTCATGGAAGGGTATGAGGAATCCAATTTTATTAACTGTATTCAAATATTTATGTATCCAAAAACACCCAGGTTTGTTCTAAAAGTTAATGGAAAGTTTCTTGATAAAATATTTGTCTTTTATTTTCGTGTTGATTCTTTCTATAAGAAAAGTATTGATGGACCTACTAATATTAATGATATTATATGTGATATTATTCCCAAAATTTTTAATGAAGATATAAAATAAAAACTTATTGATGTTCCCCTTGAATTTTCGAATAAGGACTCAATTTTGGGAATATAATCTCGAAGATATCATCGACATTGCTGGTTCACTAACTCGTTTTTTTAATATTTTTGGTGGATTATTTAATGTGATAATTTATGAATTTTTAGTCAGTCATTAGTTGGTGTGAGGATAACAATGGAAATTAATACACAATTTTAGGATTTTAATCCCGAATTGGTCAATGAGAACAAGATTCTCCTTTTTGGAAATGTGGCACTTGTTAACAAATTTTATAAAATCATTATTAAAAAAATCATGAAAACATGCTCTCTAGTATTTCCAAACACATTGATTCTCCAAACTATTTCATAATTACAAATTGTATAAATATTCATTATTTCTATATTACTACATCTATATTCATCAATATAAATAAGAAATCCACTACACGTGGTAACGTTTCTCTCAGGAATTATATTAAAAAAGACTATCACACATTATATGGTGTTTCATATATATGGTATTAATAAATTTTTGCATCTATGGTATTTTTATTAATCTAGATCTCTCATAGATTTGTCACATTTCATGGTACATATTAATGGCTCCCAAGAGGGTCATTTCAGATGCACAAGTAGTGTTAGAAAATTTGATACTCTATGTGCCATAATTTTATATATTGTTCACCATAGTAATGTTGGATACTTATAAATAAGTAAAGTGATTATAATCTAAAATCAACTTGATAATATATAGGTCTTATTCCTCTAAATTAGTTATTGTATGATGATGAAATTAACTTTTTCCCAAATGTTGAAGATAGAAACATGATGAATATTAAACAAACTCTTCATTATTATCATATTGTTTTGGGGAAAGTGATAAGTTGGATTCTATATTTCTTGTATTTTAAAAAATATACAACTCCAATATGTAATTTTTTCATCATTGGTGATATGGGAATAAGATAAAGATTGATTCCCTTATTATATTTTTGTTTCTTGAAATTTTCTGGAAAACCAAATGTTGGATTTTTTTTCTAATTTTTGACCATATCAGAAATCAACTATCTTCTTGGATTAGAAAGACACAATCGAAGGTGGGGAGGGTCATCTTTGTGAAATAAATGTTTGTTTTAATTTTTTTTTCCTTTTTTTTGGGTTAAAAATGTAATGTGTCATATAATATGAGTATCAATCCAGCCATAAAAATTATTTTCTTCATTGGAAGAATTCTTTAGATAAAACATATGTTGATTCCATGAAATAAATTTTGTTAACCAATTTATCATGGTGGTAATAGCAGTAAAAATCACATAAAATTAAATGAGTCATTTTTGGAAAATAATATGTAGAGTCTTTTTAACGAGATGTTGGATTCACATTATTTTTTATGACCTATAATTTTAAAAGGGACAATTTTTGGAATTAATATTATATGGATTCCCCTAATGGGATTTAACATATGAAATTAGTTTCCATCAACTCAAATTATTTTCATTTGTTGTATAACATCAAATCATCCATAATTTTTTCGATGAATAACTATACAGGAACACCTCATCTCAACTATATTTTCTCTCACGATAAATTTCTTGATACCAATTCATCAATAAAATAGAAATTAGAGATTTTTTGTTTGGTGATTATTATTTATATCATGGATATGGGTTTTAGTATGATTTTATGAAACCTATTTCACATTTTTTGGGAACCTACCTTCAATGTAAACAATTCCTCATAAGATTCTTATTGTGTGGTTGTTCAAGGAAATTCCATATTTATCCTATGGCTTGGAGCATAAAATTCATTATCCCATATTTATTTTCTATTTCTTCAAGAATCATCCACTATACAATTCCTACTGATTATCTCCTATGAGATGATGGTATTAGTCTATTACATAGATTTTCACTATTTCATTATTATATAGAAGAAATTTATATCCTCTTTTAAGGATGTACTACCACATCTACACTGTGGACTATAGTAGGGGATTGTTTTGGAATAAATTTTACCATCACATGAAATATTAAATATTATCTGCTTTGATTTATTTTTCTTCCTCTCTCATGGATTTTCATATAATAATTCTAGTAAAAAAAATTAAAGTCTATTCACTATATTTGGATCACATAGAATAAAAATATTCATGGTGAACCTAAATTAAATGTTAGTTGAATTTTATAGATATTTTGTCTACATTGAAATATGAAAATATTCGACCCAATGGATATTGTGATAAATAAATTCATGATTTCTTGATTTATCTACATTCAAGATGGATCAAAAATAACATGGATGACACATCAACATGAAATCGATTCTCTTGTAGTCATAGGTAAATTTATCTAAATCATTGTGTTAATGTTGTGGGGTGATTTTATGGTATGTTGGGTTTCACCCCATCCCTTGATGTAAAACTTCATTGTATTACCAAGGATGTTGATAGTAAATGTAAATTATGTTATATTTAATTATTAGCATTAGTTTGACTATAATACAATTTCTTGATCAATCATAAATTCTATCTTTTAATTATCATTGAAGTTGACTGAAAGCTATATTAAATTAATTGATATTAACTAATTGATTATTTATATCACCTTGTATACATACTATGAGGAAAATTATATAACAATTGGGATTAATAAAAAAGGGGTTACTACTCTTGAGTTGATATAGTTCTACATCATTTTTGATGTGCATCTCTCTTTTTGGAAGAATTATTATTTTAAAAATACTTAATTTTGAAGTTTTTTAATGTTATTTTTATTCAATATATTTGACTATTTTTTTGGGAAGGTTCTCATTTTACCAAAAAAATAGATGACATGTGAAATAAAAGGATCTTTTAGTTGTATTATTATATTATATACAAAATTTAATCTCAAAATACATTTTAAAACCTAAAATAAAAAATAATGATTGTAAGTATTCTGCATCCTTGGACTATTCAAATTAGTCATTATTTATATTACAGGGAAATGTAAAATATTAAAATTTATCACTTCATATCATAAAGGGATGCATAAAATAGTATATGGAATGTTTAAAAATGAAATAATTTAAATGGAAAATTACATTAAATACTCCATTTAATATATATCATGAACATGACAAATATTATGGAAATAATAAGTGATCATAAATTATTACAGATAATAAATCACTCAAATATAATACTTATCCATGGATATCATAAATACTCACATAATCACATATATTGTAATAACTAGTTTTATCATGATGTAATACCTAATTCTTGACATCATAATCATTAAAAAAGTGCCCCGTGGTAATATACTTAATATAATTGGTTAAGGCATCGTCTAAATGCTCACTGTTGTTTTTCTCATTTGACCTAACGATGCATGGAGATTATATTTTATTCTGGATACTTATCTAATGGGTAATAATTATTTTATTTACTATGATGAATATGAATAACATAAATATATCATTAAAATAACTCATAAAGAAAATCCACCTTACACATCGGAATTCATATGTAATTGGATGAAAATACCAATATAATAAGATAATTATTTTCATAAAAAATAAAAATGGAAACATTTAAATGTTTATAAAAATAAATTTTTGTAATGATGGATTGAAGTTCTATTCATGTTATGTATTTTAAATAAATTATTATATTCAATATTTACATAAAAATTGAATAAGTACGTTATTCAAAAATTATTAAAATATTAATTTTAGAACATTTTTTATAAACGTCAATAATTGGTAAAAATGAATTTAAATAATAATAGTTTAACAATAGAACCAATCATTAAAACATTTAATGAAAACATCAAAATTAGAAAAATGCAGACTAACGAGGAAATAAAGACTCTTTATCCTAGAAAACATTAGTAAACTATTGTGAAGATAAAATACAAATGTCAAATGAAAAAAATATAATTCTAAAAAATAACTATATTCATGGAAAAAGGTTATTTTTTTTATATAATTATCATATATATTACTTATAATATAATTAAATATAAAAACTTAAAAATTAAAATGATTTTATAAAATAATCCCTAACAACATTAGTAACATTCAAATGATAACACTAATGAAATATAAAATGAAAATGAATAATTAAAAACAACTAATGTAAATACTATTATGGTATTACATATTATAAGGGATATATATTCTACTAATAAATTAAATTTTGTCTATAATATATCATATATATAAAAAATACAATTTTGGGATGAAGAACACATATAGTGATTATTCTTATTGAGTGAGAAATAATCAATGTTTTGATTATGTGTAATGCATGTAAATACATAATAAACAATTGAAAATTCAATATAAAACAAAAAAATTCAAGTCTATATATAATCATCAAATTATATAATTAATAATTGTGTGATACAACAGAATAAATGAAAAAAATTATTTGAAACACTTTCCCCTTCATAACATTCTTTTCAAATTCCTTTAGATGAATTAATTTTGATTTATAATTATTATTCAAATATTTATGATGTATTGCTGACATGAAATTTAATATTAGATATATATACAAAATATAAAATAAATTAGGTGAATATAATTAATGAATTCATCAATGAATGATAATTGATAGAAAACCCTATACCAGGAGTCTAACTCATCACATATGTTCATTAACTCATGAAAAATAAATTTATGATCATTATTTATTATATTAAAAATATTTCTTAAATCATTATTCATTTTATTATATTTTAATTTTATTATTTTCTTTTACATAATCATATGTCTGTAAATATGATGTTCTGATGATATTTTCCACATAATTCCAAAATGACATTTGTAGAATGACTATTGGAAAAGATATCATTATTTAATCATATAAACAATAATAATCATGATATATTTATTATAATAACAAATTAATAATACCTTTATAATTATACATGAATTATGGATACGAAAAATGTACTATGTTACAATCATGGAGACCAAAAGTCTTACGTACGCATGAGTAACGTTTTCATTTTTCAACGAAATTGAGTTAAAGAAGGTAAGTGTTGGATTATATTACCATAATATAATTATATAATATATATAATATATTTTTATTTAAATAACACACACATACACACACACACACATATATATATAGATATTCTATCCAAGAGATGTGGTAATGGACAAAAAATCACATCATTACGTTTGGATGGTAATTTATTTTTACACATTTTTATCATCTTTAGATGAATCTAATGGTTAGAAAATAGAATATATATCATTTATCTAAAGATAAATTATTTATGTCCATAAAATAATTACATTAAATCCGTAATAAGAAATAGTCATGAAAGGATATCTTGGAAGAAAAATTACACTAGTTTTGGTGGTGGTTGTCCTCCATAAAAATGTACTATGGTTTCATCTCCCATTTGATGGAAGAGGAGATGGATTTCAGATATTAACATAACATAATAAAATATTAGTATATAGGATATAAAAATTTTATTATATAAAATTTTTTATTAATATTTGAAATTGTGTGTACAATAAATAAAACAGAAATGCTAGGTTATGAATGTTTCCTTTTCATTGGACATTCTCATTATGATTGGACCCAAATCCTTCATAGGAGGGTATTTTTAAAAAACTGAGGCCTATTTTATTTGGTAGTTGAATTAATGGTTTTATTTGTGATAATATTTTATAAATAAAAATTCATTTGAAATTTGAGGAAATGAGGAGGTGAGGTGCAATTTTATTCATTAGTAGTGGGGAACATTTTGAATTTCCTAAAATAATAAAATAATAAATATTAATTTTAATAGAAAAAATTTACCAAAATAGTATTATAATAATATATTATAAAAATTGTTCAATATAATATCAGTAAATTTAAATTGGACATCATTGACTTCGGTTTTTTCCCTTGTTTATTTTTTTAAACTACCTAATTTTTTTTACAATTATCACGATATAAATGTTTTCACACCTTTGGAGTCATGATAGTTACTCTAAATGGAAAATAAGAAAATAAATGGAGAATTTTAAATATGAAAAACCATATAACAATAAATTGGATGAATTTTTTATTTTTATTAATTTTAATTCATTTAATACTATAATGTTTTTCTAAAATTATCATTTATTTCAATTTTAGAACTATTAATTTCAATCAAAATTAACAAAACAAGAAAATGATGGAATTCAAATTTAATATTTACAAAAATCACAAAAATATTTTATTTTTCTAAAATTTTTGAGGAAGACAATAATTCATTTAACTTATATTGCTTTTAAAATTTTTAAATCATTTGTTATTGTTTTTATTAATTTAATAAATACAATAGTAGCGTTGCATAAGCATTCATGGTAATTATTGTATTTGTAAAAATAATAAAACGTTTAAAATAATATAAAAATTATTTTTCAATTGAATATATATAGATTATCATATTAAAAATTTCCCCCATTCATAAATACTATAGTTATGAAAAATTGAAAAGTGGTATTCATTGCTTTACCTTTTATTTAAATATTTTAACGGTCAAAATCAATGATATATGGAACATTTTGGCCAAATATTGGAGACCTGGATAAAAATTTCAGAACACTACTCATCAATTTGGTTATAGAAAAGTGAAAATGTCAGTATATATTACTTATTGTATTATTTTTAACATTAATTACACGATTATAACCTTATTTTGAGGTGTTAAATTTTTTCAATTTCTATCATTCATTATTACCAAAAATTAGGTTTAATGTATTAAAATTTTTAAGTATTATGGTTCTATATTTTTGATCCATTTTTTCAAATTTAGACATTATAATTGGATGAAATCCATTGTATAATTAACTTGAAAATCATGATATAAAAAATGTGGTTTCTAGAAAAATTCATGTATAAGTGTAAAATTATTTTTATACACACATAAATTATAAATTTAATTATTATACAAATAATTATTTTTATAAAAAATATTGGTAATTTATTTTATTGTGTGACCAACATCAAAATAATTTTGGTCTTTAAAAGAAAAAATAAATTACAATATATAAATATTAAAAATTTATTTAACAATTAATATAAAATCAAATTTTTATTTTAAAATAAAAAAAATCACATTATTCTTACGTTGATAAGTTGATTTTAAAAATTATAGGAATTTTTATAAAATAAAATTTCATAAAATATAGAAATAATCTATAATTTACGTACCCAAAATTAAAAACAAAAACAATATGATAAAAATTTATTTTTAAAGTATAAAATGACTTCGTTGAAAATTAAATAATTTTTTATTATTAACATCTTCAATATATACAACCATTATACATATGATCATAACATTTTTAACCATATTAATACACAAAAATTCAATTTCTAGTCTATATTGTCTTTAATTAAACAATTATATTTCTTGGTTCCTCTATGCTAAGTGTTTCCAATTTCATATGATATCAATCATAGTGTTGTTTCGAAATATCACAATTTTACATCAACCATTTCATAAATTTCATCCTTGAAATTTGATCATGGTCTAATTAATATAGGGTTTTACATTTAAAAATTAAATTGTCGAAAAACCACATTCTAATCAAGCTTAATTAAACATCCTCTTAAAAATGATGAAAATTGATATTCCATGGTTATTTGGAATGACCTAAAAATGTTTCTAAATATCGAAACATTATTGGTAAGTGAGAATGAATACGTTTTTGACTTAATAGGCACCCCAAGATTAATATAGAGTAATAGATAACTTATTTGTAAGAAACATAATTCCATAAATCATAAATTTTTGCCTAGGGAAATGTCTATTGAAAAAATAAAAATATAGATAACTATATTGATTTTTTATTTCAATATCATTTTATATAATTTTATGAATTTATTAAGTAGATATATAGGGACCATTGGGAAACATAATCACCTAATGTCTAAATATTTTATATGAATAATTTCATCATTTTTTTGTGCTTTAATCCATTTCCACTTCATTTTTTTAATTAAGGAAATGAAATACAATATGATTTTTTTTTCTAAACTAAAATTAACATTAATCATATCATATTCTCCCTAAAAGAGTGTAAAATATTTAATTTTTTCTATAAATTATTATCATAACCTAAATGGTTAGAACAGGTTATTCAGTATAACACATTAATCACTAAAACCTCAACTCTAACTCCCAAAGTTCATCTTAAAACATTTCATAATTATTTATCCATAATAATAACCAAAATAAGTCTATCCAAATTTAAAATTCCATAATCTATAAAGAAGATCATAAAATTTTAAAAATCAACATAAAATTATCTCCCCAAAAATATAAATTGTATAAAATAATATAATACCTCGATCATAATAAAACATCATTGAAATGATAACAAATTTAAAAAATTAACATTATCCACATTAAAAAAATTAAAACAATTTTATTAAATTTATTATATGAATCTTAAAATGTTGTAAACTACATAATAAATTACTTTTTGAAAAAATAAATATTCATTTTCAAGCTCACCAATTATATTTTTTTACATCATCAAATTTCATTGATTTTTATATCCCAAATAGAATTTATCCCATCAAAATCAAGCACATATTAATCTTTAAATCACAAAAATAACTTTTTTTAGTTATTAATACCATTGAAAATGTTTTTGAAAACCTTTATATATATATATATAATATTGTATAATAATCATTATATTTTTTCATGATTATTATATCTAATATATTATAAATATAAAAATTCTACAACATAATTAACAATTTACAATATGTCAACCCTTAAATCCTTCCACTTTAATTTTTGGAGTGGAAGATGTCATTCCTTTTTCTAGGAAATTTTACTCTATGTTAGGTTATTGATTCATATAATTCCTTTATTTACAAAAAAACTAATTTGAAAGATATAAAATAAGTTTCCCCGATTTCATTTTTTTACATACAAACCATCTTCCACATCGGTTAATAAATTTCCTGCGGTGTATCATTCCACATTACTTACCTGAAAACAATATTGATACATAATATATTAGCGGTCCCCAATATATATTATATAAAAAACCGTATCATTTTTTTATATGGAGAGTCTATGATATGGTTGTTGTTATGGTTTTTATTTTTATTCTATGATAAGTTATTAATTATAATCATAATATATTTAACTCCAGTCACAATCCCATTGGGTTTCTCAAAATCCCCACATTTTCCATCATATTCTCTGCTAAAACCAAAAAATTTGGTTCATTACATTAAGTAAAAAAATTTATTTTAATAAAAAAATTAATCATTTTGGGAAATCACATAATATTGATAATCAGTTATAGTATTTCGAAATCATAGAACCTTCACTTTAATCTAATATATCTTATGTCAATACAAAATAAATCATGGTTATTATATATTGATATCCTTCATATTGGTTTAAAAATTTAATTGTAATTATCCATGAATATCTATCAACAGATTCAAATGAGGTGAATCGTAAGAGAACACTCATCGTGCACTACAATGTTGACAACTATATACTCGACCAATACATTTTTGGATTTTTATACTTATATGAATCTATGAAAACAATGCAACCCATTTTTTTCAGATATGTATGCATTTCTAGGAAATCCATATATTTTCAATCATGCCTAATAATTTGGTGGTTATATTATACATAGACATATACTCAACATCTATCACTATGTTATGTCCATAATATATGTTTTCTTAAATCTAGTTTCCTGAAATTTGCCTAAAATTTAGATGATATGAACTATAAGTACCCCAACTATAGTATCCTAGAGATATCAGTTAAATTATTATGTGGGTAAAAAATATATGTTATTGTGTGACAATGTAATGAATAATTTAGTAGTATTGGTTATGATTATATATACTTTAATTTCATAATACATTTGGGAAAATAAAATAAAAATTATAATGAAATTAAATATTTTCCATTCTTAAAGTCATTCAATGATACTTTATTCTTATTCTAAAGAAAGAAATAATAATATTGAGTTCAGATAACAACTAAGTGTTATTTTAATTTTGATATATCTTGAGTAAAAATATAATAATATATAGAAGTTTAAATAACTGAAAATGGATTCCATTTAACCAACAACTTATGTCTGATGAATAATAGGGCATAAAATTTTAAAGATTAAAAATTTTATTTAACTAATAACAATAACCGGAAACATTTCTATCCATATAATAACTATTATAATAATTTCATTGAATTAATAACTTCTTGTATATTTTTGGAATTCATAAATTTTTACCTCATTAACTTATCATGAAGGCGATGATCTATAACAACTCGAATTAATTGGTAAGCCCTTATAAAAAAACAAAACTAGTTTTTCTCAAAAGATATATTTATAGATCAAGGAACTATGTAATTATTCTCTCCACTTATCACTTAATATGTCTAAAACATTCATCATATGAGTGAATTATACACCATAATCAACATATCATATTTAAAAGATAACTTATATAAAGAAGAAGAACATAAAATAGAAATGCATTCCTATGTCAATGTGATAATAAACCATTTATAAATTAATAATGATGGTATCATTACAACATATACCCTATTGGGGGTAAATGTAATGATTCCATTGATGAAAACAAATTCCATAAAAATATTATTAAAAAATAGTTTATATATAAAAAACAATACACAATTCAGTTATCATTTAATAAAATATACAGAATATTTGGAAAAATATTTTCATTATAAAACACATGAAATCAGATAATGTAATATCCAAATAATTGATAACTCATGAATGAATGAAATTCAATTCATTTAGTTTATATTAAAAAAAAATATTACAATTTGATTATTGATAAAAAATAAATAGTACCTCATTTTGTAATTTTTTTATAACATTTTATAATAAACCTTATCACAGTTATAACAGACTTCAAACAATCAATGATGGCTATTATAAACATTGTTGTAAATTTATTTATAAAACATGTTCACGAATGGAAAATATTTCGAACCAAATAATAAATAATATCTTTTTATCATAAAATCATTTTATGATCAATTTAATAATTTAATATGGAAAATGTAAAGAAAACCCAATCATTTTCAAAAACCTATAAACTATACGAAATATATTTGGCATTATATTTAACAATCATATAATTTCCCCAACTTTTAATTCAACATAAATAAGTTTGAAAAATGGTCAGAATATGAAAGAATGTATTAATACTTTAGTATCTTTGGAATCCTAGTCTCTATGAAATATGTAACATTATATGAAAAATTAAATAACATTGATGTCAATAAATTTAATATATAACATATATAGGTGGATTTAGAACCACCTATTCAACTAATATAGGTGTCTAAACTACGATATTTCCTAAAGGTGACAGTTTTTTATGAAGAACCCATACAATAATAATTTGTTTAGTTTAGAATTAATCAAATCATTGATTATCTATAAATATGTAAATCCTAAAAAATGATGTACAATATAAAAAAAATAGTGTACATTTTATAAATAATTTTGACATAATGTAATAAATTAATATGTAACATAACCCAATGAAATGAAATTAAGTTATTAAACACTTACCACATGGTACATTAAAGTCATATCCCTTGTGATTATGTAATTTGAATAGAATAATACATTAAAATTTGTTATTAAGTATTCATTATATATCAAGTAAAATGGTAAAAATACGACCCAAATATAAAAATTATGTTCTTATCACTATAATATGCTTCATTGAATGAAAATTGAGAAGAAATTTATTACATAATGTATGACTCATCAAATATGATATTTAGGTCATGGATAAAAAATTGATGTTAACTATAACATTTATTAAGATAATTTCTCTTGGTCATTATTATTTATATTAAATTTATTAACATGTGAAATTAAATTTCCTAATCTATTGTGTTTTCATCTGATGTTATTAATGATATTGGAATCATTTATTCGAAATAACATCAGTTTGTTGATTTTGGAAAATGATTTCATTATTTCAACATCACTAGATAAATTATACATGAATAGTTATAAATATTTAGATAATTTATACTTTTATGTACGACCATGAAACAATGTAATAACAAATTAACTATTTATAATCACATGGATGGTAGACTGTAGGTACACATAAGAAATGTCTCTATTATTCAACAATAATAATTGAAAAAAAATAAGGGATTTATTATATGTTCATAAGGATTATTCTATATTAAATAACATATCAATACATTTGAAACAAACATGAATATATAGACACACACAATACCTATGTTGTAGTAATGAATCAAAAATATCATATCTTTTTGGAGATGGATATAGACATGTACAAAAAGGCAACGTTATCAAATTTAATTGAATGGAATGGTATGAAAATATATGATATAATAATTTTATATAATTATTAATATATCATTAATACCATATGTATATATAATTAATTTTTAATCACAAATATTACAGAATAGTGATGATGTAAAATGAATTACATTGATTTGTCAGGTGGTAGTCTGTTATAGAGATGTACGATGTATTCACTACCCATATGATAGAACAAGATATGGTAGTACATTAATATATTGAAATAACAATATCTCAGAATATGGAATATACATATTTAATTATATCATCATTTTTGATGAAAAATTCATGGAGTTATGAGAATAAGTCCCATAAAAAATTTTGAGTAATAACAATAACTCTTCATCATACAACTTCTTTTAGATAACACTAAAATCCATTATAACAATATTATATAATAATATAAAGACTCGATGATTTGTTTATTTATGTAAAAATGTATTTTATAGTTATTTTTTAGTATAAAAAGGCATTATTAGTGTGAAATTTTATTTATTTCATTCTCTTCATGAATTTTAGGGAGTTAAAATTTTAGAATTTCATAAAATATTTAATTTATATAAAATATTTATTATTGAAAATATTCCAAATATATATAAATAAAATAAAATATTGAAATTATTTGAGATATTATGATCCTACAAAATTTTTACATGATTAAATTATATTTTTACCATTATCTAATTTTTGACCCCTGATAACCATTTTTGAAAAATTACTCTAATAATAAAATTTTAACACTTAGGTGCCACAGTAGTATGAATAAAAGGAAAAATGGAAAATAAATTGAATGGGGTTTATATATCCACTATATAAAAATCAAATGTATGATAATATAATTTTAACGGTATTTAAATATTTGAATAAATATTATTTGTCACCAAATATCATTAATTTCAATTTTGGAACAATTCATTTAATTTGACATTGAGAAAAACATGAGAGCATTGAGATTTGAATGAAATGCATGTAAAAAACAATAACATGATATATTAATATATAAAATTAGCAATAAAAATAATTTTTTCCATTTTAGAGTACTTTTAATAATTTTAAAATAATTTAATTTATTTACTTATTAATTAATCAAATATTCTATCTCGTATGTTTAATCATTTTAGGTAGATACATCATTACAAAAAAATAGAAATAATTTACTTTGATAAAAAAAATATTTTATCATTTAAATTAAAATTTATAACAATAATTAATAATTTATATCCATGTCATTGAATATTTTTGTTATTATATCAATAATGCGACATTTTATCTATTGATTTTATATAAATATTATATTTGTAATTGATCAAGAAATATGGTACCAAGTGGATATATATTGAAGAAATGGATGCCTAAAGATGATCTACACACATCCAATAGTGTAATGAAATGTGATGGCATAAATGATTTTTCTTTGTCATGTGATTTTTTATTTTTATTACAAAATTTACACTTTTAACACAATGATGAATTTTTATTTTTTTTAACATTCATTGTGGAAACAATTAAAATGATCTATTTAAACATTATTAATAATGATAATTCCAAATATTAATTCCATTTTTATATATTAAATATCTATAATTATCATAAATTCATTTTAATATTATCCTACAAAGCATGAAGAAAAAAATGGGTTTAAAACCTGTTTTTAAGTCTAATAGTATTTTTATTAAAGGACAATATATTATATTGATTAATATATATTTATTAACATTATTTATATATAAATAATGATAATTTTAATTACAAATATAAATAAATATATTATAGATCATTCATTGAAAATGAATTACATTATTTGAAAAAATTGGAATTTTGATTTTTGACTACAAATAATTATTTTGAAAAAAATACCAAAATTTCACATCAAGAAGAATTTCATATGAAAATTTCAAAAAGTAATTTTTTAATTAAATAATATCCCTAATATATGAAGAAGTTATATATAATCCACACACATACAATGAATAAAATATATTTTTTATAAAAATAATTTTTTTAAGTATAAAATGATCTTACTGAAAATAACATAAGTATTTATTAATAATATATAATTTATATATATCGTATATATATATATATTTATATTTGGTTTAACCATATTTATTCATACCAATTAAATGTCTTGGTTATAATTTTCTTATTTAAATAATAGAATTTTTTTAACTGGGTGTTGTGTGTTGTGTGTGCTATCGAACATATTATTTTCTTAAATTCTAATTGTTAGAAATCCTTTAAATATAAATAAAACATGTTTTCCATCAAAAATATTAACATATAATATTTGTCTTAAATTTCATGCTACCAAGCCACGCACTCGTAAAATTATTTTCATTTATATTAGAATATATTATCTTTGGGAAAAATTACTTGCTTTAATTTTGAAATGAAATGAATTCACATTATGAAAGAAGAAATAACTCCATAAATATAATGTGTGAAATTATATACATTTACATATTGTATTTTACTTATATGTAAATATTTTTTACCTGATTCCATAAATAAATCAGCAAATATATAAAAGAACTCAAAAAAAATTGTGATTTATTATTAAACAAACCACAAATATTAGTTTAAATAATATGTTTTAATAAAATTAGATTCATCAACTGAATACATATAAAACATCATGAAAAAATAGGTACCCATAATTTTCTATCACTATTTTTACATAACATTTAATATAAAATATATAATAAAAATACATTCATATATTTAAAGGATTATTATATTGTGAAAATTATGCTCATAAGTCACTTATAAACAATAAATGTTATGAATTTTTTAAATAATTCATCATTATAATCATAAAATAACCCTATTTATAATTACTACATGTAATAATCTGATTATATACATAAAATAATAGGGTGAGCTAAAATGCATTTAAGGGGATGAATAAGGGACATTAATAAATTGTAGAATGTTGATCATATTCAACACAATCATATCATAATCACAATATCAAAATTATAATAATAACAAAATATTTAATAATTTAATGGAATTTTTAATATGAATAATAATGAAGCAACATGACAAGGTGGTCAAATAAAATGAAAATTTATATACAAAGCTATCAGCAGGTTCATGGAAAATATATGTGTATAAGTCATAACATCATAATTACAAACAATGGTATCCTTATATTTACACAAAAAAAAATATTCTCATGAGATGTATTAAATTTAACAATGAATTTGATGGTAATAAATTTCAAGTCCAACCCTTCACATTGTATAATTTGTATAATCATGCTTTCCACAACGAACATAACAAAATATTATTCATGAAATAAACTGATAGAAAATAATGTGTTTCAAAAGGATTCGTGTAGAATACATTAATCAATAACCTTTAGGGTTCCCAAAAAATTGGCAAATCATATTTTGAAAATAATTTTAAATGTATTAGAAAACATTGTGTAATTATAAAATATGTTTATCCTATAATAGAATAACAAAGGATAGTGTGTGGATATTTTAAAAAATAATAAGATCTTTAATATTTAGAAACATGTTGTAGAGGGGTTAACCAAGAAAATATATTTTGTGGCCTAGAATGCACATACATTAATTCCTATAGTATTTCAATAATTTTCTCCATCATGTATAATAAAAATATGTTTATTCATAAATAAGAGAATATTTAGCATAAAATAATTTCTAAAATAGATACAATGTGGTTGGTGTTGAATTTATTTATATTTGATTCATGATTCCTTGAATGTTGGATAAGGGTAACTATTATCAAAGTAAAAGTCATTTCATTAACTGGAAAAATGTTCAAATAAATAAATGAGAAGTTATTAAAAATGGAAATGATTTTTTATTAAAAAATAATGTTGTTTGATTAAATAAAATTCAAAAACAATACTAGAAAAATAATAGACAATATAATATTTATTTTTAATCAATAGTATAATACATTTAGTATTTCATAACATTATGATGATTGAAATGAATCAATATTTATAAGTAACTGATTTTGAGCAGAGATACTACAAGATAGATATGCGATAAAAAGACAATTTTATATTTGGGGTAATAAATTTTAAGATGGAGGATAACAATTATGTTTCCATACGAGTATGAAATCTACAATATATTAGGACATATGAGTTTTAAAAATATTGAGAAAATATAAGGAAATTGATCAAAAAAGGGAAGGGATAAAATATTTTGTTAGAAATGAAGTAACAGTATATATTTGTAAAAAAATTCAAAATTGGAAAATGGTAAATAAAACTTAAAAGGTAGTTTAAATACCAAAAAATACAATTGGAGCTCATTCATAATAATTTTATTATATTATTGACTATTAAATAAATATTTTTAGAAAAATAATTGATGAATATAATTTAATATTGACTATAATGACATCAATCATGTTTTGACTCCATAATCTCATGAAAGGAGCTATATTTAAATTATTTAGATAGATGAATTAGAATAGAACTTGTTTTCCATTGATGTGTCTGAGAATAGATAATGGTATTTATTATTCAAAAAAATAATTTTCTAAGGTCCTTATTAAAATATAATATGACATGTGGTTATTGATTACAAAACACATTAGTAGTTAATATACTCAAAAATAATATATTGATTATATATATAGATATTAATATAACTACCAATCATGATAATTTATTGTTTTTGGTTTCATTTATATAACACTATTTGAATCATTAGAAATGCAGTATTTTTTATAAAGAGTTCTACTATTAAGCCATATGAATTTTTAGTCAAGATTAAGCTCTTTATAAACCTAATTAAAAAAGATATAATGCTTGATCAAATAGAAAAGAATATCTAGTGGTAATTTTTTGAGGATGTTAAAGATGTAATATTCCTTAATTATAAAAAAATGGAATCCTTATAGTAGTTATAACATAATATAATATATTATTATGTATTTTTATTATGTTATAAACATTAAAAAAACAGTAGGTAAAATATTAATCCCCGATTGATGTTATGAGAGATGTTGTTAATTTATTACAAATTAAAATGAATTAACAACATCTGAAAATTTAGGATGGAGAAGCTACTTCTGTGTACTCTAGTGATCATGATGTAAAAAAGGGAAATAAGATAAATGACAATACTATTGAAACATTTTGATGTTGAGAATATTATTTGGTATTTGTGTCAATTGTCAAAAATAATAATAAAATTCAAAAAATCTAGTAACACTGGCCTCATTTCTATTATTATCCCTAAATTTATGATGATTATTTTGTGCCAAATATTGGATCCATGACATTAATGAAGATATACATCAAATTTAAAAGAACGAAATGTATGATATTTTCATCTAGCTCAAGATGAAAATCATCATTAGGGAAATTCATCTTTAAAAAGAAGATAAATTCGAAATGGTATGTTGTAAGAATCATAGATAGACTTTACTATAATGGGTAGTAAGAAATTTCATTTATTTGTTTTAATGAATCATTTTCTCTATATGCGGACCCTAATACAATTAAAATTATTGTTTCTTTTTTATATAAACTAATATTTATGTTATCTCAAATATATGAATAGTTATCAATTTTTATGTGTTATAGAAATAATGATATTTTTTAGAGAAACATAGTGGGATTATTTTGGATGAATATGGAATAATGATATGTATATTTATTAAGTCTCATTATCAGTTGAAAAAATAGCAGTATATTGGTACTTTTTATAGGACGATTAATTGCTATTCATTTTTTAGATATATTGGATGATAAAAATCGATATGTGTAGAAGGAAAATATCACATTTCAAATTGTAATTTTGTATAATGATAATATAATATTTTATAGTAAAATATAGAAATTGTGAGAAAATAATTCCATTAAAATAATTAATTACCTTTTCTTTTGGAAAGGAATCAATTCATTTTTTGGGGATTAACCATAAATCTAGTAGGATTTTCATTAAATATAAAAATATTTATGTGTTTAAATCAGTGTGTTGAATATAATATTCCAGAATTGTGTCTTCACTAGATTAATTATTTACGTTTCTTACTGAATTCAATGATGTAATTTTTGAATTATATTGAATTTTTAAAAATCATGTTTACAACAATTATATAATTCTGTCATGGACACCTATTTTTAAAAATTTTATTCAATGAAATCCTATTGAATCACATAACCTGGAAATATATATCATTCAGAGATAAAATATAAAAAATTCTATTAAGGAAATTCATATAAAAATTGAAATTCTAGGAGAAAATGGGTCTTAGTGACAGTGATTTGGTAGGTAATATTATTAATACAATTTTTGAAATAACGAAATAATACAACATCAATTTATAATTCCTGTAATAGAATACAAAGAATAAAATATGATCCATATTATGTTCCACTAAGGTTTAATTTATTATCATATTGTGGTAAAATATAACAATGATAAGAATCAAACCAACATTAGGATTTTGATATTTTATATGAATATCTACTCATTTATGGTAATGATAACCTATGTACCATAAAATTGTATAAAATTTCATTTATTAATTCAATATAAAATTAAAATTATTTTCTAAATAAATTCATGAAAAAAGTATCTAATGGTATAAACCTATTGAATTTTATTCTATATAAATGAAAATTCAAAACATTAATACAAAAATATTTCCCAATAATTCTTTTCAGGAACTTATATAGAGAATAATAACTCAAATAAATAATAAATAACATAGAGTTTTGTTTCTAAGTTTCCATACATTTTAAAATTATTCATATATTTCTAAAAATAGGGATATTATTTTTATATATAGAGTTACATGTTTGTTTTATAAATTTTTTAAATCAATTTTGATTTAGTGTAATAATTTTTTTCATAATTAGTTTTTACATGAATAAAAAAATATTCAATGCTGGAATTTCCTAATGAGAAATATACGGATATATTATATGTCTGACCTAGTAAATTTTTATATCTTTGTTAATTAAGGTAATTTTGATAAACTATTTTTTAGTTTATTCCCCACTTCATTAAATTTATTTATTCCACAATATTACATCAAATTTATTTAATTTATTGTTTTCTAGAAACTTGATAGACAATATTTATTTATGTTTTGAATTAAAATTACAATTTTTTATAATAATTATAATTTTAACAAAATTATTAAATTATTATTTTAATTTATTCCATGTAATATCCTTTTTACAAAGTAATTAAATTTTAAATATTAAAATACTTGTAGTGAAAATAATAATTTCGAGTAACTTATTAGTTCATTATTTATTTTTCAATAATTATTTGTTTATATAATGATTAAATACCCCTTAATAATATTTATTTTAATTTTTATTCAAGATATATTCTATGAATGAATTATAATTTTTTCTATATTAATCAAATATCTAATGTTTTGGATATTATATTTTTCTATTAAGCATTTTCCAAAGGAAAATTTATTACACATACATTATTTATTATATGTTTTTTACCTTTTCTTATAATGTTTATTTACCATTATTTATCATGAATTATTTATATATTACCTTAATATCATGGATTTACAAAAGTTCATTAAAAACATATTCGTTATGTAATTTTTAACCCAAAATGATGTAATATAGTTTTTATGTATTCTAATACTAGAATAATGTAATTAATTTTTTTATCATGGTGAATACCCCTAGAAATTGAAATGGTTTGGTTATTCAGAAAACATAAATAAAATTGAATTTCATAAGGAAAAGTGATAAATTTTGAAATGTAAAATCTGAAGAAAAACTAGTTATAAATTGTGATTTTATAAATAGGTAAAATGAGAGGGGACATTGGTATCTCGTTAATATAACATAATATTTTAGTAACAGAATGAATAAAAAGGATAAGAGATATAAATACCATATATTTTCTATGACATATAAAAATAATGTTTCATGAAATGAAGGGAGAATAAGGATATTTCCCTTACCATGAAGAGTAGTTCATCAAACATGAGGATGGTGACCTTGGGGGATTTAGGACACCATAAGTAGAATGTTTGGGGTGTAAAGATATAACATCATAATGGAAGAATAAGTGGTAGTGAATTAAAATGGATAAATGTGTTGATATTTATAGAAAATTTTGGTGATTTATTTATTAATTTCTAAATTTAGACATTGGACACCTATTTTGTAGTAAACGAAAAACCATGGGATTTCCCATGGTATCTACCCTTGGTATTGAATACGTGGAAGAACTTTTATGTTATTTTAATACAATATATTTTACAATATTTTTATATTACTTATTTTGGAAAAGAAAACTACCATTCTTAAAAAATAATATTTTTAATGTTAATTTTTACAATATTGAATTTAGAAGGTAGATTATATATTTCAAAATATATTATACTATGTTAAAATAAATTATGTTAATAAAATAAAATATTTATTTTATTTTATTAAATTAAATTATTTATTACATCATCATATCATAATTATGATGTCATTAAAATACCTTACAAATCAAATTTTATTTTTACTATTCATGAAAAACTAAAATATTTTATAAAATTCCAATAAATTCACCATAAAAAATTTCTACCTGTGATTTCAAAAATGACATCTACTGTATAGAAATATTAATTTAAGTATGATAATTAAAACTTTTAAATATAATAATACTTATTTTAAAAAAAAAATTGAATATTGAATTTTAATAGTAATATTTCTAAAACTTGAATAAAATATAAAACTATTATCATTTAATTTTAACAATATTGTTTTTATCATAAAATTTCAATAAAAGAAACATTATTAATAATAAATTAGTTATTTATGAAAATTATTTAGTTTCGGTAAAGGGAAATCATTATATGAAAATTTAGTATATGAAATTCCATTAAGAAAAACTATTCATAATAAGAAAATGTTAAAAGAATGATTTTATTGGAAAATGGAATTACACATTAATGTAGAGACACATAACCCCTTAATAAAGTAATGTATGAATTAATAGTATCGTGTATGATGGTAGTAGTTTTTTGTGGTGTCACATAGAACATCGACTGAGGGGTAATCTCCACTAACCTGAACTTCTCTCATATGGGATTTTGTTCAAGATTTACTTGTTAAATCTCTTCTTGGGAATGGTAAAGGGTGACCCCTAGTAATGTAACCGCATTCCCATAATTTTAATGATATCAATAAAATATTACCAATCAACTTTTTTAGGTTATCGAATCTTTTTTCTTTATCAATTATCATTTTTCAAACATTACGTATAACCACTAATTATCATGTTAGAATTATTATCAAGAGTACAGTTACCAATGGTAATATTCATAAATGCTCATAATTCAAAAAAAATCATATAATTATCCAATAAATATGGTCACATTTATCTTTATATTATGATCATTTTTAATGATATATAGTATTTTGTGTATAAAATAATTTAATACAAATTTAATTACTCATTTTTCATTAAAAGAATTATCATTACAATATGTGTTCTAAGTAATATTAAATGAGTCATATGTGATGTTGAATGAGATACATGTTACATCTAATGTGATTATGATGACTTGAAATTATTCAAGGTTGTTTCTAGACAGATCTAATAGGGTATGTTACCCTTATTGAAGTCAACTAAAAGTATGAACATAAGAGAACCATTAAAAGTATTTGATACTAATCGTGACATAATACTTGATTCAATTTTAAGAACCAATTTTAGAGTCACTAGAGGAAACAAATTATTCCTATTAAAATACTATATAATAACCTTAATTATTCTACCACTTATCATTCAAATAATTTATTTGTGATTCATCATCATTACTATTTAAATGAATCATCTTCATTCATATTTAAATCCACTAATTTTTTATCCATTTTATCATGATAATGAATCAATTTATCTTAATATAAAAGTGATTTAAAATATTTATTATAAATATAAAATTAGTTAATTAGATCTATTTTTTTGGGGTTATATAGTGTTGAAAAAATGACTAATCAATTTAGGGCTCAATATTTTCCAAATAACTATCAATAATATGATAATAACCAATTGTTAGTTCAACATAATTCTTGTGGGTATGATCAAATAGTTAATGAAATAACTATAATCCCACTAAAAACATCAAAAAAAAAAATTTTTAATTCACGTTCATGAATTACATTATGATTTTGATTTTTAAAATCACTAACATTGAATCAGCAGATTAAATATAATTCAAAATGAAATAGTAAAAAATGTTTTAAATATCTTTTAATTCAATATTTTAAATTTTTTATAAATTTATAAACATATCATTGTGGTGTAAATGTCCATGATACCTCTTATAATTTGATATCACCCCCAAAATAGTTTGTTTTAAAAGGTTTTCATCATGTATTATTTTTATTTTACATATACTCTATGCAAAATTGACTAAAAGAAATTATTATTTTTCTCAATCAATGACTGATAATATTTTGAATTCACCATAATGGATGACACCCTAAAATGTGTGATGATTATAACTACCTTTATGTTATCTTCTTTTAGATTCATTACATTTTATCTATAAATTCAAAGTCATAAAAATTATAATATCATATAATAAAATGAAATTTTAATTGATACATCATGATATACCTAGAGTTTTGACATATCTCTCAATCTAGAAACTCATTTAAGTCAACCAATATCATATAATGAAATAGTAATGACATATTATCCCTTAAGTATCTAGATCTCTTCCTCTTTGGGAAGGAAATATATTTTTTACCATCCCCATTATACATAGTTGTAATAATCTTCTATAATTTATAATGATGGAAATAATAATTCTTATAAAAATGTAAAATCATATCAATCAATTCCATTAACTCAATCCATATGATCAAAAATACTTCAGTTATACGAATAGTCTAATTCAAGAATTTGGACTCATTTATCAAAATAGATTCCTTGATATTTGGAACCAAAATGGATTTACCAATTTCTTATATAGTGTTCATGTTTCATATATTTATAATCTAATATTATTGTTCTTCACAGATGTCTTTAGTTTTGAAAATCCAATCATTCATATTAATAATTAAAAATTCCACTATTTTTCTTAAATTAAATTGGATTATTTAGGGTCTAGGTGTAGAGATGTTGTGTGATTTAGAGGCTCAGAGTGCCTGGAATCATCCGTAGAAAAATGTAATGTTTGAAATAGCGCTCTTGAGTAGTTTTCATGATAATATTAAATAATTCCTAAAAAGGTGTCCAGATTAGACATCTGAGGAACCATTTCATTCAGGATGGTGGGTTAACCCTAGGCATGACTTAATAATACTCGGTGTAGGCCTCTAGTTAGAAAACCTAAAAATGTCGTAGCAATAAATAAAATAATTTAAAAAAATAATTTAATTTTTCAAATACTTATAACTCACTAATGGTTATATAGATTAAAAATTCAGGAACACTATTGTTCTCATGAGGGTATTCTATCCCATGTTATAGGATGGTGTCGGTAAATAGTTTAATGTAGTTCTTGGCTGCAAATAAAATAATTTATATAATGTTATTTTATTTTCAAATCCTCAATACTCATAAGTAGTAACTTGGATTGGAAATTCGACACTACAATTTCATTCATGAGAGAATGATTTTATTAGGTCGATCCTATCATCACAAGTCACATGCCCTATTAGAATGATGGTTTTTAGGATGTAACTATAGATAAAATAATTTAAATAAAAGTTATTTTATTTTCGAATCACCATAACAGATATAAGGTAACTCTGATTAAAAAATATGTTACCACTGTTGATTTTATAATGAGATTTTATCCTTAAGAATAAAATAACATCAACCAGTGTTGGTCAATGGAAAAAAGTTAATTTTTGGTCATTTTATAGAAAAATGAAATAAATATAAAAAACTTATTCTATTAAATGAAAATTCACTACAAGGTAGCGACTAGCTGACTATTTCATTCCATAAATGGAACCGTGTAATGACGCAACAATACAATGTACTAGAAATAGTGTTTCATAAATGAAACAACGTAATGACATGGACACATCGTAATAGAAACCATAGACCACATTTTCCATATTTATAGGGATAAGAGGAATTGTAGATCATATTCGGATCATGAAAATGTGTCTCTGTTTCTATAAGAAAATACTCCAATGGAGAAATCAAGTTAATTAGATATCAGAAATGATACCATTGGAGAGCGAATCAGAACTGAAGATAGGTGGATGACGACACAAAATCAACCTCGAGAAATCATATTTTATAGGTAAGGATTTAAATTCTTAATAAATTGTTTTTTTCATTCTCCCCTCTAAACAATAAACATTGATCGACCCTCTAACAAGTTCATCAACAGATGGTTAATATTTATGGGTATAGGAAAATTATTTATGGGTTGAATCTAGGATTATATTATAGATATTTATAACACAATAAATTATGAGACATCTAATTGGAAGGATCCTGGGCATGCACGAACAAAGTTCAAGTTATTCAATTTCGTATTTCATTGTGATCAAAACTATTTGTCTCCCTTGTATTTTAATTATGTAGTGGATGTAGGAACAATGACCACTGAGGAACAAGGTGGAAGGGAATTGTCCAGGCGGTCCATGACACCAGTGATAGACCATGTTGAGGACACCATGCTGGAACAACCATCCACAGCGGTTACACCCAACCATGGAACCCAAATACGAGAATATAATTATAGCAATAGAGGCTTGAATGTAGCACAAAATGTTTAGTAAATTACATTCATAAATAAAAACTACTAGGTGGAGGAATCCCCACAAAATGAAATCTATTCTATATTGCCTTCTGAATTACGAGCCTACTACAACATTTGTTCTAAACAATTCATTAACTAAAAAAATACTCTTGGGAATTATGGATTCGTATAATTGATTGAATGGCTCAGTCCCTGACTCTATATCTGGTTACAATTCCTCCTTTGATAAAAAAATCCAAATATATGGAATTCAATTATATGTCAAGAATCCTTTGTTTATCATATACTGTTTTCTCCTAATATTTGGTTATTTATTCTAGATAGGATATCTTGTAATTGAGTTCATTGATATTAGGATTTTTCTATCCAATCTGGACCATCCTTTCATTCAAAAAAAATTAGAGAGGTATTGTATCTTGTTCATTATATGATGCCTCATTTAGAATCTCATGTTGACATTGTTTGGAAAAATATCGGGCCTCTTACACTAACAATCTCTGCTCGAGTGTTCTTCTCTTATCACACATAGAAACTTTATAATCTACCTTAGAATAATGAGCTCCACGGTTATCCCCCCACCAAATCATAGGGTGATGAACAGGTAGTTGAGGTCTCCCAACCAGCAATTAAAATCTCTCGTGGGGCCCGCCCTAATTAAAATCACGATGACCCCCAGAATGTCAGAACATCTGCTATTAAAATTTTAAGTTCTCTGATCCTCAAATCATTCTTATTACTAGAATAGATATATATTCTAGTAGTATGTCACATACTAAAGATCTAATACTCAAATATATTGGTAGTGTTAGACAAAAATAACATATCTTGTAGACGCACAAATCATGGGGACTCAAAATTAAAAATATCCTCTACCACTGAGCTATGAGGAAAGAATACTATAATGACGTTTGAAAGGAATGTTTAACTAGAAGATTGGAAAATAAATTTTACCAAAAAAAATTATCATGATAACCATTGAAAACATACAATTCTCATCCATGATTCTTGAAATATATGTAATCCCTGTTTTATCTTATTCGAAAGTGGTGACACCCTCTTCAATGAGGTGACCTAGAAGAATGAAAATTTTTTAGTACTAAAAATTTATCCTTTAAGTGTTTTTTTCATATAGAATTTTCACACAACATTATCTAAATTGTATGAATTTTTAATCATTCAATGAAGAACTTACCAATGCCCAATGACTCACCCATATAAACAAACATAGGGGATGAGTCATTTCTAGCTTTAGACTCATCATGGGATCACACATGGATTCCAAATAAAAGATTATTTTAAATAATGCACCATTAGGGGGAAATGTTTGAATATTATAGAACACCAGCCACCAAATCCTACCAATGTAACATGTCAATTGTTAATTGTTCCATTATAGAGATAAAAGGAATGTTTGTATCATTTTTTACAAGTTGAATCTATTCCAAGGGGGCATGGTGAGGGATTGTACAATTGGGTAGATGTGGACATGTTTTTGAAATAATCATCAATGAATGTGTAGTGAAACAAACTAGAAGGCCTTTAAAACAAAATAATTGACCATCACCATCACATACCTGAATATTGTTCATGATCCCCCAAGCCTAGTGATAAGAAGCTGTGTATCAATAAAAACTTCGGAGAACAATTTTTCAAAACATAGAGTAGATGAAATGACATACATATATACATGTCATGAATAAACAGTGAATGATTAAAATAAGAAGTATTTATATCACTGAAAATATGAAAATATAATGAAATAAAAATAAAAATTAGAAACACAATATCTAATGTACCATTCAAACAGAAAACCAAAACTATATAATTAAATGGATACTCCTTGTTATAATGTGGAAAAAACCCCATCAGATCATCTCTAGATACATAGACACTACTAGGATAAACTCAATCACCTCCCTATAGAACCATTCTATTCTCTACACCGAATGAAATAACAAAGTCTACACGCAGTCTAATTGGTTATTAATATTTTATATAAAAATTCTTATTATGATCCCTCACTGGTGTTCCATTATGTGTCACATTACAGTAATCCTAACATAATCAAAATCAATGTAAATCTGGTATGATAATTTGGTAAATAATTATTATTCGAAAAATGTTGTAAAACATTTTTTCTTTTACAAAAGATCCAAAATAATCTATGTAAACCCGATTCAAATCCATTCGCATATATCAAATAATTTCCAATAATGTATCCCAAATAAAATGATATCAAATATGTGTTAAACAAAAATTTAGGTCAAATCATTCAAAGGATCACTAATGAGATGGAAACCATGAAAAATCAGAACCAATCATAGGAAAAATCACACATCATGTCACTAAATATATGAATCAAATAATGAGATCACAGGACACATCCACATTTCAACCTCCTAATAGATCTAACATGGCCCTTTATATATTTCTTTATGGAGAGGAGGAAAAAACAGTGAGTAAACCTCATATAGTGTCAATGGATGAGGATAATTTCTACACCATCCCAAAAGTTACCAAAGGCTTCCCATTTTAGAAAATTCCTAATCATTTCAACAAAATTTATTTGAAAACCATTTTGTTAATCCATTTATGAATGATTTGAAAATTCATTATCTTTTTAAAAAATATGGGGAATCCCACATTTTATCAATACCCTAATTAAACATATACTATTAAAAAATCCAAAATCATTTATAAAAAAATTATGAATAATTCAAAATATATTTTCCCCAACATAATCTAGTGATGTTACCACCTACCTCAAACTGAAGCTTCACACGCAAGTAATTTTATCCAACAAAATAAAAGAACACAAATATATCATGTGAGGCCCGAGAATCATTAATTGTATCTCAAAATAAATTCAAAAATAGTAATGGATGATAGGGAGGATAAAAAAATACATCATGAAACTCACAAACTGCAACACAACCAACACAAAGGTCATCCTCTAGAGGAAGATTAAAAAATAGATACAGAAGTTAAAAGAAGAATCATTACCACAAGAATAATGGTTTTTGAAAATGTATAGTAATATCCCATCTATGACCAATGGAAATGGAGAAGTACAAGGATCACATAACTAGATTTATTTATCGCAACCACAATGAATATCAATCACCAATACAAATTAACAAAAAGGAGGGTAGATCCCCAAAAACGTATGCAGTATATACTATGTTACAAGAGAGATACGTATGGTTTATATAAAATTTAATCATATCTTCATCATGCATAAAATCACTAAATTTAAATCATTTCTGAAGTGAATCCCTATTGAGACATTAATTCCACAATTTAAAATATATATTTCATCATATGATTATTCTTGGTTCCAAAAACATGAATCTATCCATTAACAACATGAATTGGTTTCTTGTTGTGAAAACTCTTCACACTCTATTACTTTTTAAAGAATGATCCAAATAACGGATTCACATCATGTAAATAGTTCATGTTATAAATGTTCCAAGTAGGTAGCTTATTTATATAAAAAAGTAAAAATATGTGAGTCAACCCATACCCCCATAGGACATAATTTTATTCCATTTTCACATTTTACACAAACTCGGTTATTTTAAAAGAATTTAAATCATTAAATATTTGGTCATTTTCCCCAAAACCTGACTCCAAAATGTAATTTTCCAAAACACACCAAAAAAATTGAAATTAAGAGTAATATGCAAAATACCTTATACAATTTCACATGATGTTACAAAATCAAGACCATTAGACATTCCATGACTGGGAAATCATGTAGAAAAGGGTATTTGTAATGTTGTGACACCACTACTTCCTCATAAATAACACTTCCTTCACAATCACATGATAATTTGACCCAGTCTCTCATTATATTATTTTAAACTTAATCAGTATCCCATTAAGGGCTTTAACTTGAGATTTATTGGTCTCAATATTTTTTCTACAATGAATATTTAATTTTATTGCATGAAATATTTTCATATTAGACTATGAGAGTGATCAATACAATGGTTCACGAGTTGAGATTTGTGGAAAAAAATCATGAATACTCATACTCTGAATAAGAAATTCAAACTGATATGAAACTATCACTATATTCATATGTAACACATGTTGTCTAACATATCTTGAAGTCAAATTCAACTTGTTTTCAATTTAATAGTGAAACCATCGAGGAGAAACATTCATGAAGACAATATCATAAAAGAGAGCTAAAAAGATATTATTTCAATGATATATATATGATTTATACAAACTCTAATATATAAATAGAAAAAAAATATATCCCAAATTCTTTTTGGCATCTCTTGAATGATACTTTGTCCAACAAAAGGGGCATCTCCCTCCTCTTCCAAAAATTGTGTTTACCTGCATGGGTGACCATACAAGGGATCAAATAGAGTAATTATTATCTATGAATAATAACTATTTCTATTATAATAATCAACTTGTATCAGATGGTTATACCATGATCAAACAGTATCCCAAACACATTAATAGATTATATCATTTTTTATCTAAATAGAATTTCCCATCGAGAAGTCTTTCTTTAGAAGGTAACTTATACTCAACATGAACTGATCCCACATCTCCTTCATGAGACTCTGAATGAACCTGGATGTAAACCGTGTATCCCTATTTAAAATAATGGCATAGGGATCCTCATATAACCTCACACCACCAATACAAACTATTTTCCAATGTAACTAACTTTACTGATGGCTCTAATCAAAATGAGGTGATATATCATTTTCAACCAATCAAACATCATGTAATATGAATTACACCCCAACGGAGACCATGGTAATGTGACAAAGGGATAAATTTTCCAAATTCCAAATTCTCACCAGATGATTTTAGATCAACCCAAATGGTTTCAGATACTATGAATGTACTTTTTTGTAGGTTTAATAGTGGGAGATGTTATCTATAATGTCATTCACCTTCACAATATACATATTTTTTATATTATAAATTATTAGATACTATATAAATAACCAATGATAAAAAATAATAGTTAAAAATTAATATCCACATATATGTTGGAATGAAAAACTATTCCCCAATATAGATAATACAATCTATTTATATAGACTAATTAGAAATTACATCTGCACCATATAGTGTTCCTTTAGTTTCCATGAACTCATCCTCATAATAATAATCCAAAATAATATACTTAAGGAGAGATTATGATAACTAAAATCATTTCATAACCATACCAAGATAAATATCTCAGGCATCCCATTGAAACTAAGATTACCGTCCCATATTCTTTCACTCCTCCTTCGATTCCAGAATACCTTTTTCTATATATTTTATTATAAGGAGGTATATTTAAACTATTAAATTCCATGAGTTGTATAAATTTTAAAATTAATAGATATGATTGTATTCTACGAACTACATCTATCTAATATTCATGTATTCTGGAAAAAATATACAATTCATAATTATATGATCATAAAATACCTGTATCATATCAATAAATAGATAGTGCATAAAAAATTAATTCTCATGAATAACCTAAAAAAATATCTAAAAATTAGTGGGAAAATTCATATAATGTGTTTGAGATTGCATAGAGATGCAATACACCACATTATCATCCTACATATTCACACAACCAATAATAGCCCCAACACCATCATTGAATCTTAGAACCCCTTACCAGTGTCAGGTAGGATCTTAATAAGAGTCGATCTACAAGTCAGTTCATTCCATTAAAAAATCTTACACATTACATCCCTTATTAAATGATATGATTACCAGTTTTGAGAAATTAATGTTGAGTCCATCATTGAGAAGAACGTGTAGAACCATCGATGGTATCCTATAAGAATATTGAAGCTCCAAATCTCAAAAAAAATTTATTTCACTAAACATGACAATATATTCATAACCATTGAAATATTGACTAATAATCATTGCTAAAAAATTATATTCCCCAAAAACATAACTTTTTGGATCCATAAATTTCATTTTGAAAGATTTCCATAAAAATGGAGACTGCTCTTGATATCTAGAACCAAAATCAAATGTTTCTTAATTTCATTATTATATTATAAATAAACTAAAATACAATCCATGAAAACAATGAAATATTTTTTGAGATAATCTTGAAATATACACTTAATCAATTCAATAGTAAAATATAGGATAATAAGATATAAAAAATGATGTCAGAAGATATTATTATTGGATATAAATACTCTAGAAAGCTATCTTTGATATATCAATCTCCAAAATTATTAGCTAGATGTAACCCAACTAATGATCGATCATTGAAATCCACTTTTCCCCATTTAACTAGAAAAAATCATATAAATGATGAAAATGATATATATTCATAATCATAACTTGGATTTACGTTTTATAATCCACACACAGTCCATGTGAACCATATTACTTGTCCGAAAATGGAAAAGAGACAACTTAAGGAGAAATACTAGTGGAAAACATTATGCATCTGGTCATTCACATAAATATTGATCACTTTTAGAACAATTTTATCCACATGAGATGATGGTATTGAGATTGGATGTATATATTGCACCATGTCAATTATAAAATATTCCTCCATCTCTAGAGGATGACTATAAAATTAACTATGAAAACATTAAGAAACTCCCAAAAACCTGAGGGAATAATAACAAAAAAAGAAACTTCATTGGGAAAAACAGAAAATGTATATATCAAAACCATGAGTTATAGATCGGAAGACCCTGAAGGACCAAAAAGTAGATCCCACACTCCATGAAACACCTGATAGATCACATCATCCATGATAAATGAGAAACCCTGATAATTATAAAAAAAACATAGCATAGTGATCGATAAAAAAATCTATCATTATGAGTATGTAAAATAGATCCACATCAAGAATGATGACATCCAAGACTATATTTTTAACAAATATCAATAGTGAAAAATTTGTACACTGAAACCCCTTCAACATCCTCTTTCCGAAGATGTTTTAATAGCTCCAAAAATAAAAATTAGTTATTTTGGTAGTTTAATAATATCCATAAAATATAAAGGTATAATAAATTTTTTTGAACCATTATAAAATAATTCAATACCTACTGAACATTAACAAATTATGGGGCCTCACACTATCAATGGACCCATATCTACCTTCACTATAAACTGATACAATAATTTATAGTGAAACACTCTTGTGTTCTGTTGCTAGATCCAAATAGAAATTGAAGCAACGTGCTTTGCTGTAGAATCCCTTGGAGCTAACGATCCATGACAATAATGAGGTGTAGACATATCCTAATAAAAATTTTGTTGATATCAATTGTACCCAAAAATATTACACATCTTCAATGCTATTGATTAAGAACACATGGTGTTCCCATCATTCACACAATGATAGAATGTTAGTCTAAAACTATTAGATGTAACTGTAGGTGTATAAGATTACCACTGCTGAGAACCAAACCATCCACTACTATGACGATCATGAGAGATTATCCTTCTCCCCTCCACACCACTAAAGCTAGAACTAGGTGGAAGGGATGGGTAATAATAATCAAATACTCATACCATATCAACATCTTCAATAATTTCCCATTATACGATCTATACATAGGTTGAAATATTTAGTATAAATACCATTGATCAGATATATGGTTACAAAACGTGAAGGTAAATATAATAATTTAATTGGTTATTCATTACTAGCTATGGGGAAAATTTATCAAGCATCGTGAACAAATTTCTGTATGATGACCAAAAATTATCTCCATAATATAAGGGTATGTACTCCAAAGACATGAAAATAAATAGAAATTATTAGAAAAAATGATGAATGATTGGGTTTTTAAAACACCTTCTGTCGAATATTATGTTCCTATCCTCCTATACTATGGAATCCCATAATCACTTGTCGGGTCCCTAACATCTTAATTTTATTCACATAACGTTGGTATTATTTGTTATATCTATGAAATATATGATATGAACAATATTAACTTACCATTCCAAAACATTTTTTGAATCATCCATGTTCTTAATGGTAGGATAACTATCGCATAATAACTCATTTGATAGATCCATTTTTCTTGCAACCCCTGGATAATCCTCTATAACTTCATTTTTGATTTCCAGTACATTTTTATCTATAACAAAAAAAAATTGTATGATAGCCTCTATAATATTCAGATCTAGAGATCGAATACACTTAGGATAATATGCCAAACCCTCCCGAAGATCCATTTGATTACTTCTTAGAGGTATAAAACTTCACATTAAAAAAATCATTCAACTATGTATTATCAGTTAAAACTTGAATAACATAAGAAAAGTCATCGAATAAGATCAAAGCCCAAAAAAGGTGACACATATCCAAAAATTATGGAGAATGTTGAGTCTCTTCAGGGAAGGATCAGGTTAGTAAGATGTTAAAAACCAAAATTTACATAAAAAAATCATATCTATCGTCTACCAACATCCCAACACTAATAATAACCAACTCATATACCTATCATTGATGAATTTTACAAGAAACTATCGCAAATTAGTACCCAAAAAATTATCACATACGTGAATATAATTCTAGATCCACAGGGGATGGATTCTATCATTTGAAAATAAAAAATTACCAGAGATAATCATTCCTCCAAACCTAATGTTGAACACCTGCTATATATATGAAAATATAACAGTAAATATTTGATGAATTAAATATAAATATATATTTAATAGAAAAAATGTAAAATAAGAGTGATACAATTAAAAAGTAAAAAAACAATCTCCATGTTATAAGTCCAATTTAATAGAATATCTAATAAATAAAATAGCTCCTTCAAGTGATATCATGGGTAAAATCCCACAATCTCAACACCAGCTACCCAAAAAAAGCTGAAAAAACCTCACTACCTTTCTATGGAGCCTTTCATTTCACTATCTCAAAATTTATAACAAGGTGTATACACTACTTAAGGGGTGAAAATGGTTTTAGATAAATAGGATATATTGGTTCCAATAAATTTGTTACATTACTTGCCTCTATAAAATAATATTAACATTGTCAACACTAATGAAAAAATGAATGAAAAATTGTTGAACAATTTTTATATGAATTATATGATAAAACCTATCCTTTATTTTGATATTTATAATATAAATCAGGTATAATTGATAAAAATAAAATCACATATATCAAAGTGGTTCAAAGTATGTCACACATATCATAGAAAATACATTTTTAAATTAAACAAGTATATGTAACATCACTCCAAGAATCACTATGGGTCATTCTAACGATAACAATTATAATACATCATAGATAATCACACATATCATATCAATAAATATATACATTAAATCACTATATTAGATAACAAACAAACAAGAGAACCTCTCAATAGGCCTAACAATCTATTATCACAATGATCGGTAAAAGAGTAACACCCCATCAGTGAACCCCCGATTGTATCAATAGATTATGCCTATTATTATACCGTTCACATAAGAACCCTCAAATTACCATGAGATATATTTTCTATACCATTTTATTAAAATCCATTCATTGAAAAAAAAATCATAAATCCATTTATAAACAATTTTAAAATACATTTTTTTCAAACAAATTGAAAAACCACCTATTATAAAAAATAAGTCTCCATATAGACAATTCATTCATTCCATTTCATTAATAAAATAATTTATAAAACTTGATATATATCTGTTATCAAAAATTAGAACGATATAGAACAACCTACCTCAAAAAATGGATCACACACACCCATAATGACATACACTACCTTGAATGAATAAAAAGGTAACAACGTAGTCCCTAGACTAAATCATTCAATATCTAATTAAATTAATAAAACTAAATTATTTGGAAAATAAGCTGAAAAACATTTACCTTTTGAAACCCATATGAGTCCCTACAACAAATATAAACATTATCCTTCCTAGGAATATCGCACAACATATTCAAAAATGAATATGATGTATCAGTACTATAATGTCAACAAATATTAAAATTTCATGCAATGGTGATGTTGGTGTCAACAGAAATGAAGACACAAAAATATGACTTATCAATAGAGATGAAACATAACCACAGTAATAATAAATCAAAGAATGAATGGGTTTGGATGTACCTGAGATCCGCGAAATCACATGGCATTTCTCCAATGATTCAATAGATAAACCTATGGTCAAATTTACATTAAATTATATGAAAATATTGGTTAAAACTACTAATCATGAAACATTCAAGATGAGATACATTTTCAAAATATCTAATCAGTTATTTTTATGATTTAAAAAAACATATCATTATCTAAAAAAGGATTTATCTACTCATTATTTGAAGCAATTTCGTGGTGTGTAAAATTTTTACTCTTTATAATAGTTCCTAGAATTAGATAAAAATTGGTTTTATGTAATGTCACTAGATAATGATGTGAGAATTCAAAAAATATAGTTTCATAAAAAAACTCAGAAAATAAAATTTGATAACATAGGCCCCAAATATATCATATTAATCAAAATTCACATTTATACATCAAAAATATTAATTGCAACAAACATGCATCACTGAATATTAGGTCATTTCTCCTAAAAAATTATCCCCAACCTCAAAATTTATAAAACAAATCCAAAGATGGAATAAAATAAATGAATGGTATAAAATTCTAGAAACAAGGTAAAAACATGATTTACAATTAAAAGGATAAAATTAAAAAAATTATAACATGTATATAGTGATTTTGCAGCAATGATACTTGATTGATATTACCTTTCCCAATATGGTTGTCTATTTATTGGTAGGGTCTTGGATACGGTGATAAAAAAATCCCTAGATATGGAATTAGCGATGAAATGTATAGTGATATATCTGGATTAGTATCCACTCTCCTCATTAGTTTCATCTATCAAGGGGAGAAATTATCATCATCTACTTGATTTTTATTTGGATCAACTCCAACTACCATACCCTCGGGGAAATATAATTATTATTCAATTGGTCATTGGATCTCTTCCTATCCAGTAATTCCTATGGGGTTTAAATAAAAAACATCAAAAATATATTTTATAAAAATAAACAAATCATAAAATTATAAATTATTTAGTTTTTCATATTCTATGTAACAATTCTGGTTCCACCAATCTATAGAGAACACTAATATATTGAAAAATATATTTTGACACGACAATAATGAATAATGTACATGACCTTTCACATATTGAATAACAAAATTGATGTTGTATATTAATTCCATGACCTATGTTTGATAATCATTGAAGAATATTCCCCATGGAGTAGTGACATGTGAAAATCCATCTTGATCGAACATCACCTAAACTATCATATTCAAAGCATTAGTATTTTAGTTTTAATCTTTCATGTAATCCCATTGCTTACATGAAATAGGAAAATTATGAGTGGTTAGGGATATTCCAATAGGAACCTTGATCCTCATAGGCATGTATGTTGGCACATTTCCATATGATGAATCTGATTCTAGAATATTCACCTTCCTCTATGAAATATGTTGTGATGTTTTAATTATAGATATACTGGGGAATCATTGGATCCATTGGTCTTCATGATAATGTATGTTTGTTATTACATGGACGGAATTTTCATCCAACAAACTATGATAACCACATATCCTTTAAAATCAATACTACCACATGATAATTCTTTTATGAAAAAATATAAACATCGATGTATTCTTTGGAGAGACTGATTCCTATACAATTTAAAGGAAGGATTACATGGGTATAAATATCCATCCTATGAAACATCAATAAGATAAGAAAAACAACTATTGTGTGACATTCCATCCATATATGGGTAGAAGTATGGAATATCATTTAAACACATACAATCGCCTCCCATATTGAGACTGTTTATTCAACCTATGAATGAAAATTCATTCAATTTGAATTGAGGGAAAAAATCAAGTATTACAATGAAGTAGGATCATGATATAATATCATTCTTTTAACTAACATATATGGATCCATTATGTGACTCATATGAAATGAAGGAGAATTTATCATAACTATTCAGGAAACACATGATTTCCCGATTCATCAGTTTGTTAGGTCTGACTCAACTAATTAATTATAAAAAAGGATTTATACGTATATTGAGAATGTTATGGAAACACAAATACTCATATCAACAAAGGTAGGGGCCTATCCAACACCATATCCTATTGATATGGGTGAAGATCATATAAGTGGTGTTCCCCCTATATATATGGAATCTAAGGAAATATAACATATTTATAATGATAATGGACATACCCATATTGATCCCTCTAAAAAAATACCTCACCCATAACAAATGTGTTATCTAGGATGTCACCCTTCTCTCTGACCAAGAGAATGTATATTCTCATGTATTCCTCTAAAAATAATGCTAGATCAATAGGTTTTTTGACTTTAGAATGTATTTTTAATAATCATATATTTTAAAATCTTCCTTCAACCATCAATTAGTAGAAAATATGAACCCCATATAATTCTCATGATTGATATGGAATTATATTCTGGATCAGATGTTTGGAATGAAGCTTCATGATAACTAATTTAGATTGTTTCCTAAATGGAGGTCCTCCCTAGGAAATATGTCATTCTTGATGTCGTTTTTTGAATTTTTTTTATTAATGTGGTAGTAGGTTATATTGATCTAAATCATCTTATGAATATGGTTTAGTGATATACTTATTATACATATCTTCCAGGATTGGATATCCATAGAATCACTAATCCTCCGAGAGACAATTATCGATATCACCAAGCATCCGATGTATTTGTTTTGGGTCTGTACTCCACCAAATAACCATTTCATTAAATAATCCATCTTTAATGTAATTATATTCTTAAGAAAAATATATATACTTTTTGAACACAATATATTAACACTCTGAAATGAACTATTTGCTTCTATGATACAACTAGAAAGTAAAATCATAGTCTATTTTAATGCAAACTCCATATATAAGATCCCATATAGATATCTTTATAAATACCCTAATCAAGACATATTCATTCATTATTGAATGGAACATACAATTTTCAATAAAAATTCAAAATGAACCCCCTAAAATTATATCATATTAACATTCAATATATACTTGTAAGAAATAGTACCCTCATAAATAATATGACTTGTGTGAGAGATATTCCTTGTGATGGTATTATTGGACTTCAATATCATGGAAATATATTTGTTCCCAAATTTCAGTACCATAATTAGAGATTCATTCTAGAGGAAGAATTCAGATCGAGGGAACCATTTTGAAAACCAATAATCTAAAATTTTATACACCATAAATCGTACTGACTTCTTCAAGGATGAATAGATAATGAAGTGTTGATAAACATCCAAAATGGAAATCATATAATTACAATTATCCACTTATTTCTTAGTGTTCATCATTAAATACCTATAAAATATGATAAATGGTGAATTTGGACATAGTATAAATAGATGTTATCCTGAAAAGAGTGGATTAAATGTCTGATGTGAGTGCCTTGGTAAGCATCATGCAAAATGTGTGACACATTAAAGTCACATGATCATGATACAAAATTAAAATCATTGTGAACATGTGACAATAACAATGATAAAAAAATCACATAATTTATTATACAATTCGGAAATTTCAATTTATATCAGGTTGATTATTTGAGAAAATAACATCGATATTTCATTTTTTTCTATAATCTATAACACATTGACCATGTGTGTTTTCATTTTTAAATTAGTATTATAGTAAATAAAGTTCTCCAAAAAATGTGTTTACATGTTGATTTCAGCTGATCATATCACGTAATCATTTCTTAGGATGGGTTTATTTGATATAATATCAAAAAATTAAATATGTGAAAGAAAAAAATCGTGTTCTTTATAATATTGGGTTGATGGGGAAAAGTTCAACATAAATCCATCCTATTTATAGTGAATCTCATGAAACAAAAAATGTCTCTATGAATACAATGATATTCCCAATAATACAATTGGTGGGAGACCAAGGGACTCAAGTGAGGATTTAATTCATATAAATGACTCATGGATCTCTCTTATATACATCCATTATATGGGTGATACGTTTACGATTCCCCATAAAATATCATTATAATAATAGAATTAAATTGCATGATGAATAAGTAATCATTGAAAATAGTAAATTGAATGATGGATGACCATATAGGGATCCAGAATCCAGGTTAAAAAGATGTGTAACCCCAAATATATCTCTTTATATGAAAACCCCTAAGATATCACGTGATTCCACGATTTCACGTAAAAACGTTTTTTCAATATAATCGATTGTTTCCAATACTTTATCCATCATTGATCACACGATTCCACCATAGAGTCATGTGATTGAAAATATGTAAATCATGACATGAAAAGAGATTATCTAGTTTTCGTGATCATCCAATTGACCAAATGATGTAGTGGAGGAGATCCAATGTAAAAATAATATGGGATTCATATAAAAATCATGGTTAATTAAGTGATCTTGATATGGTGGAATTTATGTTATTATTTATGCAAATAGATTATGTAGTTCATGTGATCAGATCATTGATCACACGAACAATAGCCCCAGCCTTGTTGTTGAGGACTCTATAAGTGAATCCATGAGGCCCCAACTAGAAAAACAAGTAGAGACATAATTTCCATTTACTATAGTAGTCACTGTTCGATTCTGTAGAATCTATAACTACTCATCCATTTGGGCTTTCTGGCCACCAGTTTGGGACATGGGTCCTTTAAGGCCTTTGGGCCACCTCAAGCCCATTAGGCCACCTAAAATTGTGCTTAAATGATTAGAAGTACTCTACATGGAGAAGACTCCATATTAGAATTCAGATCAGGTGTATTCACTAGAGAAGTAGTTATGTGAATTTTTTAATAATATTGGGTATGGAATTTCCATAAAGACCATCATGTGCATGCATGTTAAGCCTTTTCTAACATGCCATGCGTAAGTAGAGAGATAATATCATTATGAAGAAGAGGAGGATAAACACTTCCATGTATAGTTTGATTATTTTATAAGAACTATGGGTCATTTAATCTCTATGCATACGTGCCTTGTAAGGGTTCCCCCTCAACCCATGAATGGTGGGATATCAAAAATCAATATAAATAATTCCTTTAGTCCATTCTGAATGATCTATGATCACACAAAGAACTTATATATATTTGTTTACTCACATGATATACCTTCCTCATGACCTATTGATCACATGAAATCCATTGGAAATATCTACATGATCATGAAAAATCCCATGTCTATATCAATTTTATCACATGAAATGACTTGGATATGTTGGCTTGGTAACATGAATTCACATAGACATTCTGACCGAATCGTGTGAAATCCTATGGACATGATGTCTTTACCACAAAAAATCCAATGAAAATGGTTTCTTTGTCACAAATAGTCCTTGGACATGGTTTATTTATCACATTAATTCCCTTAAACGAGTATTCTTGTTCATGTGAAATCCCTTGGAAAAAACATCCTCCTTGTGTGAACTCTCATAGACATGTCAGATTGATCACATTAATTCCAATGGACATGATAACCTGATGATGAAAAATATCTTGGAAATTTCAACTGAGTTACATTAAATTTGCAGGACATGTATGCCATATCAAAAAAAAAAGAAAATGTAAATTTTATCCTTAAACATCATGGGGTTGCTACATGCATCCTTGGAATAGCAACTCAAACCCCTATCTATGAACAATTTTTCTTGCATGTGAGCCTAAACAAAATTAGGGTATAGTGAATATAATAATGATTTATTGACCATGTGGATATTGTTTATATTATTATTATGGGATGACATCACTAATTATGCATGTCTTGGTCAATCAATGTGCGTGAGATTATGATGACTTTTGATGTTCATTCCTCCACTAACGTATGGTAACAATTGTGGCTAGTTTTCCCTGAGATTCATCATATATAAAAGGGTATTGATCACTAGAATCCTCAACACCCTAAAAAACAATAAAAGGAGGAGAAAAATGGGGAAAAATATTCCATAATATCGGGATCACATGATCATTAGATTCTTACACTTAACAAAACATCATGAGATCAGTAAAAGTAAAGTTGAATTATTTTTGTAAGGGTTAGTCAGAAGATATAACCCAATCATGAAAAAATGAGTATACTACATGGTCATGCAATTATAATCCCATCACAAAAGTGACTCTTCATTAGTCGATGTACATGCGATCTCAAGACAAAATATAAATCACGATACATATCAATGTGATCATTGTTCCCCTAATTAGTCACATAATGGGTTGGACCTCACATCATTCTCATCCAATTTGCCTCCAAATACAACAGACAAAGAACATAATTTCATACACCAATATGTGATTACAGACCATATTATATGAGATTTCTATTTGGCGTAAAAACATCATATGGGTAGCATGACCTTGCATACATTCCCAATCATGTGACTCCATATGTGATCAGATTAATAATTTGACCACCCTCCATTCATGTGGATCACATAATCCCATGGTGTTTATTTGATTGCATTGTTCCCATGTGACCACAAAAAAACCTTTTGACTGAAACCCTCCTATGTTTTTCAATCATTCCATACTAATACCTCCTCCATCTGTATGGGTAATAAATATTAAATGTCTTCCAATAGTCCCTAACTCAAAGGGAAATGATTTCATTAATCCCCAAAAAACATTTCACAGCAATCGGAATATTAATTGCGAACATCACAGAATTTGAATCTAGTTGTACATGATAGGTTCGACATCTTTATAATTCCTATGATACATAAAAATAATATTAAATCAGCTACATCCAAATAGATATATTTTATAAGAACATAATAATATCACCATAGATGACATAAAACTGTAATTAAAATGGTGAAAAATCATGGATATATCTCTCGGATGGTATTATAAAAATACACTCATTGGGTGACTAAAATGAAAATGTATTATACCTATATGTAATGAAACTAATACACTATTATCTGTTCACTCTCATACTGACAAAAAATCTCATGATCCTTGAGGATCAAAATGATCATTTGATTTTCATATTAAATTCCTAAAATATATGGATCATGTCTATGAGTAATTCCAGAATATATCAAATTTCCCATAATATGGTCATCATCTCATTGAATAAATGTCATATATGAATCAATTTGGAGACACAACTCAAAAATTAGGAAAAATTCATAGTGTAATGATCAATCAAATATTATGGTGAACTCAGGGTTTAATCCATTCTCAAACATCACGATGCACTCAATATATATTCTCCAATAAATCATATTGGAATCCCTAGTTTATAATCCACTAAAATTTCAATCTCACCATCTCATGCAATATGTATAGTCTATTGTTTCCACTTATTTCCCACACCGAGAACAACTCATATGGGATTAGATATTGGAAACAATTGCCTTATCTCCATTAGGATATTTACATAACATGTTCCTGTAAACATATTCATTTCTAATTATGTATTCTCTTCACTAAGGGGACCAAATCCCTTATTAAGTGGCCCATGGTAGACTTATATTCATATTTCACTCATGAAATCTATATATTCACACCTATTATGACACAAATTCCTAATTATAAGTATGTAGTATTCAATTACTTTATTGACAATATATGTTGGATGAATTTCATAAGACCCAAGCCCCAAATCCAGTATTCAAATTCCCTCAAATACGTCATTTCTAGATGAGTTTAAATGAATTGGTATTGTCCTATACAAATCATGGGTATTGATTCATTTTTTAATAACATATGTAGTATTACTCCAAGAGGATCAATACCAATTACCAAACACCAATAATCTCTCTCAATAGTAGTAAACATCAATTTTCCTTGTCATATATTATAGGAAAATCAGTCAGTTATTGTTAATTTTGAATTGGTAGCAAGATGGTGAATTGATGATCCATATATATGGAGTCACTAATAGGACTACCTCCTATATGCATGATTCTTTTGATCATAGATTTTCAATACTTGATCATTTTTATAGGTTAACTAATCTTGTAATGATATATAGGAACAATTCATAAATATATATTAATGTTTAATGTTGTTTATTATAGGAAATAATTCCACCCAAAATGTTGTGTTGATCCCAAACTCCATTAAAGTATAACAATGTTATTTATTAATTGTCATTTTTAGGAAAAATAAAAAATCATTTACACTTAGAATGAATATCCACTGCTCGTTACCAATATGGGAGACATTTTATATTTCTATTGAGAAAACCAAAAATCATGAATTATTATGAAACTATATTGAATCCTCAAAATAAAGGTTTAGGTAAAAAATATCTAGTCAAAAGAACCTATAAAAAATCTTACAAGGGTTTATAAAATTTATAATTTTTCTATTTCATTTTTTCTATCCTATTTTTTCAGCATGAATTTCTAAAATCAGAGATCATATTTGGTGCTATCCATGATGTTTTATTGTTCATAATAATCTTTATATTAACTATCATGAATAGTATCTGCTCTCCACCAAAACCGACACCATCCCCAGTCTACGACATGGCCCGAAGGGCATTTCTGATCCACACGGGTTGGCACATCAAACAAAAAAATCATTTACAAAAAGTCCGAACTGAATTACATTTTTTAAAACAACACGCAATGACTATAACAATTGTAAAAAACCAAAATGAAATAACCCATGAACCCTCATGGCAAGAGGCGCCACCCTCATGCCATATCTACATAACATCACCACCAAGAACCAGCAAGCAACCCGTACAACTAGAATGAAAAATTGTACCCAACCTGCGACATAAGAAAATAAAGTCTACCTACACCAAAACGTGTAAGAAGGGTTTGAGCCAATGACTATTTGGATACCACTGCTAAGATATTTTTTTTGATAAACATTCAATGATGAAAATCATTATTTTTTTTAATAAAATGAAATTTCTGTTTAGAATTTCTAAAAGATGGAACATTAGAAATAGAATAAACACTTTTAAAATAAATTCCCAAACTACTGAATTTTCCTGGAAAATATTCCATTTGTTGATGGTATATATAATGGATCTAATAAGAACAATAATTAGGAAATAACACATAGTCACAAGCTAGATGTGGGTCCCAGAAACCTCATATCTCAGTGTGAGTAACCATCACAAATATCTGTTATTGTGCACGAGCCACTAGTAGAGAACATAACCATAACCTACCTGTCCCCAATCATAATTATCATAGTTTAGTTAGAGTTGTAAGTGTCAATATTGATATGTGAAACGGATCCCAAACCCCATGGATTCACTATAATACTAGCACGTGTCCACCATCCTAGATACCCGGGTTTTACCCTTATGCTCAAACATTTTCAACAAGTCAAGAAATATACTTTTCACATGAAAATATCATTTTAAGATCCCAAATTCACTAAAGGGACCACATCTATACCACACAAGTAAAAAAAGTATACTTTTAATTCAAATAGATTTTGAAATCCAACTCATAATAAAATAGCCCAAAACACATCTCACATTTCGTTAACCATACCAAAAATTCATTAAACAATTTTATAAAACCATTCCCATATATTCAAAATCACATAACAGCCAACTCACATGTTACCTAATTCACATTTCATAACCAAAATCCATTTGGAAGATCACCCTCACACATAACATCTGACATCTCTTTCACATCTCTTAAACACATTAGTAAATCCTTCAATCATTATTATAAAAAATTTCCATGATAGAACAAATGAAAAAACTACCACATTCACATTTAAAATGTACCATTTAAAATTATACAATTTCCAAATCAGTTCCACATTTGTTTAACCTCTTACATAAATCATTAAATCATTCAAATCTTTCATAAAACAAATCTAAATATTATAAACAAACATTGCTCATAAAACCCATTTCAATGCCATACATCAAGAACAAAACCACAAAAAGCACTTCCAAAGTAGAATTTTCATCCCTTGAGTCATTTATAAAATCACTTTCATGTTTTATAAAATCACCTTGAATAATACCACAAAATATAAAAATTCAAACACACATTTTCATAATATTTTCTAAAGAAGTATAACAATATTTTGCACAACAAACCATTTCCAAAAATCCCCTTCCAAGGCTCACGTGACATTAAGGCATTTCCAAAACAAAACTTTAATCCCCATTAAACAACTAATAAAAAAATTTAATAATTTATTAAACTACAACAAATGATACCACATTTATTACATTTGAAATGTTCTCAAAATCAACAAAAATGCAATTATAAAATAAAATTCTAAATGAAATCCCTCAAAAATGGTTTTCACACCACACTCAACATATGAGGAACATAAAAAACCATTAAAACAAGAAAATTAACAAATCTAGGAATGGTTAACCATGGAATCATATTTCTTTTTTGTTGAAACCCTCAAATAAATGTGTGAATCATCAAGCACACAACCTCCACACGACAAGGAAGTGAAGAGAAACCTAAAATCTCAAGATTACACAAAAATACCCCATTTACAACCCATAATTCGAACCCTATCTTCTGGAAACATTATAACATCCAGAAAGAGGGATGAACTGAAAAGTAAATGGAATAAATGATTGTGTGGAACACTGAATTGATTTAATATTGGAGAAAATATCCATAAATTATTCCATAAATTGCTCAACTAGAGTATTTTCCAATGGCGAAACAATTTGAGTTGCATTTAATTTGTGCACTAACCCTTAATGGTGGTGTACATTATCCAATGGGAGAACCCAAGGACCCAACCAACCTGATACATTGGATTTTAAATATATCAACCAGATCCGAATAAATTAGGGGACCCAGCATAAAGGATTACCAATCTTTATTTAGAAGTAACCACTAACCATCCCATCAACCCATCTTACTAACCAAACACAAACCCAAAACACCATTCATAGAAGAGGGGTTAATGGAATCAAAACATTCCACAACTTCAACCGTTAATTATTTAATACACACCATCCCAAAACACTCATCAAGGAATCATGTTTTCTTTTTAAAACATTTCATTTAAGACAAACTATTTAGCAGTTAGTGTATCCACCTGTGGTACCCAATGGGCCCCATACATGAATGTATTCATTCCTCACAGATCATGCTCCATATATCCATCCCAAAAATCATCTAGTATTTCCATTAACCATCCATAATATAATATAACCCTATGCATGTGGAAACTGATGAAAATACAATATTTTGAAATATAAAATCGTTCCACTACTCAAAACAAAAACAATCATCTAGTACTGCCTTTTTTCCAACACTGTTAACCAAAAAATCGATCCAAAATTACCACTAACAAAACATTTCACAATGGACTAATAATTCAAATGAAAACACACATAAATTTCATAAAAATAAATTTTAAAAAAACTCATCCCATTAAAAGACAATTGAATTGTTTAGAAAAATCAATTGGAAACACTTTTTCCAAACCAACATTAACATTCATCGTTGTTTCAAAAGAGGCGTAAACTCACCAATTTCCTAATTCAAAAAAAAATATATAAAATTTTAGTTCCCCCATTTAAAAATTCAAACCCTTCACTCTTTATTTGAAAAGAATTTTACAAAATCCTTATGTCTATTAAAACCATGTCATTTTTCATTTAAAACCTAAAATCAATGATTTTCAATCAAAAGGACACGAAACAATGCGAGGGGGAACAAGCCTCAATGGGTGACATGGACATATGGTTGGTTTCTATATTCCAATCACTTCACTAGCACAAATACTGTTCTAGGGAAATATACTCATCTTCACATGGATTTCTAGGCCCTACGAGCTCACTGAGTCCATTATCCAACTCTATTTTTATTTCCTCTAATCTTCATCAACCCAAAAAAACCAATGGAATTAGATAAGTCCCAACCTACCATGGTGACATGAATCCCATCATGAGGTGTGGTGATCAGGAACCCGAACCATAGCAAGAATTCCATGTCTCGACAATCTGATCCCAAGACAATCCAGACGATTCTCCAAATAAAACGAACCAAACAGTTAAAATAAACCTCCTTTGATTCCATTTTTTCACGAACCAAACCTGGTCGCCACCAAAATAAACCCCAAACCTAGACTGAGACATGGCCTAATGGGTGTTTCTGAACCCCATTGGCAGGAACATGTGACCAGGTATCATTAACTAAAAATTGGGAACAATTTACCAATGATTATAAACATTAAAAAACAAATGAATATAATAAAATCAATCCGGATTTTTCATATAAAAAAACAATTTACAAAAATTCCTAATTGACTTACATATTCTCAAACAACTCCTAAATACTATAAAAATGTTAAAAAAACAAAAAAGTAACATCCCATGAACCCTTATGGCATGAGGCACCACCCTCAATCCATCTCTACAATAGATCACCACCAAAAACCAATTATAAAACCAAACCACCGGCACTATAAACTGTACCCAACCTATGACATAAAAAAACAAATCTACATACTCCCAAATGTGTATATAGGGTTTTATAAACACCATATTAGGATAACACCACTACTAGATACCACGTGTTAAATAATAAAAGTTGAAAAGCATTCATGTTTTCAAAAACATGTAATTTCTAGTTACAATTTTAAAAGATGCAACTTTAAAAAATGAATCAGTTTTTAAGTGGGATATTTTAATGAATAAACAATTTTAAAATAAAATGTTAAGGTAAAACATTTTACAATCAAATATACGATATTATGATAGTATATATAAAGGATCTAATGAGCACATGAAATAAGAAATAACCCTGAGGCCCTAACAAGCTGTGGGTCCCCGGTACCTCCAATCTTGATGGTAGTATCCATCACATATATTTTTTCCATGTAAGAGCCACAAGTAGGGAACAAACCCTTAACCTATTATTCCACATTCATAATCATCATTATTTAGTTAGATTTGTAAGAGTCGATATTGCTAAGTAAACCTGAGGACCAACCCCATGGATTCAATAACATACTTGAACACATCTACCCACCTAGATACCCATGTTTCCCCCTTGTGACCAGATAAGTTCAACAAGTATATAAATATACTTTTAATGTGTCAATATCATTTTTAGATCAAAAATTCACTAAACATCCCACATTTATACCACACAAGTCACAAATCCACTTTTCACTTTGATGGATTTTGAAATTCGAATCACACTAAAATAACCCACCACACATTTCAAATTTCGATAACACTTCCACCAATCCATTAAACAATTTTGTAAAACCATTCAATTATATTAGAAATAACTTAATATCTCACTTACATGTTACATAAAATCATTTTCATAACCAAAATACATTTCAAACATAACACTAACACAAAACATCCCATGTCACATTCACATCTCTTACACACTCTAATAATTACTTCAAACTATTTTATAAAACATTTACAAGAAGGCACAAATCACAAAACATCCCATTTCACATATACAATTTACCTTCTCATAATATACTCACTCAAAAATAGTTGGACATAATGGTTTCACCACTTCCATAATTCATTAAATAATTCTAATCAATCATAAAACTATTCTAAAGAGTATACCCAATCATTTATCATGAAACCAATTTCAAAACCATATTACAAGGAAAAAACTACACCAATACAGTACCAAAGTAGAATATCCATCCCTATAGAATGTTATAAAACCACTTTCATGTGTTATAAAATCACCTTGAATAATACCATGAACAATTCAAATGAAAACACCCATTTTAATAAAATTATTTCAAGAAGTATAACAAAGTTTTCCACTTCAAACCAATTCCAAAAAAACACATTCCAATGACCATATGAAGCGATGTCAATATCAGAACAGAATATTCATCCCCTTTAAATATATAATAAATTAATTTCCTATTTTATAAAAGAACCAAAAAACATACCACATGTGTTACATTCAAAAAGTTCACAACTTCAACAAAAATGCAAATATAAAATTAAATTCTTAACCAAATCCCTCAAAACAGTTTACTCACCACACACAACATATGTAGAACATGAAAAACTAGTAAAATAAAAGAACAAACTCATTATTGAATGGTTAACCATGGAGTCACCTACCTTTTGAGTTGATACCCTCTAATATTAGTGTGTAACAACAAGGGGACCCTCGCCACACCAATGGAAGTGAAGGGAAACCTAAAATATCATGATTAGACAAAACATACACCATTTAATACACTAGGATAGAACCCTTACTTCTGGAAACTTTGAATCATCAAGAATGTGGGATGAAACCGTACTGAAATGAAAGAAATGGAAGGGAGGAACAATTATATGATGGAAACATGCAGAAATAGCCCTAAATCCACTATTATCCGAATTTTCCAATATACAAACATTAAAGGGAGGATCTAAAATGGATTATAAGATCATGTAGGAATATGAATTGGTGAAAATAAAGGTAAATGTAGAGTTATGATGGAATCAATTTACCTCTCCAAATATGGGAGATTAGATAAATCCAGAGAAGTTACCCATACATCCCTAATGCAAACGATCTCCAATGAGGGGGGAGAGAATGGGAGAAAGCCTTAAGTAAGTGGGATCATGTTAACGTTCAAATCACTAAAAAAACATAATAAATGAATTATATATTAATGAATAAAGAAATATTTTTAATGAAGGAAATGTGCATTCAGGATCACTCAACAACTAAATAAAAAACACAAATCCACCCTTATTATAGATTCTTATGGATTCCAAACTGATATGGTGATTTTAATATACCAGTGGATGATATTTGGAAGTTTTAATGTGTGTTAAATGTTAAAAATGAAGTATTTACAAATGAATCAAAATTTTATTTTTAAATCTCGAAATGGGCTTATAGTTTGGCCGAAATTTTGAAAACCCACCATTTCCATAAAAAAGCGTGGTAAACCCCCAAAAAATAAGGAATGGAAATTATATGAAAATGACTATAAAATATGTCTTGGATGAGAAATTAACAATCTTTTATTTTATAGATTTTTTATCATTTTTATGATTTCTATTTTAGTATCTTTTTATTTTAAACATTCAATTAAAAAAATTTATTACTAAGAAATTTTTTAGTATAGTTGTTTATATTCAAATATTATTTTAATTTGGTGAATTGGTAGATAATTAAGAAATTATTTTTCCTCTAATATAATTAATTTGTGATAGAATGAAAATTTTCATTAGTTTTTTAGGAATTTCAATTTCATTCCAAATCATGATGTAAATATTGATCTTAGTGGAATTCAATATTTCAAAATTTCTCTTCTATATCATGAAATTTTATTTGTAGCTAAATTTTAATATATTTAAAATATTTATTCAATTTATGGAATTCATTGTTTAAAATGAAAAAACAATTTCAATTAATTTTATCTTCCTGAAATTTAGTATTTTATTGTTACATAATTATTATAGACAAAACATCAAGTTATTCTTATATGACATACATTATTTTTTTATAATTTATCGAGTTCATGGAACACTAAATTAATAATAGACATCTCACAATCACTCATTTTCATGTCATCATCATTTATATATATTTTTCAATGATATGGGATAGACAGGGCTAATTAGATTAAAAAACTATGGTTTAGTGATAAATCTACATAAATTTTAATCCTTCGTATCTTATATTTTACTAAATTATATCTAATTATATGTTTTGTCATGTTATAGTTGTACGAGTTAATTATTTAATAAATTAAATATCTAAAATTATTACTTAATAATGGATTTTAAAATAAATGTTAATAGGTTATTTAATATAGAAATATTTATCAGAATATGAGAATCATTTATCAGAGGAATTATTCCCACTATATTAAGAAGTGTGAAAATACAATTATTACATTTATGTAATGGTTTTAAATATTTCCAAATAAACTTATTTATCTATATATCAGACACAATATTTTCCATATTCCTCAAATTCATGTTCCATAGCATCACTATATCCTCAACAGTTTCAATAATTTATTTCTTTATTTATGGTTCCTCTAGAAACACTGCGATTTTAAATTCAATGTATTTCAATAAACATTAATGGGATTATAAACATTAGATCTATCTAGAGGTAACCAAGATAATATAATATTTTTAGAGATCAATGAACCAACATAGTCCCATGTTGGTGATTTAGCTAGGGTTGATGATTTAGTAAACTCAAAAATAATATTAAATATTTTAAATCCTATTTACATTCAAAACCTCCCATAGTGGATTTGATATTAGAGGATCTATTTTTTTACCACATAGAAAATACAATAAAAATGATAGAATATTAGAAATTATAGTCACATAATTTCTTTTATAATTTAAACTATGGATAATAGTGACTACATCCATTCTATGTTTGAGAAAATTTTATAACACGACTTTAAAAAAATATCCATAATAAATGATATTTTTCATCCCATTAGACAATATTTAATATAGAATATTATTCCATATACCTAAAAATAGGTCCATGATTATATATATACACTTGAAAATATTTATTGTAACCCAAATGAAATTTAGTAATATATATTTATATAGAATCTCTAGATTGTGTATCTTTTAAATGTTCATTTCTGAAACAAATGTGATTTCAAATTGTTGACACATCTGCTGAGTTGTCATCTTACTAATCCAATCATCAATAAATGACACACCTGAATGATTTTTAATCCTCATATTATACACTTATACAACTATAATAATTTACTACTTCATGATCATTTTAATTTAAAATTGAGAAGACAATATAATTTTGGAAAAAAATTGATCTTATTTTCTTTCATTTCCTACAATATTATTCAACTAAATATATAATTAAAATCACATCAATAGATTATATAAAAAATATTTCATAAATGTTCATGGAATTTTTTTAAAATATATCAATATTGATGGCACATATCACCATATATTTTTCACTTTCTTATGTTTGAACATTCAATGAAGAATGAAATAGTATCTTTTTATCTCATAAAGATTTATATTACTCCTATATAAAATAAATATGTTTCCACATATAGAATTATTATATTATTCCCATTGGGTTTCAATTATGAAATAAATGAATCTCTTATCTACGTATTTTCTATTAATCACCCATAGAAACAAAATAATGTATCATTATTTGTGTTATATTCAATGTATATTTGATGAATATACTTTCTATAAAAAATTTATTTAATATCCCTGATCTAATTCAATTTTCATAACATTTTTCAGTAGATAAAATTGTTATCATGTTTTATCACGCCATTAAATTTTAAAAATTTCAATTTTAAATTACCTTATATATAAATAAATATCATGTCCATTATTCATTTGAAAAACACATCACATGACACTACAACAAATAATACTAAAATCCACACAAGTTAATTCTTTTAATTTTTCTTTAATAAAAGAAGAGAAAAATAAAACCTGAAGTTGTACTCATCCTTTTATTTAATACAAAGAAACATGGCTCAATTAAAATTCATTAATTTCATTCCATTTCAATAAGAAATAGTTCAAAAATAATTCATTTTTTCGTAATAATGATATGATAATAATGTTTCATAATATTACATAATTCGTAATTAACATATGATAAGTCCCATAGATTATAAACCATATGAAAGAAGAGACCTTATGAAATTGAAATTTATAATGACTATCCGTATGCATAATTTTAGAACATCCCTCTGAAGTTGGGTAGAAACCTATGATTTAAATAAACCTCATGATGTAAAAAAACATTATAATGTCTCCACCTAAACTATATAAATATCAATGGGACTTTCAATATTCCAATTACATTAATAATACATATTTTTATCTATCTATAAAACATACGATAAAAATAATTTAGTTTTTAATAAACATATGAACTTTCATTAATAACTATAATGAAATTTATTTTTATGAAACATACATAATTGAGACAATACAATGTCTTAGAAACCATATAATGATCCAAGATGTACATTAAGAATGTTTTTGTAATACATACCAAACCTTTTGAGATTTGAACATTACATAAAAAACAATTTCTAAACATTTAAAAAACAACTACCACCAACTTTAATTCACTGCAATAGTTCTTTACTTAGATAATCGGTTTTATTTTTCTGTATTAAACATGATTTTCCTATTGAATACAATAAAAAATAAAATTAACATATTCAATTCATGATCTATTAATTATTATTTTATAAATAACATTTATAACATAGGGAATGTTTTCTTTATCATCAATAATAATGATATCAGTTGGATCTACTATAGATCAAATATTTTTAAATATATTCCACTATAATTCAATTATCACTTGAAAAATATCTATAACATATTGAGTAATTTAGGATAATTAAATTTCACATTCAATTAAGCCACCAACAAATTCATAATCAAATATATAAAACAAACTATATATCATTTTCCTTTAATAATATATATTCTAATATTGATTCTGAAATCATCCATTCAGATCACTCTCCATTTTGAATATTGATATATTATTAATGACACCAATTGTGTATTTCCATTGATGATATTAAATTACTCATATATTAATCAATGTTTTAACATCATTATTAGATTTATAAATTCTGTACTCAGTGTAAATTTTATATTATCTTCAATATCACTTATATTCTATATATGAGCTAATTTTTTATTTATAATTTTTTGGTACAAAAAAATAACTAAAAAAATCTAGAATTGACACTATCCTAAATAAAACCAATTTAAGAATCATATATAAATACATAATAATACAAAAATAGTTTTAAATTGATATACAATTTTGTAGTACTTATTCTTATTTTGAATATCCACACCTCTTTTCTAACTATAATATGGAAAGCTACATCCTTAATCCTTTATACGAAAGAATAAATGATTATAACATAATTGGAGAATACTCACATTCATTAGACACCACATAATATATAAACATATATATATATATATTATGTGCAATATAATTATTAAGAATAAATACAATCCAAAATACAAAAAACTATATCTATATTATTTATTATGGAATTTTTTAGGATAATGTTCATGTTCATCAGCTCACTAATCATGGAGTTATTATGATTTAGAGGGTTACATATAACATGATTTGGGTATAAATCCTCATGGAATGAGGTGTTTACTATATAGATACTAATAATTGGATAAAGTAGGGGAACATTTCTATCTAAATAACTTTTGTATTCGATGAGTAATATGTTCCACAAGTTTTTTTATTATAATGGTTTGCAATATAATTTTGTATCATTTATATTTATAATATAGTTATGATAGATGTATAGTCAAACTAGTCCCATGTATAGTTCATGTGAGTGTTCATTTCATCAAAACTCTTGGATGTGCGGAAATAGTAATTTTTTACTATTCTGAAATGATGATCTAATTTATGTATTTATAGTTATATTCATAAAAGTGTTATAATACACACCAGATTTCATATTAGATAATTACATGAGGAAATTAATATTAAGAGAGTCATACATCCAATGCCATGTATGTTATTTAACCTAGAATATTTTTATGGAGGTAATGAAAAAAATAAAACAAGTAAGAAATCATTCATTTTTATAAATTAATATGTGCATGGGGTTGATTAATGTTCCGTGGAGTGGGTGTAAAAAAATAATTTCTCATTTTTTAGTATGTTATATCACATGAGATTCATTCCACAATCCATATCCCATTTTTGGTTCCATTTTTTCACATATTATAGATGAATATTATAATATTATATGATTATACTATAGTGTTTTTTAGAACAAAAACATATTATATTCATCAAATTAGGGAATCTAGTATAGTCCATAGAGAAATATAGTTAACGGTTCTTGAATTTTTTATATACCATCATTGTAATGGTTGTCTCATAAATCATATCCACATCAATAGGAAAGATGAGAAATTAATCTACCTATGATGGGCACAATACATGAATGACTATTGAGGGTTGTTACATGGCCACATGGAGCTTAATAAAAATAATTAAATCATGTAAATACACATTATAAGTGACAAATCAATGAATTTGGATTTAATTAGTTAAATGTGATGGATTAACATTCCTAATATAACTTTGTAGAAAATATATTAATCTATTCCATAGATTAATTTAAATTATATATAATCAATAAAAATAATGATATTCATTTTTAACTACATTACAATATTAGAGACGATAATGGAATTTAAAGAGGCAACATATATAGTAAGTGTTATCTATGTCGATTGGTGTTTAGGATTGTTTTAATGAATGTTTTAATTGTTTTAAACTAGAGAAGGGTAGATATTGATCTGTATCGATGTTAAAATTGGATCATATGCAACCATTAAAAGTATTTATTATCAAATATGTGTTTTTTATATACAATCAATCATTGATTTAATCAATAATTTATTTATTGTGGTGACCCATACCAGTGATAAAATGTTCGATGAAAAAAATACATTAATTACTTTTATTTACTTTAATAGGCATTGGTACAAGTAGTGAAACAAAATTATTAATTTAAATTAAAACTAAAAATATTGACATATATGTCACAAAATGTCAATTGTTATTTTATGTAAACTGTTTTGGAGAATTGGAAACATCTGGTATTAAAAAATATGGAATCAATTAATGAAAAATATAAAAGAAACAATTAATTCAAATTTTGGTTCTATTCAGACTGAAGAACATAACAAGTTCGTTAAGCCAAAAGAAATTTTTCTGATACCTAAGCCCTCTGAAATATATTTTAAAACATTATGATAGAAAAAATTTCCCAGAATGGTTTTTTTCCTGATAAAAACATTCGTTTTAAAATAATTGAAAACTATTATAAAACATTTTAATTAAATTTTAATGATTTACATTTAATAAAAAATGTTTTAAACATTAATGTCTAATTTACCTATTAAACCATTAAGGGTTTCCTGGAAATTAATTATTATTACATGGCTGAGAGGAAAGATTCATTATATAAAATATTATTCGTGAATAATTCATAAATACTATCAATAAAATAACATTAAAAATAATAAACAAATTATAAAAAAATTAAACATTTCTCAAATATGATTAATAAAATCTTAAGAGTTTAAAAAATAAATCCTTATGAATATATTGATTCAAAATTAATAATAAACAGTGAAAATACAATGAAAAACTATGAGGTAGCTAGGTATAGTAAAGATTATAGAGTTATTACCAATAATTTGGCAGAAAAATACCTATAAGATATGTCTTTACTCTTTATTAGTCTTCTTTTTTACAAATTATATCTACTAAATTATTAATAAAAAATAATGATTTATATTTTTTATAGAGAGAAAAAAGATGATTAATAATGAATAAATGTATAAAACTAAAATAAAAAATATTTGTGAAGGGAAACATTTTTCTAAATATCGTATAGATTATATAAAACATAATCTGATATTTATTTAAAGAGTGAATCATTTTTTAAGAAATAAAAATTTTTATATTTAATTTTTCATAATAGTTACTCAAATATAAAATAAAAAATTGTAATATTTTTTGAATATTTTTAATTAAATCAATTTAATCTTGAAAAAAAAATTTACTGAGGTAATCATTATGAAAATGGTATTTGGAATTTTATAAACAGAATATTGAGAAATATGGAGTTTAAAATATTTTTCATTATAAATAATTCCTTCTAAAAAATTAATTTGTATTTATAAATGATTCACATTATAGGAAAAATTATTAAAAAAAATATAATATATTTTTATAAAATCTATCTTCCCTATAATTTTATTATTATCCCAACCTTATAAGATTGTTCTTTGTTGAAATTAATTTTAATAATTAAATCCAAAATATGGATTTCATATATCATCAATTGAAATTATGGGTAAAATATATATTTATTAGATGGAAACATGAAATGAGTATTTCTCTTATATAGCCCACTTCAATTTTAAATAGATTTAATTATATAATTATTTAATTGAATGGGGATAATTGTCATATATCAGCCACTATATAAGTAAAATCAATCAAATCCATCCATTTCCAAATGAATTTCTTTCCCAAAATAGTATTTTTATTATCACATATACATATTCGTATATATATTCCATTTTCTTTTTCAATTAAAACTATAAGTCTTTATTTTTTGCATTAGAGTACCCAAATATATAACCATATAAATGATAGTCACTCAGTAATAACAAGCTACTGAACACTGTGATACACCATCTATTAATACATATCATTTTTATTATGGTTCTCTATATTTTATATAATGATACTAAAATAATAGAAATTTATATATATGATACTATATATAAATAACATGTAACACGTGCTACAATAGTTGGTGTAGAAAATTGAATTTCTTCAAAGATTGTTTTGCTCTATTGAGAAGCATCCAAATTTTTTATGATCATAAATAACCACATAAGTCCATTGATCCTTCAATAAAAAGTAATATATATATATAAGCATGTGTGTGAGTAGATTTTATCAATATTTTCAACCGTAATAATGGAAGAAGTAGAACAAAATATAGCTCGATCCATATTCCTAGCCATAGAATCATCCTCACTCATGCCTTCTTTGAATCCACCTCCTTTATATACAACAATTATAGTGGAAGTATTAGGGTGACCACTTTTAATGGTATGGGACAAAAAGGAGCAGTGGCTTGAAGAGTATGATTATGGTTGGTGAGGTTTTATATATAGTCATGTTTTCACATTCAATTTAAAATGGATAATTAGTAATCATTAATAATATAGTCCCACATTATATATGAACATTTCCACCAACCAGATTATAACCCTTGATGTGGTAATGACCTCTCATTAATGACCTTGAGGTTGAATTATTGACACTCATTTTCATAGCACATGGTGCATGCCATAAAAAAATCACCCTTAATCATGTACACTTCATGTGCATCATGGGTATACCCATGCATTCATATATAATAGATCTTCTTCCCTCATACACTATGGTTGACCTAGTGCAAGATACATTAGTCATTGTATATGAGTGTTGGCTAGGGATACTCCAATTAGGTTTACTCTATAATACCTATGTATATAAATTACCAAACTAAATAAATGTTCAAATATATAAATTCTATTATCTTACCATATATATATATAATTAAGTAGTTTATAATATAATTACAAATTTATAAATTATTATCTAATTATGTAATTTAAATTCAGTCTACATATACATTTTTATTAAAAAAAATCCATTGATACATATATCTTTTAACAAAAATTATCCACATATATAAATATTCATTATAATTATATTATGTATTTAAAATTATATATTTTTTTACCAACTATAATTCAATTAAATTTTATAAATTAAATATTCATGTGTATAAATTTATAAGTTATAGATTATAATTGTCAATATATATTCATTTCTAATTATAATTATATATTTATTTCTAATTATATTTTATATGACTCTTACTAGCTATTATATTACAGGTGAAATATATGATCAATATTAAATATGTTCAAATATAATTTATATTTTTAATGCATATATATTTCTCAAAATGGATTATATATTTATGTCAAATTAATGTACTATGATAAAAAATGAATTTTTATAATCAAATTTTTAATTTATGTTAATTTAATCATAATAAAATTTTATTTAAATTTCATCCTAATGAATTTACTTTTTTATTTTTCATTGAAATAAATATTATTTACAATCACTTATCATCATTTAATTATTAATTACATATAATTTATCTTACAAATACTTTCCAAAAACTTCATAAAATCTCATTAAATAGATTCTAATATATTTTAAAGTAAATATACTGAAATAATGATATATCATGTATAGTTTGATGAAAATTATTTCTTGAGTGCTATAGTTGAAATAAATTAATGTAGTGAATATTTTATTTTTATTTGATCTGTATGTTATTTTCAATGTTATTAACTTATCATTTTATATATTTTATTAAATATAATTATTAATAGAACTATATAAATTTTTTATTATCATTCAATTTATATTCATTATCACATGTTATCGTATATTAAATAATTTCATTGTTTTAAAAACTAATTTTATTAACATATTTACTAAAACATAATGTGACATGCTATTAAAATTGAAATATCATTACATTTTATTAATATAAATAATTATATGTTCAAAACATATTATTCTAAAATATCACATTGTTAAAGATACTGTTAGTAATATGGATATAGATTATGTAAATTTCCATAATTATATTAATCATTAGATGAATCAGTTTCATTCAGAGCCTCTTATATTGTATTTATCTATATTAATGGGGTTATTCGATATAGGAATGAAGTTAGGTTTCACTATACTAGAGGAAGTATTTTCTGTGTTTTTTATTTCCATTAAAGGTTTTTTGTAATATTCTATAATTGTTCACCAAATTATATATTCATAATCATTTTGTGATAGTTTTGGAAGTCAACATGAATCAATTAGTAATTCTTTTTTCTGATTATATTTTTATTGTTTTACTTAGATGAATAACATTACATTTAATATTTTATTTTTTTAATTTATTTATTAATTAATTTTAAAAAAATAAATATATAATACAATTCCTATTGATTTAATTTTTATTATTTAATTTTTCATGATTTTGAAAATTTTAACAAATAAAAATCCTCAAAAAAGGTTTCTTATATTTACACTAATCACAGTAATTTTGTTGAATCTTTATTTGGAAAAACAAAACCACCAAATGAATTTAAATATATTAATATGTCAAATCATGTTATCGAGAAAACTTATTGAAATAGATTTTTTTACCTTAGTCAACGATATATAAAGAGGGAAACCATCCTGATGGAATTATCCAATTTTCTCACTCTAGAATCGACGAACAATCCACCATAGAAATTGAATTTACTTGTAATAAACTTCAAATAAAGTTTATTTAACCTATCTTATAAATAAATTATAATATATAAATAACTAATGAATAAAATTGAAATGTCCTAAAAGAATAATAATTATTAAAAATTATAAATTCATATTATTTACGATGTATATTTTAATTGGTTATAAATAATTAATATATTTATATATAATAGTAATTAATTTAAATTTTTTTTATAATATATAATTATTAAATGACAATTATTAATAAAAAATTAATAATTAATTAAATTATAAAATAAAAATTAACATATAAAACTAATTAAAGGAAAATTAAAAATTAATACTAAATAAGACTAATTTATAATGGGTATTGAATGATTAATTAATAAATATTAATGATGAATTATTAAAATTGACGATTAAAAATTAAAAATTAAATTTTTATAATTAATCTTGATTAGTTTATAACACATAATTAATAATATATATGTTTTAATTTATAGTTATTATTTCATTAAAATTAAATAATAATTAATGATTAATAAAATTATAAATTAATAAAAAAACTAATGGTTATTTAATATTATATATAATAATTAGAATAGATATCTAATAGTTAAATATTAGTTTACCATTTTAATAATATATTTTAATTTTCTAGATTATTATTAATCGTAATATTTTATTATTATTTGTAAGGTAAGGTTTTAAAAATAACAAAAAAAATGTATGATTAATAATAAAATTTCTAATTTTGTGATTATTTTAACAAAAAAAACTTCCACTAAATGATGTCTTTTTTAATACAAAATACTAGGAATTACTAAAAACATTCTAAAACTACCAAAAATAATAAAACAATAAAACATTTTGAATCATTTGAAAAATGAAAAAAACTATTTTTTTGATAGTGAGTTACCGATAATATTTAGAAACATTGTTGATATATTATATAAGGAGGTTGTGTATATAACTCATCATTAGGAGTTTAAATTTTGTATCCATTTATAAGTCTATGTGACTTTTTTCTTCTATATCACCTTATTTAATGGTTCATATAGGCCCCCAATAGTTGTGTATTGAAACTAATTGCCATCTTATATATAACTTTTATTCTATTGGGAATTTCTCTATAGAGATATCTTTTTCTTCAATGAATGTTAATGATATATTTAAATTGTTTATTGATAATTGAAATTTTATACTATGATTATGGTGTTACATTTGAATTATTTATAAATTACTAGATTAATATAAGAGAGGTAACTAGTAATTAATGAAATTTTTTATATGACTATCCTCAATTGATGGTGAATGAGGGAGATATTATTGAAAAGGAATTCTGGTCATCACATATCAATTTTTGAGTAAATGGTTTCTTTTTTTATAACTATTATTATGTTTGAGAGTCAATTTACCCCATGCATTTTATATTTTAAATGGTGGAGGTTATTGGTTTTTTGTTAAGTGCTGTTTATTTTATTAGAAATATTAGTGATTTCTTCTATTTTTAACACATTTTTCAATAATTTACTCACATGGAAATTCATATGAATTTTTATATATTCAATAATTCAATGTTCATTTATATGTGTGTATGTGTTTATAAGAGGTAAAAATATTAACATATGGTTTTGGACATGTTTTTGAAAATTTAAATTAATAAAAACCATAAAATAATCAAATACATCATTATATTCTTCTGAAATTTGTGTTTGATAAAAAAAATTACATTGCATAGTTATAAAGTGAGTCCATGATTCATTTATCATCTTTATATTGTAATTTATATAATCTTTATGATATATATTAGATGTAATAGTTTGGAATCAATGATCTTGATGAATTATTTCTAGATATAATAGTAAATTAATTTTATCATAACAAAATATTGTAACATCATTATGTGATATGTTATTTCAAAAAGTTATTTCAAAATTAAAGTACATTGAATTTGGATTCTATAATATTTAAATCAATGTATTGTTTCTTTCTATAATTATTCCAATATAAGGGTCAGTTTCATATTAGATTAACAGAACAACTCAATAACTCAATCATTACAACTGATTAAACTTCCTTATGAGTTTTTTTTATAATAGTTTTGTATTGATTGTTTTTGAAATTGTGGATACATAGTTGATATAGGGGATAAAATAACTCATTAATTTATTTCTTAAAAAATTTTAAATAGTGAAATATATTAATATAATAATCTAATGGATTAGATGTAGTTAAGATAATTTAGACGTTGATATATGTTCGTGATTGTTGACTTCAACATTAATTTCAAATAAATGTGTAATTTTGAATATTGTGCATGATACATAGATATGGTGAAGTTATTTTTATATTTATAAAGTAAATAATAATGGGAATATAATTAAAGACACCCATGTAGATATGTAGACATTGATTATCATAAGATCGTGTTGTTTAATCTGTAGAGAGTGAACATCAAAGGCTAATATTCAAGAAGATTTTTTGGTGCGGTTTCATAGTCTAGTTATGAGTTTTTTTTAATTTTATAACCATAAAAGGGAAATCTAAACATATAACACCCCTAATTTAGTTCTCTACAACAGCTGAAAAAATATGATGTGTTATATGTTTTTATAAAATGGAATTTAATTATTACACATCATATTAATCAATAGATGATCTTTATCATTAAAGGTTTTAGATAATAGAATCACCTTAAACATTAATCATAGTTTTACAAGAATAAAATAAAACAAACAAAAATATAGGGTTTTCACTAGCTCTTTGATCAAAGTGAAATCCATCAGAAACATAAATGGTCCAGTGAAAAATTATTTTTATAGAATGGTTGAGAATTAAATATGCACAGTAAGGGGTTTGATAACCATTGAAAAATACATTTATAATATTCTTTACAAAGTAAATTTTTAAATATATTTAGAAATACCATTTTGAAAATATTATTTGAGATTACATATTCTTTAAAAATACAATATCACATTATAAAATACATACATTCTGAAATTTCATTAATCGAATTGCTGTCAATTTCTAAAAATATTATACAAGCTATTAAAAAAAAGACACATGATGCAACTTGACACACGAAATGTTATTTGAACCTACCCACCTTCCCGAGGTATGGGTTCAGTCCCCAATACATGTCATGTTTACCATATTCAAATGCTGGTATTCATTAAAAAAATTCACCAATCCTTATATATATATATATATATTCTCCAATAGTTTTTTTTAAAACTTGAACTATCATTAAAAAATCATAGGCTTGTACTAATATCTAATGTATAATTTCTATCAACCCCGTAAAATCACTTGTTACTCTTGACCTAAAAACCATTTATAGTTTAGTTTGCATAATCTCATGGATTATTTTTTATAATTCATGCAATTATAAATATCATTTATTACTTTATAAGATTACATTTTTGATGATTATTCCAAAAAGAAGAATTTATTCAATGCTTATGTGTAGACACATATTCATATAAATATTTATGTATATATTAATGTAATATGTGTCAAATTAAATTATCATTATATGCACATAATCTTAATTTTCATATGACATTTATTTTACATGATACGAGAATTTTATTCATAGTTTTTATTTATTCATAAATATTTAATTACAGAAGTGATATAATTTTAGAAAATAATACATGTATGCATATTCTCAAAATAACTTGATTCTTGGAAAAAATCATTCTTGGATAATCATGAAATTTATTATTTAGTATATTTATATATATTTATATTTATTTATATTTCACTACATAAAATTATGGCATTTATAAAATAAATCCGTACATTACATTGGATTAAAAACTAATGGAGTATGATGAATTAGTACTAATATATATACATGTGCATCATTACAACCATAAATTAAGGTTATAATTTGAAGATCACATTTGAAAAGAAAGATAAAATTTTAAATACTTATGTCATGTAAATTCACCTTGACAATAGTCTTGAAAATAAAATAAATATATCACGTAAAATAATGTAAATAATATCTTACAAGATAGTATTTCTAAAATACTTTGATACAAATGAATAAAATCCCTTACAATACTATAATGTAATATTTTAAAAAAATTATATGAAAAATAATTTTAATCACTAATAATGAATATATAAATTGAATAATTTAAATAATGTAATCCGTTAAGAAATTTCGAATAAATACATGATATTGTTAAATCCATCTCAAATAGACCTATAAATTAAACACTTAAAACATGAATTCTAAAATCTAAAATAAATTATCATAATATCACCATTACAAAGAATTTTTCTTAATATTAATCCCCATACCTCTTGAATTAGAATAAGAAAAACATATTAATGATATTCTAGCACACCAGAAGAATGAAATCTATGTAAGTCATTCAAAAATCAAATATAATGTAGTAGAGAGTCCATTCTTATTGAACAATGGAACATCCATTTAAATTTCGACATGAATGTTTCTTTATATAAATATTTTATATAATTGTGTTGGATAATATTAACACTTAAACCAAATAGAATATATTTGGTGATTTGGCCTATACTGAAATTAAATAGTGTCCAATTATTTCAAAAAAACATTATATATGTATTATATGCTACATGATGGAAATTCCATCAATGAATTATAATTTTAACATATTAAAAAGAAAATATCATGGATATTATAAAATATATTTCAATTGAATATCAAGCCTAAATAAACTAACTAATCCAGTCCAAAATTATTTAAAAATATCTAGAAACAACGTCACAAAATAATTTTAAAATAAAGAAATATAAAATAAGGATGCATTGGAAATAATTTATTTGATGAAAAAAATATTCATATATTATAAAACTATAATGATAAAAAAAATATCGACACCAAAATCAAAAGTGATTTGATGAACAAGACTAAAGAAACTAAATCAAACACCAACAGAAAAAAACACCTACATCAGCTGGTTTGTGAAGATCCAAACCCTCATATCTATTTCTCAATGCTTTGGAAACCCTAAACTAAACCACACCCCTATGATAATGCTCAAATCACAATGACACTGCTCAATCTACCATTCCTCAGTTCAAGCCCTTTCTGGTTGATGCACTACCTTCTACCCTAATCATTGGGACATCCATCATTAGTGAAACACTATTGTGGGATGAGATGGCATCAACTCGGTCTTCTACCTCAACCACACGATGATCAAGACTATAAAGAACCAGCCTTAAACCTTACTTAATCTTGAGTTATTACAAGATTACACATTGAGGATCTTTTTAGGTTTAGAGTTTTAGAGAATTAGATCATGAAACTTTCATTACATTCCACATTTAAACAAAGTGGTTACATAAATGACATTATTCATTCTTCCCATCAACGGTAACCTATTTAAAATAAAACATGGATTCTTTCTTGACTCATCCTTGACACTATCATCACATCATGTACCTTTCCCTTGACCTGTGAAAAACATTTCAAAAAAATTTTGGATGAGCATAAATAGCTCAGTAAGGGTTATAAAAATATGTAAAGGAAACATGAGTTCATATATACATAAGAATGAAATCATACTTTACCCATAAAACATAGTCACTTTAACATACCTCATCAATCATGAATAAAACATAGAAATCAGAAGACATAAAAGGTAACTTGAGGCATTCAGAACATTCTTACGTAGGGAGTAACCCTCTTGGTTACGTTTTGGAATACCCATCACAATATATTCCCTAAATCTCTTCGGAGAAACCTTAACATTTCACTCTTTCAAGTTACCCAATGCATTGGAGAGCTATATCGGGCTCACAAGCCCTTAGTTTATCATGGAACCACCCGTCTTCATAATAATGCCCAAGAACCTCAACATAATCGTATCACATAAAACATGCATAAAGGAAACATAACATTTCCACCTTTCAATCACAAGATATCAATAAAACACATTGATATAAAAACATTATGAATACCATTTTAAATACCAAAATAAAAGAAAATTAAAACATGTTATTTAATTTTCTTTTAAAAAGAAGGTATGGCTTGTAGAGGAAGATGAAACTCAAATAACGGTCACGGAGTCGGAGAAGTCGTTGTCACCGCATACATACGACAAAAACATTCCCTTTTGTAGTTTACTAAAACACTTCGTATAAAAAAGATTAATTTTGAATAAACGTAAAATTCAAAGGGGTTTACACACCGTATAAAACGAGGTTGTGTATAAAACAAAATATGCCTCAATGAAAGGAGATTGAGATGAAGTCACATAAATAGACGATATCCTTGGATTAAGGATAAATCAGTTACAAAACTATGTGTGACAAACGAATACATGAAATATAAGTGGGTATTAAGTGTCAAACAATCAGAGGACATTCACACATAATCATATAATGACATATTCAAGGTGTACAAGTTTATCCCAAAGAATTGAAATTGGGTTAAGATGTTCCCTTGCAATAATTAGACAGCCTAATGGCGTCACTTCAAAATTCAGAAAAAGAGTTGATGAGAGATAAAAAGGGTATCTCATCACTTGGACATAAAATCTACATCAAAAATATATATAAGAACATATCCCAAAATAATATTATGTGAATTAAATGACATAACAAAATAAGTCTTTTAAAAAAGAGTAGGGTGAAAGGTTCCCTTACCGACATGGGTATCTTTCGAAACATACGCCCCGTGAAAGAAGGACAATAAATCATTGATGTAAATACTCATAAACAAAAGTATATTACACAAAGAGTAGAATAATTGGCAGTACATACACCACTCAATGGAAATTGTGGCAAATGTAGCATAATTCTCATGGGAATAAAAGTGAGATGAAAAATCCCTTACAAAAACTCGGCAGCCTAACAGTGCCACATAAAACGTAAAAAAATGGATTGATGAGATCAAATAGGGTATCTCATCATATTAACTTAATGTTTATAGAAAGAGGAATATAAAATAACTTCCCCCAACATAACAAATAGGAGCTTAAAATAAGTGGCATAAATGAGAGTACATAAAAATAAAGAGAGAGGTTGGATCTCTTACGAAAATTCGGCAACCTAACGGCGCCACTCAAAACTTCCAAAATGGATTGATGAGAGAGAATAGGGTATCTCCTCATATGAACATAAAAATTACAGTAATAGTAATATAAAAGAACATCCCAATCACAAGAAATATGAGCTTAGAAGGAATGACATAAAAGAGTGTAAAAAGAAAGATATGAGTAGGACCCCTTACCTGAAGTCCAACTTGTATTGTTTGTTTCTTTATATTCCCGAATAATAAACATTGGTCAATTAATAATATCCTATGTACCTCCATTAGAAATTATTATACAGTTCATATCAAGTATTATAATGTTATAATAATTGTTTAATAATGTTAGTTCATATCAGACGTTTTTGCCGATGTTTGGTACATGAGTCAAAAATGAACTTGTTTGAAAAAAGATTGCCTTTATAGTTATAAGTAACTAATTTACAGAATAGTATTAATGATTAAAATATCATATATATCCAGTAAATATTCATCTCATACTATTCCATATCATTTTGAGATAAAAAACTAAAAGCACCATTCATGGAGATGGTAGGCCGTACGTACGCATGAACGCTAATTTCATTTTTTTGTAATATTAATGGAATTAGAACAAAATGAGAGAGATATATATATGTTATAATTCCAGAATGATATCCATAATTTTGATGTAATATATTACATATATATCCATTATATATATGTACTTATAGTATTACATAACATTTTGAGATAAGAAATGAAATGTACCGTTCATGGAGATGGTAAGCCGTACGTACGCATGAACGCTACTTCGATTTCTATTTCATATTTTCTGGAATGGAATCATAATGATATAAGAGTATATTATAATTCCAGTATAATAACATATATAATATCATTAACTTTATCCCTTACACATCCCACATATGGTATTAACGAATCAAATCACCTTCAGGGGGCGGTAGTCCGCACTTCCTAAAATGAAGATATCATGTTTACCCATAATGGAAAAAATAATGGTATGCCATAAATGAAAAATACAGAAGCTTAAGGAAAGAATAAACATATTATATATCATATATAAAAATAGTGACATCATAATGGCCACCTTTGAAGGTGTTAAATAAGTATTGAACAATCATCGTTTCGGGAGGCAGAATTTCTCCATTCACGGAAACCGTATGTTCATTAACCATTTGATGTAGTTGTGTGAGATTGTAGCTCGAATAAATTTTATAAAAACATCCTAGTATATTTAAGATACTGTTTTTGTTACAAAATAAGTAAATAAAAAGTGTTTTTGGGGTTGTAGAAGCAAAATAAAACAAATGAACATGAGAGAATGAATTACCTTTAAAAGTGTAACTCATTTTGATTTGAGCCTAAAGGATTCCTTTGAAATGATTCATCCCAAAGGGAATCATCTAGGATGAGGAGAGGGATGTGGATAGAGAAAATGGGTTAGGGATGGCCGAGCCAAAGGCTTGAGCAGTGTGTGAAAGGAGGTATAGGTGGGGGCCTTTTATAAGAGGAGAGGAGGGGCACTTTTGGAAATCATGAAACTGTTATTTTATTTTCAAAAGTGTTTCAAATTTATAAGGTCCCACATTGATATATTTCAAAGATAAGATGATAAGGCTTCGAAATGTTCCCATCCAATTTTTTGTGGACAATTCTAGGTCTTAGATTTTATATTATCGTTTCATTTTTTTTAAACTGTTCATTAATGAGGTCATCGTTGCATCATCATGATGTCATAAATAAATTAATTTATATAATGTCTAAAAATTATAAAAAAAATATCCTGATGTAGGAAATATTTTTATCTTTCCAAAGAGTACTTATAGGAAAAATTATGATTAGTATATCCCCTTCTAAATTTTTTTTAGTAAAACAATTTATGTTAGTGTCATTTAAACCTTTATTTAAAAAAAATGCATTAAAGTCATTATCTCACCCAAGAGGCTCCATAGGGTCCCCTAAATCGACCCATGGGTTGTATTGGTCGGCAATGTCTCATAAAATAGGGGTAGGACAAGTTTCATGGTGTTTTCACATTTTTATAATATCATTTTTACCTTAAATTACACTAATTACCACTAATCGTGATTAGAAACTTAATAAGTTACTATTCACCAAAAAATTATTTTAATCTCATTGAACCAAATTTTACTTCTTAATGACAACCATGTATGTCAGATTTTTGAAATTAAAAACACAATGATGGAAAAATTTCATTTAAACGGAAAATCAGTTTTTATAAGTACCACTTAGTGGTTTCACTAATCATCAAAGATTGAAGTTTTTCAGAAAATTACAAAAAATTCACCCTAAGCTATATTTGATATTCCGTATTCAAAAATGAAGTCTATTTTACAAAACTAAAAACATATAAGTGACATTAATTAATTTAATAATTAATTCCCGCTGTCAGAGCAAATAGCGTGTTTTTATAAAACAATAAGTATCAAAAGATTGACACCAGTTTAAGTCTAATTTCAAAGTGAAATTTTTCCAATGACCACCATTGGATTAAATGGTAAAAATATATTCTAATTTCACTTTAAAACCAATTAAAAAGATAATCTAATCATATAAATAAATTAGATTAAAAAGAGGTTTTGAATTAAAATACAACATTTTACACTATTCATTAAAAAAATGCACATTATCGGAAAGGTACCAAAAATTTACATAAAGTAAATTTTGATGTCCAAATTCTTAAGAATAGTTTTATTTGGTCCAATAGAATGAATAAGTGTGAGAAAAACTATATTTAATGATGGTTCGCCATCAAAAGGCGATAAGTGAACCTTTAGTGAAAACTAGGGCATATACGCCTAAAATTGAATTCTTTCCATATTTTAAGACTTTATCCTTTTTCGGATATATGTAAAAACATTTAAAAACATATATAATATTATTTTAGTTATTTCTATCCATTACCGCCAATACAATGGCTACATGTGAACTACCATTTAAAATAATATTATATTATTATTAGAGTGAAATGTAAGATTCCCACGAAACTCGTTGTTGCGTATTGGGTATGCCATCGAGCATAGCATCCCCATTAAAGTAATATTAATATTTGATTCACAAATATGGATAAATATAAAGATATCATATTCTTTATTTACCTGGGGTGTTACACGCTTCCCCCCTTTTGGGAATTGCGTCCTCGCAATTTTTAAAATTGAGCTTGGAAACTTCCTTGAAAGTCCCACATCAGAACAAGAGTCGGTAAAAAAATCACTTTAAAATAATGGAAGATAAGTACAGAGGTCACCTGAGTTTACCTATACTAGGATTCCATGTAGGAAAACATGGACATGGAGGAGAAAACATAGGGTCATTGTAACACCCCGAGATTTTATGAAAAATATTCTTTTTAATGTCATTAATGTCTTGTGTTGTACGCTACACCAAAAGAAGCTTGCACAACACGAATCCTTGACTTGCCTTTCATTACATGCAATCGCGACCTTCCTTGATAGCGTGTGTAGTACGAAATATCGAGTTTCACTAAACAACGATATGCTTTTTAAATATTATCAAAACTAGCCGTTATGAATAGTAATAACCACTTTTTGAAATTTTGTAAATTTTAATTTTTAAAATGGAATTTATTTTTGGATCCGGAATATCGAAATTAGATTAGGGTGAAATTTTGGTAATTTTCGGATAACTTTCATATTTTGATGAATAGTGAAAATTACTAAATTTTAATTAAAAACAACTTTTTCAATCGAAATAATTAGTAGTGATAAATTATTAATTTGAGTGGTTTTAAAGTATATTTAGAATATATTTTTACAATTTAAAACAATGTTGGTCGTTGGATGTAATTTCACATTTAAACCAGTTATAAACAAGTGTCAATCTTTTGATAGTTATTATCTCTTAAAAACACGCCTTTTGTTTTGATGACGGGAATTAATTTTTAAATTTATTAATGCAACTGATATGTTTTGAATTTGGTAAAATAGAAATAATTTTTGAGTTCATAATATCAAATATAGCTTAGGCCTAATTTTTTCCATTTTTCTGAAAACTTTCAATTTTTGATGAATAGTGAAACCACTAAGTGGTATTTAAAAAAACTGAATTTTTCATAAAACATAATTTTACCGCTTCTATGAGTGGAATTTCAAAAATCCGAGAGACACAGTTGATGTCAGTAAGTAATATGTGGTTCAATGAGATGAAAATAATTATTTGGTGAATAGTAACCTTTTACTTTTTTACCACGGTTAAAAGTAAATAGGGTAATTAAGGGTAGAAATGATATTATTATTACCCTAACACGTGTACTAATTATATTGGACAAATGTAATTCGACCAAAAACAAAATTAGGAATAAAATATGACCATTTAGGCCCACTTGGATTAGATTAGGACATTTATTATTAATTTATTTAAAGAACGGTTAAAAGAGTTAAAATCAATGTTTATTAACTAAAATATTTTTAATATGGGGTTATACATAAGATAAATTCGTCTATAAATATTCATTAGAAAGATAAAAATATTTCCTACATAATGGTATTTTATTTGGAATTTTTAGATATCATATAAGTTAATTTATTTATGACACAATGATGATGCAGTAATTATCTTATTAATGAAATATTGACATAATTGATGTTATAAATACCAAAATAAATTTAATTTAAGACTTTTTATGAATTCCACTAATTTTATAGGTTAATATGACATGTTAGTATTGATTTAAGTAACTTTTTTAGAACTTATAATTCTGTTATGAATTTCATAAAAATCATGTACCAAATAGTGTCAAAATTGACATAAATAAGTTTTTAAAACAAATATTATATTATTAATTGTTATTTTATTCCTAAAAATCTAAGGATCGGCCAAATGACTTAGATAAGGTAATATATATTAATAATGAACAACTTGGGTTCGTTTTGCTAGATATATTAATTTTATTAACCATATAGTGTAAGAAAAGAAAAAGACACGGTAAAAGTTTAATTATTTAATTTAGAGTTAAATATAAATGATAAGGTTAAAATAATAACCTAAACTTGTCTAAATCCTATTGGATGAGAGGGTTTCGACCTATCCCCACCTTAGCTTCTAAATACATAAATTTTGAGCTATTTAAAACCGAACTTGACTTTATAATAAAATAATATTTTTAGTTTTCCAAAGGAGCCCCTCTCCTACCTTATAAAAGGGAACCTCCTCCCTCTCTTCCCCACACAACTTTGAGCATTCAATCTCGGACAAACCCTGCCAAATTTTCCTCTCCACTTCCATAGAAACATCCTAGAGGTTCTGGTCTACCTCAAAGTCCACTTTTAGTGCCTTAAGAGGAGGTTTCAAAGAGGCACTTCAAAGAAGAGGTAAATTCCGTTACCGATTCATTCACCTTTATTTCTTCTTCCACTTCTTCTTCTTAGGTTGTTTCATTATGAAGTAATAACATCAGTATCACTCATATACTGATATGTTATTATAAGTATGAAACAACCCTATTTCACCATCTATCCATCCTACGGAAAATGAAATCACCGCGCCTGCGTACGTACGGAATACCGTCTCCACGCCGTGGTGAAATCTATTTTCCACCACCACCTTACTTGGATGGGTATAATGTTGTAAATAATAACTATATATTATTATTTTAAAGTTATATTGATTTTAAAATAGTATAAAGACAGTCCAATTCAGTCCCACGATCATGAGAATGATATCATCGCTCGTGCGTACGTACGGACTACCGTCTCCACGACGCGATGAGATTCATTCTCCACTTTAACCATTAATGAATGATTGTAAAGTATATATAATAAGTAATCATGAAATATATTACATAATAATGGTACTGGATTTATGTGTATATATATGTACATCATCTACTTAATTCCGTTCAACTCAATAAGGAAACGAGAACAGCGTTCATGCGTACGTACGGCCTACAGTCTCCATGAACGGTGTATCTCTTTCCATTAACTGATTTATTATATATATGTATATTATGAATATATATTATATATAAATCATGTTTTATATTCTTGAATTAAGTAATCATGATCTACGTAATCATTTGAATAATTACAAGTCAAAACGCGGACGACAAATTAAACGATTTTACCCAAAACGCTCTTTATCATGGAATTTACAAAAGAACGGGTAAAATAAAGTCATAAGTGAACCATATATGATATCATAACAATTAGTATGATTCTGGAATAAGTCAATAACATTATTTAAATAATTATACAGGAGGTTCGGACACTTATAAAGCAAGTAGGACCTAAGGTAAGGGAAATATCACAATCTCATTTTTATCCGAGATTGTTTATACTTTGGTATTCACTGGGGTGTATTTTATCATCCGAATCAATGTTTCCTCAATATGTCATATTATTTCCATCAACCTACAATTGTTTAAATCCAATTTTACCCTTCAGTGAGTTTTTAGTAAAAGATATGAAAGGAATCTTTTTTTGTTTATCATACGAGGTACTTTTTGACTTTTTCGACAAAAGTACGAGAAGAATGTTTTTTTAACTTATACGGCATGAATGGATTTTTAAAAAATTATTTCCAAGAAGCATCCTTTACAAGTTTTCAAGTTTATTTTTAATCAACTTCATTTAGTCTAAAATTGTATGACATGTTATGAAAGGATAAATGTTTTTGAAGTAGAAATGATATTTTCCTCAAGAATGGTGTTCAAATATTTTATCAAAATTATTTTCCATCTAAGATAATAAAGGGTTCTATTTCTATCCATATTATTACATTTATTTGACTATGTTTTGATGGAAATATTTTTATGAATTCCTTTATCCTATATGAATAGTTTTTTGATGTCATGATGTTTATGATTCCCATTTTTATTACATGGGTTATACAATGATGTATGTTTTAAGATTTTGTGGCACACATATGAATGGTATCATTAGGAGATGGGTGGGACCTATATCTCCCTCCAATTCATTGGTTAAAGATTTTATATCTCATGAGATAGACATGGCTGGAATGGTAGGTTATACCGGTTCAGTGAAACAGGACTGAAACGAGGGTGACTCGGTTCAGAAAGGGACTTTGTCCACTAAGATAGTCTTGGAAATGAGTATTGACTAATAATATATGATTATCTATGATTATGTGTGTATTACAAAAAGTTTCATGTTTTATGTTATGATTATTGTGACTACATTTCACTGCCATGATTTATCCCATGTTATGAAATTATGATCTCCTTTGCAGGTTAATATTTCCAAAATGTTATGTTCTTATGAATATGATGTGATTGATATTACTTTTGTTTACCCTTACTGAGCATTTGAGCTCACCCTTTTATGTTTTCTTTTCCCCAAGATATAAAGAAAGGTTTTAGGTAAAAAAAGGGAAGATCTTTATGGGAGATGTTGATGATCTTTCACCACATTTAGAAGATTATATTCCGAGTTTCCAAAGACACTAAACTATTATGGTTCTTGTGTGTGTGTTTTTGTTATTTACTAAGTATTCCGAAAAAGTAATGTAATGTCAATGTACGTCATGCTTCGGGTCTCTACAGTTGGTATCAGAGGGCGGTTTAGTCAACCTTTGGAAACTAGGATGCGAAAACGTTAGTGAGATCCCTAGAGACATTTCTAAGGTTTGTCTAGGGATGTCCCTAAGGATAAGTATACGTATAGGACATAGTCCTAGAACTATGGTAACGATATTATATTAAACCAAATATGTTAGATATTGAAGTTACTCCCCCTTAATTATGATTTTTTCCTCTCACACTATTATTTTTGGGTTTTAGAAAATGGCTGGAAACAAGATGATTCACGATAATGGAGGATATGATGGACAATGGAATGATATTCTTCATGAGCAATCAAATGAAATGGGATTTGGAAGTCCAAACATCATTATTATGACGAATCAGAAATCTCATAATATGATCAATAAAGTAAAATTTGGTAAGTTTCATAAATCGGCTAATAAGAGAAAGATGGAGTTTCATGATGATCATAGAGGAAAGAAAGTTCAATTTCCCATATGTAAATCATGTGGGAAGAGGCATCAAGGATAATGTTTCAAAGGAACTGGAAGATGATTTGGGTGTGGAAAAGAAGGACACAATGCCAGTAAGTGCAAAGGAAAAGGTTCAGTTAACACCAGGGATGAGGATAATGGTATTGATACGACATCAACAATGGTTAAATATTTTAAATGTGGAATGTACGGGAATTATGAAATCCAATGCCCTATGGGAAAGTCTCATGAAGAGAATCAGTATGGTCGTATGGGTAGTATTTATGTTGATGATGATGAAGAGACTACAAATGATATTTGAGTTGAAAGAATTGTTGAATCTCGGTCAATGGTTTAAGAATGTAGTGGAATGATTACATGTTTATCATGTGTAATGTTGTATAAGTAATCTCATGGTACTGTGGAATAAAGATACATCTAAGGATTGTTACACTGTTGTCTTTCCTTGAGTTTTGAAAGTGTATGATTAATGGTACCACTATCCATGAATGGTTATTCAAATATTTTTGGAATGTAGATGATATGTGCATAATGAAGGGATAAGGAGAAAATTAAATGTTTGATAGTATTCATGATCTCATGACTGATATAAGGAGAAGGTTATAGCATTGTTTGAGTATATAGAATTTTGAGGATTTAGGTATGTGGAAAGTGTTAACTTTTAACTACATTCATGTTTTCACTAAGGTTCAATGGGTATTTAAGAGAATACATGATTAAGGACTCTGAATGTTTGGAATGTGACCAACAAAACATATCTTATGATATATGGGGATCAATGATGGTATTAAATCTCTGGTAATCGTTTTCACTATGTTATGAGAGTGGAATGTAGTATTTTAGATAAGCCTAAAGATTAGAATGGATTATGTTGGACATAAGTTAGGATAAATCATTTTTCGATATTATTGATGGGATGTTATAGTAATATAGCTTTAGAAAACGGACAACCTGCAGGACGGGCGACATCCCATCGCGTCGGACAAGGCTATGGGAATCGAACCCACAACCGAAGTGTGACTGGCTTTTATCGCCTACCACTGGCCTACAGGAAGTCCCTGGTTAGTATAAACTAGACTTATTTTATTATGCGTTATGATATATGAAGTATAAGTTCATTTTTGGAACCATATACGATTAATCTAACAATAAGATGGACTTATAACTTTTGCTAACCTTTTGTTTGAAAGAGATGGAATGACCCATCATTCTATCACATGATCTGCTAAAACATCACGAATAACAAATTCAACTTCATTTCTTTAAGGGTTGTAGTGGAAATTGTTCAATTCACGAACAATAGTGAGATTGTACCAAAATCAAGTAAGTATTTCTTCTAATTCAAATTTTTCAACTTTAGGGAAATGATATTGAAAACCAAAAATGTTGTCCTAGTGATCTTATATCTGATGAATCAGATGGTACCCTAGATCATCACAAATCAATATCTTTGTGATTGTTGGCTTTTTCATAGCCATGTTCTCTACCACTCTCCATCAGAACATGATGGTTAGACTTTTCTTCCATATCCATATTTTCACCTATGTTCTCTTATGTGGAAACCCAGTGATGAGTTAATTTGGGTAACCGTTACATTTCATACTTTGTTTTTAAAGCCATGTTTTGGTATTCTTTTTTACGATGTGGGTTTCTATTAAAGAAACTTTCGAATAGTAAACCATTTATAACTCCAACGAATTTCGAGGGCGAAATTCATTTTAAGGTGGGTAGAATGTAACACCGCGAGATTTTATGAAAAATATTCTTTTTAATTTCATTAATGACTTGTGTTGTACTCTACAACAAAAGGAGTTTGCACAACACACATCCTTGACGTGACTTTCATTACACGCAATCACGACATTCCTTGATAGCGTGTGTAGTACGCAATATTGTGTTTCACTAAACAACGATATGCTATTAAAATATTATTAAAACAAGCCATTATGAATAGTAATAACCACTTTTTAAAATTTTTTAAATTTTAATTTCAAAATGGACTTTATTTTTGGATCCAGAATATCGAAATTAGCTTAGGGTGAAATTTGTTAATTTTCGGATAACTTTCATATTTTGATGAATAGTGAAAATTACTAAATTTTAATTAAAAACAACTTTTTCAATCGAAATAATTAATAGTGATAAATTATTAATTTTAGTGGTTTTAAAGTATATTTAGAATATAATTTTACAATTTAATACAATTTTGGTCATTGGATGTAATTTCACATTTAAACCAGTTATAAACAAGTGTCAATCTTTTGATAGTTATTATCTCTTGAAAACACGCCTTTTGTTTTGATGACGGGAATTAATTTTTAAATTTATTAATGCAACTGATATGTTTTGAATTTGGTAAAATAGAAATAGTTTTTGAGTTCATAATATCAAATATAGCTTAGGCCTAATTTTTGGCATTTTTCTGAAAACATTCAATTTTTGATGAATAGTGAAACCACTAAGTGGTAGTTAAAAAAACTGCATTTTTCATAAAACATAATTTTACCGCGTCTGTGAGTAGAATTTCTAAAATCCAAGAGACACAGTTGATTTCAGTAAGTAAAATGTGGTTCAATGAGATGAAAATAATTTTTTGGTAAATAGTAACTTTTTACTTTTTTACCACAGTTAAAAGTAAATAGGGTAATTAAGGGTAGAAATGATATTATTATTACCCTAACACGTGTCCTAATTCTATTGGACAAGTGTAATTAGACCAAAAACAAACTTTGGAATAAAATATTACCATTTAGGCCCACATGGATTAGATTAGGACATTTATTATTAATTTATTTAAAGAAGGGTTGAAAGAGTTAAAATCAAAGTTTATTTACTAAAACATTTTTAATATGGGGTTATACATAAGATAAATTCGTCTATAAATATTCATTATAAATAAAAAAAGATTTCCTACATAATGGTATTTTATTTTTAATTTTTAGACATCAAATAAGTTAATTTATTAATGACACAAAGATGATGCAATAATTATCTTATTAATGAAATATTGACATAATTGATGTTATAAATACCAAAATAAATGTAATTTAAGACTTTTTATGAATTCCACTAATTTTCTAGGTTAATATGACACGTTCTTAGTGATTTAAGTAACTTTTTTAGAACTTATCATTCTGTTATGAATTTCATAAAAATCATGTACCAAATAGTGTCAAAATTGACGTAAATTTGTTTTTAAAACAAATATTATATTATTAATTGTTATTTTATTCCTAAAAATCTAAGGTTCGGACAAATAAATTAGATAAGGTTATATATATTAATAATAAACAACTTGGGGTTCGTTTGTCTTGATATAGTATGTTTATTAACCATATAGTGTAAGAAAAGAAAAAGACACAGTAAAAGATAAATTATTTAATTTAGAGTTAAATCTAATTGATAAGGTTAAAATAATAACCTAAACTTGTCTAAATTCTATTTTATGAGAGTATTTAGACCCATACCCACCTTAGCTTCGAAATATATCAATTTGTAGGTATTTAAAACCGAACTTGACTTTAGAATAAAATAATATTTTTTGTTTTCCAAAGGAGCCCCTATCCTCCGTTATAAAAAGGCACCTCCTCCCTCTCTTCCTCACACAACTTTGAGCCTTCAAGCTCGGACAAACCCTGCAAAATTCTCCTCTCCACTTCCCTAGAAACATCCTAGAGGTTCTGGTCTTCCTCAAAGACCAATTTTAGTGCCTTAAGAGGAGGTCTCAAAGAGGCGCTTCAAAGAAGAGGTAATTTCCGTTACCGATTCTTTCACCTTTATTTCTTCTTCCACTTCTTCTTCTTAGGTTGTTTCATTATGAAGTAATAATATCAGTATCACTCATATAATGATATGTTATTATAAGTATGAAACAACCCTATTTCACCATCTATCCATCCTACGGAAAACGAAATCACCGCGCGTGCGTACGTACGGAATACCGTCTCCACGCCGTGGTGAAATCAATTTTCCACCACCACCTTACATGGATGGGTGTAATGGTGTAAATAATAACTATATATTATTATTCTAAAGTGATATTGATTTTGAAATAGTATACATACAGCCCAATTCAGTCCCACGATCATGAGAACGATATCATCGCTCGTGCGTACGTACGGACTACCGTCTCCACGATGCGATGAGATTCATTCTCCACTTTAACCATTAATGAATGATTGTAAAGTATATATAATAAATAATCATGAAATATATGACATAATAATGATACTGTATTTATGTGTATATATATGTATGTCATCTACTTAATTCCATTCAACTCAATAAGGAAACGAAAACATCGTTCATGCGTACGTACGGCCTACCGTCTCCATGAACGGTGTATCTCTTTCCATTTACTGATTTATTATATATATGTATATTATGAATATATATTATATATAAATCATGTTTTATATTCTGGAATTAAGTAATCATGATCTACGTAATCATTTGAATAATTACAAGTCAAAACACGGACGACAAGTGAAACGATTTTACCCAAAACGCTCTTTAACATGGAATTTACAAAAGAACGGGTAAAATAAAGTCATAAGTGAACCATATATGATATCATAACAATTAGTATGATTCTGGAATAAGTCAATAACATTATTTAAATCATTATACAGGAGGTTCGGAAACTTACAAAGCAAGTCGGACCTAAGGTAAGGGAAATATCACAATCTCATTTTTATCGGAGATTGTTTATACTTTTGTATTCACTGGGATGTATTTTATCATCCAAATCCATGTTTCCTCAATATGTCATATTATTTCCATAAACCTACAATTGTTGAAATCCAATTTTACCCTTTGGTGAGTTTTTAGTAAAATATATGAAAGGAAACATTTTTCGTTTTTCATACGAGTTACTTTTTGACTTTTCCGACAAAAGTACGAGAAGAATATTTTTTTTAACTTATACGGCATGAATGGATTTTTAAATAATTATTTCCAAGAAGCTTCCTTTTCAAGTTTTCAAGTTTATTTTTAATCCACTTCTTTTAGTTTAAAATTGTATGACATGTTATGAAAGGATAAATGTTTTTGAAGTAGAAATGATATTTTCCTCAAGAATGGAGTTCAACTGTTTTATCAAAATTATTTTCCATCTAAGATAATAAAGGGTTCTATTTCTATCCCTATTATTACATGGATTTGATTATGTTGTGATGTAAATATTTTTATGAATTCCTTTATCCTATAAGAATTGTTTTATGATGTCATGATGTTTAAAATTCCGATTTTTATTACATGGGTTATGAAATGATGCATGTTTTAAGATTTTGTGGCACACATATGAATGGTCTCATTATGAGATGGGTGGAACCTATATCTCCCTCCAATGCATTGATTAAAGATTTTATATCTCATGAGATAGACATGGCTGGAATGGTAGGTTATACCGGTTCAGTGAAATAGGACTGAAACGAGGGTGACTCGGTTCAGAAAGGGACTTTGTCCACTAAGATAGTCTTGGCAATGAGTCTTGACTAATAAGATATGATTCTCAATGATTATGTGTGTATGCCACAAAGTTTCATGTTTTAAGTTATGATTATTGTGACTACATTTCACATCCATTATTTATCCCATGTTATGAAATTATGATCCCTTTTGCAGGTTAAGATTTCCAAAATGTTATGTTCTTATAAATATGATGTGATTGATTTTCCTTTTGTTTACCTTTACTGATCATTTGAGCTCACCCTTTTATGTTTTCTTTTCCCCAGGATATAAAGAAAGGTTTTAGGTAAAAAAATGGAAGATCTTTATGGGAGATGTTGAAGATCTTTCACCACGTTTAGAAGATTATATTCCGAGTTTCCAAAGACAAAAACTATTACGGTCCTTGTGTGTGTGTTTTTGTTATGTACTAAGTATTCCGCAAAAGTAATGTAATGTCAATGTACGTCAAGCTTCGGGTCTCTACAGTCATGTTCTGATGGAGAGTGATAGAAAACATGTTTAGGAGAAAGTTAACAATAAGAAAATCACAAACTTGTGATGGGTTAAACGGTATTTGATTCCCCAGTAGGAAAAGTTAATAGACAACATTTTTTTTAAGATACTTTTTAATGGGGAATTTATTGATAATGAAACATAATTACTTATCATGTTGACTTTCAAATTTTATTAGATTCCTTACACAAACGCATATTTTCTCCAAAAGGCGAGTATTTAGGAAGCCTTGTTCATATTAAGAGTACTATAATCAACTTTTAGAGAATTACCTAATCCACAAAAGAGAAGTATATACTTCCCATGTATTTAGACTTTAACCAAAACCAAAACAAAAAAGTCTAGTACAAGATCAGATAATCCAGAAAAGGATAACCCTTTATAAAAAGAAAATCTATTCTTGACCTACAAAATTTGTCCAACAAAACCCAAAGTTCAACAAGGACCATTAGATACACAATTCGTCCATAAAATTCTTCAAAGTAAAACAATCTAAGATTGAAACCCAAATATTTGAAGGATTTAGTCACATAGTCTTCCAAGTTAATTCATAACATTTATCTCCAAACAACATCAGTTTCTCCTAAAGTCTCATATTGAAAAGTAATTAACCTAATCACATATCCTCCATGATAGGTTAATAATTTTCATAAATAACCCAAAATAAAATTACTCTTAATTCATAAAATCATATAACTAAAAAGAATCAGTCAAACTTACCAGGGATTTCACGTAGTCCAGTGGTAGACGATAAATACCAGTCACACTTTGGTTGTGGGTTCGATTCCCGTAGCATTGTCCGACGCGACGGGTTGTCACACGGTCTGCATGTTGTCCTTTTTATAAAACTCCAAAAATAACCCTAACATGTTTTAACCTCAATCATTTCTTTATACCTTTAAGTTTCATCCGAATTCGTTACAATCTCAACATCTTAATTCTTGAAGTCTTATTTCACCACCATAAGATAAAATAAAACGATTCCCAAAATGAATAACATCACACCTTGATCATGGCGTCCACTTGGTTTCATCTTCATCTTGCTCATGTAGGTAGAAGTCCCATGAATTACAACAATGATTTAGAGATCCTTCAAAATCAGTTGCTTCCTCCATCCAAATACACCTCGTACAACATGGGTCATATGGGTGTTCACAGAAAAACAGTTTTGTAAAATAATCATGTACGACATAAAATTCCAAAACATTTGATAAAACCTGATTTATATAAAATAGTCGGTCTGAAATTGAGTTGAAACTTTCTATTATTGGTCCTTTTAAAATTCCATAAGTATGTGATGTGAGACTATATTTTAAAAGCAAATATAAATTGGTTGCGCAAGGGTCTCCTTCTTCAGCACCATTTCTAAAATCATAATATGCTTCAAATTCTTGTGATAAGGTAAAATATTTGAAAATACCTTGATAATATTTACCTTTCTTGAAAATATGAAAATATTGTGAAAATAGTATTTGTCTAAAAACAACCCATGATCCACGATGATAACGAGGTATAGTGGAAGAGTTTGATATCTCAAACAACTACTTGCAAGTGAGTTGCCTTCTAGAAAATGTTTCACAATCATCCGAAGATGACTTTGCAATAATTATTGCAAGCATGTCATCAGGACGATATAGGAATGTCGTTTGAGATCCTTCTCCTTCCATTCGTAACCGACTTTACTTGACCTGAAAAAAAAGTTATAAAACAAAGATTTAACTAAAATAATAGATATAGGGACTAATCATGTGGCTCACAAGAACTCCTAATCCCTAAATTTGTTTAAACCAACCTATGATACCAACTATAAGGCCCCAGCCATAAACCTTACTTAATCTTGAGTTATTACAAGATTGCACATTGAGGATCTTTTCAGGTTTAGAGTTATAGAGAATTAGATCATGAAACATGCATTACATTCCACATTTAAACAAATTGGTTATATAAAAGACATTATTCATTCTTCTCATCAAAGGGAACCTATTTAAAATAAAACATGGATTCTTTCTTGACTTATTCTTGACACTATCGTCACATCATGTACCTTTCCCGTGACCTGTGAAAAACATTTCAAAAAAACTTGGGATGAGCATAAACAGCTCAGTAAGGGTTATTAAAATATGTAAAGGAAACATGAGTTCATATATACATAAGAATGAAATCATACATTACCCATAAAACATAGGCACTTTAACATACCTCATCAATCATGAATAAAACATAGAAATCATAATACATAAAAGGTAACTTGAGGCATTCATAACATTCTTACGTATGGAGTAACCCTCTTGGTTACGTTTTGGAATACCCATCACAGTATATTCCCTAAATTTATTTGGAGAAACCTTAACGTTTCACTCCATCGCGTTACCCAATTCATTGGAGAGCTATATCGGGCTCACCCGCCCTTAGTTTATCACAGAACCACCCGTCTTCATAATAATGCCCAAGAACCTCAACATAATCATATCACATAAAACATGCATAAAGGAAACATAACATTTCGAACTTTCAATCACAAGATATCAATACAACACATTGATATAAAAACATTATGAAAACCATTTTCAATACCAAAATAAAAGAAAATTAAAACATGGTATTTATTTTTCTTTTAAAAAGAAGGTATGGCTTGTAGAGGAAGCTGAAACTCAAATAACTGTCACAGTGGCGGAGAAGTCATTGTCGCTGCATATGTACGACAAAAACATTCCCTTTTGTAGTTTAGTAAAACACTTTGAATAAAAAATATTCCTTTTGAATAAACGTAAAAGTCAAAGGGGTTTATGCACCATATAAAAGAAGGTTGTGTATAAAACAAAATATGCCTCCATGAAAGGAGATTGAGACGAAGTCCCATACAAAGATGATATCCTTGGATTAATGATAAATCAGTTACATAACTATGTGTGACAAACGAATACACGAAATATTAGTGGGTGTTAAGTGTAAAAAAATAATAGTAAATTCACACATAATCATATAACGACATATTCAAGGTGTACAAGTTTATCACAAATAATTGAAATTGGGTTAAGAAGTTCCCTTGCAATAATTAGACAGCCTAATGGCGTCACATCAAAATTCAGAAAAAAGAGTTGATGAGAGATAAAAAGGGTATCTCATCACTTGGACATAAAATTTACATCAATAAGGATATATAAGAACATATCCCAAAATAATATTATGTGAATTAAAAGACATAACAAAATAAGTCTTTTAAAAAAGAGGAGGGTGAATGGTTCCCTTACCGACATGGGTATCTTTCGAAACATACGCCCCGTGAAAGAATGACAATAAATCATTGATTTAAATACTCATAAACTAAAGTGTATTACACAAAGAGTAGAATAATGATCATTACATACACCACTAAAAGGAAATTGTTGAAAATGTAGCATAAATCTCATGGGAATAAAAGTGAGATGAAAAATCCCTTACAAAAACTCGGCAGCCTAACGGCGCCACATTAAACTTTAAAAAATGGATTGATGAGATCAAATAGGTTATCTCATCATATGAACTTAATGTTTATAGAAATAGGAATATAAAAGAACATCCCCCAACATAACAAATAGGATCTTAAAAGAAGTGACATAAATGAGAGTACTTAAAAAGAAAGAGAGAGGTTAGATCTCTTACGAAAATTCGGCAGCCTAACGGCGCCACTCAAAACTTCCAAAATGGATTAATGAGATGGAATAGGGTCTCTCATCATATGAACATAAAAATTACAGTATGATTATTATAAAATAACATCCCAATCACAAGAAATATGAGCTTATAAGGAATGACATAAACGAGTGTAAAAAGAAAGATAGGAGTAGGATCCCTTACCTCAAGTCCAACTTGTCTTGTTTGTTTCTTTATATTCCTGAATAATAAACATTGGTCAATTAATAATCACCTAAGTACCTCCTTTAGAGATTATTATTCAGTTCATATCACATATTATAATGTTATAATAATTTTTAATAATGTTAGTTCATATCAGACATTTTTGCCGATGTTTGGTACATGAGTCAAAAATGAACTTGTTTGAAAAAAGATTGCCCATGTAGTTATATGAAACTAATTTCCAGATTATTATTAATGATTAGATATCATATATATCCAGTAAATATTCATTTCATACTATTCCATATCATTTGGAGATAAAAAACAAAAAGCACCGTTCATGGTGACGGTAGGCCGTACGTACGCAATAACACTACTTTCATTTTTTTGTCCGATTAATGGAATTAAAACAAAATGAGAGGGATATATATATGTTATAATTCCAGAATTATATCCATAATTTTGATGTAATATATTACATATATATCCATTATATATATGTACTTATAGTATTACATAACATTTTGAGATAAGAAATGAAAAGTACCGTTCATGGAGATGGTACGCCGTACGTACGCATGAACGCTACTTCGATTTCTATTTCGTATTTTCTGGAATGGAATAATAATGATATAAGAGTATATTATAATTCCATTATAATAAAAAATATAATATCATTAACTTTATCCTTTACACATCCCACATATGGTATTAACGAATCAAATCACTTTCAGGGTGCGGTAGTCCACACTTCCTAAAATGAAGATATCGTGTTTACCCATAATGGAAACAATAATGGTATTCCATAAAAGAAAAATAAAAAAGATTAAGGAACGAATAAACGTATTATATATCATATATAAAAATATTGACATCATAATGGCCACCTTTGAATGTGTTAAATGAGTATTGAAAAATCATCGTTTTGGGAGGCAGAATTTCACCATTCACGGAAACCGTATGTTTTTTAACCATTTGATGTAGTTGTGTGAGATTTTAGCTCGAATAAATCTTATAAAAACATCCTAGTATATTTAAGATACTGGTTTTGTTACAAAATAATTAAATAAAAAGAGTTTAGGGGGATGGAGAAGCAAAATAAAACAAATGAACATGAGAGAATGAATTACCTTTCAAAGTGTAACTCCTTTTGATTTGAGCCTAAAGGCTTCCTTTGAATGTATTCTTCTCAAACAGAATCCTCTAGGATTAGGAGAGGGATGTGGATAGAGTCAATGGTCAGTGGATGGGAGAGACAAAGGCTTGAGGAGTGTGAGAAAGGAGGTAGAGGTGGGGGCCTTTTATAAGAGGAGAGGAGGGGCACTTTTGGAAATCATGAAACATATATTTTATTTTCAAACGTGTTTCAAATTTCTAAGGTCCCACATTGATATATTTCAAAGATAAGATGATAAGGCTTCGAAATATTCCCATCCAATAGTTTTTGAACAAGTGTAGGTCTTAGATTTTATATTATCGTTTCATTTTATTTAAACTATTCATTAATGAGGTCATCATTGCCTAATCATGATGTCATAATTAAATTAATTTATTTAATGTCTAAAAATTATAAAAAAAATATCCTGATATAGGAAATCTTTTTATCTTTCCAGAGAGTATTTATAGAAAAAATTATGATTAGTATATACCCTTATAAAAATTGTTTTAGTAAAACAATTTATGTTAGTGTCATTTTCACCTTTATTTAAAAAAGGCATTAAAGTCATTATCTCACCCAAGAGGCTCTATAGGGTCCCCTAAATCTACCCATGAGTTTTCGTGGTCGGCCATGACTCATAAAATAGGGGTAGGACAAGTTTCATGGTGTTTTCACATTTTTATAATAACATTTTTTCCTTAAATTACACTAATTACCACTAATCGCGATTAAAAACATAATAAGTTACTATTCAACAAAAAATTATTTTAATCTATTTGAACCACATTTTACTTCTTAATGACAACCATGTATGTCATATTTTTGAAATTCAAAACACAATGATGGCAAAATTTCATTTAAACGGAAAATCAGTTTTTATAAGTACCACTTAGTGGTTTCACTATTCATCAAAAGTTGATGTTTTTCAGAAAATTACCAAAAATTCACCCTAAGCTATATTTGATATTCCGTATTCAAAAATGAAGTCTATTTTACAAAATTAAAAACATATCAGTCACATTAATTAATTTAATAATTAATTCCCGCTGTCAGAGTAAATAGCGTGTTTTTATAAAACAATATGTTTCAAAAGATTGACAACAGTTTAAGTCTAATTTCAAAGTAAAATTTATTCCAATGACCATCATTCGATTAAATGGTAAAAATATATTCTAATTTAACTTTAAAATCAATTAAAAATATAATATAATCATATAAATAAATTATATTAAAAAGAGGTTTTGAATTAAAATACAACATTTTACACTATTCATTAAAAAAATGCACATTATCGGAAAGATACCAAAAATTAACACAAAGTAAATTTTGATGTCCCAATTCTTAAGAATAGTTTTATTTGGTCCAATAGAATGTATAAGAGTGAGCAAAACTATATTTAATTATGGTTCGCCATCAAAAAGAAATAAGTGAACATTTAGTGAAAACTAGGGAATATACGCCTAAAATTGAATTCCGTCCGTATTTTAAGACTTTATCATTTTTTTGGATATATGTAAAAACATTTAAAAACATATATAAGAATATTTTAGTTATTTCTATCCATTCCCGCCAATACAATGGCTACATGTTTACTACCATTTAAAATAATATTATTTTATTAATACAGTGCAACGTAAGATTCCCAAGACACTCGTTGTTGCGTATTGGGTACGCCATCGAGCATAGCATCCCCTTTAAAGTAATATTAATATTTGATTCAAAAATATGGATAAATATAAAGATGTCATATTCTTTATTTACCTGGGGTGTTACACCCTTCCCCTCTTTTGGGAATTGCGTCCTCGCAATTTTTAAAATTGAGCTTGGAAACTTCCTTAAAAGTCCCAAATCGGAACAAGAGTCGGTAAAAAAATCACTTTAAAATAATGGAAGATAAGTAAAGAGGTCACCCGAGTTAACCCATACTAGGATTCCATGTAGGAAAACATGGACATGGAGGAGAAAACAGAGGGTCATGTTCTGATGGAGAGTGATAGAAAACATGTTTAGGAGAAAGTTAACAATAAGAAAATCACAAACTTGTGATGGGTTAAACGGTATTCGATTCCCCAGTAGGAAAAGTTAATAGACAAAAAAAAAATTTAAGATACTTTTTATTGCGGAATTTATTCATATGGAAACATAATCCCTTATCATGTTGACTTTCAAATTTTATTAGATTCCTTACACAAACTCATATTTTCTCCAAAAGGCGAGTATTTAGGAAGACGTGTTCACATTAAGAGTACTATAATCAACTTTTAGAGAATTTCCTAATCCAAAAAAGAGAACTATATACTTCCCATGTCTTTAGACTTTAACCAAAACCAAAACAAAAAGGCTAGTACAAGATCAGATAATCCAGAAAAGGATAACCCTTTATAAAATGAAAATCTATTCTTAACCTCCAAAATTTGTCCAACAAAACCCAAAGTTCAACAATGACCATTAGATAAACAATTTGTCCATAAAATTCTTCAAAGTAAACCAATATAAGATTGAAACCCAAATATTTGAAGGATTTAGTCACATATTCTTCCAAGTTAATTCGTAACATTTATCTCCAAACAACATCAGTTGCTCCTAAAGTCTCGTATTGAATAGTAATTAACCTAATCATATATCCTCCATGATAGGTTAATCATTTTCATATATAACCCAAAATCAACTTACTCTTAATTCATAAAATCATATAACTAAAAATAATCAGTCAAACTAACCAGGCATTTCACGTAGTCCAGTGGTAGGCGATAAATACCAGTCGCACTTTGGTTGTGGGTTCGATTCTCACAGCATTGTCCGACGCGACGGGTTGTCACATGGTCTGTGTGTTGTCCTTTTTATAAAACTCCAAATATAACCCTAACATGTTTTAACCTCAATCGTTTCCTTATACCTTTAAGTTTCATCCGAATTCGTTACAATCTCAATATCTTAATTCTTGAAGTCTTATTTAACCACCATAAGATAAAATAAAACGATTCCCAAAATGAATAACATCATACCTTGATCATGGCGTCCACTTGGTTTCATCGTCATCTTGCTCATGTAGGTAGAAGTCCCATGCATTACAAAAATGATTTATAGATCCTTCAAAATCAGTTGCTTCCTCCATCCAAATACACCTCGTACAACATGGGTCATATGGGTGTTCACAGAAAAACAGTTTTGTAAAATAATCATGTATGACATATAATTCCAAAACATCTGATAAAACCTGATTTCTAAAAATAGTCAGAGCGAAATTTAGTTGAAACTTTCTATTATTGGTCCTTTTAAAATACCATAAGTATGTGATGTGAGACTATACTTTAAAAGCAAATATAAATATGTTGCGCAAGGGTCTCCTTCCTCAGCACCATTTCTAAAATCATAATATACTTCAAATTCTTGTGATAAGGTAAAATATTTGAAAATACCTTGATAATATTTACCTTTATTGAAAATATGAGAATATTTTGAAAATAGTATTTGTCTAAAAACAACCCATGATCCAAGATGATAACGAGGTATAGTGGAGGAGTTTGATATCTCAAACAACTGCTTGAAAGTGAGTTCCCTGCTAGAAAAAGTTTCACAATCATCCGAAGATGACATTACAATAATTATTGCAAGCATGTCATCAAGAAGAGATAGGAATGTCGTTTGATATCCTTCTCCTTCCATTCATAACCGACTTTACTTGACCTGAAAAAAAAGTTATAAAATAAAGATTTAACTAAAATAATAGATATAGGGACTAATCATGTGTCTCACAAGAACTACTAATCCCTAAAGTTGTCTAAACCGATCTCTGATACCAACTATAAGTCCCCAGCCTTAAACCTTACTTAATCTTGAGTTATTACAAGATTACACATTGAGGATCTTTTTAGGTTTAGAGTTTTAGAGAATTAGATCTTGAAACTTGCATTACATTCCACATTTAAACAAAGTGGTTATATAAAATACATTATTCATTCTTCCCATTAATGGGAACCTATTTAAAATAAAACATGGATTCATTGTTGACTCATCCTTGACACTTTCGTCACATCATGTACCTTTCCCTTGAACTGTGAAAAACATTTCAAAAAAACTTGGGATGAGCATAAAAAGCTCAGTAAGGGTTATAAAAATATGTAAAGGAAACATGAGTTCATATATACATAAGAATGAAATCATACTTTACCCATAAAACATAGGCACTTTAACATACCTCATCAATCATGAATAAAACATAGAAATCATAAGACATAAATGGTAACTTGAGGCATTCATAACATTCTTACGTAGGGAGTAACCCTCTTGGTTACGTTTTGGATTACCCATCACAGTATATTCCCTAAATCGCTTCGGAGAAACCTCAACGTTTCACTCCTTCGCGTTACCCAATGCATTGGAGAGATATATCGGGATCACCCACCCTTAGTTTATCACGGAACGACCTGTCTTCATAATAATTCCCAAGAACCTCAACATAATCGTATCACATAAAACATGCATAAAGGAAACATAACATTTCCACCTTTCAATCACAAGATATCAATACAACACATTGATATAAAAACATTATGAAAACCATTTTCAATCCCAAAATAAAAGAAAATTTTAACATGGTATTTATTTTTCTTTTAAAAATAAGGTATGGCTTGTAGAGGAAGCTGAAACTCAAATAACGGTCACAGCGGCGGAGAAGTCGTTGTCGCCGCATACGTACGACAAAAACATTCCCTTTTGTAATTTAGTAAAACGCTTTGTATAAAAAAGATTAATTTTGAATAAACGTAAAAGTCAAAGGGGTTTATGCACCGTATAAAATAAGGTTGTGTATAAAACAAAATATGCCTCAGTGAATGGAGATTGAGATGAAGTCCCATACAAAGACGATATCCTTGGATTAAGGATAAATCAGTTACATAACTATGTGTGACAAACGAATACATGAAATATAAGTGGGTATTAAGTGTAAAACAATCAGAGGACATTCACACATAATCATATAACAACATATTCAAGGTGTACAAGTTTATCCCAAATAATTGAAATTGGGTTAAGAAGTTCCTTTGTAATAATTAGACAGCCTAACGGCGTCACTTCAAAATTCAGAAAAAGAGTTGATGAGAGATAAAAAGGGTATCTCATCACTTGGACATAAAATTTACATCAATAAGGATATATAATAACATATCCCAAAATAATATTATGTGAATTAAAAGACATAACAAAATAAGTCTTTTAAAAAAGAGGGTGAAAGGTTCCCTTACCGATATGGGTATCATTCGAAACATACGCCCCGTGAAAGAAGGACAATAAATAATTGATGTAAATACTCATAAACGAAAGTTTATTACACAAAGAGTAGAATAATGGGCAGTACATACACCACTCAAAGGAAATTGTGGCAAATGTAGCATAAATCTCTTGGGAATAAAAGTGAGATGAAAAATCCCTTACAAAGAGTCGGCAGCCTAACGACGCCACATAAAACTTAAAAAAATGGATTGATGAGATCAAATAGGTTATCTCATCATATTAACTTAAAGAATATAGAAAGAGGAATATAAAAGAACATCCCCAAACATAACAAAGATGAGCTTAAAAGAAGTGACATAAAGGAGAGTACTTAAAAAGAAAGAGAGAGGTTAGATCTCTTACGAAAATTCGGCAGCCTAACGGCGCCACTCAAAACTTCCAAAATGGATTGACGAGATAGAATAGGGTCTCTAATAATATGAACATAAAAATTACAGTAATATTAATATAAAAGAACATCTCAGTCACAAGAAATATGAGCTTAGTAGGAATGACATAAAAGGGTGTAAAAAGAAAGATAGGAGTAGGATCCCTTACCTCAAGTCCCACTTGTCTTGTTTGTTTCTTTATATTCCTAAATAATAAACATTGGTCAATTAATAATTGCCTTATTACCTCCTTTAGATATTATCATTCAGTTCATATCACATATTATAATGTTATAATAATTGTTTAATAATGTCAGTTCATATCAGACATATTTGTCGATGTTTGGTACATGAGTCGAAAATGAACTTGTTTGAAAAAAGAATGCCCACGTAGTTATAAGTAACTAATTTCCAGAATAGTATTAATGATTAGAATATCATTTATATCCAGTAAATATTCATTTCATACTATTCCATATCATTTGGAGATAAAAAACAAAAAGCACCGTTCATGGAGATGGTAGGCCGTACATACGCATGAACGCTACTTTCATTTTTTTGTCATATTAATGGAATTAAAACAAAATGAGAGAGATATATATATGTAATAATTATAGAATGATATCCATAATTTTGATGTTATATATTACATATATATCCATTATATATATGTACTTATAGTATTCATAACATTTTGAGATAAGAAATGAAATGTATAGTTCATGGAGATGGTAAGCCGTACGTACGCATGAACGCTACTTCAATTTCTATTTCATATTTTCTGGAATGGAATCATAATTATATAAGAGTATATAATAATTACAGTATAATAAAATATATAATATCATTAACTTTATACTTTACACATCCCACATATGGTATTAACGAATCAAATCACTTTCAGGGGGCGGTAGTCCGCACTTCCTAAAATGAAGATATCATGTTTACCCATAATGGAAACAATAATGGTATGCAATAAATGAAAAATACAGAAGATTAAGGAAAGAATAAACATATAATATATCATATATAAAAATAGTGACATCATAATGGCCACCTTTGAAGGTGTTAAATGAGTATTGAACAATCATCGTTTCGGGAGGCAGAATTTCACCATCCACGGAAACCGAATGTTCTTTTACCATTTGATGTAGTTGTGTGGGATTGTAGCTAGAATAAATCTTATACCAACATCCTAGTATATTTATGATACTTGTGTTGTTACAAAATAAGTAAATAAAAAGTGTTTTGGGGGTTGAGAAGCAAAATAAAACAAATGAAGATGAGAGAATGTATTACCTTTAAAATTGTAACTCCTTTTGATTTGAGACTAAAGGCTTCCTTTGAAAGGATTATGCCCAAAAGTAATCCTCTAGGATGAGGAGAGGGATGTGGAGAGAGTAAATGGGCAGGGGATGGATGATCCAAAGGCTTGATAAGTGTGTGAAATGAGGTAGAGGTGGGGGCCTTTTATAAGAGGAGAGGAGGGGCACTTTTGGAAATCATCAAACTATTATTTTATTTTAAAAAGTGTTTCCTATTTTTAAGGTCCCACAGTGATATATTTCGAAGATAAGATGATAAGGCTTATAAATATTCCAATTAAATAGTTTTTGGACAAGTTTAGGTCATATATTTTATATTATCATTTCATTTTATTTAAACTGTTCATTAATGAGGTCATTGTTGCATCATCATGATGTCATAATTAAATTAATTTATTTAATGTCTAAAAATTATAAAACAAATATACTGATGTAGGAAATCGTTCTATATTTACAAAGAGTATTTATAGAAAAATTATGATTAGTATAAGCCCTTCTAAAAATTGTTTTAGTAAAACAATTTATGTTAGGGTCATTTTCACCTTTATTTTAAAAAAAGGCATTAAAGTCATTATCTCACCCAAGAGGCTCCATAGGGTCCCCTAAATCGACCCATGGGTTTTCTTGGTCGGCCATGACTCATAAAATAGTGGTAGGACAAGTGTCATGGTGTTTTCACATTTTTATAATATCATTTTTACCTTAAATTACACTAATTACCACTAATCGCGATTAAAAACTTAATAAGTTACTATTAACCAAAAAATTATTTTAATCTCATTGAACCACATTTTACTTCTTAATGACAACCATGTATGTAGGATTTTTGAAATTCAAAACACAATGATGGAAAAATTTCATTTAAATGGAAAATCAGTTTTTATAAGTACCACTTAGTGTTTTCACTATTCATCAAAAATTGATGTTTTTCAGAAAATTACCAAAAATTCACCCTAAGCTATATTTGATATTCCGTATTCAAAAATGAAGTCTATTTTACAAAATTAAAAACATATAATTCACATTAATTAATTTATTAATTAATTCTCGTTGTCAGAGCAAATAGCGTGTTTTTATAAAACAATAAGTATCAAAAGTTTGACACAAGTTTAAGTCTAATTTCAAAGTGAAATTTATTCCAATGACCACCATTGGATTAAATGGTAAATATATATTCTAATTTCACTTTAAAACCAATTCAAAATATAATATAATCATATAAATAAATTTGTTTAAAAATATTTTTTGAATTAAAATACAACATTTTACAGGATTCATTAAAAAAATGCACTTTATCGGAAAGTTACCAAAAATTTACACAAAGTAATTTTTATGTCCCAATTTGTAAGAATAGTTTTATTTGGTCCAATAGAATGTATAAGAGTGAGAAAAACTATATTTAATGGTAGTTCTCCATCAAAAGGAAATAAGTGAACCTTTAGTGAAAACTAGGGCATATATGCCTAAAATTGAATTTTTTCCATATTTTAAGCCTTTATCATTTTTTGGATATATGTAAAAACATTTAAAAACATATATAATAATATTTTAGTTATTTCTATCCATTCCCACAAATACAATTCCTAAATGTTAACTACCATTTAAAATAATATTATTTTATTATTAGAGTGCAACTTAAGATTCCCAAGAAACTCGTTGTTGCGTATTGGGTACACCATCGAGTATAGCATCCTCTTTAAAGTAATATTAATATTTGATTCACAAATATGGATAAATATAAAGATTTCATATTCTTTATTTACCTGGGGTGTTACAACGACCCACGTCTCCCCCTACTCGAACTCCATTCTCCAAAAATGATCCCTCACCCCTATACCAAATTCCATGATTTTTTAATTTCTTTAAACTATTATTATTCATTATGTTATTAATGAAAATAATTTATCTCATAATATTTATAAAATGTTAATAAACAAAATATAAAACTATAATATTCATATTATAATTTTCATAAAAAACATATTACATTAATTATTTAATATATATATTTAAAATATTAATACAATGTAAATATTAATAATTAGATTAAAATTATTGTGACTTAAAATATTTTATATTTAAATGTTATATCATATAATAAATAAAGTAATTATATATTTAATGTACTCAATCATATTAATAAGTATCAGTTATATTTTTTATATCATTGTAAAATAAATAATTTTTTAAAAAAATAAAAAAAAAATTATTAAAATTATCATTTTTAATAAATATAATCAAATATATATATTTCTATTAAAATATTCTCTTCAATAACAATGTTAATCACTTTTTACGAATATCAATTTAAAAATAATTAGAAAATGTTCAATTTGAATTACAAATATTTATAAGTACTATTATTATCATAAAACTAAAATAGTTAATATATATTGTTATTTTTCATTAATTAAGAAATTAATATTTTCAATTTTAGTGGTTGTTTTGTTATTCATCCCTCAAAAGAATTTTGCCTAGCTAATTTGTCTTACCGAACATAAAATAATAATTATTTTCCATCGACATAATTAAGACACTCTAGGACTGCTAAACATATAGAATTAACAACATATAAGCTCTAATGGGGTCTAGACCGTTACTATAATAACAATTATAAGGACGAAAACCTGAAACTCAGGAATGTGGGTAAGCCCAGATATATATATGTTTCCCATTGGAGTTATTAGTTTAAAACATGAATAAACATTAAAAACACAAAAGATTGTATTTATATCTAAATTTATATTTGCAAATCATCATGGAAATATCCATTTTATACATGACATAACCAAAAAACATAAACTCGACTCTTCATATTTTCATCGACATTTAAATATCATTCTGGAAATTATTAATTTTATTAATAATTTCATAATATTCCATTTCTTAAGATGGTTTAGATTAAAAAGATTTTATTCAATGCATATTATTATATGCATATTCATTTAAATATATATTAAAATATAAATGTATTAAGTGTCCTGAAAAAAAATCGATATATGACCACAACCATAATTTTCAAATTAAAAGTATATTACATGGTAAGATAATTAAATTCACATTTATTTATTAATCATTATTTATTATTTTAAGATTAATTGTAAACAATAAAAATAAAACGTTTATTCATATTCATGAAAAAACCTGTAACTTGAAAATAATCATTCATGTATAATCATAACATTTATTATTTAATATACAAATATATATATATTAATTTATGTATGTATGTATTTCAATAAAAAAATTATATATATAAAATTAATTCATACATGACATTGAAGTATACAATAATAAGGTATGGAGAACTTATAAAATATATACATGTCCAACATTACAATCATAAACTAAAATTATAATTCAGATATCAAATTTGTATAAATAATTTTAAACAAACTTCTGTAAAGTAAATTCACATAAAAAATGAAGTTGATCAGAAAATAAATAATTCATTTTTAGGTAATTAAAATATTTCTTAAATGAGAAATTCTATTATAATATTCAATATACTCTCTTTCTCAACTATTAATTCATATGTAACAAAATTTTGTTTGTATATAAAGTCAATCTCTTATAATAACTATATGATTTGAATAATTTAAATAAATAATGCTCTTATAGAATTGAGAATGTTTAAATTCTATTTATAAATCCAACTCAAATTAACCATTAAATTTAAATCATAAAAAATTAATTCCAAATTAAATAATAATTTATCATAATATCACCATTAAATTGACAGATTTTTTGTAATATTATTCCACATACGTCATGAATTTGAAAAAGGAGAAATTTAACATGACACCTAGCTACAATAGAAGAATAAAAACAATTCAAGTGGTGTATAGCTCAAAAAATGTAGTAGAGAGACCATTTATGTTCAATCGATGAACATCAATTTTTAACTCAACATAAAATTTTATTTATAGGAATATATGATTGAAATGTTTTGGAGAAGATTGACACATAATAAAAATAGAATATAGTAATAGGTTTGGTCCACACCAAAATACATAAGTATCCACATTATTCCTTCACAATATATTGTATATGTATTATATGATACAAGTTTGAAATTCAATCATAGAATTATAATTTCACAATATAAAAAAAACATTGAGGAAATTATAGAAAATAGTTTTATAGAATATAATATATAAAATTAATGTATATGTTGTACCAAAATTATTTATAATGATCTTGAAACAACGACAAAAAATCGATTAAAAATAATACTATATAAAATAGTGATGTATTTGGAAAAAATGAATTGATGAAAATAATATTCACATATGAACAAAAACAAAATGAAATAAAAAGTTAATTATGATTCCAACATCAAAAGAGATACAGTGAACCAGAAAAAATCAGATAAATCGAACATCAACAACAAACAAAAAAAGATCTCCCTCGCTAGGTTAAAGAAGATCTGAACCCTCAGATCTCCTTCTATATTCTTTGGGAACACTAACATCTTCCCGAACCCTAAAACATTGCTCGATCCACCATCACACAACTCTATATATCCTTTCTTAGTTCTATCTATAACTAGCGTCTGAACCATAGTGTACCTTCATTGGAATAACACCCCACGTCGACGAAAATCTCAAACATTACCAAAAGGCCTCGGATCAGCTTACACCCTCAATCACCTGACGACAATGACCTATGAATCTCCCTACATGAACTCCATTCTGCCAAAATAATTCCCCACCCATATACATGATTCTCAGTATGTTTTCCTTTTTTTAAACCATTATTATTAATTTAGTTTTTTAAAATAAAATAATTTTACTCATAGTAGTTAAAGAAGACATATAAAACAAAATATTATTGCATAATATTCATGTTATGATTTTATTTAATAACATATTAAATTTATTACTTATTATATCACATTAAAATTCCCATATAATTTAAATATTAATAATTAGATTAAAATTATTTTTACATAAAATATTTGACAGTTAAATATTGTATCATATAATACATAGAATATTAATTTCATTAATGTTCTCAAAGATATTTATATGTCTTACATATAGTATTTCTATCATCCCATAATAACTAATTTGTTTAAAATGGAATAAAATAATTTTATTCAAATTAATTTTTTTTATAATAACAATTAAATAAAATTATCTATATTAAAATATTCTTATAAATAATGAAATAAAATAGTTTTTTAGAATATTAATTTAAAAATATATTTTAAAAAATAAATTTGAATTATATTTATTTATCTGTATTATTATTATCTTTCAATTAACACACATAATTAAGATAATTATTACATAATTAATAAATAAATATTTTCAATTCTTGTGTTTTTACAATAATTATTGAGATCTTAGCTAAATAATGAAAAATATGTTTAATGTCCAAGAATAATTATTTTATTGTAGAATGTCAGATTCCTAGTTAACATAGGCAAGTAACTATGTCAAATTATGTTCATTTTGAATTTAATTATTCTAAATGATGAATATACAATCATGTTACTATTTATGGATTGATTTATCCTGATTTTTTAAAGAGGACACTATTTAATTATATATTTGTATGCATACACATTATTTCTGATGATAATCCATTATTATTATTATCCATTAATATATTCTAATGGTTCTTATTGAAATGGATCATGTCATGCTATGCCATTGATATAACCTTTTAAATTCTATAGTGAATCTTTACCATGGACTGGTTCCATTTGATTCCATGGGTCTTTTAATTGAATCATTGAAATAAATTATTAAATTCAAAAATGGTTTGGTGTTGAAGTGAAAATATTGTGTTAAATTTCATCTTTTAACTTATCATATAGAAAAATAATTGGTAATTTCAAAAAAAATCTTCCCCTAATTCTATAATTAATTGATCACTCATATTGGACCATACTACTAATTTTGATAGTGTCTCATATATTTAATATATGTTGAGTTGGTTTTGGTTGATTGCATCAATCCCTTTTTATATTGAAATGGGTAAATTTACTATGAATATTTTATCTTTTCCATTACGTATTTTTTCTATCATTGATATGATTATTTAAATCAACATTGAAATATTTTAATAAATTTTTAGGACGAATTAGAATAATCATTTAGATGGATTGATAACATACTTTAATTTATATTTTTTTAATGTAATAAATATTTTAGATGATTGTTTAATAATATTTATATAAGGAGTAATGATGAATCAAAATAATAGGAATAATATTAAGGTCCCCCAAAATAAAATAAATTTTATCACTGCCATAATATTTGAGAAAAGATACATAAATTTTATGGGGATGATAATAAATAAATTCATTATTAAAATTTATGGAATATTCAAGATAATAATGTTACAATGAATCAATTAATCCATCATATCTTGTATAAAAAATTTATTGTCAATATAATTTATGAAGTAGAATTAGGGGATGAATTTTTCAATATATTTAATAATTTTTAGAGACCCATATGTGTTTATATAAATGATCTAAACGAATTTAATGATTCTCTTGTTTTTTGTTCATACCCTTCTGAACATTTTTGTAATAATAGTTATTAATATCATTAATTACATTCATTTCCAGTAGATAACATTAATGTGGGGTTTGGGAAATTTGAAATGGGTAAAAATATAATTAATATGGGTAAATAAAAGTTATATATATATATATATTTAATTCAAATAAATGATGAATTAGAAAAAATTAAATAGTGGTTAAGAAACATATAGAGATTAAAAATTTGATAAAAATATTTATGGGAATTATTTCAGCCATAATAATTGTATATTATTATGTATCCAAAATGGAAAGTGTTTCATAATGGAAGGAAACTATCTAGAATATTCAACTATTTTATTCAAGTGTTAGAGTGTTACAAAGAATTTGGAGGTGGAATGGTATTTTTCAGAGGTAAAATTTTAATTTGGAACTTGGTGTTTGGAGATCACCATTCATGCTACAACATGACAAGGTTGACAGTAGTATAAGTTCATTTCCACGTGTCATTGTCAATGAATCCAGGGTATTGTCACTATATAGAAATTCATCTCAGCAAATAAAAAGTTTTCATTATGAATTGTGTAAATAGAAATTCTCATACAGTTTTACTGACTCTTTGGAAGATTTAATTTAATCTTACAGAAGTTTTCATTCCTGATATTCTGGTTACAGTTTGATGAAATAGATTATAGTTCGATGGATTCATCAGTGTATTTTTTATCGTTCCATATTGTGAGAATTATGAAGGAACATTACGTTATAACATGTTTTATTTGAGTCAATAATTTGGAGGATTGATTTGGGGAAACGAAGAAACATGGTGATTATTTATGTGGGGTGAGAATTCATCCATCCTATTATATTTTTTATGTCATGACCCATTATATCGGGGGAATCCTGGATTGAAAAAATCTATTGGTCACACCCAAAGATAGCCTGCAATTAGATTGGGGTCAATGACCAGTTTCGATAAGGAATATGTTACACAAGGAGGCCTTATCATATATACAAATATATGTGAATACATCTCAAAATTATTTAACAATTTTTAATAGTAAATGGATATATCTGTTAAGATTATTCATTTATTCATATAAATCCAACAATTCATGTGTGAAAATATTATTGAATAAAATGGTCCAAGTACAAGCCCAGGAAAACCGTATATGGTCCACCCTATATAGAATTAGAGGGATATTATCATGTTTAACAAATGGTATGACCACTTCTAGTAAAAATCTGTTTGATCTTACTACTCTCAGTCCTCATACTACAACATCAAAAAGAATATTGACTACATGGGACGTGATATATGTGTGAAAATACAATGAAAATGTATGTGTAGAATAACACAGTAGGACTCCTTAAAATCAATAAAACATACTAATTTAGATATCATTCATCTCAAAAAAGGTATGTAAATAGGATATATGACATGGAAAAAATAGTAAAAACCCATATTTACAAACAATAGATTTTAATCTCAATAGGTTTCAACCATACTACTAGAACGTGGATTCCTCTCAAAGCCTAAATGTATCTCCGATATGAGAGATTATACTCCATGATAAATACTATAATTAATGATACTAATCTATTATTTCACACTCTTAATGACATACCAAATATTTACTCATTGTATCTCTAATTGTATTAATGAATTTATAACTGATCTAATCAAGGAGAATTTGGTGATGAAAATAATAAATGTAAAATAACTTGTGATGTTTGGGATTGAAACCCACACATATTGGTAATTCAAATTCTACAAAACCCCACCTTGTAAAATAAAAGGAATGATAAAGGGTCCCAATATAGTCTCATTAATGGTTACCAAAAACACTATCAATGAATAATTCTATTTATGGGATAAAAATCATATGTTAGGGTGGTAGTGGCACATTATACTCTCATGGTAATTTACTAACAAAATTCACAAAACCTATTCTAATTCAAATTGAAGATATGGATAGGCTCCCCTTTTGAAATTAAATGTACATGGCTTGTGAGGGTTTTACATGATGTTCTATTCATACCATATTTCTTCCCATGTCTCATCGTATCTGAAAACATGAATTCCTCTGAATAAAATGCACATGATATTTTTTTAAATGTATTTTAGAAGATGGGTTGTCACTCTAAATTCCACTTGAACATTCATATGTATATATTTCTCTGATTGGGTACTTTGGGCCTTGTCTGTATGTGTAGATGTGTTTGAGAACTAGGTCATTCCTAGGTACATTGTATATACATGTGTTCCTAGTTTATTCCATACACATGTTCTCATATAGTACATGTTGATCTTTAAGAACCTGGTCACATGGTGTGTTCCATGTGTCCCAAAAAATGTGATATTTATCTCTATAAGAAAACAATAGTACAGTAGGTGGGGGACTACAAAATGATTGTTCAATAGAGTACACACAATGTAAACAATAATGGTATAGAAATTTCATGTTGTTCATTCATCATATTCTCACAACACATCCATCTCTAGAACATCTAACAAACACATCATAGATAAATGATCTATGAAAAACCATCCCTTATCCATCAGCCATGGATGAATTCCAATAGAAATCAAATAATGAACTAGTCATTATGTCACCATTCTACATGCTATTCTAAACTAGATCTAAGGCACTCCAAATATAATCATAATCCACCATTGATCCAAAATTATTTCCATCTCACATTTATGTCTCCATCTATAATAATCACAAACCAAATAAATAGATAATTTCATCAAATAATGGTCTATCAATTTTCAAACACATGGTATTTTTTTAACAAAAATCCAAATAGTTACTAGTGATGAAAATGTGATAAACAGGAGATGAAAATCACACATTAGAAAAAGGGAGCAATGCATAGCCATTTTTTAGGTTATACTTGATTTTCCCCATTATAGGAAGTAATAATGAACCAAAAATAATACAAAAGAATAAATTCTCAATTATTCATGGAAAATAAGTCAAACTCATGAAAAATGGTTGACACAAGAATCCATTTTTATGTTGATTTTACTCATGTTCATATTCAGAAAATAAAATGTTGAATAAACAATAGAAATAGTCCACACTATATTTTCTATGGAAAATTAGTTGATGTAGAATTATTAGGCTTATTCTTAGTCTATCGGATAATTTATTTATATTTGAAAAAATTATCCTCAATAGATTCCAAAAATGGTTATGTTTAGTCTTGTGTAAAACATATATTATTGATTCAATTATGCCCTAAAATTTTATTTCTATAACTTTTTTTCTAGGTTTATTCCATTATATATGAAAATATATTAACATGTGATAAAATATATTTAATAATGTTTTCATATCAACACAGAGACAGCCAAATCCAGGAAAGATCTCACTATTTTACAACATGCTAGTGAAAATATACATTAATATATTCTAAATTCTTATAGGGAAAAATGATGCTACATTATCCACACATAAGGGATATTTATCATGAAATTAAAAACCTAGAAATAAAGTTGATGGTATTGAGATTGAATCTCTATCTCCCTCTCATAGGTGTTCTCCTATAGAATCTTTTGTTTTCACCAGACACGTAGAAAGGGAATAACTCTCCCATGTATTAAAGTCTCATGATTCTCCATGAGATCTAAATTTTACTAATAAAATCTATCTCCCTCAATTTCCATATATCCCAAATCGATAACATGTGATGAGTCTTTCTTATTTCTATACTATTGTCACACGTGGAATATATCATCAAACTAGTCTGACTGTGTGGTAGTTGGATGTGGCATTCCAACTATACATCCTTATATTGTATCTATAAATTTTTAATTAATATCTATGAGAAATTTATTCCATAACATAGTCTCAAAAATATATGTAAAATTGATAATTTCATGAAAACATTGTCTCCCTCCTCGAACACCAATGGAATATATTGTTAGAATGCATATGAATTATTTAAGCACTAAACTCAAAACTACGTAGCATTGTGGAATAATGTAGATTATCCAAATGGTTACTTCTTTGTACTAACACATGATTTTCTGGGAATTGATTAGGGACAACTTGAACTGATTTCATTCTATTCCTATATTGGGATGTGAGATAGTAATCCCATTCTCTCTCATTTGGATTTATTTTGAATTATAAATTATTTATAGGATTTTATGTTTTTGGATTATATTTAAACTCTTGCATTAATTATCATCCACATCTATATTATTTTCACATTATCTATATTTCCTCTCACTAAAATTATTCCCACAAGTACTGAATGAACTATATAATTAGAACATAATGGTGAGCAGTAAGGTATCTGATAAATGGCTTCAAATAGTGACATTCTAATGGAGTAATTGCAATTGTTGAATAAAAACATCACCAATGGTGTATGATTCTCCCAACATTATCCAATGTCCAAAATTCATGTCTAAAACATTTTCTACAGAACCATAATATTTATATAGTGTATCATCTGTTCATGGGGTGAAATGCTATTATCTAACATTACTGAGTCCCAAATTCCACCTGAATTAAACACTATTATTATTATGTTATGGATGTGTCATGTCATGAAATGATTATCAAGGTAATTTCATGAGATAAAATATCTCCAACATTTAACAGTTTCTCGATCACTCAACTAAACATTTGTATCAGATATCGATGAAGCGGGTTGACATGGTGTTTCTGTCTATAATATCTTATATGAAATTGATTCCTATAGATGATTGTGAAATCCATATCCTAATTATAATAGATATATAATCCCACATACAATCTATTCCATCATGTGATTTTGAAATCCCAGTAAAACATGGTTCCCAACCTTCACCTGCTGACTTGTGATGCATCGAGAGAAAAACAATGTAACCCAATTATTATTTATTGTGCATGAAAACTATAACTAAATCTAAATATAAAACATATCATCATATAGAGATACCATAAATGAGAATGGAAAATACATCATCAGAACAATCTCATGAAATGAAATTGGTTCCATTATTATTTACATTAAAATGATGTATTTCACCCTAGTTTTATTGAATCCCTCGGGAACATGTCTATTGTATATATGAGTACATAAGGTCTCATATCCATTAAATATTTAATCATTTACCCAAAAATGATGTATATGTAGTGGGGTAAAAATATTTATTTTAGATATGTCACACTATCTATGTACACTGTGTGAAACTACAATGAGGTTAACTATTGTGAATTTGTGGATGACAAATATGAAAATGATCTCCTACTTGGATAATCTTCCACCACCTCCCCTTTTTTTGTGTATAGAATATATTGAATACATAACCCAAAGGAACTCTATCCATAACCACTATTACATGTTATGATAACTATGAAATAATTTTTATTTGAGAATATTATGTTAGGAGTATATGATAAAACAATCACCCATAAGATTATATCACCACATCATATTGGTGACACCTACTGCAGACGACTCTAAATCATCTGTTGCATAGTTATATGCATATACGATCAATATACCGGATCCATTTTGAAATAAAGTCCTTTATATCATTACAAAATATGGAATATCTACACTTCCATCACACTCTTGGGTGGATCCTAAGATTACACTATCTCAATAATCGTCAGGTACACTGCTGCATCCTCTTCTAAGATGAAATTTCCCAAAATGTGGACCTATCAAATCTCAAACTACAACTTTGAAGGATTTCTATATAAATAATTGTCAATGATTGGGTCTATGACCATTCTAATGTGTCTCTAATTTTCCACCATGAATGATGTGTAATGTAAATTTTCAATGAAGAAGAAATCCATGAACCAGTCTAAGAAATGATGAATGATATAGTTCATGAGTCTCAGAAACAATACTACAGAATTATACATAATAAATGTAATTACTTATTACTCTTAATGATAATATAGGTATCTGAATTCGATTTTTTATAACATCATCTTGTATATAGAGGTGGTGGCAACCTTTTCTGAGACCTATCTTCAAGAACATTCTCACCCCTATATGCTGATAAATGATGTCGTCGATCCATGTTAGTGTATAATTATTTTTCATGTTCCATTGATTTAGAAAATAATAATCTATATAGAACCTCAATATATTATAGTATTCCTTAGAAAAAATGACTTGGATTTACCATGAAGACACAATGGGTCATATATATCCATTCCTCCAGAAGACCAATAATACCACCTTCATCTCTTATTGTTATATAGGAACCAACCTATAGGATAGACCATATATTGTGGAATTACATGTGTGTAAATCTATATGATATGTATCTCTTGTTGTGGAGAAATGATTTTCAGTTTCTTCGGAATGAAATCCTCATACTTTTTAACCATTGATGAAATATGATAGCTCATAATATCCACTGCTCCAAATTTAGTACTAGATAATTAGTGAGTAAATAGTTATATCCTACAATATCTTGTTGTGTCATACTCTTACTGGTATTTCTTCACACCCATAATGAAAAAAATAATTTTATTAGTGTTTATACACAGTATCCTCTATGTAAAATAGTCAATATCACAAGATCTATCGCTTGTCATCCCATACCTAACATAATGTCCTAAGGACATAGTTTTATTCTAATGAGATCGCATATTATGTTATTTCCATATACATTTGGGTCACGCTTTCAACATTAGTGAATTATCAATAAAATCCATTTTGTCAAACTCTCCATGTGTGATTTTAAATATATGGAATCAACTATAATCTCTATGTGTTGAACCATATAGGTGTCACAAAAGTATTGGCTCTCTCACATGTCTATCAGTAAAACCATTAAATTAATTTAGTCATATATCATAACACTAATCATCCTAGGATCATTGGGGTCATAGGTATCCATGGACAATTGTTATTTTCCTCCCTTATCACTATCTCAGAAAATGTAGAATTGATATCCTAGGGGTGGTGGTGGAAACTTTTCAAAATACATACCAACTACAACTTGTTTCCCAACTCAAATTCTTGGTCTAAATTCATACATAAATTCCATCTCCATATATTATATGGGCATGGGTATTCCATCAATTTTTTCTTTTTCAATTATATAAATGATTCCAAAAGCTCAAGGTTGGTTTCCATAACCATAACAAGAGAAAAATAGCATCTCAATAGGTTTATTAGAATTATATAAAGATCCCAGAGTCACCAACCCTCAATCATTATATAGTATCCTAAAGCATCTCACACAACTATATCTGATTTCAACTATTTTCTACTAGTAATTGAGGATTCGTCTCTTGTATTCACAGTACAAGCACTGTTTATAGATATAATATCTCCTTAAATATGACCACCAATAAGAATCCATCGTGTACACCAACATATGTGGGAATTAATATAGATATCATCACAACCTATACACCTCAATTTATTCCATTCATTGTGTTTTATGAATGGAAAAAGATAAAATGAACCATATCTAGATAGTATTGTGAGTGTTTTTGAACATGAGAAATATCATCCTCTTTCCTTTTTCATTGTCGAAGCTATAGAAGATCCTATATTAGAACCAATATCAATGGTGTTCGATAGGACTCCTCCCTATAGAGTCACATGAAATATAACCCATAGAGATCTATATCATTTTATGTTTTATATTTCAACTTTAATCCCCATATATCACTAAATAGCTGATGAAAACTCTCCTCTAGGACAACCATATTATCTTTAGGTGTCCTCACAATGTGAAAGAATAAGGTATATTTCATTTTCTAGTATAAAGATACCAGAGGGTCTAGTTCTCCATGAAACCTGAGAGTTTAATTTCTATAGAAACTATAAAATGTGAAAACACTATGAACATATTATTCAAATACTACTGGTGAAAATTTCTACTCAATGAATAGTGTAGTAATTGGTAAACCACACAGATGTACCCCTTTACCTATCACTATACTGAGACCTCTTAACTACATGGATCATAAATGTGATTTCAGTATGGTGTCTGGGATGGATTTCTTCATAATGGAATCCAGAAATAATATTAATAAATTACATGACTAAAGAATATATCTAGGGATTTTAATTAACTAGGTCATGGAAACAACAATAGTTTACTATATTATTTATGTTACAGTGTTTTCACTACAACCTATGTCAACATGTAGCTATTACCCAAGAATGTTTATAGACTATATGAGAATTTATACATCATCTTCGATAGAAACACAAGTTTTATTAGACCGTGAGATAAACATGAACATTATAGCATTGTTTCATGTAATATAAAAATAAACCAATTGTCTAGAAAAACATCAATCTCTAGTCCTATGAGGCAACACCTCTAAAACAACTCTATAATTTCCTATCCCATCACAGTCTTCATGGATAGTAACATGCCTATTGTGACCACCCAAAACATTCTACCAATAGGACAACTGACGAACACCTACCACAATAATGAACATTTCATTCCAGAGAGTAATCTTATTATGTTCATGTACACAAAAAAATATTCAATGAACCATATAGTATTGAAAGGTAAAATAATATATTTGATATTATAATGCTTGTATACATCTAAATCCCAATATCATTGTATGATAAATTTACTAATGCATAAGGGCCATATCCAAGACACCCAAAATTTGAAATAATCCAACCATCAAAGAATTATGGGACATCAATCATGTGTAACTCTTTGAATAACAATAGTCAATCTAGACCATCATGGTCCACCTTCTCTAGGTTCTCCATTGACACCATCAAAATGATTATATTTTTCAAAATAAATGAAATGTTTGTGAAAATAAAATTCCAGGAAATGTAAAACAATAAATAATTACAAACCCCAAAATCACAAAACATAAGTATTATAAGGGTAGTTAGATCAATAAATTATATTTCAGTAAGAAATAAGCCATTGAAACAAGATTAAATAAATTATATATACTAAAAGAAGACTCCTTATCCCAATAGACATCAATTATACTTCTTTCCATAGTATCGTAATTGATGATTCATGTTAATTTACATCTATAGGAAAACATTTCATGATCCATGATATCAATGATGGGTCTCATTAAATAGTAAATACTCAACGGGCTTCTCTATAGATTTACTCACCAAATCTATGGTGATTTTAAGTTGACAATTATGTTTTTTCACCCCAGATAAGTATAGGATTCCACAAATCTAATGTTGAGTTACCAATTAAGTTTTGGATCCACACACTCATAAGTTGGTCATGTTAATTCCACAAAACACATGTTGGGAAATATATGGAAAGGTAAAGTACACCACCATGATATCATGGAAGGATACCATGAACTCTATCTAATAGTAATGACTTATATAGGATCATAATCATCTAATGAGGATGTTATTTCATAATTCTCCTTCATATAAATTCACAAAGGTAACACACGCACAAAATATTTGTCAAAAACAAATATAAAAAGGTGCCTCTATTTTACCAAGAAATGGTACATGGTGTGTACAGGTGGAACATGACATGTTTTTCCTACCATGGGTCAGCAAATGTCATGTCAACTCAAATGGAATATCTTCCTCCATCTACATAAAATTTTTTCCTATGATACATGAAATTTTGAGGTAATCATGAAACTCAGTATTCATCCCGTGAGTGTTTATGTACATCTGGCCATTACCATGTACTTCATGTTTTTCCTATGTAACTGTACATGTATAAGTATGAAGATATTTACTTGTAATCTAGAAATTAAAATTTTCATTGAATGAATTTTGAACATGTTATCCTAGGGTACACAGTATGACTTTGAATCCATTTCACATTGACTTGGCCACAAGTCCCTTAAAATGTGAAACTTATATTTTTATGGAAACCCTGACATCATGATCAGGGGACTATAATGTGTCTGTTCATGAGATTAAACATAGTGTAGTCATGAATTTCTCATAAATAATAGGATTTTGATGCATCCCCTTTTCATTTCATTTCCTACATCCGATAGTCTTTATTTAAACTTCTGATATTATATTTATGGCCAACCACACTAATGAATTCCAAAAGGGGTAAATTATGGACACAATATCTGAATGGAATTAATCCTCATCTCACCATGATGAAAAATTCCACAAATTGCATCACATTATCCATAAATATAATATATACCATCAATATTACATGTTTAATTGAAATATCACGTCAATCACTTCCTAGATCATGGTCCAGTACCCCCAATATCGATTTTTTTCACTGAATAATTTATATGCAATGATAAATTAAAAATTATTCTTCTTTCCCCAGGCCAAGTAATTATGTGTGATAAATGAACGAGGAATGAGGGAAGAAAAAAATAATCATTAATGATGCAAAAATTCCAGTCATTGTTCGGGTTTTCTAGGATTGATTTCCTTTTGAATGACAAATGATGTTCCAAAAAAATAAATTTAATCAATTCACCAATATCCCTATAAAATAGCATGAACCCAAAAAGTATAATCCACATACAAATCAATTTAATATTTGATTTTATTTCCACTCATCATGGGAATATAAAATGGAGAGTAAAACATGAAAATAAAATAAATTATCTCACGGTTGGATTTATAATTGATAAATAATAAATAAATAAATTTAATTATTTTGTGATCCTTAATATTTTTATGATGATCCTCAGAAAATTAATAATTATTTATGATGATTTTTTATTCACCAGTATTTAATATAATGAAACGTCTCTAAATCTTATGGTTATGAAAAGAACCTTATAGATTTAGAATAATTATATATTTTTAATCGACATGTATTTCACTATGGCTAAAAATTAAAAACTATAATATTTATTTATTTCGATTATATTTTTTTCCTACCACTACATGTAAACAAAATTGTTGATGCTGAAAAATTTAATGTCTGGCCGATTGTAAAACCCATGATTCAGATTCAACAGAGGCAACTAATTTCTGATGTAAATGTCTATTCTAGATTAACACCATTATATTTTAAAGACTATGTCTGTATGATATAATATATTTATTGTATTTGTTATATTGACAATGAGGCTCACCATACATTGGAATCATTCACCATCTCATTTCCTAGATCAAAAAATATTCATAAATATAATTAAATTCCTTATTTGGTAATATAGGGATGATACATTATATGCTGACTAAATTTGAAAATATATTTTTATAAAGGATATTTGAGTGTGAATTATAGAGTGTTTTTTATATGACCTGGTCCAGTTTAATAAGTTGTAATCACAAGGTTTTTACAAATTTGCTACCCCATATTTAAAATTTTTAGACCACTATATTTCCCTTATTTAAAAATAATTTTACTGAAAAGTTTTTAATCATAAGTGAAACAATATTTCCATTTATGATCCATTAATTATATTTTATTCATTATCAGAAAATTATTGATTATTAAACTATATGTTCTAGGTTCTTTTTTTCCTAATCATGTTTTTCCTATATTATTTTCCTATAAAAATAATTTTTAGTGGGTTTTTAATGGTATTTGTGGATATGGTAAATTATTTTGATTGATAAATGTTGTGTTATAGGTTTTTAAGTTCTTTTGTAATTAGATAATTAAATCATCTCTTTCATCATCTTGTTCTTGATAAATGAACATTGTATGACTAGTTGATGTAGTGAACTACATCATAAATATTTATCATTTTAAAATGTGGAAGCTGACTTATGTGAATTTAATAGGGTGGAAGGTATGAAAATGTGTTAATGAATAAATGAAGAAAAAAAATATGATGGGAATGGGGTGAACCAAATATTTTTAATTAATATGTAATATTTATCATAAGATTTTGTATTATTCTCTCTAATTTAAAAATATCATTTCACTTGGTAAACCATTATGAATTTACAGTGATTGTGTATCTAGAATAACACCTCGTTAAAGAGAATAAATCTGGTTTGTATGAATCATTTTTTTAAATATACAAGAACCTTATTGATGACCATATCAGTGATGTTAAAAAAATGTAACCACACAGTTATGCGAATATAATGTTTTTTATTGATAATAGTGTGTAATGTGATTATTAATAATTTTCATCATAGTAGATCATCTATTATTGTAGTTATTTTTGGAGATTAATTTTGGTGATAGAATGGGGTGATCATGTTTTTTGTTCTATACTTTAAAATGTTCTGGTTATGGGTGATCTCATAAGAAATAATGATATTTTTGATGGTTTGTAGTTTTTTTTTGAATGTGGATGGGTAGTAGGTGTAGACTATGAAATATGGATTTGATTATGAAATAATTTTCTTCATAATGGAATGTGGAGGCCATCATGGGATGAGGTCATCGATGGTTATTATTGGATTGATTTTATGTTTCCTAATAATAGTAAAATATAAAATGTTATTATCCACCTAAAATTGGAGAATCCTCAAATTAATTTAACAATGGTGGTAAATGAAATAATTAATCCCATAAGTAATAGGTATTATATAATCATTTCATTGGAAATTGATATGAATGGTTTTCAGTTAAAAATGTTATTTAATGGTTTCATTTATTTAGTAATGGTTTGGAAACTGTAATGTTTGAACCTCTTTATTATAAATATAAATTTTGAGTTGTGGATTATTGACATAGTTGATTTTTGTGGGAAATTTGATGACTTTTAATGTTATAGTTGGTAGTAAATGAGGTTTTTAATGTTTTTTGGTTCTTACTAGAATCAAATATAATGGTGTTTTATTAATGTGAACATTATACAATGCGTTTGTGTGTGGAAATAAATAATATGTATTTTATAATGAGTTCTCTATAGACACCACCTCATTTAAATAATGATACATACACCAAAATATTTTAGGATTAGGATGTCTTACTAATATCTAGGATGGCGAGGGATTAAGATGATAAATAGAACCTCTTCCCATATATCACATCGAATTGTGGTATAGGTTGTTATGGATCACGATATGTATAATCAATGAAACGTAAAATTCATTATAATGGAAAATCATTTTTAATATCTATATGATTTTATACTTTGGGGATCATGTTTTTTAGGAGGAGATAATGACTTTTATATCATTAACATTAATTTTAAATTATTGTATTCTATATGTGATGTGTGGATGAGATATGATATTTTGATGATTAGGATGATGTTGGTGAAATGTTTCTATTATATTGAATGGATAAATATATTCCAACCAAAGTAGTTAGACACATGATTATATATTTGTATGTAGGTTTTTTGTTTGACCAATATCTAGTGTGATAGTTTTTTATAGATTTATTAGTCCAGGTTTCATAAGGGATTTGGTTCACATATTATTTGCTGATTTGTAGTGATAGTTAAAAAACATGGGATGAATTACTTGGGTTTCCTTTTTGATTTAATCAACATATTATAATATTATATAGGGATAAAATACATTGTCACATTGTATTATTTGGGATGTGAGGTAGTTGACATTTTTCTGTGCATGTTGTTTATGATTTTTTGTTCGTTAATGATTTACTATCCTTTTATCACATTTTAATGAGAGGTATTAAGTATAGTACTATTGTAAACACATGTTATTATAAGATTGATATATATATGTATATATATAATTTTAGGGTTCCATGATGAGTTTGGAGATAAAACGAGGTATTACTAGATTCTTATTGGCAATCATGACTACATGTGGTTCTTATGAGATATTTTTGGTATATTACATTATAGACTTATTTCCAAGGAATATTTAAGAATAGTAGGAATTATTGAGGATATTCTATTATTTAAATCCTGATTTTTATTATTTTCTTTATATATGTATCCCATGGATGCATGCACATAATTCCTTTTATTTTTGTTATTATTAATTCTGTTATTGAATCCATATCATTTCATTTTAGTGGATAAATTATGGGGTGACTATCATATTAACTACAATCCAAATAGTAGTTCCTAGTTATTGAATGACATGAAAATGTGGTATCAATGAAATTGTATGTTATTGGGGTTTGAGAATGGTGTTATAAATATATGAGGATTTCATGGATTGGTATGGAAAATATCCATCTTTATAAAAATGATTGATTTCATATAGGGATATTGAAAAATTCATGAGATTTTAGATCCCTATAAGATCTGATGGAAGGAATTTGAGTTAACTATGTGTCCTACGTTAATGGTTCAACATGTATTGTGGGTTTTAGGTAAAGGTACATTAATTGTGATTGTTTTAATTAACTTTTAATTAGTGATTATTTATGAAAATATAGTATTGATTATGTTAAATTGAAAAGAAAACATAGATGATACAAATCATAGGTATTTTATTATTTAATGAAATTACTAATGATCATCATCCATATGTGGTTCTGGTATGTGAGATTCCATTATATTATCTAGTTAACAACCAGAGGATTGACTTGTTAGGGATGATGTGACTTGGGGTAAGATTATATCTTTGTTTTATAACTAGTGATTTTCTATGTATGAGGGGAGAATAAATTATTGGGATGAATAGAATATACATGAGGATCTCTAAATCATGATTATTTTTTTCTCTTTTTTTATAATCAAATTCTTGATGAGGAGAAAATAGAATTAAATTTTTATTTGGTTTTTTGCTGATTTATTCATTTTTCGGTCAACCATTTAAATTTTTCTACATACCTCGATGTGAATGATATGGTTGAGGTCACCAAGTCGATACATTCTTATCCAAGGTCATCTCAGGTGGGGAGCCGTAATTGACCTAAGGGAAATGGATGATGTTGAGGATAATTAAAATACACACATTTGGTAGATTACCATAATGAATTATTCCTCACATTTTTTGAAAGCATATAGTTTCTATAAAGCTATCATTAGATCTTTGACTATATCATTTTATTGAAATGTTCATCATCACTGGGGATATTAGTTCATAGTTGATCATGATTTCCATTAAAAAATGGGATATTGGAACCATTATCATACATTGTAACATAATTTTACTTACATATCATATTAGTATAACTTAATGTATGATTTTATTCCACTATGAGTGGATAGAGATATCAAATGTCAAAATCATGATATCCCCCACCCTAGTTATATAGTGTTGAAAATGACCAAGGACATTTTCATATGTAATGATGTAGAGGAGATGGATGTGGGAATCATTATGATATAGAGTTATTTTAATGAAAGGGGATAATTATTTTTCCATTTATGGTTCTTTTCACTACCATTTAAAACATATTTTCATATTCTAGAGCTTCTCACACATATATTAATACTTGGCTTATTCCTTATGAATAAGTTTTGCGAGCTTATCAATTTTAATAGTGTTAATTATGAGAGTTTGATATTAGGTGAGTATACATGATGTGTTTTAGTTATGAGTGATCTTGATTGGAACAATTTAGGGTTCTTTGCAATTATATATACATTAGATAGAACTACATGATCTTAAACACAGAAATAATTTTTATACTCCATGATTAAAGTTGTTGATTTCATTCATGGAAGGGGTTTGTTCTATAATGAGGGAGTACAATGTGTTGTTTTAATAATAATGAAATATCATTTGATGGGTTATAGATATTATTCATCACTACATGATTTTAAAATAAAAACATTATGTTCAATATTTTTTGTGTCACAAAACACCAAACAAAAAGAAAAAATGAAATATAAATATATAAATATGATCATTATAAAAAATAATTTTATTCAGATTGTATGTAGAAGATTAACTATATTATGAGTTATATATTTTAATCTTAATAAATATAACTTTATTTGTTAGTTTTTATGAAATAAACATTCAATTTTTAGAAGATAAATTTTATTCCTCAAAAATAAATTTTCTTAAAAATGGAATTTATTGATTTGTGTGAGTGAATATTAGTATTAAATTTTGAAATATTATAAAATTGTATATAAAAAAATGATATAATTTTGAAATTCATCACATCAAAAATTAATTTATGGTGAAAATTTCAAAAGTGTCTGAATAGTTTTATTTATAAAATAATTAATGAAAATAATGATTTTTATTGAAAACTATATATTATTTTAAAATATTTTTATAGTAATTTGAATTTTAGTATTAGTTTTAATATTATATTAGTTATTTTTTACTAAATATGATCCATGTGTTGTCCTAATACTTAATTTTATTCTTTATTTTGTATAAATAAATTGTTATACATTAACATTCATTTTTTTATGAAAATTCATTTATCATTTTGGTATGAAGGGTGTATTTTACGTTGAATTATTCTAATCCCATATTATCAATCATTAAAAAGGGATTGAATATTTGGATTCATGATGTCTAAATTTGGATTGTATTTCCCTTCTATTTTTAGTCATTGTGTATAGTAATCATTGTAAATGTTTTTACCACTATAATTGTAATATTTGTTAATTACTGGTAAATATAATGTGACAATGACATGAATGTAACCCAAACACTTGAATTAATTTAATTATATGAATTTATTTCATAAATAATCATCTATATTCCACGTATATTAAATTTATTCTATATGCCCATGATTTTGACCATTATAATATTTTATTTATGGATAAGTAGAAAATATCACTCACTTTATTTTGTTTAAATATAATGTTGACATAAGGATAAAAACAATGTATGTAATGTAAAAAATATTAATTTTTTTTAAGACTACATTATATTTATCTCTATAATTTATTTATAATTTTTTATGAAATAATTAACATAAATGTACATACAATGATGATATAATATTTATTAAATTAATAGAAAACTAAAATAAATTATATTTTAATTTTTAACAAAACTACCTAATTTAATTAATATGTTCAAATATTTTGTTGATAATAATAAAAATTTATAACATATTAAATTATTTACATTAGATTTCAATTTTACCTTTGTATTTTTAAAATTCTATGTAAATTAGTAGTTTTAAAATAGACATTAATGTAATTTAATAAAAAATAATATTTTGGAGATTATTTATAACACCAAAAAATACTATGTTATATCAAGGTAATTTTATATGGTCTAAAATATCACCCTTGGTCAATTAAGGGTAAATTATTCATTTTTTTATATTTATTTACCCTTAATGGTGAAAATCATTAAAATTTGTATAATTTAAAAAATGATAAAATTGGGTAAAATATGTGAAAAATCACTGAAAAGCCTAGTTCTGAATGAATTATTGGAATTCATAAACCTCTACTACTATATATAAATATTAATAATTTTTATCCAATTAAATGTAAAATAATATATTAAGTTGATATTTTATGATATTCCAAAGGTACCCCTCCCCACTCTTATAAAAGTGAACAAATTCTTCTATATTATTCAAACATAAATATCTATGTATTTCTCCCAGAAACATATAGAATAAAATTATATTATCCCAAAAATTATCAAGATTCATTAGATTGATTATAAAACCAATATATTAATTATTTTAGTGTAATCCTTTATCTTTTAGCTAATGCATATGTATCATTCATACTCAATCGTTATATAATTATTTTTTCTTATACAACCTTGAAAAATTATTAAAACATGATGAAATTAATATACCATTATATTATATATTATGATATTATATTATTTTAATGTCATATCCTATTACCATATCATCTTCCATAAAATGGTTAATGAAACCATAATTCATGTGTACGACAAACTACCTCTTCATGAACAAATGTAATTAATTTTCCATCACCTCATATTATAGATTAATATAATTAGGAATATAATTATTTGATATAGGATAATAATGAAATATTTTTCATTTTAAAAAAAACAATTTCATAGTTACTTCGTTACATTCACATTAATGAATAAATGATAATGATGGTTGTGAATACTTGTGAACTACCCCCTCCATGAATCGATGTGATTTGTTTAACACTACGACATCACATGGATAATATATATAACTTTATATGCTGACTTTTTTGTTTTTGTAATATGTAATTATCATTATAGGAAGTGAAAATATCAGTTACCTTATTTCCATAATTATAATGTAAAAAATGGTATCATTACTCATGCATTGTTACTTCCTACCGTCTCCATGAATGTAGAGTATTTAAATTTGGATAACCATAATTCATGGATAGATTGAAAATTATTATTTATGCATTGAAATGATAATTATGAAAATATTATTATTTAGTAAATAATGTAACAATGACCACTTTGACCATACAAATCCTACCATTTTCATTTAGGATATATTCAACGAATATCATCAAAATGTTCGACATAAATTAATTTAGTTATGTTAGTTGATAAGAAATGGTTATAAATAAAAGATAAAAATAATAATAAAATTGGAAAAGATATTATGAATGTAAATTATCTTCATAAGTTTCATATTTATGTAGATAAATAACGTATGTGGTGATTTGGACTTCTGGTAATTTAATTTAATTTAAAATTATTCCTTTAATTTTTCTATTCTATCTATATTTATTACTAATCCATAATATTAAATATATTTCATGCATGGATATATTTGTTAATAAATGATTTTTCAGTTAAATTTAGGTATCTAATTACATTCAGTCAACTTTTTTAATATTAATATTTTAAATAATTTATTAAAAAAATGTTTTGAATTTCATTTCAAAATACAAAAATGATGTCATATATTTATGTATGTGCAGAAGAAAATCATTCCATCTTTGATAACTATTATTTTATGTTTTAATTATTTTATAGAAATTCATGTTTTATTCAAATATAAATAATACTTCCATATTATTGGTTTTTTTAATAGTGTATCAAAATTGAATGGTTATTAAAATACCCAAAAATACATTCATATGGGTGAAATGAGTATTTTTATTAGTATAGAGTTATAAATTACATAGTTTTTTATGTTATGATTATGTTATTGTTTATTGTAATTTTTATTATTGTTGGTTTTTATTTTTATAGACCATTGAAGGGTGGTTTCATTATAATCCATGGATGGGTGGTTTTTTAATAATCTAAGTGTAGGTGGGTCTACGATATACATCCAATGCATTATATATGGATGCCGATCATATTAGTTATAAAATTTGTATAAATATTGAGAAAAATGATGATCCATGTTACAGATAGGATTTATTTATGATTTTTATGGGATTTTATATACTTATTATTATTTCTCAAGGTATGTTAGTTTCATGAACAATTATTTTTTATTGATTAGAAATAATTTTTTATGTTTCTAACATATTAAATGTATTATGATTGAAATTCATTTTAAATATATTATTGTAAAGAAATATTTCTATGTTTTGATCTCCCATTAATTCAATTCATCTATATTTAATTTAATAATATCTAACACTAGATATGCTAATCTATCATTAGCTAAACCTGATAGGTCAGTGGACTATATCTACCACTGGAATATCTAATGAAAAATGATCTTCCAAAAATAGATCTAACACAAAAAATTATTCAAAAAATATATATCATTGACAGATCTACCATTAAACATATACTACATGACATCTAGTACCAAATCAATACTTCTGAAACCATATAAACTACCAAGATGATATATCACCCATCTAAACAACTTTTCAGAAATGGAAATATTATGATGAGCTATTAAAAAAACTCATATACCTCCAGTTATCTTCTACCCAAAAAATTATGTAATATTCAAAAATAATGTGCAATCTTTAACCATTTATATCCATAATACTATTTAATTTTTATTATTTTAATGGATATTTTTAAAAAATTATATTCAATCATCCGAATATGGATTTAAGAATAATTATTCTTCTAATAATCCATGGATTCATTAATGATAAATGCATACCTTTGTTAATTATTTCCTTAGTATAAGGATTGGGGTTGTTTAATATTATTTTATAATGGATAATTGGACATTGAGGTATATAATTATATAAAACATCCTCTCTTATTGGGTTATACAATAGAAGTGATACATTAAATAATGAATACAAACTATCATAAATTCAATCAAGAGAAATAAGAATACACCTATGTGCAGAATCATTTAGGATATCAATGGAATGAAAATATAAGGAATTTCTATACCATAAAGATTCTCTATTTTCTTCAATTTAATAGGAATCCTATTCGAGATAATTTCAAGGATAGTTTCATGGTTATTTTAACAACTAATTTCATATTGAATTGGTATTGTAAATTTTCCATTTCATATTTAATTTTTTTTCTATTTATAATTTTAAATTAATATTCATTTGTATACTAATAATATTTAACACATAGTATTATATAAATAAATATAGTGTTATCAACAGTCTCTCCAAAATTTATTCTGTTGTTTTCACCAAAAAACTATATAAGAAGTAATTTGTGACTTATCCTTTTTTTATCCCATTTATAACAATGATATTATATTTGTCCATGTAAATCATTGGATTATAATGTCTATTAAACTCGATTCTAGTTGTGGATCAAGATAATTGTTTATACAGTTTGTATAAAAAGGATATTTTCATGTTTAACATATTAAGTATCATCTTGAGACACAACTCCTTATTTTAATTCAAAAGTTAATTTTATTAATTTTTCATGAATATTAATGTTCATAATTTTATATATTTTAAAATATGTGTCCAAATATAACATTGATAGTTAATATTAACTTTTTATTCATTTAGGGTGTTTGATAAATTAATTTAATTTCTAATTATAATATGATTTCAAATATTTCATTGAATGGGCATTGATCCATCATTTAGAAAAGTAAGAAAAATAAAATTATATAATTTTATTTTTTGTAAAATAGGTTCTTTTATTAACATAGCGGGATTTTAATATTAAATGGGCTATTAAATAGAAATTTTATTGGGAACTCAATTCAAACCCATCAAAGGTAACTCAATCCGCCAAATAGTTTTTATGATTGTATATTTTAATAATATTCATTTCATATGATTTATTTGTGTTGATAGTAATAAATTTTTGTTTATTAAAAATTTATATCATAATATAATATAATTGTGAAGAGGGAAGTGGAACCAATCAAAATCTTTATATTAATGATAAAAATTGTACTCAATTAAATATTAAAAAGAAAATACATATCGAAACCATGGGGTTTGAAATTTGGACCATAATTCAGGATAATTATGAATTAACCCAAACATATAGAGATTTATATATTGATCCTAATAAATCATCTTACAAAAAACTAAATATATGAATTCATTAATATATGATTTTGGGGAGGAATAATTATATAGAATAACTACTTTTACATCTACACTATTGAATTGTTAATCCTTGGTTGTTTATCTTGAAGTAATTCAAAATGTCAATGAAATTTGTTTGAAAATATATACTTCTAAATGTGATTAATTCAATACGAAACACTATGAATGATTTGATAAAAATTATCTTAGGCTCTAATGTGATTATAAAAAATATTCATTCAATTGGGAAGAAAATGTTTGACAATGATAATGCGATGTGCCTACTAAGAGGATTACCATATAGATGGAGTGGAACATTAGTTTCAATTATAGGGTCATCTAATATATGTATGATTTCAATTAGTGAGATAATAGGAAATCCAATTATGTATTAATAGAATATTAATTAAAATAAAGACATACAATATGACCCAAATAGGAATTTAGTATCCTTCGAGACAACTGATTTAACATAGAAAGGGGTGATTAAAAATGGTTAATCACTTTATGGTGACTCATCATTTGGAAGATATGATGAAAAGGATAAAATAAATAAAAGATTAAATAAAATTTACAAATTTAATAAATTCAATTACAACCCAATCTTAAAATTAATTTAATACAATATTTGTAATTGATGGGAAAATTTGAAATGAGATGATAGTAAAAAATGATATATTCTTCTAGGAATGAAATAAAAATGGTCCCATAAAATATAACATTCATAAAGAAAATTTGAAGAAAAATTATGAGGATTAATATTAGAGGTATCAAGTGGATAGTAATAAAACTTGATTTATCAAGAATATAGTTCGAGTGATGAATAATCTTGTAATGTGGTTTTTCAAGATAGAGACAACGTTTTCTTTCTGACAAACACATGTGTGTTATTCAAAAAAAATTAGTATCTTTTTTTCACAATTCTAGTATTTCAGAAGATGAAAATAGTGAATAAAATATATACATTAGTGAAATTTTTTAATACTATAATATTCTCGAAGAAAAATTCAATAAAAATAAATGTAAACATAAAATCTTGATCAAGAATCGTGACTTGTATCCATATTAAAATAGATCTTAGTATATAAAAGGTTAAAAGTGATCAATTTATAAAAATAGAAATGGTCTATAATTATATAATGAATAGTTATTAAATATTTGGAAATATTTTAATTTTGAATAAATAGTATTAGCTATGTCATTATAAAGAAAAAAATAAATAAATATTCTACAGGGATTAGATATCAACCTGGATAGATAAAAAATAAGAATAATTTTATTTCTAGTTCAAATTAAATCAATTATTTAGTTTATTTCTTATAGACCAAAATACATTTTTATTTTAAAAATATACATATATTCCTATAAAACCCCATTCAAAAAATTAAATATTCCAAAACCAGTTGTTACTAATGTCTCTATTCATAATAAAATATGGGCACCAAAAAACCTTTTGGTATAAATATATTTTTTTATTGATCATTCTTAAAATTCTGCAGTAACCACTTATATTTTTAGGATATTTGCAACTATAGAAACATGCATAGGGATTATTAATGTTTAATTAAAATAATCAAGGTTGATGTTGGAAATGTCCCATTCGATATAAATTCCAATGGAAAATAATTGGACATGGTCTAATCGATAACTCTAATACTATTTCTATTAATAATTATTAATTTGTCGATGTATTAATGAATTATTTTCTACAATATCATATTTATTTGAAAGATGATTACATGTTATGTTCGAAAATAAATCATCAATGGTTTTAATTTGGACAAGGAATTAGTTTTCACTACATTGAAAAATGATAACGTATATGATGTTAATTATTATTAAATATTTTATAAAATAATTTCTTTTCTGTAAAAAACTATCAAATATTTCTCGAATTGGAATGGGAGACTACACAACTGAAACATACATTCCTATAAAAATATAACTATGATATGGTTATTTATGGACTTTCCAGAACAATAATTCCAAAATGAAACAGATTGTTAGTCTTGTCAAAATGAGAAACAACGCAAAATATCATTCAAATAAAAGAACAAATTTTTATCTTCTCAACAACTACAACTTGTTCACAATTATTATCATAAACCATCTAATGTTTTCAACAAAATGGGAAGAAATATTTTTAGTTTGAATTATATTAAAATTCTAGATACACTTGAGTATTCTTTTAACATATAAAAAGTTATTCTTATTACAATTTTCTAAATATTATAAATCTGTTGAATATCATATTGGGCATTGAATTAATAAATTAAGAATTTATCATCGTTTTGAGTGTGAAAAATCAAGATTTTGAATCATTATAATAATATCATGGATATACTCATAACTATTCTTCTACTAGAAGCCCATTACATAATGGTATAATACAATGTAGAGATATAATCATTTATAAAATTTCTCAAATTCTAAATGGATATGATTTACCTATTTATTTTTTCGTAGAAGCTATAAATAAATATTTATACCAATAAATTAATTTTATTATCAAAACCACTTTTAAATAATTATGAAATTGAATAAATCCATATGTTAATTTTTTTTGTTGAAATGTCTTAATTCTAAATACATATGACAATCATGAAAAAATATCATCCATGACAGATGAGGTAATTTTCCTAGGATTTTCTATAAATGGAAAGTAAAAAATGGAATTTAATAAATGATAAAATAATTTAGAGGAATCAATACATTTAAAAATTAATGAAACCAATCCAAATGATACAAATACACCATTATAAAATACTTGATATGATATATCTACTATAAATATAAATAAAAATCATTCATAGAGTCCTATGATAAAAACCCATTTTGGATGAACAACCTGAACCTGAACCTATAGAGGAAAAAAAATATCTATAATTTTCATTCCAAGTACCATTTGGACACATATTAATAAACCCAAAAATTCTTAAGTGTGAGATATATATAATGGAACAGAAACTAGATATTCTCTTAGAAATCATGATGATCATCATATTTTCAAGTCTCAATATAAACCCATGATCATCAATGTATTAATAAATTATGAATTCTGGGTAATGGAATTGTATTTATAACATAAATAATTTAAATAAATTATTGTATAGGAATAAGTGTATAATCTTATGAAATTATTACCATTAATACAAAATGGGTTTCTAAAAATAATGATGGTGGATAAGGGACACTTGTTAGATCAATTCAACATTGGTTACATAATGATATTGTCAAGAGGATGGTATTGACTATGAGGAATCATTTATACTAGTAGCATGAGATGAATCCATTAGAATTTTATTTCCTATATTTCACATTCAAATTTAAAATAAAATAAAAAGGGTGTCAATGGTTAATTCCTAAATGGTTATATTGTTGATGATGTTTTTGATGTAAAAACTCCTAGATTTCCATATCCGTGTTTTCTTGATCATGTTTTTTAGTCAAGGAAATAATATTTAGATAGTTTAAAATATGATCTTAGATATCAGTATTATTGGTTTGGAACATTTTTTATCAAATTATTTAATAAATGAATAGATGGCCCTACATTATTTATAAAAGAAATATCAAAATTTTGTTTGCTAGTACAATCATATGTTGATGATATAATTACTGAATAATCTAACATTATTTGCATAATGTTTTTTAAAAATTTATTTAAATTGAATTTTATATGAATTTAATTGGTGAGTTAAAATAATTCATCGGTTATTATATATTAAAAAATAAATATAGACTTATTTTAAATCAATTTATATACACAATATACCATTAATAAGTTTTGATAATGATATCACAATGAAAAATAACACTCTCATGAGTACAACCTATAAAATAATACATTATGGAACAACAGAATCAGTTGATCAAAAAAATTACATAGTTATGAATTTTTTAATACTATATTCTACGTCTATATTTAATGATATTATGTTTATTATAAGTATCTGTTCATTTATTCAAGAAAATCCTATTGAACCACGGATAGCCCTATGGGCATCGTTAATTCCCATCGAGTTTCCAAATGTTTAATTATAAAATACAAAATAGAAAATCTAGAAAACCAAATTTAAGTATTTGAATTATATGTCTGAGGTCAAACCCACACTGATCGAGTTATAGAATATAATAATTAAATTAAATTTTATATAAAATAATTACTATTTTTAGAATTAATATCTAAATGAATTAGAATTGGATTGGGTAAGTATGTGGGCAAATAAAATATTAAACTAGTGATGGGAAGAAATCAATACAGGTTCATGAGATATGAAGGAATTAAACAATTAATTAACTATAAAATAGTCATCCAAATTGTGTCCAAGAAATTACAATGGCCATGTAAAAGACTATAAATCATAAGGTCTCCTTTTCCTATAGTCAGGTACGTTGAATTACGAAGGAAGGGTAACCTAAAACCATATTTAAACATAGGTCAAGGACAAAGAAAATGGATATGGTGGAATTATAATCCCTATATATCATATTAATAAATTAAATTCAATAAACTCAGGAAATTATTATTCACAAGGAATGAAATAATCTAGACCTTTTCCCTAACCCCACTCACAATGTCCATTCAATTAGAAATCAAAAAAATTGTCTAATTGATGATCAAATATTAAATCCCAACATGAATTAACATAAAATATAATGTATCTTATACATTAATTTCCACTTAATAACACGCAATGTCATAAATAAAACATCTTATCCTGAAAACCATGTACTGTAGTAGAAAATAGTCTAAAATAAAATTTTACAGATTTGTTTGAAAGAGGTGGGGCTTCGTTCAAACAAAAATCTAATAGGGATGATCAGTCCATATGTACTCCCAAAAGGAGTATCAATCCCCTCTATTAATAGTCCCAAAATGTTCTCTACCATACCAAATTACCGACATGTATTTTGATTACACATCGTGTAATCCCAATCTATGTTTTCCTATGCATATTTTGAATTTGAGAAAATATTCTATTTGGATTTTAAAATTTGACTTCTTTTCATGACATGAAATACTGACTCACATAATTTAGAACAGAATATATTAATACCTATGAGTCTCAGTGGATTAATTCACAATAAATACATAACTATAAATGTCTCAACTTGTAATATATTTACATAACTTGTCATGCTCATTCAATGAATATTTGAACATCATAAAATGTCCTTGTTCGTACTTATTCTCTTCACGAGGTTACAATGTTTAATTTCATTAAAAGTTATGTAATAGTGTTTTTTCCTTCTTCCACCTTAAAACATCCTCAAAATTTCAATGTTGTATCACGACACCAAAACACTAATTTTTTCCTTTTATAAATTGTCCTTGTATCCTATTATAAAACACAAAATATGTCCAATAAATCCCAAATTGGTGTGATTATTAATTTATATTCATAAATCACAATAAAATAATGTCATGAAATACAATTATCAATCACATTTACTTTCAATAAAAATAATTTTTCTTTTCCTCAGTATACAATTCATTTTGTTCCATTTTATCCTAGAGGACATGAATTTTATTCATTATGTGACTCATATGTGTTTTTGGTTGTTGATTTTTAGATATAAAAATAATCTATAGAAATTATCTTCTTCAGGGTGAGGCACTTGATTCATGGTGTAGTAAAAAATAAAAATATTATATCCTTATCTAGTTATGAAAAAAAATTATATAGCTATAGAAATTCATCATATAAATATTTTGTGGATAAAACACACGTTTCTAGATTACAGGTATGCATTTCAGAATTTATTTTTAAATTTTATTAACACATGTCTAATAAATATCTCTAGTAAAATTATAAATCATTATTGAAAAAACATACGGATATAATACATCACATTTTGAAATATCATTTTCAAAAAAAAATATATAACTATTAAATTCATTAGAACTGATCATCAGCATTCATACATATTTTCAAATCAATTGAATTATTTTACAACAATAATTATAATACCTAAACTATGAATAAAAACATTGTTTAATTATATATATTTATACTTAATTTTAAAAAGATATATATTTAATTTGATCCAGAATTGGCGATCCACTCCTAATGGTCCACTATTATTGAACCACCATTACCGATAAAACATTGGTGATTCGCCTGTGGGGATCCACCATTGGTGATCAGACATTTCTGATTGAACATTTTTCATCCACCATATGTGGTCTATCAGTAGTGATCCTCTATTTTTTATACCCAAATAATGATTATACATTGGTGTTCCACCATTACTGTTTCATGATACACCATAGGTAATCGATCACTAATGATCCACCATTGGAGATCTATTATTCTAGTTTCATACAGTCACAATTCTCATTGATTTCATTTTTTTCTATTTAATTATATATATAGTAATGTATTATTATTATAAATCACGAAATGAAAATACTAGATTCAAATTTGAAATCGAGAATAGATTATTAAATGAATACTTAGAATATATCATCTTCCCTTCCCTCTATTTATTTTCATCCTTCCTATAATGAATAATTATTAATATTAACCCTTGAAAATATGTTGACAGTGATGTGAACCTTAGTTTAATCTCCTAATGGTTTGTATCCTCTGATGAAATTAGGAGGGGAATCTATTCATTCCTCTATTTTCAAAATAAAGTACGCACAAATCTCAACAAATGATTTTGTTGACAAAAATGAGATTTATTATAAAGGGTTGGTTTCATTAATGTAGATTGTGATGAGGATGATTGTAACACCCCAAGAATTCATAATGTGTTATTTCATTAAAATAATTCAATAACTTGCACTACACGCAACACCGAGTTCACTTGCACAATGACTTACCAAAAAGCCATTCAAAAGAGGTTATGAATAGTATTATCTAAATTAAAAATTTTATATAATCCTTATAATTTTAGAATCCATATTATGAGTTTCTTAGATATATTGCAAGAACAAATTCATTTTCAGTATTGCACTTTTATCAACTTTTAATAGTGAACCCTTTTTAAATACAATATTTTAAACTTTTTGACTAAATGGGGACATCAAAAATTTAAAATGAAACATCCCAAGCTTCCACGGTACGTTTTCTTCGAATAATACAGTAGCGTGTGTTGTACGCAACCTTGAGTTTTAACACACACCACAACCAATCAAACTAGTCGTTATGAATAGTAATACCTAATTTTTGAAATTATATATATTTTATATTTCAAAATGGACTTCATTTTTGGATTCGGAATATCTAATTTAGCTTAAGGTGAAATTTTGGTACATTTCGAATAACTTTCATATTTTGATGAATAGTGAAAATTACTACATTTTAATTAAAAACAACTTTTTTAATCAAAATAATTAATAGTGATAAATCATGAATTTGAGTGGTTTTAAAGTATATTTATAATATATTTTTACCATTTAATATAATTTTGGTCATTGGACATAATTTTACAATTAAACCGAACATAAACATGTGTCAATCTTTTGATAGTTATTATCTCTTAAAAACACGCTTTTTGTTTTGACAGCGGGAATTAATTTTAAATTAATATATGCCACTTCTGTGTTTTGAATTTAGAAAAATGGATTCCATATTTGGAATCAGGATGTTCAAATTGTGTAAATAAGTAACTTTTATTTTTAGACATTTTGAATAATTACTGCGGTAAATATTTTATTTACCATGGTTAAGGGTAAATCTGGTAAATAAGGGTTAAAAAATAATATTATAATAATACTAAATTACCCTAAAACGTGTCTTAACCCTATTGGTTGATACATGGTCGACCATGGGCATCTTTGGGTCGATTTTGGGACCCCATGGATCCACTTGTAAGTGATAATGACACTTTATTTTAATTAAGTTAAAATGAATACAAAAATGACACAAGCATATATCTTTTAGCCAAACAATTGTTACATAGGGTTATATATGTTGGATTTTAGATTATAAATATTCATTAGAAAGATAAAAAGATTTCCTACAGAATGATATTTTATTTATAAATTTTAGACATTAAATAATTTATTTTATTTATGACACAATGATGATGCAGTAATTACTATAATAGTGAAAAATTAAAATAATTGATATTATAAATACCCAAATAAATATAATATGAAACCTTTATTGAATTAAACTAATTTTCTAGGATAATATGATATATTAGGATTGATTTAATTGACTTTTTTTGAAGTAATAAATTTGTTATGAGTTTCACAAAAATCAACTATTGAATAGTGTCAAAATTGACTTAAAAGAGTTCTTAAAACAAATATTATATTATTAATTGATATTAAATTCCTAAAAATATAAGGTTCGTCCAAGAGACTTATATCATGATAGTTTCATCATTAATGGACCACTTGGGGGTCTCCTGGATGTATATAGTAAGTTTATTAACCATATTATATAAAAATTCAAAGAGACATTGTAAAAGTGAAACTAATTAACTTAGAGTTAATACTTAAAGATAAGGTTAATATAAGTACCCAAACCTGTCTAAATTATATTGGTTGAGTGGTTTTCGACCAATCCCCACCTTAACCTTTGAATAATCAACTTTTGAGCCATTAGAAACCGAATATGAATTTATTATAAATTAATATTTCTAGCTTTTCCAAAGATGCCCCTCACCCCTCTTATAAAAGGGCACTCCTCCTTCTCATTTCTTCACACCTTCAAAGCCTTTTGGTTCGGCCAAACTCTGCCCAAATACTCTCCCAACATCCCTCACTACAACCTAGAGGCCTTAGTTTGATCAGGAAGCCAACCTATGGATTCCTTTTGATCAAATCAAAAGGAAGAACCCGAAGAAGAGGAGGTTAACCTACCCCAACCAAGGAAAAGTACAAGGTAAGGGGTTTTCATCTCACTCCTTATTCTCGTGATATTAATGCCATAATTCCACAATTACCTTCTGTGTGGTGTATGTACTGCCCATAATTATATTCTTTGTGTAATACACTCTAATTTATGTGTACTTACATATTCATTGTATGATACCTCTTTCATGGGTTGTATGTTTCATAAGTTACCAAATTGGTAAGGGTTATTTCACAATCTCTTCATTATCCGAGGTTATTTATATGTAATAATCTACTGAGATCTCTTTATCATCCACATCCATGTTTCTTAATAATGTATTTCAAAACATTTTTACTATTTACAAGAATATGGGTTAAAGTCATTTATACCCTTATGTGTTTCTAAAGGAATCTTTCCGTCGTTTTCCAAACAAGGCACTTTTAACCTTTTCGACAAATTTAAGGTAAGAATGTTTTTTTAACTTATACGGCGGGTGCGGCTATTTACCACCGTAATAAAATCATCAAAGTTTTCCTTACAAGCTTATAAGAATATTTTCAAATTGAATGTATTATTTTATAATTATGTTACTTTTAAAATGATTTAAAAAAAAGAGATATTTCTCTAAAATCGTTTTGATTTCATCTATGTCAACATTCTTTGATGGCTTTTAAGCTTATTTGAAGTTGATTTATTATGATACAAAACATCCATATTTTATTGAAGGTTTTGTGCTATTTTTGACTATGTATAAGTTATTCTTATGTCACTCATGGTTTTGTTTAGAGTATTGACATTTCATAAGTTATTTGTAATCCGAATGTTTATGTTATATATCAACCTTTCATTCAGATGAATGTGTTAGAAAAGTATGTTCCGGGTTGGGGACTGGTAAAAGTAAGCCCTCCGGTTTGGTCTCCGGTTATTAGAGAAACTCCGGTTTGGTCTCCGGTTATTAGAGGAACTCCGGGTTGGTGTCCGGTTATTAGAGGCACTCCGGGTTGGTGTTCGGTTATTAGAGGCACTCCGGGTTGGTGTCCGGTTATTAGAGGCACTCCGGGTTGGGTTCCGGTAACAGATAGCCCCAAGGTCTTGGGACGAGGCCTTGACAAAGAAATTAAAGTTCAGCATTATGCATTCCAAAATTAAGAAAGTGGTTATTGATATTGCATGTGATTATTCGATTAGTAGAATATACATGTGAACAAGTAAATGGAATTATTTCATTTTACTTTTGCCATACTATGTTGAAGTTAAAGTTTAAAAGGATTTTGTTTTAGTAATTCATTGCCTTAAATGTTTATGCTTATTTTTGAATGTTCCGCTATATTGTTATCCTTACTGGGCATTTGATCTCACCCCTTTTCTATGTTTTATTTATCCCAGGATGTGAAGAAGTAAATTATGAATGACCTGTAGGGATATTATGTGGGGATATGAGTGTGGTTTATGGAGACAATATGTTGTTGTAGTAGTTTTTAATTTTATGATGTAAGGTAAGACTTATGAATATATCTAGTGCTTCCAAGGCTATTAAACCAATCGGTCTTTCGAGATTTGATCTTTCTTGTGATCATGCCAATGTAATGTAATAATGCACCGACTCTGGGTAACTAGGGTCGGGGCGTTACAGTTGGTATCAGAGAAAGTTTAGTACAAACCTTGGAAGCCAGATTTAGATAAACCTTGATTTGAGAACATAGACCTAAGATAAACTTTGAGGATTAGTACAGAAGAACTTCCTAGAATTTTGGTATTGTAGAGATTTTGTGAGTTTTCCGAGCAATACATCCCTGTCTGGATACGAGAAGGTAGAGGCGGCTCTGGCACAGATGTACCTAGGGGTAAAACCCGAAATCACCGCTTTGAGCTAGACTCGAACCGGAACTGGTGCACGACAACGGGCCTTGCTGTACTATTGGTTACGACACTCCCGGGGGATATGCTTAGGATAACTCTAATTTTCTTTACAAATCATTATGAAGGGTTTATGAGTATATACTTCCTCAAAGGAGGCATTTTTATGATTATGGATTATGTCCATAAACTATTTAATTTATGTTATGTGTTTCACAAGTTTGGGATTAGGTATTGTTATTCATAAACTAATCTAGTGTATGCCATTGTTTAGAAATGGCGCCCAGTAGAAGGAATGAGAACTCTAGCAATTCACATGATACAAAGAGAAAGAAGGATCATATATTTCATGGTCTTAAGCCAGAATTTATAAGAGAAATAGTCTCGCATGTATTATCATCATATGAAGAAATAATATCATGTGTTGATAAGATAATTAAAGAGTTTACTGAGTCCTATGGCTTTGAAAGGAAGCAAGAGAAGAAAAGGATGGAAGAGAGAAAGATGGATAAAGGTAAGAGGGAAAAGAAGAATTTTCCCATATGTGGTAACTGTGGAAAGAAACACCCTGGAACTTGCCTGAAAGGAATGTGAGTTTGTTATAAGTGTGGAGGAAAAGGGCACAAAGTACGTGACTGCAAGGGTAAGAAAATGGTTTTAAATGTACAATGCTTCATTTGCAAGGAGTTTGGACACTACGCGAACCTATGTCCCATTCATCAGACTATGCCGCAAATGATGCTATTGGATAATAATCAAGTTATGATACTACAACAGATGAAGAGGAATGATTAGAGTTCTTATGTTGATTATGTCAATTGAGTGTTGTATCAACAATGTACTTGTTATAATAATTATGGAGTATATAAGGATTGTACTGCAGTACTATTTCATTAAGGACTTGAGATTGTGTGGAACAAAGAAAAGTGACTCAATTGAAGGTTAAATTTTTGGAAAATATATGGTTGAGAGAAAGATAAACCATAATATGGTTCTGATACCGAGGTAGTGATTTTAGAATAATACATGATTGATTTGGATAAATTATATTCGATATTCTTGACTACCTTGAAGCTGATTAATGATTTGTCTATTCCATCATTGTTGGGGTTTAAAAACATTTTGGATTGATGAAGTATATCCAGCCTTCTATATGGAATAAGGGAGCATGAATGTAATCAATAAAGATTATGGTAAATCAGGATGTTTCATTGTATTAAAAGAATGCATGATGAAGGTATTCATATGCTATTACGGGGTAAAAAGGATCTACATTATGTTTACCTTCCTTATAAATGTTGGACTCTGAGTTTGGACAGAAGTATTTTGGATAGTTCTAGTTTGGATTATTTTGGATTGCCATAAAAGGACAACCCGGAGGTCGGGCAGAAACCCGTCGCGTCCGGCAAGGCTGCGAGACTTGAACCCGCAACCAAAGGGCGACAAGGGTGTATCACCTACCACTGGCCCATGAGATGTCCTAGATTAAATAATGTAGTTTTTATTAAAATATCATGTAGATGAATTATAAATTCGTTTATTTTGGAACCCTAGACGAATAGTGTAAATAGAATTTTTTTACATTCTATTATCTTTTAGAGTGAATGATGAGTTTGTGGTAGAAATTTATTAATAGATAAAACTCTAATTATAAAGTAAGTATATCTCCTTATGATCTTAGCCAATCTCATTAATAAATTGCTCAACATTAAGAAAAGCAACTTAGAACAAAAATGTTTTCCTAGATGGTACCTTAAATCATCACTAATTTATGGCTTTGGGATTGTTGGCCTTTTCATAGCCATGTTCTCTACCACTCTCCATCAGATAATTGATGGTTACATTTTTCTTCCATATACATATTTTCCAACATGGAACCCTAGTATGTGTTATTTTCGGTAATCTTCATACTTTCGACTCTTTATTTTAAATAGAGGCCTCATTAATTCATTTTTCGATGTGGGATTTCAACTAAGATATTTTGAAACGTCAAAAATGTGTTATCCTAATACCCTATGTTTTGTTGAACCGATGGTATCTCAAATCATCATATATTGATGAATTTAAGGACCTCAATTTTACACTTGTTTGTGATTGATGACCTCAATCACTACCTATAAATATTTACGTTTTTCCTCCAATTATATGTCTCTTATTGCCACCGATGCTCTCCTAATCGAGATCATAATTTGGTGGTGACCCTTTGATTTCTCTTTTCCTCCTATTAAGACTACATTTTAGTAACCCAATTTCCAATGTGGGTTTTGCCACAAATATATTTTCTACTAAAAAACATTTTATTTTCGAAGAAAAATTTCAAATTTCGAGGACGCAATTTACTGAAGGAGGGGAGAATGTAACACCCCAAGAATTCATAATGTGTTATTTCTTCAAAATAATTCAATAACTTGCACTACACGCAAAACGGAGTTCACTTGCACAATGAATTACTAAAAAGCCATTCAAAAGAGGTTATGAATAGTATTATCTAAATTTTAAATTTTATATAATCCTTATAATTTTAGAATTCATATTATGAGTTTCTTAGATATAATGCAAGAACAAATTCATTTTCCGTATTGCACTTTTATCAAATTTTAATAGTGAACCCTTTTTAAATACAATATTTTAAACTTTTTGACTAAATGGGGACATCAAAAATATAAAATGAAACATCCCAAGCTTCCACGGTACGTTTTCTTTGAATAATACAGTAGCGTGTGTTGTACGCAACCTTGAGTTTTAACACACACCACAACCAATCAAACCAGCCGTTATGAATAGTAATACATAATTTTTGAAATTATATATATTTTATATTTCAAAATGGACTTCATTTTTGGATTCGGATTATCGAATTTAGCCTAAGGTGAAATTTTGGCACATTTCGAATAACTTTCATATTTTGATGAATAGTGAAAATTACTAAATTTTAATTAAAAACAACTTTTCTAATCAAAATAATTAATAGTGATAAATTATGAATTTGAGTGGTTTTAAAGTATATTTAGAATATATTTTTACCATTTAATATAATTTTGGTCATTGGACATAATTTTACAATTAAACCGAACATAAACAAGTGTCAATCTTTTGATAGTTATTATATCTTAAAAACACGCTTTTTGTTTTGACAGCGGGAATTAATTTTAAATTAATTTCTGCCACTTATGTGTTTTGAATTTAGAAAAATGTATTCCATATTTGGAATCAGGATGTTCAAATTGTGTAAATAGGTAAATTTTATTTTTAGACATTTTGAATAATTACTGCGGTAAATATTTTATTTACCATGGTTAAGGGTAAATCCGATAAATAAGGGTCAAAAAATAATATTATAATGATACTAAATTACCCTAAAACGTGTCTGAACCCTATTGGTTGATACATGGTCGACCATGGGCATCTTTGGGGCGATTTTGGGACCCCATGGATCCACTTGTAAGTGATAATGACACATTATTTTAATTAAGTTAAAATGAATACAAAAATGACACAAACATATATCTTTTAGAAAAACAATTGTTACATAGGGATATATATGTTGGATTTTAGATTATAAATATTAATTATAAAGATAAAATGATTTCCTACATAATGATATTTTATTTATAATTTTTATACATTAAATAATTTATTTTATTTATGACACAATGATGATGCAGTAATTACTATAATAGTGACAAATTAAAATAATTCATATTATAAATACCCAAATAAATATAATATGAAGCTTTTAAAGAATTAAACTACTTTTCTAGGATAATATGATATATTAGGATTGATTTAATTGACTTTGTTCGAAGTAATCAATCTGTTATGAGTTTCACAAATATCAACTATTGAATAGTGTCAAAATTGACATAAAAGAGTTCTTAAAACAAATATTATATTATTAATTGATATTAAATTCCTAAAAATCTAAGGTTCGTCCAAGAGACTTATATCATGATATTTTTAATCATTAATGGACCACTTGGGGGTCGCTTGGATGTATACAGTAAGTTTATTTACCATATTATATAAAAATACAAAGAGCCATTGTAAAAGTGAAACTAATTAACTCAGAGTTAATACTTAATGATAAGGTTAATATAAGTACCCAAACCTGTCTAAATTATATTGGTTGAGTGTTTTTCGACCTATTCCCACCTTAACCTTTGAATAATAAACTTTGGAGACATTAGAAACCGAATCTGAATTTATTATAAATTAATATTTCTAGCTTTTCCAAAGGTGCCCCTCACCCCTCTTATAAAAGGGCACTCCTCCTTCACATTTCTTCAAACATTCAAAGCCTTTTGGTTCGGCCAAACTCTACCTAAATACTCTCCCAACATCCCTCACTACAACCTAGAGGCCTTAGTTTGATCAGAAAGCCAATCTAAGGAGCCCTTTTGATCAAATCAAAAGGAAGAACCCGAAGAAGATGAGGTTAACCTACCCCAACCAAGGAAAAGTACAAGGTAAGGGGTTTTCATCTCACTCCTTATTCCCGTGAGATTCATTCCATATTTCCACCATTACCTTTTTTGTGGTGTATGTACTGCCCATAATTATATTCTTTGTGTAATACACTCTAATTAATGTGTACTTACATATTCATTGTATGATACCTCTTTCATGGGTTGTATGTTTCATAAGTTACCAAATTGGTAATGGTTATTTCACAATCTCTTCATTATCCGAGGTTGTTTATACGTAATAATCTACTGGGATATCTTTATCATCTACATCCATGTTTCCTAATATTGTATTTGAAAGCATTTTTACTATTTACAAGAATATGGGTTAAAGTCATTTATACCCTTATGTGTTTCGAAAGGAATCTTTCCGTCGTTTTCCAAACAAGGCACTTTTAACCTTTTCGAAAAATTTAAGGTAAGAATGTTTTTTTTAACTTATACGGCGGGTGCAGCTATTTACTGCCGTAATAAAATCATCAAAGTTTTCCTTACAAGCTTATAAGAATATTTTCAAATTGAATGTATTATTTTATAATTATGTTACTTTTAAAATGATTTAAAAAAAGGGATATTTCTCTAAAATAGTTTTGATTTCATCTATGTCAACATTCATTGATGGATTTTAAGCTTATTTGAAGTTGATTTATTATGATACAAAACATCCATATTTTATTGAAGGTTTTGTGCCATTTTTGACTATGGATAAGTTATTCTTATGTCACTCATGGTTTTGTTTAGAGTATTGACATTTCATAAGTTATTTGTAATCCGAATGTTTATGTTATATTTCAACCTTTCATTCAGATGAATGTGTTAGACAAGTATGTTCCGGGTTGGGGACCGGTAAAAGTAAGCCCTCCGTTTTGGTCTCCGGTTATTAGAGGAACTCCGGTTTGGTCTCCGGTTATTAGTGGAACTCCGGGTTGGTGTCCGGTTATTAGAGGCACTCCGGGTTGGTGTCCGGTTATTAGAGGCACTCCGAGTTGGGTTCCGGTTACAGATAGCCCCAAGGTCTTGGGACGAGGCCTTGACAAAGAAATACAAGTTCAGCATTATGAATTCCATCATTATGAAAGTTGTTATTGATATTGCATGTGATTATTCGATTAGTAGAATATCCATGTGAACAAGTAAATGGCATTATTTAATTTTACTTTTTCCATACTATGTTGAAGTTCATGTTTAAAAGGATTTTGTTTTAGTGATTCATTGCCTTAAATGTTTATGCTTATTTTTGAATGTTCCGCTATATTGTTATCCTTACTGGGTATTTGAGCTCACCCCTTTTTTATGTTTTATTTATCCCAGGAAGTGAAGAAGTAAATTATGAATGACCTGCAGGGATATTATGTGGGGATATGAGTGTGGTTTATAGAGACAATATGTTGTTGTAGTAGTTTTTAATTTTATGATGTAATGTAAGACTTATGAATATATCTAGTGTTTCCATGGCTACTAAACCAATCGGTCTTTCGAGATTTGATCTTTCTTGTGATCATGCCAATGTAATGTAATAATGCACCGACTCTAGGTAACTAGGGTCAGGGCGTTACAATGATCTCGGTCCATTGTTGGAATTAATTATTTTTCTTGAATAACTGGTCATTCTATCCGAAGTTGGTTCACTAGTTTTATCAACATCAATAATTTAGTTTTGATGAGAGGGAATATATTATAAGAATTATGATTGTTGGAATATTAGTGATGTTTTCATCAAAATATGGTTCAAATGTCTTATTGTACATCATAATGGTATCATTGATAATTTTGAATGATCTAATCGTTATTACACTACGTATTTCATATATGTGTATTCCCTAATGGAGTTAAGTAGAAATTTTTCTCTTTAATGACCTATAGTTGTAGAGAAATAAGGGGTTTGTCGAATGTTGATTAAATCTACAAAACAAATGTTTTATTCTAGAAAGGAGGAATTTAGAACCAAGAGACAACAATATGTGTTTTTTTTCTTATGAAAAGAAGGGATCCGAAAAACTTGTGAAGATATTTTTTTCATCCACATTTTGGAAATTTGGAAGACCTCGTTATGATCTATTTTATTAGTCTATCCCTTATATATATTGGCAATGTTGGAAGCCAATTATTTTGTACAAGATGATGAAGAGGATGTAATTATTTATGGTGGTTTTTATGTACGCCAGATTTGTTAAAAAATAATTATTTAAAATTAAAATATTCGTTGAAGAAATGGGTGTATAATAACGATATTATCTATGAGAATTGTAATCATTTACAATACCCTTACAGACCAAGAAATATGATTGATCTTAGATTTTATCCATATAAATTTTCGATTAATACATATGATGAGATGGTTGAGGATTAATGAGATGAGGTGAGAGAATAATAATCGTTCCCTTTTTTAGTATAGAATGTATGTGACATCATTGTGTTCAAATTCCCTTTTACCATATCAAATATCTAGTCCATCACATTCTCTTCCAGCTGAAGAATGATTGTTAAGTGATGATGAATAATATGAGTATAATGATATATTAGGTTAAATATATTCTAATAGTTCCTATGAGATATCAAGATTGGTTTTTGATTATCTAATAGGACTTCTAGTTTTAGTGGTAGTGATATTATTGAGGGAGATTACTCAAATCAGCCTCTTTGAGCTTCTATTTCATGTATGATTTGTGAAGATGGTTATAATTCTCAGGTCATAGAGTTGAAATAGTTTCTAATGAATGTATGGCTAAAAATATTTTCGATGAAGAAGTTTATATGTGTTATAATGGAAATGGTAATGAGGTTCAAGACTCTATGATTCATGATGAGGATGGGGGTTCTAACAGATATTAAGAGATAACTCTTGATAAACAGGAGAAATACCTAAGAGCTGGTCATCTTGGGATTAACAATTAAGTTCCAAAATAGGATTGTGTTGATGATCATATTAGTCCATATAATCATGGTGGTGATGTTATACCAATTAATGAACATGATCATATGGGATGTCTAGTCAAATCGATAGATGTGGCGGGTTAGATTGAAGAATTTCGCTCCGGTGATCATACAACTAAATCTGTACTTATGGAGGCTGACCTATCATGATAGAGAGGATTCAAATTCCAATACATATCCTCATATACTTTCTACTTATTTAACTAAATAATATTAGTTTTCATTAAAGGTATGAATAAAACAAGATATAATTGGTATTATTTAATCCAAATACATTCAACAGATCAAGGTAATTGAATATGATAACATTCATATATTTGAGTTAGTGATATCTCATATATAGGAAAAGATTATATAGAAAATCCAATAACTTGATAATGACAAAAGGAAGTTCTCTAATGAGATGGATTAAGAATATTCCTTTATTGTATATATGGAAGGGATATTTTTTTATGTCATACATCTATACTAGGGAGATTGGAGTCTTCACCTAAAGTCAGTGTTTCAACTTATAATAATCCCCCACCTAATCCATTAGTTGATGAAAATTAAATTTGATCCATTATTTTAGAATAGTTTAGTAATATATTTGGTAACATTTATACATCTCATCAAAATTAAAATCTTCTGATAATAGAAAAATGTGTGAATATTTATATGATGGTTAGGGAATTTCTGAATTTGACTTAGTGTGATAGAGAAACTTTTTCTAATCTAATTATGTATTACCATTACCATATATATATTATGAATGATCTCAATATACAATTTATGATTATTTTTGAGAAACATTGACTTTTTCATGTGACAATGGAATTCAAAAAAATGGTGGATCAAGCCAGGATTTTATCGCATTTTGTTATTATTTTGAAGGATGAGAAAAATGTCTTCTTGAATGAAATAAAACCACATAGAAAGATCATTTTTGATTTTATGAACATGATTAATATTTTATGGTATTCCTCTAGGAAAATAGTGGTGGAACATTAAGATATACACATGTATTTTATAACTTCTACAGTTTCTTCCGCACCCATGTCTCTATAGATTCATACACTCACAAAAACTCTAGTTGAGGTTGTTTGGAATCCCATGCATGGAAATATCTGGTAGAATCAAATGACTATGACATCACCCACATCCTCAACATTTTATGTTTTTTTTCACTAGATAAAGTAAATACACAGCGGTCCGATCATTGGCAGAAATAGTGAGTATTTCTTATTCAGATCAATTTTTACAGGGATTGTAATTTTCCCTTTTCAATCTTTTTATTCTTTATTCGTTAGTTTTTTATAATGAAGATTATATATTATTAATTTTCATATATTTCTTTTAATATTATATTTTTTATAATCTAAAAAGAAGGAATATTTTATTATATAATCTAATATAGTAATGATAAAATCCATATTTGGAAAGGTTAATGAGAACATTCATTAAATTTATTTATACATATTATGGTATATATTTTTACATACATAGTTCTAAATTCCCTGATTTGTGATCGTAAATGAGTGGAATATTTTTAGAACATCACTATTTTAATTATCAAAATCATTTTTTATATATCTATAAAATTTATGGTTTTTTATGATTTTAATTTTTTTTTATATGTTATTTACTAATCAATTTTTTCCCATCATATAGTAGTTAAATGAGTATAAAATTGGTTTTGACGATCTAGCTTTGGTTTGGTTGCTCTTATTATAATTTACCTAGATATACTAGTGCACTAGATATACCATTGTATTTTCTACCATTAATAGATCTACCACTGATAGATCTACAGTTGACTGATACACTACTGAAAGATCTACGAATGAATGATCTGTTGTGGAAAATATACAACATAACATATAAAACTAATCTGATTTATTGTAAGACTTATATACTAACAATATTATTCATCTCTATTCTTTGGTATCCATTAATTATTACAAAATCATTTTGACCTACATTCAGAACACATCTACAACATATGTGAATCCACCAAACAAATTAATCTACCATCCATTTATATAACACAGGAATGACACAATTATTTTATAAACTATAATGTATTAACCTCAAAGCCACTAACTGGTTCCTCGAGCCAGTGAGTCACATAACCCCATCTTCACCACCCTATATATCAGCCTCTTTTCACTACAAGCCAGAGCCTATGTTGGTAATGTATGGATAAAATACATTTATAATCAAAGTAACACAATAGTATCATAACTAATTAAATATACAGAAACACAATATAAATAATTTATAGAATATAAACATTAAGATTATAGTAATAGTAAATATAGTCAAAGATGTAACAATATAACATGATCTATATTTCCTTAATCTATAAAAAATTAGAAAATAGACATAAATTGGATTCCATTATATTACATATGTCATAATTAATAAAGGAAAAAGGACTGTCTAAAGATATAAACATTTTTCATAGATATTTTATGTTCTCCCCAGCCACAATGGAAAATTAATAATTCATTATAAATTCTTATGTTTCCATTATCCATACATACATCCATGAATTCTGTTTTGATATATAATATCTTTCTGAGTAGGGTGTTAGATGACACTCAGAAGGCCACCACACAAAATTTCTATAATAAGCCTAGTGTATTTATATAAGCTTAAATATTCAGAAATATATAATTGGTATTTAATTAAATAAATAGAAATGGTATATTAGGCCAAAAAAATTAATAAATAATGTGTAACAAGGGATAAAATTAAATAATGATGAAAAATCACTTCTTTTTACATCGATTAATCCATTTTTAGACCCAGGGGGCCAGATCAGAGGTATAAAATCATTAATGAATATTCAATGTCATATGCCGTTTATTCTAGTGTATGGTGTACTTGTTATTGATCCATCTAATAAAATTACCAAGGAATCAACATCATGTATTTGGGTAATTACATTGAAAACTAAGAAAAATGTTACGGTGGAGGCTAAGGATCTTTACTATAGTGAATGTCAAAGGAAGTCAATGTAAGCCTGATCCTATGAAAAGAAAAATCCCAAGAATCTATAGAAATTATGATACATGGTGTATAAAGGTGTATGAAAACCAATTCCATCATGATCTATGTAGTTGAAATGTAATTAACATCCAATTTAATCACAACCATTTTTTATTCAATTCATAACCTATTTCATAATAATATGCAACCAATGATTTTATCCAACTCATTCCACATTTATTATTTTTTCCACTTAATCATTTTAATAACATGTAATAAAATGGAAAATCATTCATAAACCCGCCCCTTATATCACATTCCATTTTTTAAGGCTCCCACTTTGATAGAAAACTCACAGGCAAGAAACAAGGAAATATATCATGGGGAATATAAAGAAACACACCGAATAGATAAATTAGGTTGTCCTTGACTACCACCAACCGTCACATGTTACAAAGTGGGAAAATTATCAATGATAAAATTGAATTTCATTCACATATGAGAGATTCCAAGAAATTCTGGTGTGTTTAAAAATCCTGAACTACATATAAAATATAACACATTCAATGATAAGGTATTAACCACATAACTTATGCTTTTGGTAGAACACGCATCCTGTATCAAACCCTAACTGGAATTAGATTTGATGAAAATGGAAGGACATATAAATAATAATAAAAATGTACTATTATCATAAACAATTATAGAACATTCAAGAGACTGGAAAATAAAAAAATGTTTCTATCGATTGAAGAGATATTGATTGTTGTCTACTGATATGATCATCACTATATTCTATGTCCGAATATAGATACCAACGCAAATCTTTGGTTAGGATTGAATTATTGGACGAACCATGCTTGTAATACTTTAAAATAAAATTATTTTTTTAGAAAATTAATACATAACACAAATAGATTCCTAATGACCATTTTAGTTTATTGTATTCAGACACATGGAAAACATTATTCTAACGTAGAAAAAGATCTTCTAAATCTTCTATAAAGACCCCCCACCCCATTTAGTTTTCCTACATAAAACCATATATATCTTGTTGAAAAGAAAATAAATTGGTGAAATAAGGTGCTCAATAACGTTAAACATGATAACATAGAAAAACATAAACATAAGTATGTAAAAACATGATTATAAATTTTGAATAACATAATCATGGGTTTTGAATTAATTCCTGGAGGTTTATAAGGCTTAAATCATAATGTAACACAAAACACTAAAAATTACCATTGCAATATATAATAAAATTTGTAATAACATAGGCATAAGAAATAATATCTTTACAATCCAGGGATAATTTTCAATACTATCATATCAAATAATGTCAATTTCTAAACATAGTTCCCTCTTCATTCTAACCCTGTATTATAAAACCAAGTTTAATTTTCATACCAGTCTTGTGTCACAGAAATAGATTTAGTTATCATTCCAATCATTTCTATTTCATGTGATATAAATCATAAACTAATGTATTGGATTTATATATATGTCCCACCTATAACATAATTACAACCATACATATGTTATCCATAACATCATAAATCATTAATCATATCATAAACCATGGACTAAAATGGGTTTCATAAACATGATTCCATCATATCTTAATCCATGTAAAAAATGGATTTTATAAATAATATTACAAAAAAAACCATAAGAATTATGGAGATAGTATACATGACACATAAAATTATAAAATAATTCATTTTTATATAGAAAATATGATTCAGTAAAAACTGTAAATTAATTATTGAGGAAATTATCCTTTTTCATTCAAAAACTTTTTCCATTCTCAAAATTACACACAATTAGAAGAAAATAACTTTTTTATAACCCTGAAATCATGTAATGTATGATTCTTTAAAATAAGGTATTATGAAATTTTAAAAATATTTTATGTATGTATAAGTTACAAATACAATCTCGTCATATTGTAGGTGAAGTCAAAATGTACCTAGTACAAAAAAAACAACAAAATATAAATTTCATACCAATAAATAAAAATTAACTAATGGGTTAAATTGAATATAAAAACTTTTATAAGGTTAGAAATAATATTTTTGAACACTTATTTAGTAAACATGGATTTGTATGATTAATATACTGTAGTAAATAATTGCGAATATACTACCTTAGATAATGTTGAGATTGAATGGTATCCATTACCATAGGTCTGAACTCCTTTGTATGTATCCAAACCTCATGTATAGTGATTTAAATAATTTAATAGGAAATATCTATAATCATAGTAATTTTTATTATATCTTATATTAACATACCATCATCCATTTGGTAATAATATTGCAATATTACTCGTTATTCTAGTATCTACTACATTATTTTTTCATGCATGTAGTGTCGATAAAGTTTAGGTTATCCTTTTTTTGTCATAGATATATAATTAAAAATGTTATCAACATAACATATATAACATTAAATTATATTTGAAATTTACATTATCATTATTCAAAGGATATCATGTCGAACGAATTGCATCGCCTCGCATCATGGAGATATAGGCAGTACATACGCATGGGCGATGATATCCATCCTTTAATTATAAAATGGTTGCAAATTGTATGGTATATATATTTTTCTAGAAATAATACCATGTTATAATAATAATATATAGTTATTATTTTCATCATAATACTTATCTGATTCATGTGATGGTGAAGAACAGATTACACAAAGGCATGGAAATAGTATGTCGTACTCACATGTGGTGATTTAGTTTTTCATATGGGGGATTGAAGGTGGAATATAGTTGTTACATAAACATAATAATATCTAATTATACATGTTATAATGTATTAATTATATTATTTTGGAAAAACTCAAGATAAATAATTACAAGAAGAAATAATTGGAAAAAAATTGGTAGAAGGGATCACCTCTTGTTCGATCAGCTCCCACTAGATATCCATTTAAATGCACTAGATTTGTAATTTTGAAAAGAAAAATCCTCCATAATGTGACAAAATAAGTATATAATTAAAATTTAAATTAGATTTTAAATCTTTATTGGAAAATGTGATTTGAAATTTTTAGGGAGAATGCACCCTTTTATAATTGAGGTGTGGGGCACATTTGGAATCTCTAAAAATATTAATTTATAATAAAATCAAACCACATCCAAAAACATCCAAAATATTATATATTTGTATATTATATTTTATATATTTATAATATAATCAACAAATAAATTTTAGTGGCGATTTTATGTAATTCCTCATCATTTTAATTTAAAAATTAGTAATTTTATTTCATTTTAACTCAAGTAGCAATTATATCAATATTACAAGGGTGAAATATTTATTTATTTGATGTAAATTAAATAATATATAAATTATTTAGACCATATTAGAACATATAATAATTATTATATGTTTTTTTTATAAATGTTATATGATTTTTAAATAATTTAATAGAATAATGTTTTGTTAAAACTGCAATACTGCCAATTTTGATACTATTCCATTCGTGGGTTTTTTAAAATATCAAGATAAGATTTATCTTTGAAAAAATGATATCATTAGTTCCCAAAGGGATTGATGTCAGATATAAAATTAATAAGGCATTCTAATCAGCTAAAATTATTTTTATTTCAATATTTTTAATAACATTAATTTGATATATTAATTAATATAAATATTAATACATCAGTATTGTGAAATTATTTAATATTAATATTTGATATGCAAAAATTAAAAAGAAAATAATATGATGATGATAAATCCATTAGATTTTATTATAATTCATTTTGAGGAATATATAATCTAGAATTTAAATCATAAAAATTGTATACTGATTAAAATATTTATTTGGCATGTTTAAAATAACTTTAAATAAAATAATATAAGTGTAATAATATCTAATATATGGCTTCAAATGTTATATAACGTGACCCATTGATTCTTATGGAATATATATACATTAAAAAAATTGATGTGTTTCTGTTTATAAATGGTTATTATTATGTTAATAAAAATTAGTTTATTTATTTCGCATTAATTAAGTAATTTCTATATCAACCATATATAAATCATTAATGAAATAATTTCTTTCCAAAAAATTACAAAGAAATTACCATGATAAATAAAAACATTTTATATTTCAAAAGAATATTTATAGTAAAATATGTATTATTTATATCATTATTCAAAAAATAATATATTATTTAAAACCTGAATGTGTCATCATTAGATTTTCATTATGTAAAATATTATAAATACACTAATATCTCCCAAATGGCACCAAAACCTCAAAAATAATATATATTTGGTAAATGTGTTTATTAATGTATTATTTACCCTTTATATTCACTTGTTCCATCCATTTTATCATACGGGGAGACATAACGGAAATTAAGGACAAAGAAAATGATACATTGTGTCATTCGTTGATTTAATTATTTTTTATGTCATTTTCAAGGAAAAGTGTCCATTAAACTAGTTAATTTCGATGCTTAAGTGTTAAAGGTAGAATATTATTAATAAAATAATTTTTCTCATTTGTTTTTATCATTTTAATGTCAATATAGTTTTACATTTTACCTGAATTTGTAAATTTACCCTTTACCATGGTAGCAAAATTTATTATTATTACTATTCATATTGATAAATAATAAAAGGCTCATACTTGAAACAATTTTACTCCATAATCCAAATATTACATTCATTTTTCAAAACTCAAATGAATGCTTTGGTACTGTGAAATTTTAAATAAACCCGCTAAAATTTCATGAAAAATGGGTTTTTTTGGAAAATGAACCAATTTAAATGGATAACATGATTATAAGAAATGAATGTATAGAATAATTTTCACAAAACAATTATTGGATAAAAATGAACTAATTATAAGTTAAAAATAATCCAAAATATAATTATTTAATTAAAGTACAGGAATATTATGTTTTCTAAAAAATTTAGTTTTTTCACTATTTATCAGAAATTGAAACTAATATGAAAAATACCAAAAATTAAAAAAATATTCCAAATTTAAAAAAGATGAATTTTTAAAATTTAAATAAATAAGTTGTTAGAATATATTTTAAATGGGTGTGATGAGGAAAACTATTTTTTTATAAATTTGTTCTTGTATCACATCTAAAAACATATAATATGAATTGTAAATATTATGTTTAATATATTACATATATATTAAATTAACAAATAAATCAATAGTGGTTTTATTATTTTATAAACTCTCATTTTTCATATAAATAAATTTTTAAAATAAAGTTAATATTGTTCATAACTCCCATTATAATGACGATTTTATAAGTTAACATAATTAGATTTAATAGATCAATTAATCTCCTTATTTTAAAAATTAATTTTATCTAAATAACTCCAAATTGTGTGTGACAAAATTCTTGTATAGTGTTTCATATAGAGAAATCTATGTTGGCATTGTATATATAGAAATCTAATCATAGTTTATTGTACAACACAAGACATCAAAAAAAATATCTATCTCATAAAAATATAAGGGTGATACATTCTACTACCCTTAAAACTAATTTAACATTGTAAGTTCACTGGGGTTATAAATGGTTTACTACATAAAATTTAGTTTATAGAAGTCATTATTCTAATAAGGACTACTGAATATTCATTTAAAAAAAGGAAATCTAGAAACATAACAGTTAACCAATGTAACTCCTCACTTAAAATCCAATTAGAATAACATATGTCGTAAGAGAAAACATGGATATTGAAGAAATAACTAACCATCAAGTTTTGATGTATAATTATATTGAACAAGGTTAAGAGAAAGATAAAAATCACAATGCCACAAATATGTAAGGATTTAATGGTCTAGTTGATTAATCAGATAAAAAGGTAGAAATATAACATTTTTTCAATATTGTTTCTATAATCTGAAGAGCATTAAAATTAATAGTTACTAGATTTTAGTACAATCTCATCATTGGTTATGCCTTGAACAGTTTCCTCTTCATCTATTATTCAACGAAATGATCTTGAATTTTTCATTCCTCAAGAGTTAGCAGAACATGGAATCCATAAATATAATGATAGGTCATTTCAACTACCTTTATCACCACAAAAAGATATCACATGTTATCATATAAGCATAATTACACCTACTGTGATAAAAGACTATATTCTAACAAACACCATCCAATGTTTACCTTAAACATTCCATAAATTGTTAACCTTATAGTCCTTATAACAGATGAAATTATCAATCATAAGAAAGAGGTCCACTAATATTAGATTAGTCATTTTACCCCATATATCATATGTTATCCATTTTTGTTCACATTCAAAACATGTGAAAACCATCATCATGTATTCTCTTCAGGGATGGGATTAACCATAATTACCTTATATCCTTATTGAAAACATGCATGTTTCATTATTCCAAAACATATATGATATATTACATAATTCCCAAAATGTTTTTACTTTTTCCATTAATTCATTACCATCTTAAAAAAACTCTTTAATCAGTAATAAGAAAATTAGTAAGCTAAAATTTAATTATTCATATCCAATATATCCTAATACAAATATCAGTGTTTCATACTCATATTATATGTTATCTTTTTCTTAATTTGTTTTAAAAAATTATTGGAATCAAATTTATGGTTTTTGATACAACTCAATATATACTCTTAAATACCCAAGGAAATACAATAGTGTAACCGTTCATAGATATTTATTTATTCCATGATGACATAAAATTACTTATACAAAATTTTTCATGATAAAAATAAATTATTTCCACTATATTATCAATACATTAACCATGATTCATCATTTTATTCATTTCAACATCTTTCCACTCTTATGCCATTCATAATATCTTCATCATTAGCACCATAAAAACCCCTCTATTGATCATTCATATTATTTTTTGTAGATTTACCCCAAGGGCATAGATTTTCAGAATGCCTATACATTCCACATTTAAAACATTTAACCACTATTGATACCTCTGAAATAAAATTATCCTTGTCTATTGTGTTATCTAAAAAATTTACATTATAATTAGTGGATTTTTTACTTCTTTTCCATTCCCAATGAATCTTCTAGTTCCTCTGAATCATTCACCTTGAAGCCTTTTACCACATGATTTAGATTAAGAAAACTGAAAATTCGTTAATATGTTCCCAAAATGGAACACCATCTTTCTCTTATTATGTGGGTTAGAAAACTAAAAAAATTTATATTGTTGATCAAATAATGTCATTTATTGACATGGATAATAACTACATTTCCAGTTCATGAGCCCTTCTATTTTGGTTTTGAATAAGGAATAAAATTCAGTTACCAATCATTTTCACATTAAATTTAATACTCATATTTCAAGTAAATTTCATAAACCCAAAATGATGAATATTAGAATCTAAAATCATACTTGAAAACCCACATAATAAAAGAAAATTACTTTTAATATCTATTATCCTCATTTCAATCTTATATATTCATGATAATTTCCAAATTTTTATTACTGTAACCTATAGTTTGACATTCCCTTAGGTACATCCTTATATATATCCTTATAAATATCTCTTGGGGTCTCAAAAAAACATTCACAACCTAGTTTCCAATGGTAAACTATACAATTTCTCTAACACCAATTCTAATTACCCAAGATTTAAGAACATGGAAATTAATTTTCTATTTTAGAAAAATTAATACATGACACCAATATATTCTTAATGACTGAATTAGTTTATTCGAATTGAAAAAATTAAACACATTCTTATAACTTGGTGAAGGATCTTCAACATTTCCAATAATGATATTCCCCTTTATTTTTCCTACCTAAATCCATCGATATCCTTGGGAAAAGAAAAGATAAAAATTATATCTCCAATTCCTAGAAAGGGTAAACCGTGAGAGCATAAAACAAAATGCAATCCTAGGAATTTAAATACATGTACATTCATTTTTAATAACAAAATCGTCAGTCCTAAAATAAATCATGATAGTTCATAAGTCATAAATCATAATCGAAAAAAACCTAAATAAATTATCATTGGTATAAATCATTGAATTATGGAAAAAATAAATCATTTAAAATAATTTATATATTACCCATGGCTCATTTAAAAGAACATCATAGTGGAAAAAATACATTTCCCAACTGAGTTCACAGATTGTTCCAGCCCTATATTACTAAACTAGATTTACATTTTCTTCTAGCATTGTATTAAAAATTGGATTTACTTATCATTATAGTGATATTTATCATAATATATATAAATCATATCCCAATGCATTATAATTATATATAGGTACCACCCATCACATAAAAAAACCACACATATGTCTTCTATAGAAACATAAATCATTCATCATATCACAACCCAAGGAAAAAATGTATTTCAAAAACATCATTCCCTCAAAATATATTCCATGGAAGAAATAGATTTTATAACTATAATTCAACAAAAAGAATAATAAAGCCATTATAATAATATTTTAATAATATTTAAACCTAACCATATTATATAATTCCATCATAGATGAAAAATTGTTTTGATTGAACACTTGAAATTAAATCTCATGGGAAATTTACATTATTTTTTTTAAAAAAAAATTATTTCCCAAAATCACATACAATTAAATGAAATTAATTTCAAGAAAATTACATTGAAATATTATAATTGAATATATGTTGAAAAAGGTCTTATGAATTCCTAGAAATCCATTCTTTACATATAATTTTTTATAAAATTGTTCTCATAATATTGTGAAAAAAGATAAAATGTACCTCGTACTGAAAATGAAAATATATTTATTTGATACCATTATATAAAAATTCACCAATGGGTAAAATTTAGATTAATATATTTTTGATGGATATAAATAATATATTTGAATAATAATTTATTAAACATGTATTTAAAAGATAAATATACCCCTGTAAATACTTATGAATAAACAATATCTGATAATATTAACATTGAAAAATTATCTAATACTTTAGGTTTGTTGTATTTTAAATATATAAGAACCTCCTGTATAATGATTAAAATAATTTTATTGGCTTCATTAATGATCATCTGCATTTTTATGTTATCAAATATGATCATATTATCATACACATAGTAATAATATTTTATATTAATCCTTATTCGGGTATTAACTACTTCATTTTATCATGCATGTTGTATCATATAAGTCTTGGTTCTCCTTATTAGGTAATTTTTTTCAATTAAAATTTGATTTTAATATAATATATATCAAAATTATTTATTCTTTACATTTATATAATCATGATTTTATGAATATAATCTAGAACGAATTTCTTCGCAATATGGTGATGGTAGGTCGTTCGTACGCACGAGCGATTATATCATTTCATTAATTATGTAATGGTATCGTAGTACATGATATATATTTTAACAACCCTAGTAAATGAAGAATATGGAATATTTCATATTTATTAATATTTTTGAATTAAATATTAATTTTACTTCAAAGGGGTTGGAATGTTCGATAGCGTACCCGATATACAACAACAGGTTTCTTTGAAATCTTACATTGCACACTAATAATATAATATTATTTTTTTAAAAGGTGGTTAAATCCTAGCAATTTTATTGGAGAGAATAAAAAAAACTAACTACATTATGATTATACATGTTTTGAAATGTATTTTCATTCATCCAATAAATTTTAGAGGCTTAAAATGTGAATAAATCTAATTTTAAGCATAATTTACATTAAAATGCCAATTTACCTCCTTTAATTGGAGATCCCACATTGAATATTGTTTTGGTAACTTTAATACATTATAATTTACCAAATAAACTCTTTATTTCAAATTAGGACATCAAAATTTACTTTGTGTAAATTTTAGGGATTATTCTGATAAAGATCATTATTTAATGAATAGTGAAAATATTTTATTTTAATTCAAAACAATGTTTTAATCAGATTTATTTATATGGTTAGATTATCTTTATAATTGGTTTTAAAGTGTAATTAGAATATATTTTTACCATTTAATCCAATGTTGGTTATTGGAATTAATTTCACTTTGAAATTTGACAAAAACAAGTGTCGATCATTTGATATTTATTGTTTCTTAAAAACAAGATATTTGTATTAACAAAGGGAATTATTTTTTAAATTAATTAATGAAACATTTATGTTTTTAATTTGTAAAAATAAAAATTATTTTTGAATTTGGAATATCTTATATATCCTAGGCTTAATTTATGGTTTTTTTTGAAAAATGTCAATTTTTATGAATAGTGAAACCACTTAGTGGTAGTTCAAAAACTAACTTTTTCATTTAAATGAAATTTTACCACTTCTGTGAATTGAATTTAAAAAATCTGACATACATGGTTGTTATTAAGAACTAAAATGTGGTTCATTAAGATGAAAATAAATTTTGGTTAATAGTATGTTTTGACTTTTATTTACCGCGGTTAAAGGTAAATAAGGTAATTCAAGATAAAAAAAATATTATAAAAATTCCAAATTATCTTAACAATTTTCCATACATTATTGGATGATAAGTGGCTCACAATGGGCATCCTTGGATCGATTTGGGGACCCCATGGAGCCACTTATGAATGATAATGACACATTAGTTGAATTAAATTAATGTAAAGACAAAATTGACAATAACAAAAATATTTTAGTAATTAATTTTTAAATGTTGTTTTATAAATTATAATTTTGACTAAAAATATTAATTGTAAAGAAAAAAATATTTCATATATCATGAATTTTTTTATAATTTTTTGACATATAATAAAATAAATTATTTATGACACAATAATGATGCAGTATTTACCTAATTAATAAATGATATAAATAAATAAGATTATAATGATTAAAATAGTATCCAAAACATGTCTAATTATGATAGGATGATTTTATTTCGACCATGAGTCGACTTATCTTCATCTTTAATGGTTTATGGACCATTAGAAACTGAATATCATTATATAATAAAATAATATTTTCACACTTTCCTAAAGAGCCCCTCCTCTCCCTTATAAAAGTAGACCATTTAAATCCAATTCCTCACACATCCCAAGACATTTGGATCATCCATACTCTGCCCAATAAAGCTCCCTACATCCCTATTCTCCTCCTAGAAGCCTTACCTTATCCATAAGGCACTTAAAGAAGTCATTTTTGGTTCAAACTAATGGGAGTTAACCAAATTATATGTAATTGTTTCTCTTAATTTGTTTTCCTTTATTTTACTTATCCATCCCCTAAACACTTTTTTTCATTATTTTGTAATAACAATAGTATCCTTAATATACTAGGATATTGTTATGAGAAGGATTCGATCTACACTTACACACACCTCCATCTAATGGATGAAGAACATAATGTTTCTTTGGATGGAAAACTAACACATCACGAAATGATTATTGTTCAATTAACTCTTATCGCCTCTCATGGTGTCCATAATGATGGAACTGTATTTATATATTATATATATTATGTTTATGATTTCATTATGCTTCTGTACTTCCCAATTATATCAAGCTTTTATGGTTTTCATATTGCCAAAATACGATAATCTCATTAGAGGAAGTGCAGACTACCGCCCCCTCAAAGTGACGTGACTTGTTAATGCCTTTTGTGGGATGTATAAAGGATAAGGTTGATGATGATATATTTTATATTATACATTAATTATAATATACCAATGTATCATTATGTTTTAATTCTGTTTAAATAAGAAATAGAAATGAAAGTAGTGTTCATGCGTACGTACGGCTTGTCGTCTCCATGAATTGTGCATTTCATTTCATACCTCCTAATGTTATGTACTATTATAAATAAATGTAAATACTGGATATAGATGATATATATGATATCTAAATTATGAATGTCATTCTGGATATAATGAACTTTTGAGCACATGGAAAATTGTATATATAAGGTTTTCATTTTTGACTCATGTACCAAATATCAACAAAATGGACGTTATTAACTTAAATTATTACATAATGCTTATAACATGGTAATAAATGATATAAAAGGAATAATAAACTTGAAAAATTTTCTTAAGAAAGTAGAAATTATCTTTAGTTTATTATTTAGGATATTAAAGAACAAATGGGTCAAGTCATACACGAGGTAAGGTACATCGTCTCAATCTCTTTTCATTGAGGTATAATTAGTTTTAATACACGACTATTATTTTATATGTTGTATAAACACACTTTAATATTCAACGAGAATATTTTTATATGAAGTGTTTTACTAAATGAAAAAGAGGATTTTTTTTTAAACGTAAGTGGTGACAACAACCTTTCCGCCGCCGTGAGTATTATTTGACCATTGGCTTCCTTAACAAGTCGTAGTGTTTTAAAATTTCAAAATAAATACCATATACTCTTTTTACGTATATTGGTATTGAAAATTATTTTGATAATTGATTTATTATTTTAATATCTCTAAATGATATTTTGTTATTGCAATGTGGAAATGTTATATTTCCATTATGCATATGTTATGGGTTATGATCATGTTATGATTCTTGGGAATTATTTATGTATACAGGTAGTTCCATGATAATCCTAGGGCGGGTGAGCCTGAGATAGCTCTCTGATGCATTGGGTAACACGACGGAGGTAAACGTGAAGGTTTCTCCTAATATATTTAGGGAATATACTGTGATGGGTATTCCCAAGTAACTCCCTATGTAGTTGAGATAGCTACAATGTATTTTTGATATGGATGCCACAAGTTACCTTTATGATTTTTGATTTCTATATGTATTTCATAAATCATATGATTTCATGAGGTAATTAAAATAGTTCATGTTTTGTATGTATTTATGAACAAATGTTTTTCATTATTGTTTTGATAACCCTTAATGAGCTTTTTATGATCATCCCATATTTTGAAATGTTTTCATTGGACTTAATGATGAATAGGGTCAAGGATGGGATGAAGGAAAAGTCATGTTGTCTAAAACATGGAACTAGACATCACACTTTTTTTCAAGAGTTTTTATTTTATGAAAAAATGGAAACTGTGTACCACTATCTAACTTGTAATCTTTTGAGATGAAATAGTTATGTCCCAATTCTATAAAACTGTAAACCTGATAAATTACTCAATGGGAATTATTCGTTGAATTCAATATTATGTAAATGTTTAATCTCGGGTCCTTATAGTTGGTATCAAAGGTCGGTTTAGAAAAAATTAGGAGTTACTTTATTGTTAAATTAATATCCATAATGTAATTTATGTTAATATCATATAGTATTTATAGATTACCATGTTGCTTAACCTATGATATTTATGTGTTCAATATGGTTTTCCATAGAACAAAAAGGGAAGCTATGTTTGGACGACATCAGGAGGAAGACAACCTTCTAAATTAGCAACTTGAAATGGTCAGAATCAGAACTAAACAATTTATTGCAGTGATGGGACAATTGTCTTAGGGTATAAATTTTGGTGGTATCCATGTACGAGATAAGCCAGATCAACCACAAAGGAACATATTAGTAGTGGAGCATTTCATGAGGCAACATCCCCCATCATTCAGAGGAACATCTGACCCTGTGCTTGCTGAAGGGTCGATTAATGCAATGGAGATGATTTTTAATGTCATGGGTTGTTTAGAACATCAAAAGGTTAGTCTTGCTGTTTACCATTTTGAAGGTGAAGTTGATCAGTGGTGGTCGGTGGTGAGAAATATCATGCCTATTGAGTAGATTGATGCTCTCGATTGGGATTAATTCAAAGTAATGTTTCTTGAGAAATATTTTCATAAGGTGGTTCATCTTAGGATGGAAATACAATTCATGGAATTGAGGCAGGAGGATGACGCAGTGGCTACTTATGAAGAAAGAATCAACCGACTGGTAAGTTGTTCCCCAAATTTCATACTAGATATTCATAGTAAAATCAATCACTTTTACTTAGGATTAAAGTCAATTTATCGAGTGTATTTAGTTTCCCATGAGTTCAAAAGTTATGAAAATCTTCTTCGTTGTGCGGAGAATGTGGAAATGGAATTTGTTGATGATTAGGTGTTCTTTGACAAACTACAAAATAAGTGGTTGATGTGGAAGCCGAAAGGGAAGAACTCTTCGAAAAAGTCTTATGGTAAGAAACATAAGTATTCAGTTTGTCAAAAATGTGGTAAATAGCATGTTGGGGAATGTCTTTTGAATTCTGGTAAGTGCGACCAATGTGGTAAAATGGGACATAAGGCTCGTAATTGCACTAAAAAAGATCAGGGTAATAGTAAGACAAAATATGATTTACAATCAGTAAATTTTTTTATGTGCATTGAAATGGGTAATTATGCAGATGAGTGTCCAAGAAAGAACTAAACCGAAGGAAAGCATCCAGACTAGAAGAAGAAATGTGTGGAGAAATTCTTTGAAACTACTTCAAATGATGTTGGTCCATCAAATGATGTTGTATCAGGTGCACTGTTTGATTGTTCAGATTATGCCAATGTGTTGTTTGATTCAGGGTCGACAGACTCTTTCATTTCTGAGAAGTTTTCTAGTAAATTGGAAATTCCATCTCAAGATATGAATACATAACATATGGTAAAAACAGCTGGAGTAAATTTAGAGACAAAAAGAAAACATAAGAACATTCATGTACTTGTGTGCGGAAAGATTCTATATACAAACCTTATTGTTTTTCCTCATGTAATGTTTGATGTTATTTTGGGCATGGACTGGCTTTCTGTTTATCATGCTATGATTGATTGGAGAGCTAAAAAAGTTTCTTTTTAGAATGATTTTCAGATTAAAAACAAAAATGAACCCTTACATTTGATAACATATCAGGAAGGTGAGAAACAAGTAAAAAATAGAAATGAATGTTACATTGCATATATTGTTGGAAAAAAGAACAGTTCAGATTAATGATGTGCCAATGGTAAATGATTACGTTGATGTTTTTTCTTGATGAGTTTTCTAGTATTATACCTGATCGTGATGTTAAATTTACTGTTGACTTTGTTCCTGATGCTAAGAAAATTTCAAAACCCCCTTATCGAATGGCTCAAATTGAAATTTTAGAGTTAAAGAATCAATTGCAGGAGTTATTAGATAAAGGATTCATTCAACCTAGCACAACACCATGGGGTTCTCCTATCTTTTTTGTCAAAAATAAAGATGGTTCAATGAGACTTTTCATTGATTATAGATCATTTAATAACATCACTGTTAAGAATAAGTATCATTTGCCTCATATCGATGATTTTTTTTATCAGCTCCAGGGAGCTCAGTATTTTTCGAAGATTTATTGGAGTTCGGGGTACCATCAGTTGAAAGTAAAGGAAGTAGAGATTACAAAGACCTCTTTCGGTACAAGATATGGCCATTATTAATTTTTAGTTATGCCTTTTGGTTTAACCAATTCACCTACTGTATTCATGGATCTTATGAATAGAATTTTCTGTGAGTTCTTGGATATATTTGTGGTTGGGTTCATTGATTATATTTTGGTCAATTTAAAAAGTAAAGATGAGCATGAAATTAATTTAAGGGTCATCTTGAAAACAATAAAATAAAAGATACATTATGGTAAATTCATCAAGTGTGAGTTGTTGTTACAAAAAAATTCATTCCTTGGTCACATTGTTTCAAAAAAAGGCATAACCGTTGATCCGGCTAAAACAAAAGTTGTTGAAAAATGGCCATAACCCACTAATATAACTATTATTTTTAGTTTTCTTGGTTAGGAATGTTATCAGTGGAGTTCTGTTGAAAATTTTGCATGGTTATCTAGTCCAATTAATAAGTTAACTTTAAAAGGATTTAAGATCATCTGGACAAATGAATGCGATGATTTTTCCTAGGAATTGAAAAGAAGATTGGTGAATGCTCCTATTTAGGAATTACCATCGAAAAATGGTGATTTTTTTATCTATAGTGATGCTTCATTGAAAGGTATAGGTTGTTTCCAAATTCATAGTGATCTGGTAATTGCTTATGGTTCACATCAGTTTAACCCTCATGAGTTAAATTACAGTACACATGATTTGAAATTAGCTGCTGTGGTTTTTGCTTTTAAAAATATGGAAGCATCATTTGTAAAGAGTAAAATGTAAAATATATACTGATCACAAAAGTTTAAACTATATATTCACTCAAAAATAATTGAACATGAGATAGAGGAGATGGCTATAATTAATCAAGGATTATGATTTCACGATCCATTACCATCATAGAAAAGCAAATAAAGTGGATGATGCTTTGAGATGAAAAAGTACATCATCATTATCCATGTTACGTTTGGAAGAAGATCCTTTGGTTTTTTATTAAATAAACATTGGCATTGAAGTTATTGGTAGAGGAAATTATTCTATTTTGTATCAGGTGTTAGTGAGATCTTCTATATCAGACAGAATAAATCAAGCATAGAAAGAAGATAGTGGGTTGTATAAAAAGGTAGAGTTAGTTTAGAAGGGTATGTTTCCTGATTTTAATCGTGATAATGAATGTGTACTGAGTTTTGGGAATAGATTATGTGTACCTTGTGATTTATAGTTGAAGAATTAGTTGTTATGTGAAGCTCGTAGTTCTCCGTTTTTAGTTCATCATGGCAGTACTAATATGTACAGAGATCTCCGTGAGTATTACTGGTGGGATTGAATGAAAAGAGATATTGTTGATTTTACTGTGAAGTGTTTGACTTTTCAGCATGTTAAAGCAAAGAGGATGTTACTGAATGAGATGCTTCATCCATTACCGGTGGCAGAGTGGAAATGGGAAAATATATCCATGGACTTCGTTGTGGGATTACCCAAGGTAATAATGCAATCTGGGTTATAGTTGATCGATTGACTAAATCTTCTCATTGCCATCCTATTGGAGATAACTTCTCTTTAGATCAACTTGCTTGGATATATGTTAAAGATATAGTCAGGTTGCATGGAGTTCCTCTATTTATTATATCTAATCATGATCCCATGTTTTCTTCTAACTTTTGGAAATGCCTTCAGAAGTCGTTGGGTACTGAATTAGATTTTAGTACAGCTTTTCACCCTCAATCAGATGGGCAGTCAGAATGAATAGTTCAGTCCATGGAGGATATGTTACATGATTTCTCGAAGGATTATCAGGGAAGTTGGGACCGACATCATTCTTTGGTTGAATTTTCTTATAATAACAGTTTTCATTCTAGTATACAGATGGATCCATTAGAGGCATTATATGGAAAGCGTTGTCGAACTCCAAATTTTTGTGATGATGTAGGTGAAAGGAAGCTGATGGGACCAGAATTTCTAGAAGAGATGGAGGAGAAAGTTCAGTTGATTTAGAATCACATGAGAACAGCTCAGAGAAGACAGAAAAGTTATGAAATATAACTTGAGTAATGATCTTTCTTTTGAGGCAGGTGATCATGTCTTTCTCAATGTTTCTCCATGGAAAAGTTTGATGTGTTTTGGTAAGAAGGGAAATTTGAGTTCGAGGTTCATTAGACCTTATGAAATTTTAGAGAAAGTTGGATCAGTTGCATACATGGTGGCTTTACCTCAATGTTTATCCCAATTACACAATGTTTTTCATGTTTCAATATTGAGAAAGTATATTTCAGATCCATCTCATGTTTGGAGACCCAAAGTAGTTTGGTTAGAAGAGAATATCTCCTATGAAGAACAAATCGTCCAGATTCATTACCATAGAGAGAATGTGTTGTGGAATAAGGTAATTCACCAGGTAATGTTTTTGTGGAAAAACCATATGGTTGAAGATGCAACATAGTAATCTGAAAATGCTATGAGGGATAAATACCCCCACTTATTTTGATAAGTGAAGAAAAATTGCAAGGACACAATTTCAAAAAGGGGGAAGGATGTAACATCCCAAGTAAATGAAAAATTAGACATATTTTATATTTATTAATATTTTTGAATCAAATATTAATTTTACTTTAATGGGGTAGCTATGTTCGATAGTGTACCCGATACGCAACAACAGGTTTCTTGGAAATCATACGTTGCACAATAATAATATAATATTATTATATTAAATGGTTGTTAAATCCAAGTCGTTGTATAGGCGGTAATGAAAACAATTAACTAAAATATGATTATCAATGTTTGTTAAATTTATTTTTATTCATCCAATAAATCTTAGAGGCTTAAAATTTGAATAAATATAATTTTAAGCATAATTTACATTAAAAGGCCGATTTACTGCCTTTTAATGACGTTCCCTCATTAAATATAGTTTTGGTCATTTTAATACATTATAATTGACCAAATAGAATATTTCTTTCTAATGTGGACATCAAAATTTACTTTTTGTAATTTTTGGAATTTTTCCGATAAAGATCATTTTTAATGACTAGTGAGAATATTGTATTTTAATTCAAAACAATGTTTTAATATGATTTATTAATATGGTTAGATTATCTTTTTAATTTGTTTTAATGTTTAATTAAAATATATTTTTACCATTCAATCCAATTTTGGTCATTGGATTTAATTCACTTTGAAATTGGACATAAAAAACTGTCGATCTTTTGATAGTTATTGTTTCTTAAAAACACTCTATTTGTTTTAACAGCGGGAATTAATTTTTAAATTAATTAAATACACTTATATTTTGTAATTCAAAAAAATAAAAATCATTTTGGAATTTGGAATATCAAATATATCCTAGGCTGAATTTTAGATATTTTTCTGAAAAACATCAATTTTTGATTAGTAGTGAAACCACTTAGTGGTAGTTAAGAAACTGACTTTTTCATTTAAATGAAATATTACCAATTCTGTGAATTTAATTTCAAAAATCCAACATACATTGTTGTTATCATTAAGTAAAATTTTGTTCATTAAGATTAAAATAATTTTTGGTTAATAGTAACTTTTGACTTGTATTCGTCGGGGTTAAAGATAAATATGGTAATTCAAGATAAAAAGAATATTATAATAGTACCAAATAACCTTAAAAATTGTCCAAACATTATTATATGAGTATTGGCCGACAATGGTCATCCTTGGGTCGATATTGGGACCCCATGTAGCCACTTATGAAAGCTAATGACACTTTAGTTTAATTAAATTACTGTAAAGACAAAATTGACATTAACAAAAATCTTTTAGTAATTAATTTTTATATGGTGTTATTTAAATTATCCTTTCGAACATAAATATTAATTGTAAAGATAAAACTATTTCATATATCATGGTATTTTTTTAATAATTTTTACAAAACATATAAATTAAATTATTGATGACACAATAATGATGCTGTAATTTCCACATTAATAAATGATTTAAATAAATAAGATTATAATGATAAAAATATTATCCAAAACTCGTCCAATTCTGATTGGATGATTTTATATTGACCATGAGTCATATTATCTTCATCTTTATTGATTTCTGGACTGTTAGAAACTGAATTGCATTATATAATAAAATAATATTTTCACACTTTCCTAAAGAGCCCCTCCGCTCCCTTATAAAAGGAGGCCATTTCTATCCAATTCCTCACACATCTCAATCCATTTTGATCAACCAAATTATACCCAATTAATATCCCTTTATCCCTCTACTCCTCATAGAAGCCTTACCTTAGGCAGAAGGCACCTCAATAAGTCCTTTTGGTTCAAACCAAAAGGAGTTACCCAAATTAAAAGTAACAGTTTCTCTTAGTTTGTTTTTTTATTTTACTTCTCCAATCCTAAAATCTTTTTATTCCTTTCCTTTGTAACAACACCAGTATCCTAAATATAGTAGGATTTTTTTTATAATAAATATTCTAACTATAGTTACACACACCTCCATTTAATGGATGAAGAACAAAATGTTTTTGTGGATGGAAAACTAACACCTCACGAAACGATGATTGTTCAATTACATCTTACGGCCTCTCATGGTGGCCATAATGATGGAACTGTATTTATATATGATATATATTATGTTTATTATTTCTTTATTCTTCTATACATTTCATTTATATAAAGCCGTTATGGTTTCCATAGTGCGTAAATACCATAATCTCATTAGAGGAAGTGCGGACTACCACCCCCTCAATGTGAAGTGACTCGTTAATGCATTAAGTGGGATGTATAAAGGATAGAGTTAATGATATTATATATGATATTATACTGTAATTATAATATACATATGTATCATTATGTTTGAATTCCATTAAAATAAGAAATAGAAATGAATGTAGCGGTCATTCATACGTACGACTTACCGTCTCCATGAACAGCGCATTTCATTTCATACCTCCAAATTATATGTACTATTATAATTACATTTAAATACTGGATATATATGATATATATGATATCTAAATGATAAATTTCATTATGGATATAATGAACTATTGACCACATGGACAAAATTTAAATATATGGTTTTCATTTTTTCCTCAATTACCAAATATCGACAAAATGGATGTTATTAACTTAAATGATTAGATAATGTTTATAACATGGTAATAACTGATATAAAAGAAATAATAAAAGTGAAAAATGTTCGTAAGCAAGTATAAATTAACTTTAGTTTATTATACATTATATTAAAGAATGAACGGGTCAAGTCAGACATGAGGTAAGGGACTTCATCTCAATCTCCTTTCGTTGAGGCGTAATTTGTTTTAATACACGACTTTTTTTTAAACACTATATAAACACCGCTGACATTTCAAAAAGAATATTTTTCTACAAAGTGTTTTACTAAACATCAAAATGGAATGTTTTTTTAACTTAAGTAGTGACAATTACCTTTCCACCGCCGCGAGTATTATTAGATCTTTGGCTTCCTTAACAAGCCATATTGTTTATAAAAGAAAAAAATAAAGAACATATACTCTTTTTTATGTATTTTGGTATTAAAAAAGAATTTGATAAAGGATTTATTATTTCAATATCTTGAAATGATATTTTAATATTTCAATGTGGAAATGTTACCTTTCTATTATGCTTATATTATGTGTTATGATCATGTTGTGGTTCTTGTGCATTATTTATGTATACGGGTGGTTCCATGATAAACCTAGGGTGGGGGATCCCGAGATAGCTCTCCAATGCATTGGGTAACATGACAGAGGTAAATGTGAATGATTCTCCTAAGAGATTTATGGAATATACTATGATGGGTATTCCAAATAACTCCTTATGTAGCTGTGATAACTACAATGTAAATATTATATGGATGCCAAAAGATACCTTTGTGATTTGTGATTTCTATGCGTCATTCATAAATATTTTAATTTCATGAGGTAAGTAAAAGAGTTCATGTTTTGTATGTATTTATGAAAAAAAAATCATTCTTTGTTTTATAATCATTACAGAGCCTTTTATGCTCATCCCAATTTTTGGAATGTTGTCACAGAACATAAAGATGAATAGGGTCAAGGATGGGATAAAGGAAAAGTCCTGTTGTCTTAAACATGGAGCTAGACATGACACATTTTTTTTCAAGAGTTTATATTTTATGAAAGAATGGAAACTGTGTACAAGTGTCTACCTTTTAATGTATTGAGATGTAATAGTTATGTCCTAATTCTCTAAAACTTTAAACCTTATAAGATCCTCAATGTGAATTATTCATTTAATTCAATATTATGTAAATGATTAAGGTCGGGTCCTTATATATATATTTTAATAGAATAAATAAATTTTTATAATAAAATATATACTTATTATATCCATCATTATACCCATCTATGTCATGTGGTGATGAAAAATAAATTACACCATGGTGTGGAGACGGTAAACAATATATACGCACGTGTAGTGATTTTGTTTTTTCAGGGTTGATAGATGATAGAATATAGTTGTTCAGTAATCATAATAACATCTCATTATTCAAAAGATGGTGTATTAATTAATTTATAATGGAAATAACTAATGATGAGGATGTAGAAGAATAAATAATATGAATAAATCGATAGAATAGATTACCTCTCCTCCAATGTTCTCCCACTAGATCTCCTATTAATGGAACCAGAACTAGTATTTTTTGAAGAAACTAACCTATATAATGTGATTAAGGATTTTGATAATGGAAATATTTTTGGGGATGGTCGATCAAGAAGGCTCAATGTGAATTAAACTTTTCAGGGAGGATGTGCCCATTTATAATTGAGATGAGTGGCACATTTGGAATCCCAAATAATATTAACTTTTAATAAAATAATACCACATCCAAAAACAAAAAAAAAATATTTTCTAATATATCGGCAATATGGTTTTAATATAATAATATAATTAATTTTTTAGATGTTTCTATGTCAATATAAAAATTATCATTTTCATTTAACACTTAGTTATTCTATTTTATTTTAACTATGGTAATAATTATTTCAATTTTAATACGGGGAAACATTAAAATGTTTGATAAAAATTATTTAATCAATAAATAATCTATTTAAATTTTGACCATATCATAATTATTATATAATTTTAAAAATTTATAATATTTTTGAATAATTAAATAAAACATTGTTTTTACAACACAACAATTTATTTAATTTTGAAACTATCGAATTATTGGATTTTTAAAATATCAAGATAAAATATTTTCCTCACACATAAAATTTTATTATACCTATATGAGGTCTAGATCATCTATAAAATTCAATAGGAATTTTAATTTTTCTAAAAATATATTTATTTAAATACTTTTTATAACATTAATTAGATATCTATATTAATAATAAATTACTACCTTAGTATTTGATAATTATTTAATATAAATAATTTTTGGCTAAATATTTAATATAAAATATCATGATGAATATAAATATACTAGTTTTATTTATAATTCATGTACTTGAATATATATTCTATTAAATCCATCATTAAAAATATACAACGAATTAAAATATTAATGTTAAAAGTTTATCATCAATTAAAATAAATTAATATATATTTCACAATCACTTATATAAGGCTAGTAATAGTCCATAACATTAACCTTCAAATATTAGGGTTGATATATACTCGACCAATATGATTTGGTCAAAGTGTTTGTATCTTTTAATGTTTATTATCATTTTCATAAAATAAGTTCATTCATTAATCATCAACTGAATAATTTCTATATCATCATTTTATATATCATTTAGTAAATTATTTCTTACATAAATTTAAAAATAAATTACCATGATAAATATAATCATTTTCAAAATAAAATTAGTTTATAAATTGGAAATTATATACTGTATATACTTGTTTTTAAAATTATATATTACATAAAACCTGAATGTGAAATCTTTAAATTTTCATTAAATAAAATATTATAAATACCATAATATCTCTCAAATGGCCCATAAAATCAAAAAAAAATTATATAAGGGAAATATGTTTATTTAGTTAATATGTAACATTTAGATTCATTGCTACCACTAATTTGTTCATATGTCGACACATGATATATATCAATGGAAAGGAAATTGACACTTTGTGTCTTTCATTGATTTAAACATTATTTAAGTTATTTTCATAGACCAGAGTCAACTAAATTTCCAAATTTAAATTATTTAGTTTCAAGGGTCAAATTGAATTCATAAAAAAAATACATATGTTTTTGTCATTTTTTAGTCAGTATAATTTTATTTTTAACCTAAATAACCTAATTTACCCATTACATATGTAAAAAAATATACCATGATTACTATTCATACTTGTCAATCCTAAATGGGTACATCATAAAAAATTTGGAGCTCTGGATTCCAAATTTTATATTAAATTTTTAAAATTAAAATCTCCCAAGATCCAGAATTAATGACAAAATAAAACTAGTAAAATGTCCCGAAAAATAGTTTTTTTTAAATGAAAATTTTTAAATGGAAAGGGTATTTATAATAAAATCATGTTTAAAATAATTTTAAAAAATAATAAATAGGTAAAACTAAGTAACTAAAATTTAAAACAAATCCAAATGATAATTATGTTATGTCTTTAAACGAAAATAAAATTTTCAATAAAAAATAATTATTTTCACTATTCCACAACGAATCAAACTTATCATAAAAACAAAAAAAATCAACAAAAAGGATTATTTATATTTTCAATTTAATGTATTTTTTTTAAAAAAATTTATTTTAAAATGGTATCAACTATAGATTTAAAATGGGTGCACCATCAAAAGGCTACAAAACGACTTTTTCTGAAATATATTATTTTATAGAAAAAAATTGAATTTTTCCTAAATTATTTCTAGAAAACAAATATGAGGAATTTAAAAAATTACATTGAATATATAAAATATATATTTCCTTAATAAAATCTATCAAAAGTGATTTTATTATTTTATAAAATCACTAATTTTCATTCAAATAGTTTTTTAGAAGATAGTTGATATTTTTCATACCCACCATTATAACGACAATGTTAAAAGGTATCACAATGTTATTTAGTTGTTCACATAAACTAAGTCATACATGAAATTAATTCAAACATAATTACATTAAATTCAGTGTAACACAAGCCAAGCATAGTGTTTCTTTTACCACAATCTAAGCCGGTGTTGCATATATTAGAAGTTTATCTTGGGGTACTGTACATAACAAGGAAAAAGTTAAATTAAGAAAACTCTATGTCATAAAACTCTAAGTGTGTAACAATGAAGGACCTAGGGGAGAAGAAGACTACCTTCTATTAAAAGTAAATAATTGAGAAATATGGTGGTTTAATAATTTAACACCACATAGTAAAAATATTAATTTTTCCTTTTTTAACTGGATCACACATTTGGCCAGAGGGTTCACCAAACCTTTAAAAAACAATGTTAACCACACTTTTTATGGACGGATATCACAATGATCATTGGAACATTTTAGAAATCCATGTGAAAAAAATTCATTTTACACAACTAAAAATTATGGAGCATCTAAAATGATGTGTAAACTAGGATTTAAAGTTTTATCAAACCATGTTCCCAAGTACATTTCCATGAAATTCACCACACAATTAGTATTAACAATGAATACTCAGAAGCATGGTTTCTACTAACTATGTTGCCAATAAATTTCTTCTCTAAACTAATAATTTGTGCTCTAAAATATCCTCAGTCACCCACTAAACTCAAATGACCTCATTAGGCACTCACATTTTGTCGAAAAAATGAATTTAAATGAAAAATAAAAATACATATACTTGATAGAGAAAAATAGAATCATAAAATCTCTCCCTATTAAGTCAACATTTACCCTAGATTGTCTTCCATGAGTGGTAAATAATCTAAAAAGTGATCTATTAACTATGAACATATATCTACATCTCTCACGCATGCCTCTTCTGGAGCATGGTTGTTCTTCTATAGCACCATAACTAAAGGATCTATCTATGATCAGATATATTTCATTCAATAATCAAATATAATTACTGGATGATCCTTAGAGGAAACATCTACATGTAACTAAACCACATGTGGATGATGATTATGAGGTGGGATTTATTGATTCAATAAGGGTTACTTAAGACTATTCCATTCCTTTATGTTTTTAAAATCACAAACACTCTATCTTAATGAAAATTTTATTTTCCTTATTAAGGAAAATTTTCCTTCCCCAAGGAAATTTTATCCTTACCATGTTTTCATTGTTTATGTTCTGGTTTATCTAAATGTATATCTATTTATTATTCTGTAGAAAATTATTTGTTAAATATTAATCCTTATAATTCTATAAATACATAGACATAGAGTATTCTATTTTCATGCTCCGAATTTAGACTCTGTATTTTCGGAAATTCAGACTCCGAATTCTCTAAAATTTAGATTCTTATTTATGTATAATTCAGGTTCTTAATTCCATTTAATTCATGTTTTGAATTACATAGAATTTAGTATCCGAATTCAACAGAATTTAGGTTCCGAATTCATTAGAATTTAGGTTTCGAATTCCATTGAATTCAGTTTTATAATTCCTTATAATTATGGTTCCAAATTACTTATAATTCAGGTTCCAAATTTCGTATAATTCATGTTCTTATTTCCTTAGAATTCAGGTTCTAAATTCCATAGATTTCACACTACGAATTACGTAGAATTCAGACTCAAAAATCTATAGAATTCTAATTATGAATTCCTTGAAAAATAGAATTCGAATATTCAAGTAATATAGAATCTGAATATTCTTGGACTCTTAACATTATTTTACATAGAAACTAGAAAATTAGATTTTGTTTAGTAACCTTAATTTTTTATATTTATTATAGTCATGAAACAATGTCGTGTATTCTTTCTCTAACTAACCATTATTGAGTAACATGTATAAAGGTCCCTCCTAAATACAAGGAAAAATATTACCATTGGAGGAGGGAGCCGCCCATTGGAGATGTGACAATAAATAAGAGATTATTTGAATGATATCAATTATTATGAACAAATGAAATTTAAAAACTGAATGATCTAAAACATTAAAGATTAAATATTGTTGAAGTGGTTTCTATAGAGAGAAAATCTCATACTTTTTGTGTACCGAACATATTGATCAGATTATACTATGAGACTACGAATGTCACTGAGTAAATTTGAGGGTTTCTAGGGATAGGAAGACAGATGTGGAAACTACCATAATGTTCGGGGGCTTCTGGTGATTGGAAGATAGATGTTCAAACTACCTTAAATATTGAGGAATTGTTTGATAAGGAAGACATAGGTGTTTACTACCTCAAAGTTTGATGGCTTTAGGGGATAGTAAGATGATCTACGATATTCTTATCAAGGAATTACCCTTTTGTGGGTATTATAGATATTGTTGAATGTATAAATCAAGGGTCCTTTATCCAAGGTAGTTGGATACCATACTATTTGGGTTTAAATATATCATAATTTTTTACTTGTGTTGGTTCAAGTTTTATTTTTCAATGCACTTGATTTATAAGGAACATAAAACTATCTTATAAATTCTTATATTTGTATTATGAATAGGTATGATTCTATCTGCTTTAAGGTATAATCATTTTCCTTGTAAAGTTTTATATGTTTCATTTCTAGAACTATATTTTTTTAATCTAGAAAGATTGATGATGTAGTTTCATTTCTGGAACCATACTTTCGGAATCTATCATGTTTATTGAACCAATAGGTTTAGTTAATTTACGTTATTTAAAATTTTTAAACAATAGAAAGGGTAATATCAACCTTAAAAGATCCAAAGGAATTTTTAAAGGTTACAATTCACCACCAGTTTTATATTGACCATCAACATCAAATTTAGATACTATAATCGGTATCAATGATCCCAAAATTGGTATAAGAAGAGCTCACTGAAATATATATATTCACATATAAGTTTCCTTGGTCAAGTTTTCATTATTCTATTTTTTCCTTGCTTAGTAATTTTTAACCATGTTTACAAACTTCTATTATTAAGAATGTTTGTGTAGAACGATATTTTCTTATAGATAGAAGAAATGAAAGTTGGTTCGATTGATAATCATAATCCTACAATACCACAAATCTTTAATGGGAAGGAATATGAATACTGGAGAGATTGAATGGAGACATTTGTGATAAACACAGGTTTTGAAAACTATATTATGTTAACTAGATATTATAAGATTCTTAATAAGTAAATTAGAACCTTTACTAATACAAAATGTGTGGAATACTAGCTGAAAATTACGATACAAAATACTTTGATTTGTTCAATTAGTATAAATATACATATTTATATTTTATCTTGTGAATCACCAAATAGTATTTGTAGTAATCTTGAAGTAACTGACATTGGAACATCCAATGTAATTGAAACTAGAAGAGCTATGATTAGAGGTGAATATCATGGTTTCTACTTTCCTTATGGAGAACCCATATGTAAGGTACAACAATGATTTTTGACCATTGTCAACAGTTTACAATCTATAGGTGGGAATGGTTTTGTAGATGAGGCACATCTGGAAAAAATTATACATATCATGCCTAATGAGTTAGAAACTTATAGTACAAATTTTAAGGAAAATAGAAATGTTACTCAGATTTATCTTGATGAGAATTTTGGAACTCTTATTCAACATGAAACCATAAATAAGAGAGATTATAAGAATATTATGACGGATAATGGAAATAGATGTGTTTCTTTTACAACAACATAAAATAATATAAATGCCCAGATTCCTGAGAGAGTCACCAGATCCAAATCTAAGAATTTTTTTATTCAATCTGAATCTTGTGGAAGTGAATCATCTGAAAACGAGTTAGCCAATATTTCTCGATAGATTTACCTGGTTGTTGGATAGATGAACATTAAAATATTTATATTATAAGAAAGATAGAATGGAAAAGAAAAAATATTATTTCACATGATATGAAAGAAAAATAATTGGGCAAATAAGGCTATATTTTGCAATACTTGAGAGAAAATATAGAAAAGAAAAGCATTCTGAGCGTAAGTGAAAGAAACACTACAAAACTAAGGATAAAAATGTTTTTAAAGAAAATGACACCAGCATTGCCAGTGGTGGTGACTCTTATGAGGAATCCTTGGTGTATGAATCTTTTGATCTAAATAATCTTGCTTTACATGCCATGATACCTATTAAAAATAATTTCTTTATGGGTATTGTACACAATGCTATAACTATAACAAATGTATCCTTTAATGCTAATTACAGTGATAGTATATACTATGAATCATAGGATGAAGAATCCTAATCTGGTGAAGAAAATACATTACCTACCAATGCATAAGATTCTAGGTTTTTCAATGATCCTTGAGAATGAAAATTCTAATATCAAAAAAATCATGATATGGAAAATTCTAGAATTACTATTCGTACTAAGGAAATATCAGATCTTCCTAAAGATCATGATAAGAAAATTTATGATTTTGAAAATGTCTAAAAATCCCTAGAGGGTGTTAATTATAAGAATGATAAACATTATAAGGATCAAGAAAAAGTAATTTCTATAAAAAATTTATTGGAGCCTAACACTAGTTCTAAAACTAATGGTTTTGAGGATAATAATTTAGTTACTAAACTGAAGTCAGAAAAATTTTCCTTCAGGAAGGGTTTGTCAAATTTTTCCATGGGAATTGAAAATTTTGATAAGATGTATTCCAAAATTAAAACTCAAAGGAAAAATTATGGATTTGGTTATACTAGTTCAAAAACCGTTTTTAGTAAAAATTATTTTATTCCAAAATATGATTCATTCTACACTATGTATCCATGTGGTGGGCATTGGGAAAAAAATTTCCTTAAAAAAACATAGTCATTAGGTTTTAATAAAGCATAATTTTCCATGAATATATGGATTCCTAAACATTTTCATTCTGATGCATCCGAATCCAAGACATTATGGTCTATGAATGTCTAACACTTTTATTTTCAATAAACTAATGATAGTACCAACATCTTTACATTGTACATGGATAGTGGTTCTTCCCAGCACATGACGGGTAACAAAAACTTCTTTTAAATGATTATCATGATGAAGGGAGTCAATGTAACATTCTGAGCTAATGCTGAGGGAGAAAATATTCATATAGGTAACATTGTTCTTCTTGAAAAAACATTGATTTCAAAGGTTTTTAAGGGTATTAAGCACATCCTTATTAGCCTAAGTCAACTATGTGATGAAGGTTACCTTGTGAATTTTAGGAATGAAAAGTGTTTAGTTCACAATTCAATGGAAGAGTTTATTCATTCTTCCCATCGGCAATATAATGTTTACACACTAATCATAAAAGACCATAGGATCCAAGATATACATTTCCTTAGTGTTATGGAAGATAATTCATGGTTATGGCATATAAGGTTAGGACACTATAACATTAGGAACCTATGAAGAATCTCTATGAAAAGACATGTTATGTATCTACCAAATCATAGATTTGATAAATGAAATGTTTGTGATCCTTTTCAATATGGCAAGAAAACTAAATCATGTTTTAAAACAGTAGGTGAAATCTCAATCATTAATGCATTATAGATAGTGCACATTGATCTTTTTGGTACAATATAAACTAGAAGCATTGGATGAAAATATTATTTCTTTTTTCTAGTTTATGATTACAAAAGATTTACATGGTTCTATTTTCTAGAAAAGATATATGAAGCTTTTTATTATTTCAAAAGTTTTAGAGACCATGTTAAAAATGGTAAAACATTCATTTGAAAACTATTCATTATGATCATATAAGAGAATTTCATAATTCTGAATTTGAAGAATTTTTGTAGTAGAAAAGGAATTATTCATAACATCTCAGCAACCTGAACTCATTAACAAAATGGAGTTGTCAAAATAAGAAAAAGAATTCATAAAGAGATAACAAGAACCATGTTGAGTTAATATTCAATAGACAATAATTTTTGTGCTAAAGTTGTTAGTAATGGTTGTTATACTATAAATTGTGTTGTGATTAGACTTTTTCTCAACAGAAATCCTTATGTGTCATGGAACGACAGAGAACATAGACATTCCTACGTTAAGGATTTTGGTTGAAATGTATTCATTCTGAATATTAAATATAATCTAAAAAAAATCGGACCAAAATCCGATGATGGAATTTTCTTAGGATACTCCACATACTCCTAGGCATATAATGTTTTCAACAAAAATACATGTATTTTTGAAGAATGGTACATGTTAAATTTGATGAAACCAATTCATTTATTTTTAAACATCCTCAACACACGTAATCTGATATTTTTCCAAAAACTGATTACCATACACTGATTGAAGATCCCTCTGTTAAGGAAAATTTTCATGAAAATGGTTCTAAATCATTTACCCTAAATGGCATTCTACAATACATTGATGAACTAGTTTCACAAAACCCAAATCAGTTGTTTCTTATGAATCATCCCAGTGATAGTATCATTGGTGATATTAATCAACTTGTAAGGACTAGAAGATACTTATGAAATGAAGTATAACATCTTGCATTCCTTTCCCTGTTAGAATCAAAAAGCATTGATGATGCTTTAAGTGATGATAATTGGATAAAATCTATGCAAGATAAGATAAATGAAATTAAAAGGAATAAATTCTAGAACATAGTTGAAATACATAAGAAAAAATATGTTATTGGATTAAAATGGGTCATTATAAATAAGTGTGATGAAAATTTAATCATAGATATAAATAATGCCAGATTAATTTCTAAAGGTTGTAATAAAAATGAAGGAATAGAATATGAAGAATCTTATTCTTTATTAGTAATATTTGAATATATTCGTATTCTACTAGCCTTCTTAGTATTCATCAATGTCAATCATTTTCAAATGGATGTAAAATGTGCATTGCCTATTGGTTATTCTCAAGAAGAAGTTTTTTATTGAAAAACCTTATGGGTTTGAAGATACAAGACATCATGAACATGTTTACAAACATACCAAAGCTTTGTATGGACTTAAGAAAGCTCCTAGAGCCTGGTATGATAGACATATAAGGTTTTTGCTTCAAAACAAATATGCTAAGGGAAATTCTGATCCAACACTTTTTAAAATGAATGATAAGAAAAAAAAATTTACTGTTCAAATTTATGTTGATGACATTATTTTTGGTTCAACTCAGCAATATTTAACCGATTCCATTACAGATCTAATGAAATATATTTTTGACATGAGTATGATGGGTGAGTTATCATTTTTCCTTGGATTTAATAATTTCTCAAAAACAAGAAATAATATACATATATCAACATAAATATATTTAATATATTCTTTAAAAGTATAGATATGACAACACTAAGAGTATATGTAATCCCATTGGTATCTAAAAGTCACATGATCATGATGATGGTGGGAAACTCGTAGATCAAACTTCCTTTAGAGGTATTATATGATGTCTACTTTACTTGACTTCTTGTCATCCAATCTTAATAAATTCTGTATGTTTATGTGAATGATATCAATAAAATCCTATAGAATCTCATTTAAATTTAATTAAAATGATTTTTTTCTACTAAAATGGAACCATGGATTTAAGACTCTTTTATACTTCTTGATATTATTTTGTTTTAATTTTTTTTTGGATACTGAATTTTGTGGGTGTAGAATTGATAGTAAAAGTACATCTTGAACATGACTTTTCTTAAGAGATTCATTAGTTTCTTGGTCATGCAAAAAGAAACACCCAACAACACTTTCAACTGCAGAAGTAGAATATGTAGCAGCTGGAAGTTATTATGCTCAAATGTTGTGGATGCAACACACACTCACTAACTGTGGTATTTGTTTTACCAAAATACTAATATTGTGTGATAATACTAGTCCCAATTACTTATGTAAAATCGAAGAACATCACTCTCGTGAAAAATACATTGATATTAGGCATCAATTTCTTAGGGATCACACAAAAAAAGAGATATCATTCTTCAATTTATCAATACTCAAGATCAATATGATGGTATTTTCACAAAACCTTTTCTATATAACAGAATTGAATACAAAAAATAGATATTAAGAGTGAGCACTATAAGGTAATTTTTTTATTAACTTCTTGTTGAAACCTATCATCATGCAGTAACAAAATTATTTTCATTGGGGGAGTACATTTGAATATTAGTCAAACTTTTCAGTCAAAATTTTAGTAGTCAAAATAGTTGTAGTTAATATTTTTGTAATCAAAATTTTCATAGTTAAAATTTTCATAGTCAAAATTTTCATTAGAAATATTTTCGTAGTCAAAAATTTTGTTGTCAAAATTGTTGTTGTCAAAATATTTGTAGCAAAAATTTTTGAAGTCATATTTTTCGTACCCCATAATTTTTTCTTAATCCAAATTTCAGAATCTAAAGTTATTAAGGAAAAATATCCCCCATTACAAATAATCTTCCTGAAAATCTGAAAGGTATGCTTCTTTTATATATTTTTGTAATCATCAATTTCTCATTGGAATTCAATTTTTTTCAAAATTTTAGGATTCAGATTTCCTTAAATACGGATTTTTTAAAAACCTCAAAAGACCGGAATCTATAAAAATCCTTCTCTGGATATCATCTCATCCATCAGATCTTCTCATGATAGCTTTCAACTATTCCCTCAATCAGGGAAGCTGAACGGTAACTTCAATTTTACATATAATGGACACCTGATGCTTATCCCACATCGATCTCCAATCCATCACATGCTGATGCTCTGACTCTGTTTTTAAGGTTTTTTTATATCTTTAATGATTCTTGACTTCTGAATAGCTGTTGAATCCTCTTCGCAGAATCAAATATCAAATGTAAAGAAAAATTTTGAGTGGCAGATCTTCCATGAATGGTTAGTTGATCTGATGTTTTATGAAAAATATGACACCATTGTTTATATAAATATCATGCTAAATATTTGGGAGACTGCATGTATATCAAAACCACGAGCTCATGATCCGGTGTATCCAGAATTGCTGGTTGAATTTTATGAGACATTTATTTTTTTCAGTGAAGGAGGAAGAAACAAATTTTCATTCAAGACCTATGGAATAACATACTCTCTTTCTTATAACATGGCAGAAAATCTGATATGAATTCCTTATGAGGAAGAAGCAGAGTTTTTCTCTCACAAGCATTCGGATGTAATATGATCTTCTGACAAGGAAAAGGCTATAGACTATCTTGGCTTGAATGAAGTGGAGACTCTAAAAATTATTCATGTCTCTACAAATCGTTGGATTCTTCCGCTAAGGGTTCCTGGTTTTCTCATCCCGATAAAAAGGGTAAAATGAATCCCTGATGAAAAGTTATATTTATATTTTAGATTTCTTGGTGAACCTAAGAATGATAGAGCTGGTTAATCATATTTTGGTTGGGATTGAGAAAATAATGAATGGACATACGATGTCTTAGATAATCATGTATCGGACCATTCAATCAAAGACCATTTTTATTTATTTAGTATTTCATGATTCCTTCCAATTCTATGCGATGAAATTTATAGGGGATGCTTTTTAGTGATGATACTCTATGGGGGATAAAGAATGTCTTTAAAAGACAATCCAATGAATTTCATGATTTTTCAGAAGCAGAAGTTGATGTTGTTTTTAAAAAAATAGGAGGTGTTTGAAACCTCTAAAAAGGGTGGAACGAAGTGGAAGGTGAATGAATTAGAAGGAAAAGATAATACAAATGTGGAGAAGGAAACTCAATTAGCACATCTAAATCCAAAGAAGAAAAATTCGTATCTTGATGAAGTCATGGCTAAATGGAGTGAGGAATAGAAAAACAAGAAAGTTGGGGAGCCTAATTTTGTTCTGGATCCTTCTAAGGAAAAAGCCTTTAGGAAAATACTTTTGAAGAGATTGAGAAGAAAAATAGAGAAAAAGAAAAAGACTAATATATATGAGGTTGAAAAATTCCAATCCCTTAAAATGGATGATAAAAAGGTCTCTAAAAAATTCTATTACCAGAATCATTTTTAGTCGAACCATTACCAGAGACTATGAGAAAGAAGCTAGTGATTCCAGAACAACATCAATACGAAGAAAGTGTGCATGAAGAATAAGTATAAGATAAGGAATAACAAGGGAGTGGTGATACCAAAGATATAATAAAGCAAGAATAATATTTCCATGAGAAGGAATGTATTTCTAGGATACTCTCAATCTAAACCTCTGAAGTTGAATCCTCAAAACATGATACCCTTAGAAAAGATGATAAGGGCGAGGAATACGTGAATTAGTTGTTTGAAAATTTATGTAGCAATCATAATTTCATACACCCAAAGGATGGTGATGTTGTAGACAAGATGAAAGAAGTTTAATAAGAAAAAATACTTCAACTATAAAATAGAAAACATGAATCTCCAAATCAATATGGAATCATTCTGAATGATGATAAAGGAAAACAAGTTGTTGTGGATTCACCAAGAAAGACTATGTTAAATCAGAGATAAGATGGTGATTCATCAAATAGGAAGTCTATTGAAATAGAAAAAGAATCCTCACCAACCAAAGTCTTGGATTCAGAATCATCCTCTCCTAGACATGAATTTGTTATATAGTATTTGGAAAAGCTTGTTGGAACTATTCCATTATTTCAAACTATAGAAATGAGATTCTAGATGCATCATCATTCATTAAATAAAAAATAAGACTCTATTTCCCAGTTGACGGATAAATGTTTTTGTCTCGAATCAGATTTCACATCCTTTATTATTATCTATGAGGCTCATAAATGATCTTTCTAAAATATTACATGTTGGTCATGGAAGACAATAGAAGAGATGAGAATCATTGATGAATTTCATGATAGAGTCAAGGATGATTTTGACACCAAAGATGTGAAGATCATGGATCTCTCTAATAGCTTTGTGGAAAAGTTATGTCTGGAACAGACTTCTTGATAGAAAGAAATTAATGATATGAATTGGAAACAAAATTATGTGGCCATAAATTTAATGATAGAATGGGATCTCTGAATTGAGAAAGAAGAGAATCTATTTATGCAGGTAGAAGTCTTAGAAGCACACAAAGAGAATGATGAAGCTCAAGAAAAAAATTATCAATATAGAAGAAAACTGAAGATCAGGATCATCTACTTAAGCGTATGGAGTAGGATCACAATGAGCTAAAGAATCTCATGATAATTTTGAATAACCAGATTCCGAAAGCGAATGAAAGATAATATTTTCTCAATCTGAAATTTTGTTGAATTTTTCCTCATTGTACAAATTCTTCCAATATTAATGAAATTCTTGTTGCACTTCATATTTTTGGTTGTTTAGTACATATCTATCAGGTACAAAATTTGTTTTTCATTCCTTTTATTCCTTAAAAAACAAATTGGAAGAAAGGAATGTCAAAAAGAATACTATGTAAAGACGTAATTTCCCTATGTAAGGGGGAGTTCCTCTAAGGTGGAGTTTCCATCATGAAGATTTACATATGCAGGAAAATGAAAAATCTCATTTAGGAATTTCGTAATACGATCATTAGGGTTCTCAAAACCTAATGGTGAGTTAGTCATATTTACTTTGATCAATATGTAAAGGGAGATATGTTTTTATTTTTTGGTTCATAAAATTTTAATGTCCATTTATTTTTTTAGTAAGGATGTTTATGCATTCCAAATAGACGGAGATTGATGAGACCATTATCATTCTTTATGACTATTCTATACCTTTATGTTTTGAAAAACAAAAACACTATATCTTAAGAAAAATATAATTTTCCTTAATAATGAACATTTTCCATCCCCATGGAAATTTATCCCTACCATTGTTTCACTGTTCATGTTCTAGTTTCTCTAAAATTAACCCTTTTATTCGATAATTTTAAATTCGCATTCACATCTAAAACCTCGGAATTCTCTAACTACATAGATATAGAGTATTCTGTTTTCAGGATCCGAATTTAGAATCTGAATTGATTGAAATTCAGACTCCGATATCTTTGAAATTAAGACTCGGAATTCTATGAATTTTATGTTCCAAATTCCATATAATTCAGTTTATGAATTCCTTTTTATTCATGTTCATAATTCCTTAGAATTCAGACACTGAATTTCTAAGAATTCAGACTCAGAATTCCATAGAATGCATCTCTATAATTCCTTAGAATTCAGGTTCTGAATTCAATTGAATTCATGTTCTGAATTCTATAGAATTCTAGTTCCATATTCCATAGAATTCATGTTACAAATTTCATAGAATTCAAATTCTGAATTCCATATTATTTGGGATCAAAATTCTTTAGAATTCATTCTTTGAATTCCTTTGAATTCAGACTCAGAAATCTATAATATTCTGATTCATAATTCCTTTGAAAAATATAATCTGAATATTCATGCAATATATAATCCCAATGATCATAGACTCCTTCCTTTCTTTTCTATATACTCCGGAAAATTAGAATTGGTTGAGTAACTATATTTTGTTAACATTTGTTATAGTTATGAAACAATGTCAAATATTCTATTTTTAACTAACTTTTTTTTGATGACACGTATACAGGTACTTTCAAAATTCAATGAAAAATAGGACTGTTGGGGGAGGGAGCTAACCATTGGAGGTGTTCCTATAAATAAGAGTTCATTTGGACAAGCTATTATCTTATGAAAAAATTAAATTTAACCACTGACTGATCTATACCTCTAGATATTATATTTTGTTGATGTGATTTCATGAAATTGATACTCTCATGCCTTATTCATAGTGAACATCTTGTTTAGATGGATTTGTGTGACTCCGAATGTTGTTGAGTACATTTGAGGGCTTCAGGGGATAGGACGACAGAGGTGCCGACTACCATAAAGTTTTAGGGCTTTAGGGGATAGGAAGACTGAGGTTCTGGCTACCTAAAAGTACGAGGACTTCCATGATAATGAAGACAGAGTTGTCTACTACCTTGATGTTTTAAGGTTTATGAGGAAAAAAAGATTGACTATGATATTCTTATCAATAGCTTACACTGGTCAGGGTAAGATAGACTTTCTTTGAATTATAATTCAAGGCTCCTTTATCCATGATTTTTTGATACCCAACTCATTGGGTTAAAATATTTCATATTTTTTAAATGTATTGTTTAATGTTTGATTTCTATTGTATTTGATTAATAATTAATTAATAACTATCTTATACATTCTTATATTTTTACTCTTATTAAGTAAGATTTTATATGATATAAGATAGAATATTTATCCTTGTATACATTTGATATGATTCATTTCCGGAAAAATATTTCTATAATCTAGAATGTTTGTAGATCGAGATTCATTTCTGAAACCATACTTCTGGAATCTAGAATGTTTACAGAATCTATAGATGTTGTGAATTTACCTTGTTTAACATTGATAAACAATTTAAAGGATTATATAAACTTTAAAAGTTTGAAAAAAACTATTAAAGGATAAAATTCACCACCTCTTATATAATGAGTATCTACATTATATTTCGACACTACAATCGGTATTAGCGATCCAACGGGTTTCAGGGATAATGATATAGATGTGTAATATGGAATTCATCGTGTAAGTATATGTACCTCTAAGGATACTACCACTGATAGGTTGAGAGTTATACTCTCTCATAAATCTATAATGTCCCTATATATTTTTAGAAAATCATCGCATGTATCAAGTTATATTTATTCACTATCCAAAATGTGGTAAGTAAAAATTCCTAATCCCTGACCTCGAACTCTAGACGTTTTCGATATAAATATGCACAAGATTTATGTTCAGACTGTGTCGTAGCAATTCATTACTAGATCATCTTAACCAACTATGAAGTTTTATGGAATAGGCATGATCAACGAATTTATTCCTCCTTTAAATCTAGCCACCACAATGGTGATCTTTATAGGAGACTATTTTAAACCTAATAGTATATCCTATTTATAGAATACCCATATCTATTTCTGATAGAGAACTCAACTAATACTATATTATTCACTCATGAAACCCCAATATCATTAACACATTCTCCATGAATAACATCTTGAACATGTTTAGTGATCTTCGACTAGACATTGGTATTGTGGTTGTCAATCATTCTCAAAAGAACTTTTATACCCAAAACAGTATATAATATCTCCCGTAACCAAAAATTTTAACCAATTATCCCAATCTAATACAATATTATGTGTGACTCCTTGAATTCACTAAATATCACATATATAAAATCCACCGAGCACATCTAAATAGAATGTCTCTAACACATGTTGACATGTGTATCACCTAGTGACAAAGCCTTTTATTTCCCAATTCATCCTTACCTACTAGTATTGAATAGTAATTTTCAATTGGTAGGCTAGGGAAGGGTACAATAAGCCCACATTTGTTTGATCAAATGTTGTTTTTTTATAAAATAACTAGCCCAAAATCATATTAAATATTCCAAACCATCCCCACCCAAAATAATCCCACTACTAAGAGGTGGGTTTTCCTACATTTTAAAAATTATTTTATTTATAATCATTTAAAATATTTTATTGTTTTTCTCATTATTAATTTTCTTTGAGGGGAGATGTATTGACTAATTATAGATATTGTTTTTATGGATCTGATAGAATATTTATCTGTGTCTTTATAGTGCATGTGGCGATACTGATTATGTGGCGAGATATTGTTATGAAAACTAGGTGATAGGTCAGTGAAGGGAATTGAATTATGAAGTCGGTTTAATGGCGATACAAACATCTAGACATCTAAATAATAAATATATCTATAAGAAAAATTGACATTATAGGAGGACATTATGGATCCCATTAGTAATTTTTTTTAATAAATAATAAAAAAATAAAAAATAAACCCAGAAATATATTATTATAATTATAAAACATTTAGAATAGAATACACAAGAAAGGGAGATGAGTTCCAATTTTCAATTGGTTGGATGAAACCCCATATAAATATAGTTAATAACTACTAAAAATATATTAGAATATTATATTAAATAAATTTATATAAATCTATTTAAAACCCACATGGGAATGAATGGTTACATAGTATTTAAATTAAGATGAAAATGCATATTTCATAGTTTAAATGATGATTTTTTATATCTAAAATGTTACATTAGAATATACTGTACAAATAATATATATATTATTAAATTAAGCTAGTGGGTAATTCTGTACCTGTACGGGCCTAACTCTCCCAGCCCCACACCCACGTGGGATCAACCTGCATTTACCCACACTCTTAACGGTGTAAACGTTTAGGCACACAAATCCAAAATCATTCCAAAAGACATGACACAGACATTACAAAAGGCCATTTTTCATTACTATTATTGACCTCATAGGTCAGGATACATATTGATTACCCTGGGATATACTTCCCATGATAAGTCATGGAATTAAAAAATGATATTTTATTTTATATCATCCAGAACAGAGAAATTAACCTACATATGTATAATTTAATCCATCATAATAGTGAAACAATGATATGGTTCCCCATATTCGATGAACTCCAATAGGTTTGCGTCAATGGAATCTGACAACAGCCTCTCCTTAACCTCTCTAAAATGTTGGACATCAATTCCACAGATGTGAGAAAATTCTACCCATTACTAAATTGAACCTCTAACTTCTTCTATGAGAAAACTGACAACATCATCAATTAACCAATGGATACTTTTACTATTTATGTCTGTTTTCGAGCTCTGATCATCCTCTGTTGAATTTAATTTACTTGGTATATCAAAAATGTCGAATTCGAATAACAAGAAATACTCAACTCATATTCTCTATAGAATGATCATGTAACACTAGGTAAATATGTACTTGAGGATTTTGTCATCACTGTACAACAAAATATTATCTCCACAAAAATAGTGCATCTAAAAAATTGCATGAACTATGGTAACTAATTCAATATATTGCATCGAGAAATTTATATCATGGGGTTTCAACAAACAAGAACCATATGCGACGAATCATTCCTCAAACATAAAAACACACCCATCCAATTGCCTGATGCATCGTAATAAATAGTATAACATCTTCATAGCTCTGAAATAATCAAGATCTGTTCAGAAATCTACCTACCCATATATTCAAAAAAATAATTTTCACAACCTTATACCATAAAAATTTCAACTCCTTCATGGTTATGTCTATAAGTGGTTCTATTAAACATGAAATTTCTTCAATGAAACAGATAAAAAAATTAGGTTGTCCTAGGAATATCTGAATATTAATTTTATTCATGGGCTTGTTCCATGAAATCAAACTTATTGCTTTCTCTAGGTTCACTAGTACACATGTCTTTATGGTGTTGTAACCCCTTTAATGATCATTATATATCATGAATAAGAATTTTTTAATCGAAGAATTTTATATAATTACTCTCATTATATTTAGAATAATTTAAAGATTTTCTGAGTGATCTTGTATTGACTGAGAATAAACTAATATGTTATCTACACAAACTACAACCAAAGACTATGAAAATTGGTGGTAAAACTCATTCATCAAATCCAGGAAAATATTTTCTGTATTAATGAGAACAAAAAACATAATCAAGTATAAATAAAGTAAATACTGACTATAAAACATTGTACTAGGTATATCTGTTAGAATAAAAGTAACCTGTTGGTTAACTAAACTCAAAACAATTTTTATAAAACTCATTATCCTAGAAGATGGTCAAAAAGATCTTTTATACAAGGTAAATTATATTAGTTATTAATAATAAACATTTTAAATTTTCTATAATCGACCCACATACTGAGATTTTTCCACCCTCTTGGTGAAACGTATTGGATAACCACACAATAAAGTAATATAACATATTAATAACTTTTCTCTTTATTCTTATAGTTGTCTCTTGAGCTCTTGCAGCTCAGTAACAGTCATCCAATAAAGAAGAATGGGTATTGATGTAGCTCCTAAAAAGTATCATTATTGATCTAAAAAGATTTCACAGGAATTAGAATTGAATATTCATCTAGGAATATATCCTAAAATTGATATACTACTAATGTAAAATAATTCAGATGTATTCCTAAATATTTTATTTAAAGACTATAAATTTGGGTTGTCGCGACACACTGCCCATGATGCTTTGGCCCAACACTAACTTCCTAGATATTCCACTATCCCTTAGGGATATACCTACATTATAATTGTGATAAGAAGTAAACCATGTGGTGATATCAATAAACATAATAATGATAAGAAAATAGAAAATCCATTTCTAGATTCGCATTAAACCCTATCATCATTAGGATGAAGAGATTCCATAAAAAGAAGTAATAGCCTATCTAAAGGGTCATTCCATACAATAGATTATATTGTCGAATCATATCCCCAATAGAGTATCATGTTCTATAACCCCATCATAAAACTGAATTTTGAACATATGGCTCTCCACAACAAGTAAGCATATAATGAAATAATAATAACTTTTATAAAAAATGGTTCATTCTAGTGTAGAAGAAACATTCATTGTCCTTTTCACATTATATAAAACGTCAGTATACTAATATGGAATAGGTTGTAATGAATATATATCATCTAAACGATGGACCTAATAAATATTTCAACTACCCTGGTCATGCCCACTTTGAAAGAGTGGTGAAATTGGTGTCTAACTCCCTCAGCCACAACCAAGACCTTGACCTAAATGTTGGGAAATACTTCAACACATTTCTGATGATGATTAATGAATTTTTTCCCAATCCCTGATTTATTGTAGAAAACCGTCTACTTACCACCAGGGGAAGTTCCTATGAATCCATTTTACATGGACAATCCTACCATATTCTTGACACTCGACTTGGTATCTATCACACCATCTCAACAAATTTCCTCTACTTCTATGCAGAATACATATTATAGAACTATCAAAAATCACCCCTTTGAAGGTATTCCCCTTAGAAAATACTCAAAATGCCACTTCATTAAATCTTTCTCTAATCTACTGGATGGACAAGATCCATTACCCTAATTTTATCCTCGAGCTTCTCTCATGTTGCTTTCAGTAATAAGCGCATTATTTACTATCTCAGTTGTAATAGTCAAGGGAAAAATAATCACCAATGATAAAATAATCTTATAATATATCTCCAAATTCCTCTCCCTAGATGGATCACTGACATTATTGAGAAATGGAATGTGTTGAATCCTTGAAAAGTGAGCTGAATATTCCAAACCAATTATCAGTCCCTACTAGATAGAGCTGAATTCACTAGAACATTTATCTTTGAATGTATCATTGAAGAATTCAGTATATAATATGGATTTTAAATCCCCCTAAACCAAATCCCTATGACTATAATCATGTTTTAAAACATCCCACTAGCTCTTAGAGGATTCCTAAAGAATATACAATGTGATAATCATCCTCCTATCAGGATATTACATGAGATTATTTTAAATCTACAAAATAGTCTCAATCCACCACTCATCACATGATAGAACACCATCCCCTGAAAATGTTTGGTGACATTGTTGATGTAACCCACATGTCTGTTATTTGAGAGATAATGTAGCTTGTGGGGATCCATGAATGTTCAGTATAAAGAACAAGATACTCTTTTGGAATGGGGAATGAGATTCCATATTCAAAAAAATAAAAGGTGTCCCATGTGGATCTACTTGAGGATCTAATTCCACCTTAGGTCCCACCACATCAATTGACTGGTCCTTTTAAAACACTTGTGGGCATTAATGGTGGACTATTGGGTGTCATATATCTTCAACTTCCAAGAACATGACTCTAAAATGTTGGATAACAATCCTATTAAAAATATATACATTGGAAATGTGTTGTCCTTCCTATAAATAATCCACATCCAACATCTCGTACCCAAATATATGGTCTATGTAATATTAAAAATCATAATGAACAAAAGAGAAATTGCCTACTACACACCACTATTATCGGGTCTGGGTCAATCTCCCTATTTCACATCACAATCGTAATATACCGACAGTAAATTTAAATTTATAGGGGAAAGAACCTTTAAAAAGAAATTATGAACTAAATTTAATGGTGATAGTTCCATTTCAAAATTAATATTGTCTTATGTTCATATTTACATTTCAATTCTATTTTAATGATTGAATAATATGGTCTACCATTTCCAATTTATAAGGTAAGATACACCTTATAAATTGAATTGTGACATATTTTTTACCCCAACCATAATTTTATCCTTTCTATTCAAATAATGGTCCACAACTCATCGTTCATTAATTTAATACTCATTGTTTATGTTGTATAAAATATAAGAAAACACTTTTTAGGTTATAAAAGGTATTTTATATAACAATTATGTTTTTTATCCTCTTGAAAGAAAAATTAGTTGATAACAATTATATAATATAAAACTCAGAGAGTAAATTTCATTAAGACTTGTACCGCATCATACATGTCATGGAATATTTATGGCATCGGAAAATCAATATGATTCCTAAAATGATGCATAACAAAGGATTCATTTCAATATAAAGCTAAATAAAAATAAATACCATAAATAATAATAATAATTACATCACATATCATGTGAATCACTAAATAATTTAACGAAACCAATTATATTTAGAAAACTAACAACATCATATCCCATCCTAGTCAAATTTTATCATTTCCATGTATGTGTTTTTTATACATGCTGAAATAGGTTAATCCAATAATCCAACACATTTTTATTTCTTCGTTATACTATCCAATAATGTACGAAAAATATGAAAAGAAAAGAAAAAACCTAGGATAACAAATTGAAACATCTTAACCAATAAACCACTAAACGGATCCTAGAAATGGTGGGATAAATGGCCTCAAGAACGCATCCTATACACCAGAGGATATTTAATGAAGGTGATGATATATGTTTTTATATTTAGTATACAACAAAAAAATAATTAGATTAATTCATTGGTATCACAATATAATAAATCAATGGAATAATATTATAATTTAATGATTGATGATAAACATCCAGAAAACTAAAATATAATATACATCCAAGGAATTAGAAATATTAAATGATGTATATCCATGAATCTATATAAAAATGAGGGAAATACGTGGAAATATTAATCCAATACAAAACATGTATATACATTAAAATGAAAATAAAATTATCTCCAGACAACATCTGTAGACATAGATCAGTCATGTACTCCCTTGATCTTATAGACAATCAATCAAGCCTCATAAAATGGGTTATCAAAGCATTCCCTACCAAAATCCATGATGTGTATCTAGTTATCCAACACCATCCCAAACATGTTTTTAGATAACAATGGTTAGGCCTCCTCTAGTAGTATCCTAAACAAATAAATCCTATGTATAAAATCTAAAATAGTAGCAATGTATAACTGAAATATTATTAAATAAGAAAAATTAATATTTTATAACCAATAAATAAAATGAAGTACCCATAATATGGGATATCATTAAGGAATGATAGAAACATCAATTATAGCTTATGATGAGTAATAAATATTCATACCCAATGGGTTGAATCAAATTTATATAATGAAAAATGAATCTTCGATGGTTGATGCCATGTAATCAAGTGTTAGGCCAAAATGGGATGAATATAAGGTATAAAATATCCATATAATCCTCATACACTATATAAATCATCACCATATAAAACAATATAACAGATTTGGTGGAGCCTAAGGAGAACATCCCTGGTGTATTCCCAAGGATATCCATAAAAGACAAATCATGTGTGTAGAAATGTCCCAGATATTAAAAATAATCTAGATCCATGAAGTATAAATGTCAATGGAATCCAAATTCATTGGGATACATGGAGTATAAATTTCAAGGGATTAATATATATTCCTAACCATATAATATTTAAATTAATAAAACCTTTCATAATCATTTAAATTCCACGAGTTCATCCAAATCATTCCACAATTACCATTTAATCCATTAAATCATTTTGATAAGATGAAATCATATTGGAATAGAGACATAAATAATCTCCTCATGTTTTATTCAATTCATCTAGGATCCTCATAAAATGTTGATCTCTCAGGAACCCAACGGTGTGGTACATCATGGTGTAGATACATAAACACACCTCATGGGCGGTGTGGGTTGAGGTTGAGAACCTCTAACAACCACATGAGTCAATGTGTGGGACCAATTAGTATTACATAATTTTAATAAATGAAATTTATTAATTTAAGATTAATTCATGAAAATTATCATGAACGAAATAGTAGTGACTAGATAATAAACAACAAGATTATGCGTGAAAAAGAATAGACCACCTACCGTATGCTTGTGGTAGAACACACATCTTTTATCAACACCCAAATCGACTCATATTTAATGAAATTATAAAAATTGATGAATAAAATAAAATTAGGATATGTTATATTGAACATAAATAGAACAATATATATGATGGAAAATTATGTAATGATAATAATTGGTGAAGTAGTTATAGGTAGCTATCCCAACAGATGATTAGATCATGATTTTGTTTTTGGATGATGAATTAACACCAAAGCATGTAGTAAGATTAATGAGGAATCAACCAGAGAATAATACCCCATAATTATATTAGAAATAAATGATAAATAAGGATATTTAAACATTAAATACACATAAGAATAATATACACTTCACCCTTTTTAACCGGTTCACACGGTTGGGCCACATAGGTGGCCAAACTGTGCGCCAACCATGTTTAATTAACTACCTAAAGAGGGAAATAATATAGTTCATGAACACAATTTCAGAAACCATACAAAAAATAAATTTTCATTATATAAATATAGAATAGCTCATTCTCAGTTATACAAAATGGGTTAAAATGTCTCATCATACCTTGTCTCATATATGTACTCTATAAAATTCCACTGCACTGTTAGTAGTAACTGTTCATACTGGGTTATATATCATCTACCAACCATAAATCATTACTGCTTTATCCAAAAACATATCCACTCGGCCCTGAACAAGCCCCAAAGATCCCCAAAACGATTTTGGTCATTGTAGGATGTAAAATTTCATAAAAAATTAAAAATTAAACTAAAATTGAAAATACTTTTACCTCAATGAAAAACCAAGGATATTAAACTAATTATTATTCAAATTAGTTATTCTAACAGCTATTTAATAGAATAATATTCATTCAAATACATGTGAATTAATGAATAATTATTCTTATACTACCAAATTAATTCATTAATGAAAATGTCAGATTGTTCCTCATTTAGTTATCAGTATGATGATTTAGGTTATTTATTATTATTCTATAATGGATTATTAGACATTCATATATATAAATTCTGTACAATATTAAAATTTATATAAATATAAAATAAAAATAAAACATAAAAGAAATAATACATACTTTTACGTGATTTAATGATTAGTAAGCACAAATAAGATGTTATTTTTAATTTCATTATGATTTTTTGTGAAATAAAATGTGATTCATTTTATTTTTTGATTGATTTGTGTGAAATTTAGAAACTAGATAGTGGTTTAAAGAATGTATTGTTTGGTTTTCTTGAATTTTTTTTTAACAAAATTTTTTAAAAAAATCATATATGTCTATGGAAATTCGAGAAGGTGAAGTATATTCTAATGGCACTAGAAAATGTATTGATTGTGCTTCCATCATTATAGTTTTTTGTAGTAGGGTTTAGAAAAATTTGGATATTATGATGCCTTCATGAGACTTTATCTAAAATATCATGGATACCATCATTGAAATAGGAATTTATGTTTTATTATAATTTTAATGTCATATAAACCCATTTTAGGGTATAAGTGGTGTATTTGAATGTAATTAATGGTAATATTAGAGGTATTATATTGGGTTATGGTTCATGTAATCCATAGCTATTAGGTGGAGGATTATTTCAGAAGAATTTTTTAATTTTTTTGTTAAATAAGCAGAAATGTATGACACAATCATTGACAATATATCATTATTTAATTTTAGTGTTATTATGATTATTTTAGAGGATTTGGAGGTTAGTGAACTGTATAATTTCTATGGATATTTTTTTACATGTTATATTTTAATTTTAATATACATTAATTAATTTAATTTTTTAATAATATTCATTTAATATATAAAAAATCATTTATCATAATGAAATGAAACATATATCACACAATATTATTATCCCCGCATGATGACATAATTATCAATATTATTGGCTAGTATTTCTCAAATGATTTGAATTATTTTTTAACATCTAACTCACACAGATGATACTATTTGATCTATCCATCTCCATTCCATTTCTCTAAAATTTTTATTGGTCTTTATAATTTTTAGGGAAGTCCAAACCTCCTCTAAGTTAACTCATTTGGTAGGAGAAATAATATAAGGATCGTGATTATTTATTTTTGGATATATTCAATTCATGTTTCATAATAAATATGGTATCAATATCATAAAAGGATACCCAGATGTTCAGATTTAAGGTATGAATTATAATCTTCTATTTCATATACGAAACATGATTGAGTTGATATTGAAAAATAATAAATAAATATTATAAATCAGTTATTTATAGAAATAAAGTATTAAGGATTAACAAAAAACAATTTCAATCATTTGAGAAGTTAGTTTAATGAAATTTGTGTTTATCAATGATACTTTAATATATTCTAAATGTGTTGTGAAACATGAAAAACCTGGGGATTATATTATATTAATTTTTAAAAATATTTGGAAACATATTCGAGACAGAATCGATACATTTACTAAGTGGTGTATTGAAAAGGTGAAATTCTTTATATATATTCACTTAAAAGAATCTTGATAAAGGACAAATAAAAATTTGGGTTAAAATGTTCTTGATGGATAGGAAAAAATTTTCAATTATGATTATTTGATTCTGTGGAAAGAATGATATATAATGAAAACCATGAGGTTAAAAAATTATTTGATGATTTTTTTCTTATGATTTTAATCATATTTTGGTATATGTTATTGGAATTATATTAATAATGTTTTAGTAAATTGATTACCATTTAGTGAGGTGATAAATATTTTCATCCATGCTGGTCGGGGGGCATGAACCCACAACTGATGGTAAAAGGGGGTATAATGCCTACAACTAATTTACCTGATGTCCCCATTACTATAAAATTATGTTTTTTAAATAATTTTTTTATATTATTAATAATTTAATTTCTAAAACATATGTATTATCATATATATAAACATGTGATTTAAATGTGTTGTAGTGACAAAGTAAATAATGATATTTTATTATAATTTCACTATTTTAGGAATCATATATGATTAAGGTAAATTTATTTTTTATATAATATTATATTTTAATTGATGAATAAATGTTTAAATATAATTTTAATTTTGAATTATGATGACTCATGTCATTATTATAAATTATTGTCTTATCATAGAGATTATATTATTATGTCATAAACCTTTTTTAGTATGACAAATTAAGTGTGATTCAATTGATTTGGATATAAAAGACGTTTGAAAATATGATAAATCAATTGTAATTATTATATTTAAATTTTATTTAGGAATATATGGAGTGATTTTTAAAGATAATTATTTACATAATGATATAGTTCAAATTTTTGGTGTTATCAATGATTTTTTTAAATTAATTTATTCTTTCTCCATACAAGGAATCATTATTTTTTAATTCTTTTACCATTTTCAGACTATTTCTGTTTTTTGATAATGTCTAATGACATTATAAATATATTATTATCCATTCAAGGAAGTATATGATATAATGTAATATTATTATAGTTCTTTTGGTAAAAACAATATATCATGAATAATCATAATTTTGAGAAAAATATGAGATGATTGTGTAAATTTATTAAATGATGAATGTTACATTTAAAGTTTGCATATATTCTTAGTTTTATAGTCTATACTATAAGGTAATTACTCAAAACTTTTAAATGGTCATAGAAAAAATATATCTTATAAAATTCATTCATTATGAATCAATACCCATTTTCACATTTCATTTTTTGTTGTTTTTTGGTTATTTAGATTTTCAAAATTATTCAATTTTTTATGGTAGCTATGAATTTTGAATGTTATCATGGAAAATTAATATCATATGTAATGAATAGGGAATCATTTTACCATGTTAAATTGAATTTTATTTCCAAAAATGTATCTTGAATCATGTAAAAAAAGTTTTTTGGATGAATGGGATGCCTGTGGAACACATACCATTCCTTATAAAATAATGATTCTTCACACAACATTGGAAATATTACCACAACATTCCATTTTAGTGTAGAAATCTATGAGTGAGAATGTCTATCTTAGACTATGGGAGTTTCATAAAGGACACATATACAATTAGAAAAAATGGAAATTAGTTATGAGTTACATTATAATAGTGTTCCAAAACTATCATTTTTACGAGTTAAATGAAAAAGGTGACATAAAATATCTGATCTCATAGTAGGTCCCCAATAGAGAATGAATTAGATATGTGAAATAAACAATAAATTTACCCAAGATAATGACTTTTTTCATTGGTGGATATTCATGAGACAACTCCCTAGGATACCAAAAATGTCTTCAAATGTATAATCTCAAAATATTTAATTGGGACTTCTAGAAGATGAATAGTAACACTCTCATTTATGAAAATCGTGTTTTTTGAAGTCGTTGAATCCAAAAAAACAATGATTCCTCCTTATATCTATCTTTTGAGAAACCCCTCACATATTCCCCAAATCCATTTACAATATGTTAGATATAAATTCACTCAACATAAAAATATTAATATATGATCACACACAAGAAGAGATTCCATAGCAAAAATCATGGAATAATTAAAAAATATATATCACATCTATTTATTCCTCCTCAATCCATTACCTTTAATTTTTTTATTCCCTATCATTTAGTAAAATTACATGATTGGTAAAAATCCAAACATGTGGGTCACAAACATCAAGTCTTTGACTCAATTCCCTTTTCCACTAAACATGGGCATGCACTAATTTAAAATGGGAATGTGCCTATGATCCATAGATAAATGCATGATGTCATAAATCCATATGCTGAGATTAATTTCTGTAGAATTATTTTGGGATTCCTCATCTCATTATTCTCAAAATGATATGCAACCAATCCTTGGGACCCCTATGAGATTCCTAAAATGATTATTTTCATCACCCTTTCCAATAAAAAGGTAACTACTTCATGGATGAATAAGCCCTGGTGGTGGAATGAATATGGGAAACATTCCATTATTCACATCAATGAGTATAATGAATATCCCCATATCTATATATCCATCTACCATTATTTGGAATGGGATGTTCCATGAGCAATCCCCAATAACAACTGAGCAATATGAAATAAAACTATATAGCACCAATATTCTAATCATGGAATGTAAATCTTATCAAAATCATCCTAGGAAAATGTTGTTTAAATATATATAACATAATCATTGAATAAAATTACATGATATGAATATTCCATCAAAAACATTCGGTAAACTATATCATTACCATACGTGAAAACCTAGGATTCCATATGTGATTAGAATGATATGATACGACATCATCCTGGAAGCTTATTTGCATAGTCCACACACCCTCTCTTTTTTCTGACACAATTATATAGAAAAAATGATGATTAAAATCATGGAATGATCCTTTTACATGATTTCAATATATGTAGTTGAAGTATGTTGGATTTATTCCCTTTTTCTGAATAGGGTATATATGAAACGTCCCTATTGTTTAGTCCTGATATCACAATATTTGAAAAAGTACATATTCATGATTCATGGTGGGAACCCTTGTGTTTTGTATCCTCTATAGAGTATAATAATTCTATCATCATATAAAACTAAGGTCACCAATGGATCTTTCAATCTCATGGTGGCATTAACCATAATTTCATAGCATGTGATGAGTGTGCATGATAAATGTCCCCACTAGAATTTAAATACATGGCCACCCATACGATTCGATTGAATAAGGTATTATAAACATTGGACTACAAATATGAGAAAATACCTCACATGTATATAAAATATTTAACCCTCTAGATTCATTATAATCCAACTACTATGTTATAAGCCAAGGGAACATTAGGCATAGAGACTAAGAATTCTATATAATGAGAATAAAATATCAATTCCCACACAAGTGATGTTGTCAATTACATTTTACATGTGAAGATCCTGATATTCCTTACATGTTAATCTATGGAAGTGTAATGTCATGTCCATAAGAATTCTGGCATCAAAAGTGGAGGATTACTCTCACAAAAAACAAAAAATATGAGTGACCTTATGTTTTTTGGAAAACGGATTCTTGAGGCCAGAAGCCTCAGAGACCTTACACATAAGGCATAAGTTTCCCTATAGAGACAATAATGTTCCTTGAGTTTTTGATGTTATACACTCTATGGAATGAGAATATGATTCCCTCAAATCCCAAACATGTATAACTCCTACCAGGTCCCAAAATACACAATATTCTCTTATTATATGATAGAAAGGGGCCTCATTGACATGATAGAAGGATGTGTGCTAAACAAGTATCAACTAAAATATGCATCCATGATTGATATTCATCAACATGAAATATATCTATGTGTAAGAACCATACTATGAGATAAATTCCTTGGTCAGATCCAATTTAGAAGGCATAGCATCAAATCAACAAATTTCAATCACAGTGCTTACATCATCAATCACAGTGGTGAGGTTACCAATGTTTGGAAATAGATAATTTTGGGAATCAAGGAGAGGTCATCTCGTGTTTATGGATTAGAAACACTCTCTAGAATAAGCATCACATTTCAATCTAGATAAAAAATGGTGACCCTAATGTGAATATCTTCTCCATTAACTAATCATAGAAGAGGAATGATAGGTATCCCCAATTCTTAAAAAATTTAATGGGAATCCATAATTTTATAGGATTGGATGAGTTGTGTCAAGAACATTGGGAATAAATGTTAAAAAAATTATTTTTGGTGTCCTCCACATGTTACAAAGGGAACTAGCTATTAGACATGATTGATTACATTCTACAAACCTGCATGGGGGACACTGAACATATTATAACGAAGACTCATGAAAACTACACTTCTACTATAATGGCCACCAATAAACAATTATGTGTTCTCTCACAATGTCTCACATTTTATGATATACCTCAAAAGGGTATAAAAACATTTTCATCGTTGTTAATAATAAAATGTATTCCCAACAAAGGACCTTTCTTGGTGGGACATGGTAATAATGGTTTCATATTTATGTAACCTCCTAGAGAGGCCAAACAAGGGGACTTCCCCCCAATCTACATAATGAATCATTTTGTGAGGGTATCTTTCAAAAATACATATCTCCCTTGCTTATGTTGAAAAAGAAATGGATTTTCCCATCAAACCAACTATGAATACAACCTAGGCGTCTCAATAGAGTACTTGAACCACCCAACATCATTAAAAATGTAATTCGACTCCACATGCCTATGAGAAAGATGATCCAACCCCCATTATGCTATATCCAATCTAGAATATGTGGCCCTATAACTATGTGATGGTCTGTATCACTCCCCAACATGAGGTTTATTTATTATATATAGTGTCCCCTTCCACCATTAATGAAATTATTTCTCCTATAAAAATAGATCATGTGTATGTTCTCACCTGATTTGAATTTAGACCCCAGTCACCCATCAGTATATATGTTTAAAATATCGACACCATATAATCATCTAGAAAAAATTATAGGAAACTACCCCATGATGATGAATTCCACAATGGAGGACTTCTATGTTATTATATTTTAACGAAAAGTCACTCCCCATACCAAAAATATCTAACATCCTGAAGCTCCATCCTATGAGAAAAGAGAAATCAGCCACAATGGGGGAATTTATCATGGAACTAACAATGAAACATGTGGAATAAATAATAATGATCCATAGGGGATCTCAATCATGGATATCCAATTTCAATATCAAATATATGACCAAGGTATACATCATGTTTTCATTGACATTATGGATACAAAAATTATAGATGAATCGATAGAGATTGCACCACCTCCTTCAATAGAGATAATATAATATCCATTAAATTATGAATGACTATCCCTCGGGATGAGATACCCATGATCCTCCGACCCCATCATATATACATATATGTGGAGGATGCATTTTATTCCTTTTTGGGGATCATTGTATATTCATCCCTAATGTAATAATCTACACTCCTCTCTACCTCCACCATCCATGTAGTTGTGAGACCATGATTATTTTAAAACCCTATAGTGAATTTCATCATATAGTTGAGACGCATGTCCAAAATGAAAATCACATCAATTTGAATACATAAGATAACTATAATGTCCCAAACTCGGATGCCACAAAATAGTGCTCCGAGCGCAATTGGCCACATGGACTCAATCAAATCTCCCCAAACATCATATTTTTATTACTAACATTATGGTCCTAGTGGTGATAGTGGGGACACTATGTCGTCATTGACAACGATTATCATAGTTTAAAATAATACCAATTCAATTGTTGAAGCAGTAATATCATACAATATAAGTAAATAGTGGAAGAACTGAAGAATAAAAATATAAAAGTAATATCATAAAAAATATGATGACGCATGTCACATATTCTAAAAATAGAAAAAATAGCTACACATCATATGAATACAATATATGTTCCATAAGAAAAAATAGGATAAAAGAATCATTTCAGCATTACAAGCCTCAGCTTTGTCCAACGCTCTCCTGGTCCTAATCAACGTATCATGTACCAATATGAGGAAACATTTCCTTATCAGTACATGTTGTCATTTAATAATTTTGTTTCCATAAAATTCTAGAAAATATGGTGTAATACTAATTTCCACCAGGAAACAACCCATGATTTGTACCAATAATGATGTGAATACATTTAAAAAGTTTTTTGAAATAAAGAAATCAGTAATCTAGGATGTTTTCAAAAGTAAACAACCCACATGAATTTGTTACCATTTGTACATACTTTTTTTATCATTTTAAAAATAAAATTACATTGAATTCATCATTCTCAATATCTAGAATAATCCCAGAATCCCACGTATAATATTAATAACAAAAGATGCATCATAATTCCATCTATGATATAATAAGATAACACTTAATCCAATATTTTGATTTGGCTTGGAAGACAAATAATAAAACACTCTATTTCAATATTCATTTTATATCCTATACCCATACATGACATCCTTATGCTGGAAATGATGTATCACTCTTGGTGAAACTCCCTTAAACACCCTAGAATCCCATCCCATAAATCCTCTCTGGAACCCAAAATTTATCTAGTTGTAATATATGTTCCCGTCCGTGAGACCTTCCTTTATGGTCCTTGAAAACATTCCCATGTATCCTATAGAAAATATATTCAATTCCTCTTGAGCCCATCTATGTAATCCCCTAATGGTTCCATTATTCACTCCACATTTATGTACAACAACTATTAGCTCATCTATGGAATCTGTTGTTCACTCAAAAAATAATCATAATTAACCATGTGATCTCGTCTAATTCTTTCAAACACATTCAATGATTCACTCAAGGTAGAAGTTAAAAAATAATAGGATCAAGTACATTGAATTATATATTCAATCCATGATTCACAGTGGTCTAATAACTATTTCATCATAATGAATTGAATTATATATTTAATTCTCAATTCAATGGTCAAAACTAGTAGCCTATAATATAAATCATTACTACGGGGTTTCTCAATAAAGGACCAAACTCAAATGGATTGGCCTTTATATTACTCACATTTGAATATTTCTCCTAAATTCATCACATGTAAATTAAACAATATCCTATATTTATAATTATTTAAAATATGTGGGTAGATCAACATAATAAGAAATCAAATCTAGTCATGCTTAAACAGGAAATGGAATATTCAGTTTATAGGGCACATCAACCATCCCAAACCCTAAAAAAATTAAAATCCAATCTAACATCATTGATATTCCATTAAAAAAAATTCATTTTTAACAACCTATGAAGGAGAATTCAACGGATGTATCATAGACATCCACAACCAAACTAACGTAAATGGTCATCCAAGGAATAAAATAAATGGGGTTGCCTTTAATAAAGGTATAGAACCTAATACATGACTTAAAACAACTATTCTATTACATAAATGACAATATGTGTCAACAAGGTTCAGTTATAAATCAATGATACATCCAATAAATGGGAACACAACATGCCGACATGTATAAACAACATGAAAAATAATGAAAGGCAAGAGACCACAAACATTTGGATAGTGCGAGATAGCTCATCTAGTATTAATCTCTGATTCTCCATAGTTTGGGATAAATCCGAAAAATGGATGGAGAATGGTATATTATGTCATATGAACCTAAATTCAAATAGAGTAAACAATATTCATAATAATTGAGAAAGGATAAAAACAAATCAAGGCCCTACTGATAAAAATATGATGAGATAGATGAAAATAGAATCAGAGTTTGAATGGAGGAATGAGATCAATCCATCATATATATCCTCATAGAGCGCTAGAGAGGCCCCCTCAATAGTGAAATGATTTAAAATAGAGATTATTTTTAGGTTTAAAATACAATAATGGGAAATGGTAATTTTACCCAAATAAACTGGGTCAAACAGTTTAGGAAAAGGATTTGTACAGTATTATACAATTTCGCATGGTCACTAGATGAATAAAAGGGATCTCCCAAGGTTACCCCCACAAGGTTTACTGACACTTTTGTAACCATTCAAAGATCATCTATCAATGGTTTTCTAAAATTCCAGAAGTATCGCACGATTGTGTAGCTACTACTGCACAATATAATATAACTATACATCTAGTTGGATACCTCTATCTCACAACGCACAGTTTCTAATGACTACTCTATATGCCAAAAATATCTATAAATTTCGATTCTTGGGAATCCAATGTTCCATAGACACCCATGAGCCACCCAACACCTCAACTTGTATCCACATTATCCCATATTAAATCAATTAAATATATAAATGATTTAAAACTTATAAATCATACCACAAAGAGGAATATGGTTCTTACAAAAATCCCCCAAAAAACAATGTGTCGCAAAATTTCCCATACATGGGTGTTGAATAAATATTTGAGAAGAACTCATACCACTATGATTGAACATCGATCTCCCTCTCCAATGTCTCGTATTGAACTCATTCTTGCTGCTATTACACCCATATTAATTGAACAGCCCAACTAGCGAGAACATTCATGATACGCCCAACGATTCATATAGGATTATACTTAATTGAATAATATACATGTTACAAAACCTTTTTAGACTGAAAAGAAATAGGCAGGTCTGAATTCTAATGTTCCAAATGATAAATGTGGAAGAATTTTTGCATGACTCTATACATTTGAGGTAACTGAAACCAATAGGAAACTGTGTTGAATCTCTCCAGAATCTCAAATGGAAAAAAATATCTTTGGTAAGAATTCTCAATGAGAAGATTCCAACCATTAGATCATCAACTTATTGTTCAAAATATGGAACCACCATGAAATGTAACTTCCGATTCCCTCATATTTTTTAAAAAATATAAGAAACTATTTCACTATTCTCATTGATATTATTAATCGAAAAACATTCACCTGATATTGAATAGAATATCGGATTCCATTATCAAAACATATCATATTGGACATATCATTATCCACAATGGATATTTCCTATCTTAAGATAATAGTGAATTTAACTGAGTATATCATGACATTAATATTTCCCTTTCCATTATTCAGGAATTCCCAATCATGATTATCCCTTACAGTCTTTGAAAATTTTTAATCAGAGAACCAAGCTTCGATGACACTCCATACCATGATTTATTACTAATTGGTCTGAGAAAGTGATTCCCACCAATGGTTGTTAGATCACCTAAGTATATATGTAATAATAATCACCAATTTATATATGGGAATCTCTATATTCATAGATACTATATTAATAGACTCCAACAAAGACACTTTATCTATTAGAAATCCTTTCCCAGTAAAATAAAAAAATTGAAACCCATATAACTACCTCCATGGACAGTAATAGTGATATCGACCCATCCCTAAGATGATAATTATATCCAATTTCAACCAAAACATGTGTTACAACTTTTGGTTCCATATGTAGAACTGTAGGTAGTGACATTGGTAGTTTAGGTACTACCACCATAGGTGCATGGTCATAACCATCTTCCATGTATTTGACTAAAACCCTTTATGGAGGCATGTATATAATAATACAAACACATTCCTTAGAGAATAATACAATAATAGAGGAACATTCATATATTTAAATAGTTAATGAGATCTATGCTTCGCCACATGATCTACCGAAAACACTTAAAATGATTTAATTCAGAGGTGTGCATTAACCCCCCCCCCCCAAATCAAATTTCATGGGGTCAAGTTTTTACGTATTGTTTACATTTATAATCATAGTGGTTCTATTAGGTAGGTTTTCATCTTCTTGTTTTGGAGTCAGTCACACTTTATATTGTAGTTGGATTTCCATTTTATTATAGTCATGATTTATTTTTAAATGATGAGTGAACAATTCACAAAAATACATATGCGGTTGTAGTGATATGGGTTTATATACCCATTTTTTAGAAATATACAACATAATTTTTAATTGGAACAAAATTGAACAATAATAAGTTTCAATTATATACTTATATAACCATGATTTATATGATTTGATACTGTTGATAATTATTAAAGAAATTATATCATCCTGATTTCATGAATCCAACATTTATATTCATACATGAAAATTAAGTAACCAAATTATTTTTACAAAGTAATTATATAAATTAAAAACAGAAAAATCAAATCATATACAATAGGAAAAACTATATGTAAGAAATGAAATATACATGGAATAGATCATGAATAATAGGTAAATACCTAAATGATAATTAGGATGTGTGATATATTTCTCCCTTACCACAATGTACCAAGGGTGAAAACCCAATAATACATAATTTCACAAAATGATTCAATTTTTTATAAATGAAATTAGAACCACTATGATAACCATGTTCCCTAACTAGGAGCTCCTTATCTCGAAAATTTTCATTTTCCCCCAGACATGTATCATCTAAGAATATGAATATAAATATTAACATGTTTCAACTACTCCAGAACACCATAATAACAAACTAAATTACAAATAAAATGTAAAATTAAAAGGATCATATTTTACTATGTGACCTATATGAATGATTTAACTAATATGTAACTAGTCTAGAGGGCTAAAAGGCTATATGAAATATTCCCCATATTATAATGTATTTGAAATAGTTGACATTGTGTATAATGGTACAGTGGGGAGACTATGACCCCTTTGATAGTTTGAAAAATAATCTAAATAAATGAAACATAATCCATATTTATAAAAAATAAAAAAAGAAAAAAGAATGGAAATAGTCACTATATAGAGATGTTGTCATTTTGATGAAAAATTAATACTAATCCAATAATTCATGAGATAATAAAAGATTCACTAGGATATGATAAATAAATTCAATGTCCCAAAACGACTATGTTTAATGAGAATCTTACTCCCCATGTTGGTCCTATTCTCTATTAATATCAACCTTACAATAAAATCATACATCTGTTGTAGTGACCTTTTCATTTTTCCTTCATATATAATTGAATTCTTCTATGGTTCCATGAAATAACATGAACAACGTTGGAGTAAATCTTAATAGGTCACCACAAATGATGTTTAATTTGTACATAATATTTGAAAAAAATGTAATAGTTTGCAGCAAACATAATTTTAAATATTTAACATAACAAAATCTTGTTGAGATTTAGTTCCAAGTTGGATGCCCAGTTGTCCCTATCTACATTGGCCTAATATATATTTATTTGATCATCTGGCCTTTTATTTTTTTAATAGTATTGAGGATTTTATACATGGAATTCAATAATTCATAATGAAAAGAAATCTATTTAATTGGTCCATAGATTCCAAATGAATGAATCCATTTTTTCTACTTGTAGACCCATGGAAATCATTAAATTCTTTATTTTTCGTACAATAAATTGTGAACAATATCTGATGTTTAGAAATTTTTTTAGTTGGATAATAGGTATAAACTCATTTAAATTGATATCGATGATTTTCCAAATAAATAAATAAAAAACATGGTTAATGGGAGTTTAGGATTATAATATATGGGGATGTACAAATAAATTCTATATCCATATACATTAATATAAATATGTGAAATCATCCCATGAATACTATTTTTTATGATGATCAATGAGATTCAATAATTAGTAGATATAGACTTCATAGAATTATGAAATTTAATTGATCAATATTGGGTTTACAATAAGAAATTTACATTAATGAGTTATGTGTAATACTATATGTTCAGGTGAGTAATTACAAATAGGTAATCCAAGGCTTTCCCAAGGAATGACACATATTTTTTAGTTTGTACGTGTTACATTATTAGTTACTATAGTGTCCTTATAAATAAACCCAAATTAAACAAAAACTATTTTGGAGATAGATTTTACCATGTCCATGGATAATATTTCATAGTGTCTTCTATGTATTCAATGAAATACAAATTTAATTTTATGATATATTTAATTAAATATTATTAGAATTAAATGAAAATAATTGTTTTCGGTCTCCCACATTTATCAAAGATACAGTTATTATGATAAATATGATTGAGTTTCATTTGACATATCCATATTTCCATATATGAAATTACATTATTTAAAAGATACACCAAACACATGTTAAAGATTGATTCTAGTTTGTCACATAAATGAAAAATTGTGTTTCCTTTAAATTTCATGCCAACCACACCATATGAGGTGTTTTTGGTAAGAAATAAAATTTTGATTCCATTTGATTTAGGTCAAACAGACCCTATGTGATTCATTATTCGTGGTTTTCAACCTAAAATTGTGATTTTATAGTCTATAATATTTATACATTTAAATTTTTCAGATTAATTAATGAAATATAATTATTAGTGTTAATGCCCTGTAATTATAGCATATTTCACTATAAAATACATTATAAATGATGATATGTATTGAAAAAATAAAATAAATCACCAACATAGTGATTATATAATAATACACATCTGTTATTGGCCTCATATCTTATTTTTAATGAGAGAAAATGAATAATCATAAAAAAAACTAAAAATAAAAATATTATCTCACAAGTAGAGAACAAAAATGACAACAATGATATTAATGGATATAGGTAAGACAACTAAAATACATTCCACAAGTATTCCTACTCATAAAACAATATTCCAAAAACGCATGATTTTATTGAAATCATACATAAAGGGAGTATGGAGATGATAGATCCAAAAAATACATATGTTGGAATGAAAAGTGATTAAAATTTGAGAAGGGTTCAAATAATGTTCAGTTGGGTAAATGTACTATAATGAAACTCTTTCAAAAACCCACCCCATACGCCACTGGAAAGCTAGTGGCCTTATAAAATCTTTACCTATTCCATTCAATGACCATACATCCCCCTGTTCTCAACCATCCAATATGAAATATCTAGAAGAAAGCATATAGTGAAAAATTATATGGGGTTTTCAAAATATTACAGCATGTCATCCCTAATTTACGAACTTGCAATATTCATCTTTGGAATCTTATCTAGGGTTACCTAACTTATTTTCTACACTCATCTATGAATGAATATTTTGATAATTTGAAATTAGATTTGGTCTATATAAATTTATATCAATTTTCATGGATCCATCCTCTATTTTTATATTGATATTTACAGTGGGAGATTTTTTATGATTTCAATGTGGTATGTGGATTACTATCTCCTTAATTGAGATATCAGACTAAATATCATTCATTAAAATTTGATTTAATATCTAGTAATAAATTGGATAAAATCATGTTTCTATTCATGAGGGTAATAAAGTCATAGTCACTCAAGTTGTCATGTTGTCTTGTGTCTTGTGAAAAGAATCAGGTTCTATGTTTTTTATTCTATGAATAATATTGTCTTTAAAACGGTATCACCCATTATGTGCACCATTAAAAAAATTATTACCTTATATCCCATGGTCTTTAATACATAGGTATATCTAATGATTTCTTCCCCATTAGTAAAAAATATATGAATTGAATAATTGGATTGGTATAGGAAGACTAAAAAAGTGGACTAATAACACCACTATAGATATTATAAGTGGAGGGTTTTTTTGATAATGTCATATCTAGGGGATTTAATGAAAAAATAAATAAATAACAAATACCTTTCATATCGCAATACCACCAAACAAGATAACTCCATATTTTGTGATTAAATTATTTATTATTTATGTAGGTATTCTTATATCTAGTAAATACCATGTCAAAAAGATTACTATAGGTCCAAAAGCATTGGAAATTTGCAGTAGACTTCTATATATAGAAGAAAACCCATATTTTCTCATATTTTTCATATATATATTGATTTCCAAATAAATATATTAATAATGAGATCAAGGGTTTATTGTATAAATTTATTCTTCTGGAACATCCTAGTTATTTTCTCCACATTTGACCTAGATAAATTTGAATAACATAGACATATTTTGAAGGGTCATATTCACAATAATGAATTAGTATAGTAAAATTAATCAATCTAGTGTTATATTATTTATATTGAATATCAAACTACGACAATTAGTTGAACTATCAAGGAATATGTTCCCATTGTGAATTATGATTGTTATGATTTTAATTAGAATTTAATTTTTCAAAAATAGTGGAATAGATATTTTGTAGAAGACATAATCCTATTTCACATTAAGGATGTATTGACAATTATCACAGGAACATACTCTTCTTTATTTCGATATGAATATGGATAATGTAATTATAATGTGGTATATGTCTTTTTGACCTTTCTAAATAGCATTTTTGGGATGATAATATACCATTTGAGAGGGATTTAGCATTGTGACCATTTAACAATCAAAAGATCAGTTGAATCTGATAGATGATCTAGTAGCCCTATTGTTCATTAAAGAGGGTGTAGCCTATGCATTTCAAAAAATTAAAAAATATGAGACTCTTGTATAATATTAAATAATCTAAAATTATAATAATTAAAACATATTTTTATTTTTTTCACTGATTAACAAATCAATTCATCATTCAAATATACTTATCACCACATAAAATAACATTAGTGATTTGAAACAATTTCATTATTTCTATAAATGTTTTTGGGAATTGTTTTTTCGATCACCCAAGACTCATACGTGAATATATATTTCTAATCAAACAAAATAGTAATATATAACATCATCAATAAAGAACTTACATGATCAATTTTTTAGATTCATAATAACTAGATACATATCCATCAAAACATTTGGTATAATACACATTTCATACACATAAATTTAACACATACAACTCCCATATGTGTACCCTTAAAATACATTCTTTTGAAAATGGGTAATAATAAAAATAGTTGTGATCAAATTCATCGTATGGTGTTAACAATTCCAGTGAGTTAATTTTGATAACCATATGAATGTCTTCATCATGTGATACATTATTGAACCCCCTAGAAATTATTGACCAATTACATGAATACTAGAAACTAATTTTTTACTAAAACTCCTAATATCAATTATGTATATAGTTTTAGGCAATTTGGGAACATTATTAAAAAATAAACTCATTATATTTTCAAACATTGAACAACATTCCCACTAGGTAAGAAATTTATTTTTCCATCACAAGTATTCAATGCCTTCAACAAATTATTAATTGATGAAACACTACTAGAAAAATATTAATTATTATCTTCCTTCAAAATATGGGGATGTGGAAGTATATAAATGGGATGATCATAGATTATAGGAATGAGTAATCATAAACTATTAAATCCAAAGATCATATGTGGTCATAATTGAAGGAAATGGGCAGAATGAGGATGCATAAGTGAGTTATATACTAAAATAATAGAACATAAATCATGTAATAAGGTTCACCATAACATAATTTATAAATGAAAAGAGAGTGGAAACATGAGTCAATGAAAATGGTCAAAGAGAGGTTAATAATGGAATAATAAAAATTGTAAAATTTTATAAAATAATTTAAATGATCATGAAAATATACTAAAACCATATGAATATGAAAAACAATTGTGAGAAACTACATTATACAGATACTTTTGTGAACAATATAAATATATCCAAGACCAAAAATGTCTGAAAACACATTATGACCACACTCATGTAAAAAATCAAATTTTTTCCATACCTTATTATCTCCAGACATTATAATATAATCTAATTTATTTAATGGTGATATGTAATCCTGTATATAATAATGTATAAATATGTGTTTTAATTGTAATCAATCAAAAAAAATAACCCTGGTAATGAAAATGGATTCCATAACCTTTTAAAATGGAGTCATATTAAGAAAAAAAATAATAACTCTTGTAATTATCATAATTGGATATACCTATAGAAGAAAATCCAAATTCATTCAATAACATTCTACTTAAATACCATCCCATAATGATAATAATGAATATACTAATTACAAATTATACATATATATGTTATACGGTTAATTCATTAATTTTAACTATCAATCATTACATGAAGTTTAGATGAACATCCATCAGTTAATGAAATGGAAAACACAATATTCATATTGCAACAGTATTTAATAGAAATATATTAATATTAATAGAAGAATGATATGGATGAAATAGGTCATGATAGATCACATATTTTATTGAAAAAATAAATAAATAATACATCCATACAAACACCATTGTTATTATTTTGAAAAAATAATTCTTTAATCATGCATCTTATGCATCAATGGACAATTAATTAGTTGAAAACAACTTTCTATGTGTTTTAGAAAACCCACATTGTTATGAAAACTGTTCGTGCACCATTTTAACATATTTTAAATTCTATTATTATAAACCTACGAGAAAAGTAATTTTTTATTAAATATAATAAATTGTGGAAATGATTCATATTAAACAATATTGATGTTGAAAACAACTATACAAATTGTAAAAATATTAAAAAAATCATATAAAATATTATAATCATAAAAAGTTGTTATTACTAGTAACACTAAAATGCTTTTTTGTAAAATGTGATGTGAAATTTTGAGGGCACCGCCATTTGAAAAAGATACCCCAATAATATAGACTATAATATAGATAATTAATATAAATTTTTTTAATATAACAATTTCAAATTTTAAAATGATGTATATCCTCTTTATATAAACATTCTAGAATGCATTTTATTTGAAAACATGAATCAAAAAAAGAATAATATATTATTTTTTAAAAAATATAATGTTAATTAGTGGAATAATATAAATTAATCCATAATAAAATTTGGAAATAATTCAATAGAACATTTTTTTAAAACGAATATATGGGAATGAAAAAAAGACCATATTGAAGAGAATGTGGATTATAATGAATAATGTAAAAACATAATGATGGAAAATTTCATTGGGGACAAAAACATGAAAAAAATTATCATTAACAATAAATATGAATAAAAAGTAACATGAAATATATTCTTAACATGGAATAAACTACTAGGATTCATTATAACTTAATTAATGGAGATGTGTTATCAAAAACCCTTTATAGTAATAGTTATTTATGAAGAAATACATATAAGAGTGATAAAAGAAATTGAAAATACAATTATCCTGAAATAAAAGATATTAATTATAGTTTTTCTCGCATTCGTGGTGAATAAACAATATAAATAAATTTACGGTGCTCGCTAAAACAAATTCCCTTGAGATTTGAAAATGTGACAGAAACATGCACCTTTATTTCCTTTTAGTAAAATGAACCCCATAATCATGTTTGGAGGAAATCAATATCATAATAACCTAATTCAAATAATTTTTTATATATTTTTTGTTTGTTAAATCTAATTTATAGTTATCATCTTCATTTATATTAGTTCATCAATATTTATTAACATTATATTGTGTGATTAATCTTGATCATTTTGATCAATTTTTGTAATCGTAGTGTTTTTGTTAATTATTTCAATAATATAATCGTTTATAAAAATTAATGGTACTGTAATTGATGATTTTAATTATTTATAATTTTATAATTTTATTTCACAAACATTTTTGATATTATTCAGAATGGAAAATATGGTCATTACATTGTTGCTATAATTTATAATGAACATATGATGTTGTATTAATTAATTGTTTAATAGTATATATGATCATTATATAACCTTATAAAATAATAAATTACTTATTTATATCTAATAAAATAATTCAAATTAAATACTATATTATCATTTTTATAATTTTTCATATTGGTGGTTAAACATCCCCAGTAACTGCATTCTACGATCTTTCTGTGAGTATGTCTATATTAGATATCCTGGAGTTATAAAATTATTATCATAAAATCATAATGAAATTATTTATATGTTATATCATTATTATTTATAATTTGTATGAGTTAAAAAAATGTAAATGAAAAATAAAATTTTTCATAAAATAAATTTCACTTAATCTTGATATGTTTTTTTCGGTGGTTAGGATTATTTTGATAAATTATTTCAAATAATAAATTATGAATTCCTAATATATATTCATAGAATATAAATAAATACATAATTATTATGTAAATTTAATAAAACCACTTCTATATTCATCCTTGATTGTTGGTTATCAAAACAAATCCCTTCATGAGGTGGTAATCCACACACAAGAATGGGGATGATATTAATTTTTTCGATTGAATGAGACATGAATATATAATAGTTATACCATAAATATAATAACATTAAAATTTAAAATTTATATTAATTTAATTATATTCATTATTTTATATTGTATTTTAGGGATGTTATATGGGATGAATAAATAATAGAAGTTAAAGAGTGTGTAAAAAATGCATTGAGATTTTTTTTCTTGAAGTAATATTTTCGAAAAATGGAGTAGTTAAAATTTGGTTAGGATAGAATTTTACATAAATATAGAGGTTCTTATGAAGAAAATACTGTTATTTTCAAAAAAATTAAAATTTACAAATTTATAAATATATCATTTAGATGAATGTAAAATATATAACAAAAAAATATTTTATTGAAAATGACTTTCTAAATAAAATTTTCTTATTCTATTTTTTTATTCCTATTTTATTCTAATATATTATTTACAAGATTTTTTAATATTCAAAATGATTCAAAAAATATTCCTACAATATGTCTCAACTCATATCAGTTTTTTATTCTGTGTGAATAAGTCTATCAAACACTATATTTATATACGGAAAATACATAGTTAAATCTCATTTCATTAAATTATACACATTAACTAAATTTCAACAACAAAATATCATTTTCGACTAACAAATAATTTTTGTTTATGGTATCTAAAATATGGGCATAACTCAAGATATATATAAAAATGAGTTATCTCAAATTATTACATGCCCCAAATTTTCACATAACAAAGGGAATTATATATCCCAACTCACTGCCCACTAACACATAGGCATGAAATAACAACCACATGGATTGAATTTTTCTAAAAAAAAATTAATAAAATGTAATATATAGATAAATGTATATATGTATATATATAATAGAAATAAATGAAAAGATAAATATATTAAATAACTAAAATATGACAACTAAAATTATAAAACTCGATATATTAAACAATTCCCAAATTACATGTCCAACCATCAAAGGAAAAAAACATGAAATCAACCACACCATCTGATATCATGAAGAAACCCCTACAATATCACCACCAACTAAATAGAAAAGATGTCATAAACATCATTACCTCACTATGGTTCCTTTCCATTTCTAGCATCGAATGTAATACAACAGTCTACATGTAACTGAACTGATGTGTAGGATGGGAGCTGACAATCTCTATAGAATCCCACCAGTGAGTTCCATAACAAAACATTTTATAATAATACAGACTTTTTTAACATTATAGAAAATAAGGAATAATATATAGTTTAATGTTTTAATATAACAATCATTAAAAAAAAATTTAATTTCATATTTTTCCACATTCCCAAATAAATATCAGTAAAAAGATTCAATGATTTTAATTTATAATAATGCTGTCTTATAAAACTGAATCAAAGCATGTATATCATATCTTAAAAACCATTGTAATAAAAGATAATATGGTACATGAAATAATTATTGGTAACATCACACCAATTATAACTTTATTTTATACTAGAAAACTACTCATAACTCTATCACTTATTATTGCACAATCATGTATTTAAAACACTAGCCAAAGGAGCAGAAAAACACAATATGAGTGAATCCAACAAATATATCAATATCAATTACATATAATTGTGGGCGAATAGAATAATGTAACACCCAATGGGTGAACCGACGAAAAACACTTGGATGAGGGAACTATGATATACTTTCTACCTATGTACCCAAGGGTTCACATGTTCTCAATTTTGTAATCCATTTCACAAAAAAAAAAGATTTTAAAAAAATTTCATATGCCCATTCCATAATACCTTTAAAACACACTATTAGTAAACAAAATATATGGAAAACCATATTTTATAAAAACTTTTTGACAAACAAAAATATTTCAATCAATTATTTTATTTCATTTATAAGAAAATTAAAAAAACTAAATTCACGATGTTTATCCATTATATGATAATGGTAGTACCACCTTCTACAAATTAGGTTCATACACACCCATAATGGGATCCACCTTCCAAATGCAAAAAAAATGATGACAATGGAGTCCCTAGAATCAATTCACACATATAAAAATTGATTCTTCCAGAGGAAATTTTAGAGGTGATGAATGAACCACCCATACCTCAGGGAACACTCTCAACACACCACAATTAATAGAAACATAATCCTTCAGAGGAAATTCAAATCGTGGATCTAGAAATAATGAAGGATAATAATCATCATATATCAATGGATCCCAAAACACAGTGAAACGTTTATACTATGATCAATGTCCATGAATGAGGATAATATATTAATCACTAGGAGATATGAAACCCCACTGGAATATGGATCAATTGTTGAATGTAGTGATTCAGATAAAGAATGGGTCCCTAAATTCACCTAGTGGAGATCCTATGTGAATAGAAAAAAATCATCTAGGTGGATGAATCAAAAAACACTTGAACGGTTCCCTAAAAACAAAAAAAACATGAGATTTATCTAGTTTTTAATCCAATTACATGTCATCTAATCCATAAATGGTGAAAACATTTCAAAAAACAACAACTTTTAAAAAAATGAATCATTTACCAATGTACTGCATAAAATAATTTCACAGTGGCTAATCCATTAATGATATATACAATAATCAGGTATTATTCCCATGATACATTACATGTCATGTAATCCCATTACACAACATGTATTTATATTTTAGACTGTGAAATGTCTAGTTATCAGTAGAAATCACTAACCCACCACGTACATTAAATGATCTCGAGGAGAATATGAAAACACACTAAAACGTTTATACAAAAATCCATTATTTAAATGAAACATAAATCCTATAACATTATGTCATTTTCCATAGAAAATTCCCACTATCCCCAGGAGTCCCAAAACGCTCTCAAATGAAGAGGTAAACCACAAGATAGAATAAAACTACGTACGAGTGGGTATCATGATCTGACACACATGTTGTCAAATTAAATTATGTATAGAATATACCTCGTTTTTTGAACCACACAATTATAATATACCTCATAATTGTAACCATATATATGTATTTCATCTTATTCGGGAAAAATATAATTTTTTATATACCTCATGTTTGAAACATAACATTCTTGATATTCATAATTTCATTAGGAAAATTACATCTGTATATTTAGTTGGAGAAACATGTACTCTAATATTATTTGAATTAAACAAAACTAAATAATTATAAAAATTCATATGTTTATTTCTAATATTTATCAGGACCCATATTGAAAAAAAAAATTAGATAGAAGACACATGAATTTTAAGAACTCGTTATACAAAATCTTAAACAAATATACAAGTTATATGATGAACTGAAGTGAATTTAGATGTTGTAGAAAAATGGATAATCTATTTAATATACATTATTGAACTCAAACATTACATAATTATACAAAAATAATTAATCTATCAAATTAGTGTGTCATACATTCTATGAGAAATTATTTGATAAAGTATCACATTGTGTGTAACACTATATCTCAATCGGCCATATGTTATATCAACAAAATGTATGAATCCATTAAATGAAATTGTGTTTTAATTTCAACAAGGAATATATCTCACTATAATTTAAACTAATAGTATGTTCTGTAGTTTATTTATTTTTTAAAATACTAATTTTTCAAATATTATCTACTTTTTTAGTTTTTTTATTATCGAATTATAGTATAATTATTTAAAATGTTTTATTTGGTTATATTGGATAGAAAACTCATATTAAAAAAATGTAACTATTTGAAATTATATTGTTATATTATAAATAGATTATAAATTTATTTCAATATATTTTTCTTTTTTCATAATAACCAACAACATTACGTGTTTATTTTTTTAAAGTCACTACATTATCAATTTCAAAATGAGTAATTATTGTTTAAAAGTATATTCAAACTGTTTTTTGTTATTTAAATTGTTATTATGTTTTATTAAACATACTTCCTGAAGCTATAAAGTATTTTCAAATAATAATTTATTCGTTGAATTATATTATGATTTTTATGTGACTTTCTAGACATGTTTTTAGGGATATTTTCGCTTGTTTTAACGACAAATTCCTATCTATTTAATTTTTTTCTACTATTTCAATATCAATGATTATTTTATAATGATAATATTTATATCCTATATTAATGTATCTATAATTATATAATTTTTAATATTTGAATTTTTTTTACATATTGAAGATGATTGAAAAACATTGTAGTTCGTTATTTAAATTGAGGCCAAGGAATAATGAAACAAAATAAAATTTCATCAGTAAGAGTTTATGTTGATTACAATTATATACATAATAATTCTATGAATTTTCAAATTAATTTTAAATTATATAAAAATTTAACCTGATCATTATTTCATCATTTGGAGGATCACCCAATTTCAGGATGACATATTCATTAACAACTACAAGATTGATAAGTCAAAATGATATATCAGTCAAGAACTATTATGTGGCCATCTGTTTTTAATATTCAATGTATTTTTTACTAGTTTATTAATTAATTGACACTATATCACATCTCTGAAACCATTCATTACTCCCTCTATTAGTTTTTTACATTTAAAAAAATACATTCTTTTTTCTGATTGTGGCTCCCTAATTGCAATGTAATGAAAATCTGGGTTCTAAAAGAGATATTCTATTGTATAGAAAATAATTATCTTGAATATCATAGCCTAATTTTAGAAATGTAATTTTGTTTTTACTCCCCATGAAATGTTAATGTATCACTGTTGTAACACCCCAAGCTTTCACGATACACTTGTTTTTCAATAATGCAATATCTTGCATTGTACGCAAGTTCGAGATTCTAACACACCGCGACCAATCAAAGTAGCAGTTAGGAATAGTAATACCAACTTTTTGAAATTATATAAATTTTATTTTTCAAAATGGACTTAATTTTTGTATTCGGAATATCGAAATTATCCTATGTTGAAGTTTTTGTAATTTTCTGTGAACATCCAATTTTCTATGAATAGTGAAAAATACTTAAAAACAACTTTTTTAATCAAAATAATTTATAATGATAAATTATACTATTGAGTGGTTTTAAAGTATAATTAGAATATATTTTTACCATTTTAGCCAATTGTTTACATTATAATTAATTTCACTTTGAAATTGGACATAAACAATTTTCAATCTATTGATATATATTGTTTCTTAAAAACACGCTATTGGTTGTGACGACAGGAATTTGTTATAAAATTATTTAATGCAACATATATGTTTGTTATTTTTTAAAATATACATCATTATTGAATTCGGAATATCAATTATATCTTAGGGTTATATTTTGGCATTGTTCTGAAAAACTTCAATTTTTGATGAATAGTGAAACCACTAAGTGGTAGTTAAAAAACTGATTTTTTGATTAAATGAAACATTACCACTTCTATGATTTTATTTTCAAATAATAGACACACATGATTATAATTATAATGTAAAATGTGGTTCAATGGGATTAAAATAATATTTTTGGTGAATAGTAACTTTTAAGTTTAATTAATCGCGATTAAAGGTAATTAGTGAAATTTAAGGTAAAAATGATATTATAAAAATATGAAAATACATTTACACTTGTCCTACCCCTATTGGATGATTCATGGCCGACCAATAAAATACATGTGTCAACATGGGGACCCCATGGAGCCACTTTGGTAGAAAAGGACATTGAAAACTTTTTATTTAATGTTAAAATAAAAATGTCAAAAACAAGAGTTGCTTTACTAAAAAAATTATTACATGAGGTTATATAAGGTAACGTTTCGACTATAAATATTCAATGGAAAGCTAAAAAGATTTCCTATATCATGATAATTTTTTTATATTTTTTATACACTAAATAAATTAAATTATTTATGACACCAAGATGATGCAGCGAATACCTCATTAATTAACGATTAAATAAAATAAAAATATAATGTAAAATATAATATTTAAACTTATAAAAAATATATTGGATGATTATATTTAGAAACCTTATCTCCTTATCCTAAAAATATATAAGTGTGGGACCTTTAAAATCCGAAACTCATTATATAATAATGTAACATTTCATGACTTTCCAAGAGTGCCCCTCCTCTCCTCTTATAAAAGGCCCCCACCATTACCACCTTATTCACACCTTCCAAGCCATTTGGCTCGGCCAAACTCTGCCCAAATACTCTCCCAACTTCCCTATCTTACTCCTAGAAGCCTCACTTTGGGAAGAAATTTTCCCAAGGAAGCCTTTGGCTCAAATCAAAAAAGAGTTAACCGATTTTAAGGTAATGTCTCCTCTTATGTTATTTTGTTTTCCTTCTCCAACCCCTTAAACTCTTCTTATTCATTTATTATGTAAAAAAACCAGTATCTTCAATATACTATGTTTTTTTTATAAGAATGATTCGAGCTACACTTACACACACCTACATCTACTGGTTAATTAACTTAATGTTTCTGTTGATGGCAAATTTCTGCCTCACTAAACTATGATTGTTCAACACTCATATAACACCTTCGAAGGTGGCCATTAAGATGTAACTATATTTATATATGATATATAATATGTTTATTTTTTCCTTAAGCTTATGTATATTTCATTTATGTCATGCCTTTATGGTTTCCATTATGGGTAAACGCGATATTTTCATTTTAGGAAGTGCGGACTACCGCCCCCTCAAAGTGATTTGAATCGTTAATGCCATATGTGGGATGTATAAAGGATGGAGTAAATGGTATTATACATTATATTATACTGGAATTATATTATACCTTTGTATAATTATTAATTCAATCCATTAAATACAAAATAGAAATGAAAGTACTGTTTATGTGTACGTACGACTTACCGTCTCTATGAATGATGCATTTCATTTCTTACCTCTAAATGTTATGTAATATTATAAATGAATGTATATAATGGATATATTTTATGTATATGATAACTAAATCATGAATATAATTATGGATATAATGGATATTTTACCACATGAACAAAGTGTAATTATAAGAAGTTTATTTTTGACTCAAGTACCTAAGGTCGACAAAACGACCGTTAATAAATTAAATGACTACATAATTTTTGTAACATTCTAATAAGTGATATAAAAGGGATAATGAACTTGGAAAATGTTTTTATGAAAGTGGATATTAACTATATTTTATTATTCAGGAGGTTAAAGAGCGGTCGAGTCAAGTAGGACATGAGGTAAGGGAATTTCATAACCCAATTTCCATTCTTTGGGTTAATCTTCTACTTTCAAATTATGTCATGATATTATTATGTCCTATCATGTATTTGTAATTTCATTATTTTTACTTATAGTAAATACACATAATAGATAAATTTTATTTTAAAAATGATCTTTTTAAGGACTTAATCTCAATCTCCTTTCATTGAGGCATATTTTGTTTTATACACAACATTATTTTATACGGTGTATAAACCCCTTTGACTTTTACATTTATTGAAATGTTTTCTTTTATAATTATGTGATTTCTAAGTGATTTCAAAAAATAGATATTTCTCTCAAATATATGAAATTCCAGTGCAATTGTATACGTATTTAATTCAAGATTAAAAATGTTTTTAGAAAACGCGACTCTCGAGTGTGGTAGACATGAAGGGATTGAGAGTGGACCCATCATGGACTGTAATTAGTCGAGTAGTCTCAGAATTAGTTATTTTGTTTTCAAGAGCTTGCATAATGTTTTCAGCAAAACACTGGTGTATATTTGTTCAATTTAAAATGTAAGTATCTTCTAGAAATAATTGCATCAGAAGGTCTCATGAGAGAAACTATTGTCTTGGCACGAGGCCTTGACAAAATCATATTTGTGGTTTTGGCACGAGGACTTGTCTACGTGGTTTGGATAGTCTGGAATTATGCATTCCATCATTATGAAAGTGGTTATTGATATTTCATGCTATTATTTGACTAGTAGAATATCCATGTGAGTAATTAAATGGCATTATTTAATTTTATTTTTACCATATTATACTGAAGTTCAAGTTTAACCAGGCTTTTGTTTCAGTTATACATTGACTTAAATGTTAATGTTTATTTATGAAATATTCTGCAATATTGGTATCCTTACTGAGCATCTGAGCTCACCCCTTTCAATGTTTTAATATTTTCCAGGATGTGAAGAAGTATTTTATGAATGACCAGCAGGGATAGTCAGAAGAGGATATGAGTGTGGATTATGAAGACATTGTTATTGTAGTTTTTCACTTTATGGTGCATTGTAACATTTATGAATTTATCTAGTGTTTACAAGGATACTAAACTAATCGGCCATTCCAGACATGATCTTTTGTGATCACGCCAATGTTACGAAGTAATGCACCGACTCTGGATAACTAGGGTCGGGGCATTACAGTTGGTATCAGAGGTAGTTTAGTACTAACCTTGGCCGCTTGATTTAGATAAACTCTGATTAGAGCACATACCCCAAAGATAGACATTGATTATTAGTATAGAAGAACTTCCTCGAATTTTGGTATTATAGAGATTTTGTGAGTTTTACGAGCAATACATCCCTGTCTGAATACGAGCAGGTAGAGGTGTCTCTGGCAGAGATGTACCTAGGGGTAAAACCCGAAAACACCGCTTTGAGCTAGACTCGAACGGGAACTGGTGCGTGACAACGGGCCTTGCTGCACTCTTGGTTATGACACTCCCGGGGGATATGCATAGGATAATTTTCATTTTCTTTACAAACCACTATGAAGGGTTATGAGTATATACTTTCTCAAATAATTTTTCTTATGATTATAGATTATATCCATAAATAGTTCAATTTATGTTAAGTGTTTTACAAGTATGGAATTATGTATTTCAATTAATAAAGTAATATAGTTTTCGCCATTGTTTAGAAATTGCACCTAGTGGAATAAATGGAAACCATATCAATGCACTCTCTCCATGTATGGATTGCCCTCCTAATCAAGATATTTATAATGGAGCTAGTGATACAACTGGTGCTGATCAGCTTATCACCATACTAGGACAACTCACTCAGGCTATGAATAATAACCTAACTCGTATGGAGCACCCTGATTCGCAACGTGGAGGATCAATTTTAGACCGCTTCATGAGGAAACAACCATCAACATTCAATGGAATTACAAATCACTTAGTAGCTGAGCAATGGATAAATTCCTTAGAGAAAATATTCCATGCCATGGGGAGTAGTGAAAGGGAAAATGTTATCATGGCAGTTTACTGCCTCACTGAATTTGTTGATCAATGGTGGTCACTGATTCAAATTACAATGGAAGATGAAGAAGTATCAAGTATGGAATGGAGAGAGTTCAAAGATATTTTCTTAGAAAAATACTTTCCTCGTGACCATCGAGCAGATATGGAAAGGCAATTTCGGAGTATGAGACAAAATGAGGATGAGAATGTTGCAAAGTATGAGGCCAACTTTACAAGGTTAGCGAGGTATGCTGCAGATTATATACGTAACCTAAGAAGTATGATCAGTCGTTTATTTGATGGGTTAAAACCGTTTCTCCATCGAGCACTAGCATCACAATCTTTCTCAACGTACGAAGATATAGTTGCGTGTTATATCAAGACAAAAAAGGAATTCTATAAATATTATGACAATAAAGTAAAGAAAGAGAAGAAGAGAACAGTGGAACAAGAGAGAGATAAAGGGAAAAAAGAAAGATGGATTTTCTATTATGTGATAGTTGTGGGAAGAATCACACCGGTACTTGCCTAAAAGGAATGGTAGTTTTTTATAAATGTGGAGAAAAAGGTCACTAGGCACGTGATTTCAAGGGAAAGAAAGAGGCTATCAATGTTGAATGCTACAATTGTAGAGAATGAGGCATTATTCAAATGAATTTCCTAAGCGTCCGAGAAACATACCTCAGAAAAGGCCAAGGGATCATGGAAAATCTTATGTTGTTACTATAGTTGACGTGGAATAATTAATGTATTGGTTCTTTTGGAAACAAGGATTATATTCTGGTTATAAGAATAATGTGATATATATAAGTATTGTACAGTAGTACTTGTTGTTTTCATTAAGGATTTAATATGATGAAGGTAATCCTATTTTTAGTATGTGACAATAAGAGAAACTTTACATTGTTTGGGGAATCTAATGTTACAATTGATTTTGGAATTTAAGGACCTTTTAGAGAATGTCTGGACGGAGGTATTTTGGATAACTATAAAGGTTGGAATGGATTAAGTTGAACATTGGATAGTATTGTTTATGTTTAAAACATTTATGAAGATTATTTTCGGAATATTATAATACTATAGTTTTAGGAAAAGGAAACCCTGCAGGTTGGGGGATAACCCGTCGCATCGGAAAAAGCTGCAGGAATCGAACCCAAAATCATAGTGCGACAGGTCTTTATTACCTACCACTAGCCTATAGGAAGTCCCTGGTTATTACAAAATAGTATTCCTAATCTAAATGGTATGTGTTAATATTTGGAACTTATAAAAATAGGATAAATAGAATATTTTTGTGTTCTGTTACCATTTGGAGTAAAAGATGGGTTCGTGGTAAACATTTATTAAAGAATGAAAGCCTATATGAAAAGTAATTATATTTTCTTACGTTCTTAGTAAATCTCTTAAATAAATTCCTCAACTTTATGAAAGGTATCTTTAAACAAAAACGTTGTCGGTTAACTTTTACAACTGGGGATTCAATGACCGTTTAACAAATCACAAGTTTTTTATTTTCTTTTGGTTAACATTCTCCTAATAAAATTTTCTACAACTCTCCATCAGACCTTTATGGTTTTTTTCTCCTCCATATCCATATTTTCATAGAATCATAGTATGGGATATCTTGGGTGACCTTTGTACTTCTCTTTCTTTCATTTAATGTTACATTTTTATTAACCCAATTTACGATGTCGGTTTTCTGCAAAGGTATTTTCTATATTCAACCATTTATTTTTGAAAAACATTTTCAAATTGTGAGGACACAATTTATTGAATTAGGGGAGAATATAACACTCCATGCTTTAACGATACGCTTCTCTTTCAAAAATGCAATAGCTTGCATTGTACGCAAGTTCGAGATTCTAACACACCGTGACCAATCAAAGTAGCAGTTATGAATAGTAATTCCCAGCTTTTGAAATTATATAAATTTTATATTTCAAAATGGACTTCATTCTTGTGTTCAGAATATCGAAATTATCCAATGTTGAATTTTTTGTAATTTTCTACGAACTTCCAATTTTCTATGAATAGTGAAAAATACTTAAAAACAGCTTTTTAATCAAAATAATTTATAGTGATAAATTATACTACTGAGTGAATTTAAATAATAATTAGAATATATTTTTACCATTTTATCGAATGGTTTTCATTATAATTAATTTCCCTTTGAAATTGGAGATAAACAATTGTCAATCTTTTGATATATATTGTTTCTTAAAAACACGCTATTTGTTGTGTCATCGAGAATTTGTTATAAAATTAATTAATGAAACATATATGTTTGGAATTTTTTAAAATAAACATCATTTTTTAATTCGGAATATCAATTATAGCTTAGGGTAAAATTATGGCATTGTTCTGAAAAACTTCAATTTTTGATGAATAGTGAAGCCACTAAGTGGTAGTTAAAAAACTGATTTTTCGTTTAAATGAAACATTACCACTTCTGTGATTTTATTTTCAAAAATACAAAATAAATGGTTGTCATTATGAAGTAATATGTGGTTCAATGGGATTAAAATAATTTTTTGGTGAATAGTAACTTTTAAGTTTCATTAATCGCGATTAAAGGTAATTAGTGAAATTTAAGGTAAAAATGATATTATAAAAATATGAAAACACCTTTAAACTTGTACTAATGCTATTGGATGAGTCATGGGCGACCAAGATAATCCATTGGTCAACTTGGGGACCCCATGGAGGCATTTTGGTAGGGAAATAACACTAAAAACATTTTATTTAATGTTAAAATAAAAATGTCACAAACATGAGTTGTTTTACAAAAAAAATTATTACATGGGGTTATATAAGGTAACGTTTCGACTATAAATATTAATTTGAAATATAAAAATATTTCCTATATCATGATAATTTTTTTACAATTTTTAGACATTAAATAAATTAAATTATTTATGACACCATGATGATGCAGCGAATACCTCATTAATTAACGATTTAAATAAAATAAAAATATAATGTAAAATCTAAGACTTACACTTGTAAAAAACATATTGGATTAATATATATCGACCCATTATCACCTTATCCTCGAAATATATAATTGTGGGCCCTTCAAATTCCAAAATTCATTATATAATAAAGTAACATTTCATGACTTTCCAAGAGTGCCCCTCCTATCCTCTTATAAAAGGCCACCACCACTACCACCTTATTCATAACTTCCAAGCCATTTGGCTCGGGCAACCTCTGCCCAAATACTCTCCAAACGTCCCTATCTTACTCATAGAATCCTCACTTTTTGCATAATTCTTCCCAAGGAAGCCTTGGGCTCAAATCAAAAAAGAGTTACCCGATTTTAAGGTAATGTCTCCTCTTATAATATTTTTTTTTTCTCCAACCCCTTAAACTCTTCTTATTCATTTCTTTTATAAAAAACCATTATATTAAATAATTAGGATGTTGTTATAAGAAGGATTCGAGCTACACTTACACACACCTACATCTAATGGTTAAAGAACATACTGTTTAGGTGCATGGAAAATTTCTGCCTCACGAAACGATGATTGTTCAACACTCATATAACACCTTAAAATATGGCCATGAAGATGTCAATATATTTATATATGATATATAATATGTTTATGTTTTCCTTAAGCCTCTGTATTTTTCATTTATGGCATACCTTTATAGTTTCCATTATGGGTAAATGTGATATTTTTTAATTTTAGGAAGTGCGGACTACCCCCCCCCCCCTCAAAGTGATTTGAATCGTTAATGCCATACGTGGAATGTAAAAATGATAGAGTAAATGGTATTATACATTATATTATAATGGAATTATATTATACCTTTATATAATTACAACTTCATTACATTAAATATGAAATATAAATGATAGTAGCATTCATGCGTACGTACGACTTACTGTCTACATGAACGATGCATTTAATTTCTTACCTCTAAATGTTATGTAATATTATAAATGAATGTATATACTGGATATATATGATTTATATGATATCTACACCATGACTATAATTATGTATATAATGGATATTTTACCACATTAACAAAGTTTAATTATAAGAAGTTTATTTTTGACTCAAGTACCTAAGATCGACAAAAAGACCGTTATTAACATAAATGACTACATAATTTTCGTAACAATGTAATAAGTGATATAAAAGGGATAATGAACATGAAAAAGGTTCTTAAGCATGTAGAGATTAACTCTAGTTTATTATTCAGGAGCTTAAAGAGCCGTCGAGTCATGTCGGACACGAGGTAAGGGAATTTCTTAACCCAATTTCAATTCTTTGGGTTAATCTCCTACTTTCAAATTATGTAATGATATTATTATGTCTTATCCTGTATTTGTACATTCTTTTTGTGTAATTATATTAAATACACATAATAGATATATTTTATTTTAAAAATTATCTTTGTAAGGTCATCGTCTCAATCTCCTTTCTTTGAGACATATTTTGTTTTATACACAACTTTCTTTTATATGGTGTATAAACCCCTTTGACTTTTACGTTTATTCAAAAGGTTTTCTTTTATAATTATAAGATTTTTAAATGATTTCAAAAAAGAGATATTTCCCTCAAATATATGAAAATTCAGTGCAAATGTATACGTATTTAACGCAAGCTTAAAATGTATTGAGAAACCCGACTCTCAAGTGCGGTAGACAGGAAGTGATTGGGAGTGGACCCATCATGGCCTGTAATTAGTCGAGCAGTCTCAGAATTAGTTATTTTGTTTTCAAGAGCTTTCATAATGTTTTCATCAAAACACTGGAGTATATTTGAGAAATTTTAAACGTAAGTATCTTCTAAAAATAATTGAATCGGCAGGTCTCATGAGAGAAACAATTGTTTTGGCACGAGGCCTTGACAAAATCTTATTTTTGGTCTTGGCACGAGGCCTTGGCTACGTGGTTATGATAGTGTAGAATTATGCATTCCATCATTATGAAATTTGTTATTGATATTGCATGTGATTATTCTACTAGTAGAATATCAATTTGAGTTAGTAAATGGTATTATTTAATTTTATTTTTGCCATATTATGCTGAAGTTCAAGTTTAAACAGGATTTTGTTTTAGTTATACATTGCCTTAAATGTTAATGTTTATTTATGAAAGATTCCTCAATATTGTAATCCTTACTGAGCATCTGAGCTCACCCCTTTCAATGTTTTAATATTTTCTAGGATGTGAAGAATTATTTTATGAATGACTAGCAGGGATAGTCAGAAGAGGATATGAGTGTGGACTATGGAGACATTGTTATTGTAGTTTTTTACTTTATGATGTAATGTAACATTTATGAATGTATCTAGTGTTTCCAAGGCTACTAAACTAATCGGTCTTTAGAGACTTGATCTTTTGTTATCATGCCAATGTTACGATGTAATGCACCGACTCTGGGTAACTTGGGTCGGGGCGTTACAACTGTGGTTGTCTCAATTCTTTTTAAAAATGTATATTTGTAATTTTGTTATGATAAAATTTCATAAAATATTACCCTAAAGTTTATCTATAAAAGAGTATATATGTATATAGTTATAGTAAGTAAAAATTATAATAAACTAATATAAAATTTCCAAATTTTTATTATTTTATTTTCTCCTACATTGATAATTAATCAAATATTATAATTTACATTAAATGGGTAGTTATTTTTTATATTTGCTATATTTTTTCTAACTAGTATATTCACCACGCCCTCTAGAAAATATATCATCACATTTCTTACCTACATTTATTTCACTTTCATGTCAAATATTACATCATAAATCAACATGTAGACATCATAATTCACAATAAACCATAATAAATTTGTTTCGAAATCCAGGATTGTTCTCAATAAGCTTTAGAACGTCCTTCTTCTTTCCAACAAATAATTAAACAATAAATTTAAATCATGTAACATACATTAACTAATTTGATCATAATTTAAATAAAATAACCCAAAATAATATATTTGGATAAACATATATTCATTATTTTTATTCATTTGAATGGAAAAATAATTTAGTTATTGAAATGTGATGTGATATATTATTGCAATGGTGGGATTCAATGTTAATTTTCAAAACCATCATAGTCTTTTGAATTAGATCATTTTAAACATAGTTTTTAATCGAAACTATTGGTGGTTACAATATCCCTCTCTTATATATTTGTTTTTTAGGCCTCTTTTATTTCATATTTCTTGGATCGTAACTTTGGTCCATTATGATTAATCTAATCCCCACGACCATAAAATCCTATAAAAAATCATCTAGTTTTGAGGATTTTATTCAATGTTATGATATAAACACAAAACAACTATTTAATTGGGGCACTATGAAAAAACATTCAATTTTATTTTTTCACAAAATGAATTAAAAATATAAATTTACTCACTCAATAACTAATAAATTGTGGAATAATGATTCAAAATATTAGAATAAATGTCACCCATAAAATATCCTAATCATTCTTCTTAATTCTAAAAAAAGTTATACATGAAAATAAAAATATACACTAAATAATATATTATATAATTTTAAAAGATATATTCATATTATAATCCACCATTTATTAAATATAAATTAAATTTTCAGTTAATTTTCCTTTTCTTTTCATTAAATTATCTCAAATTCATTTATTCAACCATAAATAATAATTTTGTCTTCATCATGAGTTTTTTTACAATCTTCACCCAAGTATCAAATATATAATATGTTAATCACATCACAAAATATTTAAATACACACCATATTATAGGTATAAAAGAAACACTCCTAATTATTTACCAAAATTGATATGCTAATTATTATAATTTTTATTATTTTGAAATGAGACTCATGGTCTGTGGTTATATATTTAATATATATGTCTAAAAGATGATATTTTTATAGAATACAATGCGTAAAGGGTTATTTAAAAAATTTCAAATTTGACACCTAAAGTACTCAATCATCAATAACATCAATAGATTCTGCTGTTATATTTATATCCTATATGAAATAATAAGAAATGTAAAAGGAATGATTTACCCATTTTGTTTACTTTATAAATATATATTTTTTCATTTTATCATCATTCTTATAAAAATATATAGAAAAATAATATAATAAATGAAAAATGATTTATTATATTTTCTTATGGTGGGTGTGAGTAGTCACAAAAATGAATACAATAATGCTTTTAATTCCCATTATCTCTCTATATTTTTTCATTTAGAATGAAATGAATTATATTGAGAAATAAATGGAATGAGGGAAATTTCATAAATTTCTACTCTACCACACACATTTATACTTGTTACTCCTCTCAAAAATAAAACACTAATCTTCTAAATTACCACATACTTATTTTAAATTATGATCATAAAATGAATTCATGAATATGTAAGGTTAATAAAAATAAGAATTTAATGTGTATATTCTATAATGAATTACATCGATACTAAAATATTATATGGGAAAAATGTAATGATATGTCCCATAAGTTGGTAAAAAACTCCTCCTGTGAAATATGTTCCATAATAAATCAATAAAATTTATTTATTATCAATAGTATTGATAGATAATAAATCCATGTTCTAGATTAAAAATTTATTTCGATGTAATTAATGGATTTTCCCCGAATGACTATAAGATAATTTTTTTCAACTCTTCAGGACATGGATGATATAATTGTTAAATGCAAGTTGGGAGTGGGTTTAAAAAACACATCAAACATCAAATTATTTTTAAAAAATTTCGAAATATTGAATAGAATTCAATGTCAACATTCATTAGAATTCATTTATCAGAAACTATAATATTTCATCAAAACAGACATACATGTGTAAATTATTTTTTATATTTATCATCATATAATTATTTTTCATAAAATGGAAGTAAAAATTAAAATAAAAAAATAATGATTAAGAATGAAAAAAACAAAATGAAATCACAATTTTATTAAAACATATATCCACATGAATCCCTCACCAAATACAACATTTTTTATATTCCTTTGAAAAACCAAATTTATAAATAAAATGTTATTTTTTATATCAAATGTTTAATAAATAATGTTTTATAGAATGTTAAAACAGGGTGTTCGCATTAGTAAGTTTCTTCGTGGAGAGAAACATTATAAATGATTTGATCTATAAATTACTCTAGAATGTGACTTAATCATTATTTTATAAATTGTGAATCATGAATAATTTGATTCAATAATAATCTGTATGGTACCATATAAAATAATATGAGTAAAAATATATTATCCTAACGAATTTTCAAATAGATTACTATACATCAAAATATTACGTGAGTTTTATAGGGGGAATTTGTCTCCCACCATGAAATCCTTTAATGAAATTTATCTTTTATTGAGACACATGTATTTATATTGACACATTCAATTATATAAATATATATTTTTTAAAATATAATTATGATCCTGACTATAATTTTGTCCACTAATACTAACATCTAAAATATTCATGTTTCCTTATTTGATGGCTCAATGTGCATGATTCTCAACCTAAAATGTAATGTGAAACACTTTCAGAAACACTATTTAAAAGGAGATATAATAATGGAATTTTTCATCGATGTATGTTTTTACAAAAATAAATTATCTCATCTTGTATAATAAAATTTCTTCTGAGGTTAAACATTTATAAAAATAATTGTTTTACCTATATGATAGTCACTTCTGTAAGTCCATTATTTCATTGGATGAAATATTATAAAAACAAAGTGTTATACCCTATAATAGAAAAAATATTGATCATGGTTAGAATATAAAGCCAATATTATGATTCACTAATATATCATACTAAACCAATCCTATAAATGCTATGGGATCTCATAGGCATGATAATGACTCATGAGTTTTTAATTTTTCTTTCCATTGACTTGGTCCAATCTATGGAATAACCATCCAACATAAGAATATAGAAAAATAAAAACCAATTTGATAAATGTTTTATCTAATAAATACCCCTAACGTAAAATATCTCAAAAAATTGGATGGCATATTGAGGAATTTTATTCAATTAGACACATTAAAAGTATGTTGACATTGTGTACTAGTGTTACAAAACTAATGGTATTCTATAAAATATGTGGAAAATGAATTATTCTTGGACATTATTTTTGGTTATTTGGGGGATGATTCAACCCCATATGCTAGAAAATGGATAAATGTGAGGATTGATACCAACTCATTTTATGGTTCACATCATTTTATGTCTTTTTCAGTATTTATTTTTCATATTTTGGGTTCATTGAAAAAATAATACCTAGACACATTCGTAATCCTATTAGATTTGTTTTTATTAAATCTAGGTTTCGAATTTGTAGCAAAGAAGTAAAAATTGTCATTAAACTATCAGATATGATCATGAACAATGTATAAATTCTCATTATAGATTGTTTGATGAATTAGTTACTTATTATATGATTATGTGTTGAGGTTAACGGGGATGGGTCTAAAATGTTAGATACCTAAACATTAAAATCCATATTTTTCTATGTTTGTTATATCATAAAACTTATTTAGGGGTGTCCATCAATTATATTGCGGTTTAGCATTGGGACTCTAAAATAAATAATTACATGAACAAAAATCAAAAATAAATTTTGCCAAAGGAGATATGAATAAAATTTTTACAAAGAGAACACTATGGAAATCAAATATTTTAAGATATGATGTATTTGGATAGTGTTTGGTAAGACGTGTGGGATGCATATATAATGAAATGGTGTGAATGATCTACAAATTGTGAAAGAACAAACACAAAAACATTATTAAGGCATCAGATATGATATTAATTTTTGTGTCTCACCTTATTGTCAAATTATTTGTTGTGGAACGAGACACTAATTCAATCTATTAAATCATATTTTTATATTTTTAAAAAATAGTAAATTCATATTTTTTTTAAACATTGTGTAATTTAGGCTCATTTATTTATAAATACTAAAAAAATTAGTAATGAAAAACAAATTATCTTATTATCTTGTACAGATCCCTAACAAAAATCTCTTAGGGTCATGAATAAATAACATCAGTTTTTAATTTATAAAATAAAATACCCTCCCTATAAAAAACATGAGAAAAAATAATTCGCCTTGCACCAGAAATTCCATTTTAATAATTTAAAATAGTATTTTTTAAATATTCATAATTAATACCAAAACATAGATTACAATTAATTCATCAATTGTGGAACCAAAAATATTGAAATAATTAATAAAATCAAACATGTAACTTATTATGTAATTTTTTAAATACAAACCATACCCTAGTTGAAACATCCCATAAATTTACCTTTGAGGAATGATAACCCATTATTTGTATTTATGCCAAATGAAAATTTAATTGTTAACTTTTTATAATCTTCGAAGAAAATATATTTCTAGATATATTTAGATAATCAATTAAAGAATCCATTATTTAACTTACTTTTAACTGTTGGATAATTTTAAAATAAACAGTCTCTGAAAATGTTTTTGAGTGAAATAGATAAGATTATGATAGTATATATATATTCACCATATAATTTTAACATTAGATTGTGAAAATTCATTTTTCTAATTCTATAAAACAATAAATCAATTCTTTTTAGCATATGTTTCATGGTACTATCGTATTTCTAATCATAGATAAGATATATGATAATAATTTTTTATTTTTCAGACATCATATCGAAAATGTTAAGGTTCTTAGGGTATTTTTGTTGTTTTGTTTTCCTTAATATATTAGCCTCATCCACAAGGATATTTCAATACATGAATATGTATTGGATAATACAAGGGATATCTGGTAATTTTCATCCAATTTATATTTTAAACTCTCATAAAAATTAAAGAAGTTGAATTTCATGACTTGTAGCTAGGTTAATGGAAATAATGATTGTTAATTTTTAGACACTATCAGGGATTTCATATTTTATGTTATGTTGATGTGGGTTTAATTCAAGCTAAGATTGGTCAATAATAGAATATAATTATTCTATTGGAAAAATCTCGTAATCACTACCAATATCCTCATTAATTATCAATTTTGTGGGAATGTTAATATTAAATATCATTACAGAATAATTTATGGTTCTAAAATACATAATATATATGAAATTAAAATTATACATATATTTAAGTCATTTTTTAACACTAACAATGATTTTTTATTATTACCCCACTCCCAAAATATAAAAAAAGATAAATACGGGATGTGATTATAATATGAATTTCTAAATCCAAAATACATGTATATCACATCAATATTGTTAATTAATAAGTTGGAGTACTCCTATATAGTGTGTTTCTATGAATCTAGACGTATAAAATGAAAAGTTTCATAGAAACATCCATAGTTAGATTTCCATTATTAACATTAATTATTGATTTTAATTTTTTATAATTGTTATACCAATTATATGTTGTGGATTTCCATACACATTTTAACCCTATATGATGTAAATGTAATTATAATGGGATAATAAAATATATCAATCTTAATAACACAACCTCTAGTAGACTAGGTTTCTATATCATAGATTTATTTTCGAATTGATCCATGTGTAAAGACTCATAAATTTCAAGGAATTTTTTTTCTTAATTTTCTTTGAATTTTACAAGAGCGCAGTTTCTGACGGCACCTGATTCCGAGGCCCGGTGTGCCCGAAATCATTTCTCAAAGTTTGGATCAGGTACGTTCAGTGAACGGACGAGTGGGTTTTTCTAACTTTTGAACTGGTGCCCGAAATCGAATTCTGAAGGCACAGATGAAATCGCAGCGCCGATATTCCCTTGGAAACGCCTCTTCCCGAGTTGTTTTTGCTCGGGTGTGGTTTTTAATTTTAGGTCTTAAGATTAAGAAATAAAATAATTTTACGACAAATTTATTTTATTTCACGTAAGCCACTTGGAAGCCACTTGAAGCCACTTGAAGGAGGCTTAAGATGAGTTGAACCGAATAGGGTACTATCCATAAATATCCTTACCTCTTGGTAGGATATTTACAAGGTGGGGCCCGCACGAGCCCCGTCGTTTCATTCCGCTAAGTAACGCACCCACGAAAACCCGTCATTATGAAAGTCAACAGACGCGTTTTCTTAAATCCTTAACAGAACATTTAATTGGGCGGTTTATTTCGTAAATTAAATGAGCTATTTCTTTCATTGAATTAATACAACGAATTGATGGGTCGTTACTTACCCTTTTTCATTGGTTGGAATAATAATAAAATAAGACCAACCAGTCTTTTTGGAGGATTACTGGTTGAGAGATTTTGTAAGAATCCTCTAGCCTTCATCCTCCTTCGCGAAGAATGCGAAGAACGAAAAGAACGTCGTCACCCTCGGTGTTTGACGACGCTTCATCCGAGACATCCTTCCCCACCCCGATCATCGATCAACTGCATGAGGTAAGAGTCTTGGATTTTTCATTTTAATCTCCTTTGTGGTTTTTACCAAAACACGGATTTAATTAATTAAATTAAATCTGTTGTTTCATGGTCCGTTGAGTTCACCGACTCAACGCCGGTTTCCACGATGACACGACGCCCCTCTGCGACGACGCGACGATCCCCTTCTTCTGCGACGAGAAATTCCGCGAAGAATGCTCACGCGCAATGACTACGAGGTAGGGATTTTATTTTTGGAAATGCCTCTTATTTCCCATGTTGTTTCCATTCAAAAAGAGGAACCCGATTTATAAAACAATTTTATTTAATTAAAAATTGTTTTCGGATATGCGTTCATGTGTTGAAATTTATTCCTCCCGTTGTTTATCTCTAACGCGGAGGGTGCGGGCCAAACGAACACGGCCCGACGACCCTCCGCCGTTCTTCGTTTTGTGCGGATTTGACAGGCAATGACGGAACATGCCGCAATAAAAGTATGATGGTTCCGCAGTGAAGAGCGAGTCCCGGGAGGAGCAGCGGCGCAGAAGGGAAAAAAATCAGACCACCGGAGCGACTCCGGGGGCCCGCAGAAGCTGCCGGCGGCGCGGGTCGCCGGCGTGGCAGCGCCGGCAGCCTGGAGAGGCGGCGCCCCAGTGCGCCGCCGGACAAGCCCGCCGCGACGGAAGCCGCGGCGGCGGCACTCGCAGACCCGAGGCCGCGCGGGTCCGGTGCGCACGGGACGCGGCTGAAGCCGCCTCCGGTTGTCCAAATGACACCCCTCGGGTGCCGCCGGGTTGTCACGCGGGGGCGGCGGCTCCCCCCGCGTCGCTCGGCTGGCTAGGAAGACACCCCGTGGGTGCCATAGGGGTGTCACGCGGGGGTGGCGGCTCCACCCCGCGTCGCGCGGCCGCTCGGCCAAGCCGAGCCAGGCCGGCCGAGCCGGGCCGGTCGGACCGGCCGGGCCGGGGCAGACCGGGTCGGACCGGGTTGACCCGGTTCGGCCGACCCCGGGGGGGGGGGGGGGGGGGTCGGGCCGGCTCTGTCGGGGCCCTGACCCCCCGTCTTCGGACGGTTTTTGTTCAAATGCCCGTAACATGAGCTACGGGCCTCCAAACGACTCGCCGTCAGCGGAAATGCGATCCTTGGATCGAGACGGTCATTTCGATATATTGCACTCAAGGTTTCGGAATACTTTGAGTTCGGCCGGGTTGGTTCGTACACGAAACCAACTGGGCCCTCGGAGCGGAAACACTCATATCTTGAGCTACGGACGTCCGAATGACGTGCCGTCAGCTTTGTTGAATTCCTCTAAGTGAGGTGGATATTTTGGAATACTCCTCCTGAGGTTTGGACGCAGGTGGAGTATGATTGGGTTGGTTTTGGATTAAAAACCAACCGGGCCCCTGGAACGAAAAAGCCAATTACTCTCAGACCGGGCGTCCGATTGACGCGCCGTCTGCGACGTTGAGTTCCTGTGGTCGATTCGGAACTTTTGGATACATCAACGTCGGACTTTTTGACAGTTGATGTATCGGCCTCTCGGATCGTGGATCGGACCCTCCCGAATGAGCTTGCTGTGTGCGGGAACCCTAGTGCTGGCTGCGACTTCTACTTCGACAGCGACGACCGTCCAGATATCCTCAGTGGACTGCGGCGAAGACTGTGCAGAGATCCTCAGTGGACTACGACGACGACTATGCAGAGATCCTCAACGGACTGCGACGACTACAGCACTCAGTGATCCTACATGGATCAGTGCTACAGGTCCTGTGTGGGCCCAATCCTGTGTGGGTCCGATCCTGTGTGGGTCAGCGCTCAGCGGTTCTGTGTGAGCCAGTGCCTATAGGACTTGTGTGGGTCATTGCGGGGGTTAGTTACCTATCGATCCTTCGTGGGTCCGATGAATTAGATGGATCAGTGATCATCATTATCATCATTTGAAGATGTATACCTGTGTGAGCTGAATCTTCTGTTACTCTCCTTTGTGGATTGTGTTGAGCTATCCTGTGTGGATTTGCTGTTTACTCTCCTTTGTGGATTGTGTTGAGCTATCCTATATGGATTACTGTTGACTCTCCTTTGTGGATTGTGTTGTGCTATCCTGTGTGGGTATACGTTTGCTTTCCTGTGTGGACTGGGTTGTGCTTGGGCTCGGACGTTGGAGCCAAACAGGAATTGATGACTTAGCTACATGTATGGGCATATACCTAAGACGTGCCAGATGTTACTTTGTGATTGTATCTTTCATTTGTGGATTATCCTTTGTGGATTTCGGGAGACCTTCGGGGGTCTCGGGGTCCCTACTGAGTAGCTTATACTCACCCCTGCACGAGCTATGCCCGCACTTCGTGGTGTTGGTTGCAGACGATGGGAAGCACTGATCGAGGTGGAGGTGTGCGGTGCAGGACGGTACCTGGAGGTGGACCACTGGGAGGGACGTACTCGGAGTGGACGACTGGACCGAGGAGCTGTGGAGGCTATCTGTACCCACCCTTCAGGTGGGACCTTCAGAGGATGGCTCGACGCTGCGGCTATTCTTTACAGTTGTTGTTTTCCCCGTTTAGTTTTACTTTACAGTTGGGCTTGTATTTCCGGCCCCTTTTTACTTTCAGCACAGCTTGTACAGTTTTTACTTAGTGTTTATTTTTCTTCTTTCTTACTCTGTGGTGCTTGTTTACTTTTCAAATTCAATGCCTTCCCCTTTTTTCGGGATTTACGCCTTGGTGCTAGTCGCCAGCCCCTGGCCTATGGAAGGCGGGCTTGGGGTAGCCGCGACACGGGCCCCGAGGACGGGTCGTGACAAATTGGTATCAGATGCGGTCGGTTCTACCGCAGACTCTGATCTTTATTCTATGTGAATCAATAGTGTTTAGCATATTGAGTGTGGTTATCAGTCCAGGGAGTCCAGTGTTGGTGCGGTGGCCGACGTATCCGTACACCAGGATCCTGACTTCTGATTTCTAACGTAATGCACGAAAACATTTATTGCTTGTGTGTTTCATGTTTTCATTGTGATTACTTGTGTCATCTCGCCAGGTATACTGTTCTGACCGTGGCACACTTGTTTCCTTTTCAGGATGGCCCCACAACGGCATCCAGCTCGGGTTTCGAGATTAGAGCGCGATGACAGCCTGTCGCGCGACGAGGCCACGGTACAGGGCCTGTTGAAATCAGAGGCACCGACAGTAACATTACCCGCCGAGCCCCCGATGCTTCCAGCGCCGATCGCTGATGACGCACGATTCCTCGGAGCTCTGCACGAGTTCCAGCGCCAGCGACCACACAGGTTCCGTGGGGAGATGCACCCCCAGGCAGCCAAGGACTGGCTGGAGGCGGTCGTCCGAGTTTTCAGGCTAGTGAGTACACCAGCAGACCTCATGATGATCCTCGCGGCGAGCCTACTACACGCAACAGCAGGACGATGGTGGAGCTTGATTCTCCAGGTACACGATGAGGCCTCCCTCATCTGGACAGACTTCGAGAGCCTCTTCCGCTCAGAGTTCGTCCCGACCACCCTCCGTGCGGTGCGCATTCAGGAGCTTCTTCAGCTGCGGCAGGGCAGCTTGACGGTCGCCCAGTACGCAGCGAGGTTTATCGATCATTCTCGCTACTCGACAGATATGGTACGGGACCCCTTCTTCCGGGACTGTACCTTCGAGAAGGTTTTGAGACACGAGATCAGGGCGTCGCTGATCTCCCTCAGTATCCCGACCCAGGCAGGAGTGCTAGAGCGAGCCCTTCTGATCGAGAGCTTTCTGGCTGAATCCACAGCGAGACCTACCGCCGGGCGGCAGGTAGCAGAGTCTTCGGCCGCTGGTAGCCGACGAATGACTCAGGGTTCCAGGTAGACCAGGCCTTCCGGCAGACAACCTCGGGACACTGGATCAGCAGTGCGGGGCACACAGCGCGGAGCCAGCCTTCCGAGAGGCAGGCAGTGCTACTCGTGCGGTGGGCAGGGCCACATGGATCGTGACTGCCCGACCCGTCGTACCGAGGAGAAGAAGATGGTGGAGGTGCCACCGAAGTAGAGGTAGAGGGTCGACCGTGGCGGTCCGCAGGGAGGAGGCGGACGAGGCAGAGGAGCTGGCCAAGCAGTAGGTTGTGGGCGACGCTTTGAGGCTCTGCCACCACCACCACCAGGAGGTCCGCCCTGACCACAAGGAGCTAGAGGGCAGAGACAAGCAAAACTCCAGGCATTGGAGGCCTACAACCATGGCACTCCTAAGATGATTCTAGGTACGATCTGTGTCTATTCCACACTTTCTACAGTTCTTATAGACACAGGAGCGAGTCACTCTTTCATAGCCACTGCCCTTGTTCGGAGCTCGGAGGTTGCGACAGAGCTGTTGGATCGATCCTTACGGCTAGAGACTCTTACGAGAGCATACTCGACGATTATGCACTGGTGCTGGTAGTGTGAGCTTACTCTAGGAGGCAAGAGCTTCGGCTGGGATCTTCTTGTAGCAGCATCGAGGCCTTATGACGTCATCTTGGGCATGGATTGGTTATCTACGGTCCATGCTCAGATTGACTGTTTTAGGCGCAAGGTGCGATGTGTGCGCACCGACGGGAGCAGGTTCACCTTCGCCGGCGATAAGGGAGCCTTCGCAGCACAGGATGGACATCCGCAGAGGAGAGGACATCCCATCACTCATCAGTTGGCTAGCCTCATCCTTGGAGCAGTTGATGTGCAGAGTCCCAGTTTTCCTGCAGTGGTGGATCAGTATGCGGATGTCTTCCCCGACGATGTTCCAGGGCCACCTCCTCGCAGAGAGGTAGACTTTTATATTGATCTGTACCCTGGGACGGCCCCGATATCCACTCCATCATATCGGATGGCCCTCGCCGAGCTTCGAGAGCTACGGGTACAGTTGGAGGTCATGCAGGGCAAGGGATTCATCCGACCCAGTGTTTCACCCTGGGCTTCCCCGATTTTATTCTCCAAGAAGCCGGACGGGAGCTTGCGACTGTGGGTCGATTATCGTCGCCTGAACCAGGTGACAGTTAGGAACAAGTACCCGCTACCCAGGATTGATGATCTCTTCGACCAGCTCAACGGAGCACGGTGGTTCTCGAAGATAGACCTCAGGTCAGGCTATCATCAGCTCAGAGATCGAGACAAGGATGTGCAGAAGACGACCTTCAGGTGTCGGTATCGCCACTAGGAGTTCTTTGTTATTCCTTTCGGCGTAACCAATGCTCCAGCAGTGTTCATGAGCCTCATGAACAGGATCTTCCAGCCATACCTCGATCGATTTTTCGTGGTCTTCATCGATGAAATTTTGGTGTACTCGACCACGGAGGAGGAGCACGTCTACCACTTGCTGGTTGTACTAGACACACTCCGAGAGCACTAGCTTTATGGAAAGCTCTCGAAGTGCCAGTTCTGGTTATGTGAGGTCCACTTCTTGGGGCACGTCATTTTTGAGGCGGGAGTTGTAGTGGATCCCGCAAAGATTGAGGCAGTGCAAACTTGGGAGCCACCCAAGAGCGTGACGGAGGTGCGGAGTTTCTTGGGTCTAGCCGGATACTATAGGAGATTCGTTCCGGACTTTTCCAGAGTTGCGGCGCCACTCTCAGCATTGACGAAGAAGGGGAAACCCTTCGGGTGGTCAGACAGATTTCAACAGAGCTTCCAGGAGCTGAGGCAGAGATTGACCAGCGCACCTATCTTGAGGTTGCCTGAGGAGGGAGTTGGATACGTGGTCTACTGCGATGCATCAGGGACCGGACTCGGGTGTGTCTTGATGTAGGAGTGGGCTGTGTTTGCCTACGGATCACGTCAGTTGAGGCCGCATGAGCAGAACTATGCCACCCATGACCTGGAGTTGACAGCAGTGGTCTTCGCTCTGAAGACATGGCGGCACTACCTGATGGGCGAGCGCTTTTCAGTCTTTTCTGACCACCATAGTCTCAGGTACATCTTCTCTCAGAAGGACCTAAACCTGAGACAGCGGCGATGGCTCGATTTCCACCAGGACTATGACTTTGAGATAGTCTATACTCCTGGGAAGGGGAACGTGGTAGCCGATGCCCTCAGCAGGAGGACAGGCATCCAACTACTTGAGGAGGAGACAGAGCAGCTAGCCGCTTTGCAGATATCCTTCGTGGATAGAGACAGAGAAGCCTTCCTTCAGTCTCTCACCGTCTCTCCTCCAGTTCTACAGCAGGTCACAGAGGCGTAGCGTGGGGACGCTGACTGTGAGACACGGCGTGCACAGATATCCTCGGGACAGGCACCTGATGGTTTCTCCCTTGGAGCAGAGCATGACATCCTTTTCAGAGGATGTACCTAGGTACCGGTCGCTTTACGAGAGGAGGTGCTAAGAGAGTTTCACACTTCTCCTCTGGTGGTACATCCTGAAGTGGCGAAGATGTACCAGGATCTAAGACGATAGCACTGGTGGCCGGGCATGAAGAAGGCTGTGGCAGAGTTCGTTTCACGGTGCCTCACCTGCCTGCAGGTGAAGACAGAGCATCAGGAACTAGCATGCATGGTACAACCCTTGGAGGTCCCGGAGTAGAAGTGGGACGAGATATCTATGGACTTCTTTATTGGACTTCCACGCACTTCCAGAGGTCACGACTCCATTTGGGTGATTGTTGACCGACTCACCAAGTCGGCACACTTCTTACCCATCCGAGAGCAGGGCTCAGTGGAGAGGTTGGGGCGTCTCTATGTTCAGGAGATTGTACAGCTTCACGGTGTGCCTTAGACTATCGTCTCCGACCGGGACGCTCGTTTTACATCCCGGCTTTGGAAGGGGTTGCAGGAGCCATTCGGGACGCGGCTACGTCTGAGCACCACCTTTCACCCTCAGACGGATGGTCAGACGGAGAGGACCATTCAGACTCTCGAGGACATGCTCCGCACATGCGTCCTCGACTTTGGTTGCAGTTGGGAGGACCACCTACCCTTGGTGAAGTTCGCGTACAACAACAGCTACCACTCCACCATCGGGATGGCACCATACGAGGCATTGTACGGCAGGCTTTGCAGATCTCCTTTGTGCTGGACAGACCCTGGGGAGTCAGCACTTGTGGGACCAAAGATGGTCCGGGCCATGACAGAGAAGGTCCAGGTCATCCAGGAGCGGATGAGGACAGCACAGAGCCGGCAGAAGTCATATGATGACAGGAAGCGGAGGCCACTAGAGTTCGAGGATGGCGACCACCTCTTCTTGCGGGTCTCACCTCGACGTGGTTTGCGGAGATTTGGCTGAGGCGGAAAGTTGTCTCCATGCTTCATCGGGCCTTCAAGGTCCTCAACAGGATTGGCGAGGTGGCTTATCGCCTGGCTCTGCCACCTCAGTTGCACCGGGTGCACGACGTCTTCCAAGTATCTCAGTTGTGGAGATACGTGCACGACCCGACGCACATCATTGAATATGGGGATCTAGACGTGGATGATGGGGCGACTTTTCTGGAGGTCCCGGTGGAGATAGAGGATCGACAGGAGTGGGTCCTGCGTGGGCAATCTATTCCTCTTGTGCGCATCAGATGGAAGCACGGGAACCTCCAGGAGAGCACATGGGAGAGGGAGGCTCAGATGCGTGCTCAGTACCCACATTTGTTTCCCTAGTTTATGATGTATCTTTACGGGGACGTAAAACCCTGAGGTGGGAGTAATTTAAAGACCAGTAAATTTCAAGGAAATTTTTTTCTTAATTTTCTTTGGTGTTTTAAAAGAGCGCAGTTTCTGATGGCACCTGATTCGCAGGCCCGGTGTGCCCGGAATCATTTTCTGAAGTTTGGCTCGGGTACGTTCAGTGAACGGACGAGCGGGTTTTTCTAACTTTTGAACCGGTTCCCAGAATAAAATTCTGAGGGCACCGATGAAATCGCAGCGCCGGTAATCGCTTAGAAACGCCTCTTCCGTAGTTGCATTTGCTCGGGTGTGGTTTTTAATTTTCGGGATTATGGTTAAGAAATAAAATAATTTTACGACAACTTTATTTTATTTCACTAAAGCCACTTGGAAGCCACGTGAAGCCACTTAAAGGAGGATTAAGCTGAGTTGAACCGGATAGGGTACTATCCAGAAATATCCTACCCTCTTGGTAGGATATTTGCAAGGTGGGGCCCGCACGAGCCCCACAGTTTCTTTCCACTATGTAACGCACCCGCGAAAACCCGTCATTATGAAAGTCAACTGACGCGTTTTCTTAAATCCTTAACAGACCATTTAACTGGGCGGTTTATTTCGTAAATTAAATGAGTTGTTTCTATCGTTAAATTAATACAATGAATTGATGGGTCGTTACTTACCCTTTTTCATTGGTTGGCATAATAATAAAATAAGACCAACCAGTCTTTTTGGAGGATTACTGGTTGAGAGGTTTTGTAAGAATCCTTGAGCCTTCATCCTCCTTCACGAAGAACGCGAAGAAAGCGAAGAACATGAAGAATGCGAAGAACGCCGTCACCCACGGAGTTTGATGATGCTTCATCTGAAACGTCCTTCCCCACCCCAATCTTCGATCAACTTCTTGAGGTAAGAGTCTCAGATTTTTCTTTTTAATCTCCTTTGTGGTTTTTACCAAAACACGGATTTAATTAATTAAATTAAATCTGCTGTTTCCTTGTCCGTTGAGTTTGCTGACTCAACGCCAGTTTCCGCAACAACGCGATTCCCTTCCGCGACAACGCGACGATCCCCTTCTTCCGCGACGAGCAATTCCGCGAAGAATTCTCCCGCGCGACGACTACGTGGTAGGAATTTTATTTTTGGAAATACCTCTTATTTCCCATGTTGTTTCTGTTAAAAAAGAGGAACCCGATTTATAAAACAATTTTATTTCATTAAAAAATGTTTTCGGATATGCGTTCATGTGTTGAAATTTATTCCTCCCATTTTTTATCTCTAACGCGGAGGGTGCGGGCCAAACAAACACGGCCCAACGACCCTCCGCTGTTCTTCGTTTTGTGCGGATTTGACGGGCGACGACGGAACATGACGCAACAGAAGTTTGATGGTTCCGTAGTGAAGAGCGAGTCCCGGGAGGAGCAGCGGCGTAGACGGGAACAAAATCGGACCACCGGAGCGACTCTGGTGGCCCGCGGAAGCCGCCGGCGACGCGGGTCGCCGGCGCGGCGGTGCCGGCAGCCGGGAGCAGCGGCGCCCCGACGCGCCGCCTGACAAGCCCGCTGCTGCAGAAGCCGCGGCGGCGGCACTCGCGGACCCGCGGCCGTGCAGGTCCGGCGCGCGCGGGACGCGGCTGAATCCGCGTCCGGTTGTCCGAGCGACACCCCGCGGGTGCCGCGGGGTTGTCCCGCGGGGGCGGCGGCTCCCCCCGCGTCGCTCGGCTGGCCAGGAAGACACCCAGCGGGTGCCGCGGGGGTGTCACGCGGGGGTGGCAGCTCCCCCCCGCGTCGCTCGGCCGCTCGGCCAAGCCGATCCGGGCCGAACCAGGTCCGACCGGGTCGGACCGGGATGACTCGGTTCGGCCGACCCAGGGGGGTCGGGCCGGCTCGGCCCGGGCCCGGACTCCCCATATTCGGACGGTTTTAGTTCAAATGACCGTAACTTGAGCTACGAGCCTCCAAATGAGTCACCGTCAGCAGAAACACGATCCTTGGATCGAGATGGTCGTTTCGGTTTATCGCACTCAAGGTTTTGGAATACATTGAGTTCGGCCGGGTTGGTTCGTACACGAAACCAACCGGGCCCTCAGAGCGGAAACGCTCATATCTTGAGCTACGGACGTCCGAATGACGTGCCATCAGCTTTATTGAATTCCTCTAAGTGAGACGGATCTTTTGGCATACTCCGCCCGAGGTTTGGACGCAGGTGGAGTATGGTCGGGTTGGTTTTGCCTTAAAAACCAACCGGGCCCCTCAGACGATAAAGCCAATAACTCTCAAAACGGGCGTCCGATTGATGCGCCGTCTGCGACGTTGAGTTCCTGTTGTCGATTCGGAACTTTTGGATACATCAACTTCGGAATTTGTGACAGTTGATGTATCGGCCTCTCGGCTCGTGGAGCGGACCCTCCCGAACGAGCTTGCTGTGTGTGTGAACCCTAGTGCTGGCTGCGACTGCTACTTCGACAGCGATGACCATGCAGAGATCCTCAGTGGACTACGACGACGACTGTGCAGCGATCCTCAGTGGACTGCGCCGACGACTGTGCAGAGATCCTCAGTGGACTGCGACGACTACAGCACTCTGCGATTGTACGTGGATCAGTGCTACAGGTCCTGTGTGGGCCCGATCCTGTGTGGGTCTGATCCTGTGTGGGTCAGCGCTCAACGGTTCTGTGTGAGACAGCGCCTACAGGTCCTGTGTGGGCCCGATCCTGTGTGGGTCATTGCAGGGGTTAGTTACCTATCGATCCTTCGTGGGTCCAACAAATTATATGGATCAGTGATCATCTTTATCGTCATCCGAAGAAGTATACCTGTGTGAGATGAATCTTCTGTTACTTTCCTTTGTGGACTGTGTTGAGCTATCCTGTGTGGATTTACCATTTACTCTCCTTTGTGGATTGTGTTGAGATATCCTATGTGGATTACTGTTGATTATCCTTTGTGGATTGTGTTGTGCTATCCTGTGTGGGTATACGTTTTCTTTCCTGTGTGGACTGGGTTGTGCTTGGGCTCGGACGTTGGAGTCGAATGGGAATTGATGACTTAGGTACATGTATGGGCATATACCTAAGCCGTGTCAGATGTTACTTCGTGATTGTATCATTCCTTTGTGGATTTCGGGAGACCTTTGGGGGTCTCGGGGTCCCTACTAAGTAGCTTATACTCACCCCTTCACGGGATATGCCCGCACTTTGTGGTGTTGGTTGCAGACGACGGGCAGCGCTGATCGAGGTGGAGATGTGCGGAGCAGGATGGTACCTGGAGGTGGACCACTGGGCGGGACGTACTCGGAGCGGACGGCTGGACCGAGGAGCTGTGGAGGCTATCTGTACCCACCGTTTAGGTGGGACCTTCAGAGGACGGCTCGACGCTGCGGATTTTCTTTACAGTTGTTGTTTTCCCCTTTCAGTTGTACTTTACAGTTGGGCTTGTATTTCCGGCCCCTTTTTACTTTCAGCACAGCTTGTATAGTTTTTACTTAGTGTTTACTTTTCCACTTGCTTACTCTGTGGTTCTTTTTTACTTTTCAAAGGCAATTCCTTCCCCTTTTTTCGGGATTTACGCCTTAGTGCTAGTCACCGGCCCCTGGCCTATTGAAGGCGGGCTTGGGGTAGTCACGGCACGAGCCCCGAGGATGGGTCGTGACACCATAATTCTTGGAGGATCTAATTATCTAAACTGAAATATAAATAAAATTATGTGTGGATTTTCATTAATTTATGGACAGAAAATCAGGTATAATATCAAATAAAATACACTACATTAGGTTTTATGGAATTTTTAATTTCCCTATATACCTAAAAATTGTTTTTAATTTCAGATAAATTAGTGATGAGACATTTCACTCTATTTATACCCTATCTTCCCCTTGATTTCATCAATGGTGTGTACAATGTACCTTTTTAAACTTCTTGTTTTGGGGAATTTGTTCCATAAAATCAATAAGAGTGATACTAACATGAGGATTTTTAATATATAGTGAATTTATTTATCATGTACATTTATTAAAAAAATTATATGGTTTAATTATTTATTTATGATAAATATAAACATTGGAATTCATGGGTGGATTTACAAACACTTTTTTACTTTTCACTTTTATTATTTCTATTTAAATCATTCTATGGTAAACATCAAGGTATTTTGGGAATGGGAATATCCTCAGGGGTAGAATTCATATCACTAATAACTTTTAATATGATATATATTTAACTATATAAATATAAATGTAATATAAAACACCCATTTCTTAATATTGATAAGAGTTCTAGAAAGAAATTATCAAGAACATTTCATCTTTTTATCTCTAATGGTGTTGTCATAATTTCTCAATTATTTCTATAATTTATGTATTATTTATTCAGTGGTATCTTGGAATGGGTGGTTTGGAGATGCCATATGAATATTAAAATCCTCAAGACATTGTTCAGGTTATGTAGGTTGTATTAGAGAATAACCTTGTTGGGGGGTGGGGGGTGGGGATTAATACACATACCATAGTGGTGGAAACACTGCTTGAGGATCCAGGAAATCCCCCTTTTCTATGTTATTATATACTATTACCCCATGATTTAGGGTTCTTTCTATAGTTCCCAAGAATGAATGGGGTTTTCTCTTGAAATATATTCCCCATAAAATATTCTTTATAGGACTCAAATGAGTAGTGATTTTGGGGAATTGATCATATAAATGTGTATTGGGAACAAAAATTCCAAATTTTAATGGAAGAAATAAGGACTTTGAATTACCTTAAGTATGTTAAATTTTACACAATATAGTACATATATAATAATATCTTTTTTCCACTTATTTTATGTTTTGAAATATTTATATAATGAACACCTATTTTGTATTTTTTAGATAATTTCATTAATTTTTGTTCATTTTAAAATATTTTAGTTCTCAATCCATGAGTTTAATCATTGGTTTTCCCCTACACTACCACCACTTATAAAATATATTATGCCTTGATTAATTGGGATGATTCACTCATTGAATTATATTTTTTGATGTTGGTAGACAATCTATAAGGGAGATAAACTATATCATGTTCTTTTTATTCTCTCCATATATTCTTATAGTATTTCTAATTTTCCATTAATAATTACAAACACATCATTCCTAGTTATAAAAAAATTATAAAAGTGGAAAACATCTATCTAAAGATACATTTAAACTACTTGAGCCTCTTATACTTATGTGTAGATAATATAACAAAACATTTGATACACTATTAACGGATATTTTGATGGAAGTATATTTACAGAGGTCCTCATATGCACCTTGGTGTTTCCTGGTAGAGCACATAATTTGGAACATCATTAGGTGTTTGGTGGACTCTCACCATCAACGTCTGAAATTTTTAGAGGAGATGGATATTATTAAACCTATGATTAGTTCTAGAAGTATTTAATGGATATTATATGTAGATATATAGGTACTTCAAATTATTAGTAGTCATTAATATTAATTTCTTATTATATACAATAATTATTTCAACATTTGATTAGATTCTATTCTTTACTGTGAACCACATGATATTATTTTTCAATGATTTAATATGTTGTGTTTGATTTCCCAACTCTAGAACCCTAATTTTCTATTCAATGTTCCTTTTCCAATTTGAGTTCTATTTCTCATAACAAACTATTTATAACATATTAATGGATTTAATGATTATTACCAAAAATTATAACTATTATTGTAAATGAATATAGTTATATTGGATAAAAGATAAAATGAATCTCAAAAAAATGAAAATAATATTAAAAATTAGAAGAGAATATTATAAAAATTTGAAAACTATTAACAATGACCAAAATTATAGAATTTGATAATAATATGTATCATTATAACTACATGATTATTATTTATATTTTCTCTTAAGACATGTGTGTAATGTTTCTCCTCAAAATTATTTATCCTAGTCATTCTCTTAATACCAAAATTTGTAAAAACAATATAATAAACAATATTTAATGGGTGGATAGAAAAAAATATGACAAATAATAAATATGAAGAGAAATTCTGATGTTATCAACAAAAAATACACCGAACTTCTCCTTAATGGAAATGACTCAGTATCACTGGTCTATTTTTTTAATCATGTAGATGTGGATTCCAATTTTTCATTATTGAATTATATATTTTATTGTACAAATCAAGTGAAAGACTGATCAATTCATATTGATCTAATTTTATCTAATTTCTAAAAGGATTATGAAATTTGGGTGGGGTAAGATTATTTAAAAAAATATAAGATAATGTTACCAAAGAAATGAAATAGATTAAAAAATCATGATCCCATCAGATAAAAATGATTGATGGAGGAAACTAACAATCAATGAAATAGTTATCATGTAAAATATGAACTCATTAAGGAATAATATCAATGATTTTAATTTCCAATTAGATTATTTTTTTAAACTATTCAAATTAAATATTTATTTATGTTCATATGGGATTACTATTGTATTTAATCAAATGTCACAATTCGAAATAAAAATTAATGAAAAGAAAATATAGGAATAAAAATCCATAATTTGCGAATGATATAGAAATATATTTATTCATAAGAATAAGATAATTCATGTTCTAATGGTTATTATTTTCGAATATTGGAATAATCAAAATAACAACATAGAGAATTTAAAATAGTAACAAAATTCTTTTTTTATTGTATTTTTATGGTTTCAAAATTGTTTTCATTCCAACATATTTTAAATATATATTGTAAATGTAATGGTATAATTTTAATTTTTATTCGACATTAACAGTATTTACAAAATCAATTATTATTGAGGTATAAATTTAATTATTTTTCATTTATATTCTTTATAAAATGTTAAAAATTATTTCTAACGTCATTTTTTGTAAACAATAATGTAAAAAATATTTTTTTATCACATTCTAAAATATTTATATTTTATATCCATTTTAACATCATATTTTACAAACTAATATAAATATTATTAAAAAATATATTATTTTTTAACGTAGAACATGGAAGTCAGTTTATTTGGAGATTCCACAAGTGAAATTATAGATTACATTGATAAATAATGTTAGATAAAAATTAATGATAAAGAAGTGATTACCATTAAAATATATAATTAAAATAATAAATAAATATTTAATAACAACAATTAAAAATTAAATGGTAATAAATGAAACCATTTGTGGGATTATATAATTATACAATATTCGTTGATATATCTCTATATTAAAACCAATTTATTCTTCTTATATATTTAAAAATCCAAGGGTTCAATCTCTAAAATAGTGATTTCATCTTGATTTGGAATTTTGGAATGAATAATTGAATGATAAAAGTTGTTTTCAATGGTAGAAAAAAGATTGAGATGAGGAAATAAAATCCTAAGTGAGATAAAAAATAAGCCTAAAATGGAAAAATTAATGTTAAAGTGGGATGTAGAAGAAATATTATATGGAATGATCTATTTTTAGGCATGAATTAAAATGAAAAAAGCAAGATATAAAAAATTAATATTTCTATATTTGGATGGGTGAATTTATAGAAAGTGAGGGGAAAATTAATTGGCTCGATTTGAAAAAAAAAACGTATATATCCATGTTTCATTTTTAACATTATTTATTTAAATTAATAAGAATAAAAATATTTTATAAATTATTCTTAACATAATTTACTTGAAAAAATGATGTTAAAAATGTTATTTTTAATTTGTTTATTAAAAAAAGATATCAATGATATTCTATATGACTATTATAACAATTGATTAATGAAATATCAGACATTAAAAATAATCTTGAATATGTTTCATTTCGTTTTTTGAAATAACTGATGTTCTATGTAAACAAAAAATATAATTAAAAATAGTTTTAAAAAGAATTTAAATTAAAAATACAAACATAGTATTTTTAAGATTTAATATTAAAAAAATAAAATATATTATATTTTCATTGTATGTTTTTTAATGATTTTGGATGAAAAATTTACCATATATACATTTTTTATATTATTTTATTGAAAAATTTGTCCAAATACTATAAATTTTTATGCATTACGATGATGTAAGAACATTTAGTTTAGTATTACAGCCATGAAAAAGCCAACGATTGTTCAATAATAGTTTTGGAGATATATGATTTGGAAGAAGAATATGAATTTTTTTTCAAAAACCTATAATTCTAAACCAACATCTACACCATGAATTTAATCCTTGAAAATGTGTCATGGAGTCTTTCTAATGACAATATTTTCCGATTAAATCCATATAAAATTAGAAAAATAATGGTTTATGTGATTTTATCATGACTAATTTATCCACGACATTGATCTGAAAGTTTTACTAACATATAAATATAAAATTTATTTAATTTTTTAGGATGTTTTTATTAATGTTTTATTTTCAAATCCTTTAGAATCCTCTTAATTTTATCTTCCATTTATAGGTTATGAATTTAATAATGATAGAGATTATAAACTATCTTTAAATGATTTTATTCAATTTTTTGGACTCCATTTTTCATCTAATTATTAGATATATTAATTTTTCCAATTGTACAAATTGAATCCCCAAAAACAGAAAGTCATAAGAAAATGTTATATTAATGATTTAGTTAGATTTATAAAATTTATTAAAGAAACACCAAACTTCTATCAAATAGTTACTTTATATTAAATGATTAAATTTAATGATTTTTTCTTATATGACATGAATATAATAGTTTATTCATTTTATGACTCATTATGAGTTGATACTGAGTGTAAAATATATTAAAAATTTGTCTATTTTCATGCTTATCACAAAATCATTAATCCTTAATTAATTCCACTTAATATCATATAGATCTCCCATATACTTTTAGATTCTAAAATATTCTAGATTTTCTGTTCATTCTTGTTTTCAATAGTATCCATGGGTGTGTGTGTATTTTTTAAAAAAATTTTAATTCCCTTGTAATTCAACTCATCATTCTTTTGTGGCACTTATTTCGATTAATACACCTAACATTATATGTTATTCAATTTTTTGGAAATTTCATTTTTTTTCGTCTCGAAGTGGTGTATATTCAAATAATAATGAATAAAAATAGGATTTTTAGGGTTATCACATCTCATTGAGATATTTTTTAATGACACTTGTGTATACAGAGTTATTCTGGGTGCTTCACTGAATGTCATCATGTGGTCGATGTGACAATATTACTTATTTTTTTCTTATCTATTGCACATAACATTGTTTTTATGAAGAAAAGTTATATTTGGATGATATTTTAGGGGTATAAATATACATCCTAGAAAACACAATGTCTTGGAGGATGTGGGTCAAACCATGACCTGTGAGAGTCACCATATAGTAGTTTTTGTTGTGATTTTTTTCTAAGGTAATAGCCCTTATGTTTTTTAATAATTTGTGTGGGAGGGAATTATTAAATTATGGTTAATATTAAATATAGGTAATTTCTAAATTTATTTATTGCTATTATTATTTTATATAAAAATGGATCATCATGTTGTAACAGGAGGGGCAACACGTGATAAGGATCTTGTATTTCTGTTTGGTGGATTGTTACACCGTGATGCTGGACATGTGAGTGAATTCTATTAGGTTGGGTGAAGGCCACACTGTAACACGAAATGGTGTATTAAATTAATTATATAAACAAAAATGTAGAGATCATGGAATTAAATTAACAACGTTAGCTCATGGGATTTTTTATGTCATGAACTATGCGGTTACGCCATAAATAGTGTATAAAATAGGGTTTCATTTTATAAACAACCATTGTAAACCAATTTTATTCCACATATAAAATTTTTAAAAAAGATTAAGATCCATAATTTCATGTCTGATCCCTTTTTTTAGTGGAAGGGTACATCGTGTAGGTCATTCCACCTGTCTCTCCACCTCCTTCAATCAATCAACCCCCATGATGAACTGTGATTTAGGTAAAATATACCAAGGTTATTCAAGGTATTGTTGTTTCAATATTCACTATTAATTTCTATAATTTTTTTATCCAATAATTCTGTTGAATTAATCTATATATTTATTGATGATTTCATCAAACCATTATTCATATAACTATAAATGAAAGTGGAATTTCTCTGCAATCCTTAAAGAGATTCCTAGAGGGTGAATGCATTTGATATTACATTCAATGCCTAATTATATTAAATTGGGTATATTAATTTTTTTAATTTCATTAAATTAGATATAATTGGTTCTTATATGGGTTTAATGATTTGTGCAATTATTTGTAGGGGTGTCGGGTGAATGTAATGGTTAATGTGAAATCCATTACTTATTGACTTCATACATTTATATTGGGAGTTTTGGATGATTAAGAAACAATAGTTTAAATTAAATAATTTATTTAATTACTTTGTTTTTATTGCCAGAAATAGATGTTCATGAGTCAATATAATTTTGGAATATGCATAGATGGCCCTGAATGTGTACTAACATAATATTGTGAGGATGTTGATCTAGATCGAACTGACATTGTACATTTAATCTATAAAATATTAAATTACCAAAAATAAATAAATATCTCACTACATGATGATCATTAATCTATTTAAAATCAATGTGATAATGGAATTATATAATGTATTGCATTGAAGATTTATATAAGTTCCTCAATATATTGAATATCTATAAAAGTTTTTATAATATTCAGAAAAAATATATCATATAATATAGATAATATCTACATATCAAGAATATAAATAACAAAATGCTTTTTTGATGAATGTAAGTAGAAAAGGCACTAAATAATTAATTTTCATAATCAAAATGATATAAGGGAGGATTATAATTGGAAATATTAACTAATTGGAATTCCACAAGTTATATGTGTCATTAGATATTCTTATGTATCGTTTTTTTAATTTTTCCTTAGAATTGCGATTATTAATAATATATATCATTAAAATCATACCCTTATGTATTTGACATAACAATGATGATATATACTGATGGAGACTTATTATAATTTGGTTCATTAATATGATCTATGGAATCAATAAATTACTAAAGAGAGGATTTTACCCTTTTATGGATACATGCTGGTATCTATAGATGTTTATTTGGAATGGAACTGTCTAATTATGTACATGGATATGAAGATTAGTAAAGAATTTTATTTTTTCGAATATATATATATAACATATATAGGTTGATGATATAAGTATTCAAAAATCATTATGATATATTGAGACAAATGGATTATATTAAAAATTTAAAATTTGTACAACGATGTTGTCATTGCAACATTAAATTTTTCCTATATGGGCTACTTGTCTAGATACTTAAAAAAATCATTTACATCATGCTATATCTCTTATTATATCTTCAAAATATGTATAGACGATCACATAATAAGTGTTTCCAACATTTCAATTAAATTATATTTTTCAATTAATATTAAAAAAATATTGTAATAAATATTATAGAAAAATAATTTTTTTGTTTTTGTGGTTTGTAATAAAATCTATCACTTATAATTAAAATATATTATATTTGATTCAGATTTTAAATATATTTTATCTTCTTGTTAACGAATATAATATTTATTTTTTACTTTTTAGTATTTTCAAGCTAATAATTGGTTATTAATTTGGTAAATAAATATGTATTTATTAATGAAAATATTAAAATAAACTTGTATTCAATATTTAGGGAATAAAATATTTATTTATTTTAATATTGAATAACAAAAAATATATTTATTATTTAGAGTTCGATAAATTTATAGGATTATTGATGGGTATAGAGGAGGGACGTGATTAAAATTATATATATTATTTGACATCAATTAAATAAATTAATATTTAATTATTTAAAAACTGATATTTAATATTCATCGGATGGAACAAATCATGATATATTTCAAAAATAATTAAAATATTATTATACGTAGTGTGTATTACAATAAATAAAGTAGGAAGGGGCTATTGTGACATAACTAATTTTGTATGGCTATTTATACAACTCAAAACAAATTATATTTTAGGGTAAAATATATTTTTTATGCACATAATCTATTCTTTCTATAATGTTCCCTTCATTCTGAGGATATTTCCTTAACGAATTCACTTAGGAATGATATAAAATCCTCCAAATTCAACTCATGATTATGATTAAAATTAATAAAATCGTCAATCCCAAAGGAATTAATCTTGTGATCAATGACGGATAATGCAATATGATAAATACCTTTTACTAGTAGCCGAAGATCCATTTAAAATATTGCATTATTCATGGAGTAATATTTTATACTTATAGAGTAATTATGGTGTTTATTAATTATATCCAAGATATTATGATAAATTTTACAATTGAATTTATCAATGATTTAAATTTATCAATATTAGGTAATTATATTTTGTTAAATAATTATATATTATATTTGATAATGTACAATATTATATTTTTATTGGTCATGAAAATTAAAAGAAATTGGTTTGATCAAATAAAATTATCAAAACTATTTTTTTCTTGATCAAATATTTACACTATTCCCCTGAACCAATAAAATTCATTAGAGTGGTTGTATATAAATTTAAAATTATTTAAAATTTATTTATAAAATTAATGTATTATTAGTATATATTTTTTGAAATTGTTATTAAATATAAAAATTAGATAACCTGATCATTTATTTTCATATAACAATGAATAATCAAAGAAAAAAATGAATTGTGAGTTAATATCTAATTTGGAGGTTATGATTCTTCAGGATTCTAGATATAGATTATTTTTTTGTACCATAAAAGAAAAATTCTTGTGTACATGGTCAACAATCACTAGGAAAACATATATAAATCACAACTTGTCAGGTATATTTTAGTGTGTCATATCATTGCACGTTTATTATGGACTACTTCTTGGATTGTTGCAGGAAAATGTTACCTGATATGTATCTGGAATACATTCTCTACAAACAGACAATGTTTGACCACGTGGGAATCGTAGATTCAATATAATCAATGTAACAAATAAATAATTAATAAAATTTATTAATACAAAACAATTATTAAATGTTAACGAAGTCACATGAACTTTGTGGAAGTACAAATATTATAGTAGAATTAACATGTCATGTATCATGTATAAACCCACATGAAATACATGTTTAGTCCCTATATGATTGACTTGGGTAGCCATTAATTTATCTAATAGTATGTTTTTGGTTTTCAATGTTATTTAATTTAGGTAAAACCATGCAATCCATGCTTCAAGAAATATTGTTCATGTTAGAAAAGTGAAAAACATATTTAACTAGTAATAAAATGAACTAAAAAACATGTATATGGCTATATACCTTATTTTAAATGGATTTACATTGTCAAATATTTGAGGAATTATTTTGGTGGATCTAGGAATATATTAAATGAATCAAGATTGTATTTTATAAAATATTTTTTTTAAATAATTTAAGTTCTTCAATAGCTTTTTCTACTTGAAATATTGTGTTTAAATGAACCATGATGTACTATTAAAAAAATAATATTAATGATAGTTACAACCTATCCAATAAATTATAGAGTACAAAGAAAATTTACTACTTAATAAAATATATATACTTATGTATATATATATATATCCTACTCAATATAAATTTATGGAAAAATACAAAATAAACTATCATAGAGTTTTTAGTCATGTCATTAAATTCTTCAAAAATATATTTCCTTGAAAAATGGTGTTTCATTTATTTTTTTGAAAACTATTTTGATTAAATTATGTAACATTTAAAAATTTAATTTTTTTAATTATAATCATTTTTTAAATCAATATACTAAAATTTTCTTAGGTATTATGTTTATGAATTTCATGAAATGTTTTATTTTCCATTGAATAATTAAAAAATCATGTTTTATTAAGACCGATATGTATAAAATAACCATTTCAAATTAAAATGACATCATTGTAAATTTAATATTATCATATTATAAATAATACAATTGATTCATTTGGAATAAATTTAATGCATGCATTTACTGTCAATATATTTTTATGCGTAGAATTATGTTTTCCTAGAAAAATGATTTTATGCACGAATGTTGTTTTTAGGAAAATAAATTGAATTGATTATAATTTTTGAATAATTTAAATTAAATTTATATATAATATACTAAATACATTTTTATATCATTTATGTAATAGTTTTATAGTCATGGATACAAATAAATATAGCTTCATTGTTTAAATTTGAATTTTTCTTTTAATTTATTTCAAATGGTTTTATAAAATAATTTAAAATTAATTTATGAAAACTATATGTATTTAATTTTAAAATAATATTATAGGTTTTTAAATATACGTTAAAAAATAGGTAAACAACCTACATTTATTTTTCTTTTATATTAATAATATCCATGGAAAAATTTACCACATCAGTATAATGGTAAATTATGTCCACCTAAGTTAAAATGAAGTGATATAGCCATATTACATCAACATAATTCTTATTAAACTAATCTATTTATAAAATTTGCACTATAGTATATAAATATATTTTTCATGAAATGTTTTTCATATAAGTCACCAATATAATATTTAAACCATATTATGTTACAAAATTTCAATATATTTACTTTAAATGTATATTATGTGTCCACATTGGGAAGAATTTTTTGAATGAATATTGGTGTTTATTTATAGTTTTATGAAATTAAAATCAGGATATAATTTTTTTATATTTTTTTGGAATTATATATCTAAATTATACACTTGGGCAAAACAAATACCGTATTTATTTAATCAAAAGAAACATATATTTATAATATAAAATGTGGTATAATTTGAATTATTTAATTATTAAAAGAATATTTTAGATCTATATGAAATATAATGTTTGTTTGGAATAATTTTTTAAGTTATCCTTGTTTTGTATTTATTTATTTGAAGTCAAATTAAATTATTTGTTTTATAAATGGGAGTAATAATATTTCATAATTAATAATATTTAATTAAATGATAAAAAATACATGAAAATAAATATTTTGAAATATTAATGGGATATGGTTTTAATCATCTTCAATGGCCTATTTATGTGTATTTCTCATTTTATAGTATCTTTATTAAAAAAATACGATATATAACATATTAATATTATGATAATTGTCATAAGGGATAAATAATTGTTACATAAAATTGATTTGGATAAAAATGTGATCCATACATATTCAAATATTATTATATTATAGTATTTATGATAACAAAAAAATTAAATTTTATTATTATCAGTTTTGAGACATTTTTGGCATAAAAATCGATATTAATTTCATATTTTATAAAAATCCAAGAGTGGACATCCCCTCAATTATAAATAGAAGAACCACCAGTATCTTCTTAAAACCACATTGAGCCTTCATCCCTGACAAATACCAGTTTAGATAAATTATGAAAGTAATTATTTTCATTATATAATTTATGGTATTCCAAAATTGTCAACCGTATATACCATGAGAGGAGATCGATAGTGGGTATTTAAAAAATAGGTAGATTACATAACTAATCACCTCCTTTTTGTAAATAATTTTACCCCTATATATCTAAAATAATATCTATAAAATAATATCTTCTTATATTAAATATTGATTAATTTTATTGTTATTACGAATCAACCTTTATTCACTATATTTCCATCAAATGGGATGTCGAAATATAATGTTGTGTATGTATAACATGTTGTCTCCATATGATGATACAATTTACTTATTAGATATATATTTTATAGCTAGGTATATGATGGGATTAATATACATATAATTAATTTATTAAGTAGTATTACTTTTGGAATGATAATATTTAATCTACCTTCTTACCTTCCAAAACATTCTAAAATGATAATTTCCATGATGTGTATTTGTGGCCTACCACCTCAGTGAAGTAATGTGACTCTTCAATTCATTCATATTTTTTTTCAGAATATATAAGTGATAAATTTAATTAATATATATGATATTTAGTATATGATAATATTTAAAAAATATGGTTTATTTTTTAACTTCCTATCATTCCATCCATCACAAAATGGAAATAAAATTTTTGTGTACGTACACTCTACTATCTCCATGAAATTTTTTATTTATTTACATTTTTCGATCTTTTAAAAATAACTATAAATAGTTATATAAATTATCTATTTGATATAATTATTATCATTTTTGATAATATGGATCCATTATCCAAATATAGTGACCAAAACTAGTGGACCAAGTCATATTGGAAAGATGAACCAGATATCACATAGAACATTGATTTTAATAAATATGTTTTAACAAATTTATAATAAAATATATAACTAAATCATACATGATTGTAAATATATGTGTATATTTATAAAATATATTTATAGTATATGAATATTTTTTATATAGGGGGATCTAATGTATACGAAGGATATCAAACCTAATATATTGTGTTTTCATCTCACTTTTATTAATGTGAACATATAACTTATAGACAACTTGTTCTTTTGTTTAGTGTATATAAATCACATTAATGTATTTTATTATTTAAATAATTTATTTATTGGATATACATATTGATATTTTTTTATTTCATGGTTATTATGTTTTAAATTCAACAAAAGCGGTAAGTGTTTTATGATACAATCTCATGGTTTATTGATATTGTTTATATTCAAGTTTGAGATGATTAATTTTTAAATTCTACATCTCATGAATCTAATGGATTTTATTCTCTTATTTTAATTTATTTAAAATACATTTTTTTCATTTCATTTTACCCATCATATATACTCAATATATTGTAATGATTTTTAATGTAAATGAATTTGTTTCTCTCTTCTGTAAGAATACCATTTTCATCCATATCAATGTTTCCTAAAAATGTTTCGAAGAATGTCTTTCATATTTTCATATTATAATTGATTGTAATTATTACATATTTTTTAATAGGTTTGAAAAAATAATATTTATATTTTTTTCAATTTAAAAACGATGTTATTTTATATTTTCTATAAATTTTTAGGAGGAATGATTTATTTTATCATATAAATCATGACCAGACATTCCCATCATCTTGAGTGATAAATGATTTTAATAATACATTATATTTTTTCAAATTTATTTTTAGATAAATTTTTCATTCAATAATTTCGATTTTTAAAAAATATATTTTATAGTGAAAAGAATATTTTCTTAAAATAAATGATCTATGTGTTTTTTAAAAATAATTTTAAATAAAATATGATTTATTTTCAGTTAATTATACATTAATGGTGATATTATCCAATGCTATAATTATTAGTTTTTATTTGGATGATTAAATTTTAGGTTGAAAATATTTCTATTAAACCCATTTATTTTCCTAAGGTTATGATACAACTAATTGAATAATGGTTTATGTGATGTTATTTCATTACATAGGTTATGAAACAATGATATAATGAATGTTTTCTAATATTATGGAACACATATTTATGATATTAATTATATGATTGTGGATTTATTATATCCAAGGATGGTTGTTACTTTCAAACCATGTATAGGGGTTATATTATAATTAAGGACAATGGGTACATTATAACCAAGAATGTTGGATATGTTAAAAGCTAGGATTGTGGTTATGTTACCTTTAATGATATGGGTTCTATTATAACCCATGAATGTAGTGATGATCATTGTCTAGACCTGGTTGACCTGGATAATCTAATCATACCTCTTGGAGTTCCACTTGAGTCATCACTTGATGTAGATGATTAGAGAACTAATGCTCGAGTTCATGTCAGATTCTTACAACTGATGTGTTCAACGCATGATGAACCATGAGTGGCACATACGATGGCTGGTCTAACTTGTGAGTTCCAGTAGCATCATCCTCTAACTTTTTCAAGGAATGGTTTTCCGCATACAATTTATTCTTTCCAATATTCTACTATTTCTATCATTATGCATCCGGGGAATCCTATAGAGTTGAGGTTCAAAAATTCCACATGCATGTATCATGATACTTTCATGCACAATAGTTATGTGATTAATCATGTTTTTCATCATCAAGGAATTATATGGTTTTGTTTTCATAAAATATTCTATGATCAATTCATTCTTCTAACCCTGAGAGTTGTCAGAGCTATAGAGTTCATGCACCACGATTAGGGTTATATGTAAGTTATAGTGCATTCATCATGTATAATTGATATATAACACTTTACACCACTTGTATAAGGTGATGAGATTTCATGTTCTATATGATTTGAGGATGGGCTTCAGAATAACATCTATATGTGTGTTAATGTCTTTCACTTTCATACTTTGTAGAAAATAATGAATCCATGTCTTATCACTGAGAGAAACCTAAGGGATGGAAACAACACTTAGCATTGAGGATCAGTGTCATGGCATGCCAGCAGTTCTCCATGTTGATGGAAATGTTCACTCAAGGATTATTTTCAAGGACGTTAGAAAAAGAGTATTTGTATTGATAACTCCATAGTGTGACCTTAGTGTAGACCAAGGCGGCATCTGAATCCACAATGAAATAGAGAACCACTGAATTGTTAGGATATCAACCATTTGGGACATCTTCAAAAAAAACTAGAACCATTCGACCATATTCGAGTGGAAAATGATCAGTTATTACTCTACATTTAGGAGCATGTTCTTTTGCATGGTGTTAGGTGTGCAGTTGTAATATCACCAAAACACTGGTTGAGGAAGAATTTATCGCTACATTAGTCATAATCACGATCCCCATCAGTTGTAGATGAGATTTTTTGATCTAGGTAACCCATATATTACCCAAGGTCATGGATCAATCCAGTTGCATGTGCTATGGACTATACCTGATGATCGGATGGCAAAACCATCTATAGAATGAGGTACTATTCTAGTGTTATCAACTATGGTGTCATGTTTATTTGATACTAATGATTCAAACACTTCTACCATTATATATATCATGTTGTGTCTCAAATAATAGATATAATATTACTATGTTGTAATGACACTACATATACTATTAAGAGTGTGCTTTGTGGGAATACTCCAATGTAGGGACTAACCTCTTTAGGTAGGTAGATTCTATTTTCTTATGGAACCTCTTCATTCTTGAGAGGAATGTCTTTGATGTAATTCTCAGGAAGGACCATTTAGTTCATTTTCACACTTTTTTATACTACCATCTCTATAGGGTCACATTTACCTATCCACATGGTATAATTCATCTATTTAAGGGTGAGTGGGATGTCTAGTATGGTTAATTTGGACCAAAGCATCATGGGCTAAGTTGTGTGACAAACATGATTGAAAATATATTCCTTTAGTATCATAGATTATGTCAATATAATTTACCACCATAAGTAGATCATATCATGGATATTTTTATCAATGACCTTTTAATAATACCTCATTAGATGGAGGTAGTGTTTTTTGATAGAGCTTGATCTTGGAGCCGCTCTAGTGGACAATAATACATATTGGATGGATCCTACAAATCTCCATGAACTCAAGTAGTAGTTAGAGGATCAAGGGGACAAAGATTTTATGTTGGTCTATTATATCCTATCAACTTTAGACTATGCTTTTCTACAATATTACAGATAGATCCTTACATTTTATGCATGGATTACAAAATTTTTAACTAGATTTCAGTGATGTACTTGTATCCATTACCTCGACTAGATGATCTCTTTTACTAGATCCATGGAGCTAGGGTCATCTCTATGATTGAACTAAGGTCAGGATATCACCAAGTACATGTAAGGCCATCATACATAAAAAATACAACATTTAATTGTATATATGGTTTGTATGAGAACCCTATTATGCAGTTTGGTCATATGAATGTTAACACCATTTTCAGGGCTCTAATGAATAGGAATTTATATCACTATACTGATTATTTTGTGGTGGTAATTATAAATGACATCTTAGTGTATAATCACACTCGTAGAGACTTTGAAGATCATTTCGAGACAGTTCTGGGTATACTAAGAGATCATTAGCATTACACTAAGCTAGATAAGTGCTGCATTTTCATCGATAAAGTTCACATTTGGTGTCAAATCATTTTGAAATCCAAAAAATATGTTGACTTGGAAATGATTTTGATGTTGTTTCCAACGAGTATCCCAATAACGTGTCTGATATATAATGTTTCGTGGTGATGGATGGATATTATAGGTGTTTCATACATAACTTCTCAAACTTTTTTAATAAATTAATATCCTTACCAAGAATAGAGTTTTTCTATTATGCATAGAAGCATGCAAGAAATCCATTTAAGTGCATAAGGGGATATTGGTCGCACCACCTATTCTGATACCTCCATATCCTTGTAGATGGTATACTCCCTTTTATTGTACAACTGGTACCAGAATTAGTTCAGTTCACATGTTGTAATATATGATCATCAAGTAAGGATATCTATAATTGATGCATCAGGATATAAATTACCAAACACATGACATTGAACTAGTAGCAGTTGTCTGTTCCTTGCATTATTGGAGACAATATCTTTTAGGTGAGCACTTTTCTGTGTACACGCACCACAAGAGCCTCAAATATTTCTTTACCTGGTGTAACATGAACCTCCAAAAGTGGATATGTGTCGAATATCTATGGTCATTTTATTTTAATCTTTCCTTTATACTAGGTAGGGGCAATGTAGTTGTTGATGTGATGAGTCGTAAAACATAGTATCTGACCATACTTGAATTGAGTGATGAACTGAAATTAATGGCCCCCGTCCCTGAGATGTATCTAGAGATTCATGATAGTCAGAAGAAGTATTACCTCTCATCCTAGAATGTTACCTATTACCTCCTTGAAATGGTGAAGGGTAGAAAATTATAATATCTACAGGGATTGGTTCTCTATGAAAGTATATCAGGAGACAAATTTCACGACCCCCTCCCACAAAAAATGCCCATCCTGAGCTGGAAAAGGTGAAAAGGAGAAAATGACCCCTGATTCCCACCTCCAGTAGGCCCTGGGGTGGTGACTAGCACCAAGGGTATGGGTTTTCACAAATATGGGAGGCATTGCACTTTTTATTATTTAGGATCGGAAAATAAGACAATTCAACCACCAAAAGGAAAAAAGAACAAGCGTATAGAAATAAACCCAAACCAAGCCCACATGCATGTTTAAAAAATTTCTAACAAGGTACAAGTACAAGAATGCTCAAAGTACAATACCAAAAGAAAACAATGGTAAAGTAACATCAAAAACTCCAACTGTCTGACTAGTAAGGTCCCACATGACCCTCGTAGTCCTATTAGAAACCTAAAATTAAACATTGGGTGAGCATACAAGTATACTCAATAGGGAAACCTAAATCTCTCGTGCACAAGTGGGGAGACATCATAATGTACCGTGAGAACAACAGAACAAACCTAAAAAGGAAATCTATTCACCCAACCTCACCAGCCACACTCACCAAAACACAATCACAACAGGTAGTAGTAGTATAAGAACCAGAGTATTGGGTACCACACACCATTTCCCATTAGTTAGATAAACGTCCTGACACTGTCACACTCTCCCCGTCCGCACACACCTAGGCCTCACAACCACAAATCCCGCCTGCACACACCTGGGCCTCACCACCATGTATCCCACCCGCACACAGCTGGGCCTCACAACCACAACCACATCCCCGCCTGAAGTCACCTGGGCCTCATCCAGAAGATTCTTGGGAACAATAATAGTAACAGAACTCTTTCCTGAAGACACCTGGGCCTGGAATTGAAACCTACCAGAAGAGTCTTAGGTGTAAGGTCGCCTAAAGCCATCACATCCTATAAGCCTGGTCGAATAGTCTTGGGCCTAATCACCCTAATTGAAACCTACCTGAAGAGTCTTGGGTGTAAGGTCGCCTCAAGACATCACAGCCTAGGCGAGAAGGAGTAGGAAGGAGCTAGTAACTATGGGAACACAAAATCTCCCATGAAATGGGAGTGTTCGGCACTAAGTGCTCAACATGGTTGTGGTGTGATAAAACAAAAAAGATACAGATATATATATATATAGAGAGAGAGAGAAACCACTCAGCCCAACCTATTGCTTCTAAAAAGAGAAACTAAGCACGTGCCTCGGTACTGCTACCCCAAAGCATGCACCCAACAAACAACCCCAACCCCATTAAGGATTTTCACGTTTCGGTAGAAATTAGCTTATTTAGTTCCTTAACTACTGGGAAACTATCCACAGCCAACCACTTCAATCGTTCGTAAAACCATATCCCTGCCATCCAGAAAACACGTTAGGAAAAGCACAAAAAAGTCCCTCTTATCAACCAACAAACCCCATTGATTATTATTTCTATATCACACCCCACCATTTATTAACTCTTCCACTTTAATTTAATAATCACAACCCATAACCCGTTCACATTTAATCCCAACCCTGCAACCCCTCTTCCAACCACCATAACCACACCATACATCATTATCCCTTTAATCCCATTTATCGCAGCCCCGCTGCCCATCACCATTAAACATTCACACCTTCCCACAACCAAGACAACCGCAGCCCCACTGCTCACCCAAACCACAACAGCCCACAAAACACCCACATCACATGCCACGTAACCAAGCCAACACCCACATGTTCATTATTCCAATTTGGTTCAACCGGGGTGACCACACAAGGGTTCCAGATTTTCATTTAAACAGCCAACTTTACGTGATTATCCAATTTCCACATTGAAAAAGCTTCCAACCATAATAAAATACAGAAGGATAGGGAAACATTTAATTGCCTAAGCAAAGGCCCCCAACGACAGTGATTTTCAGTAGGTAGAAGCTCATTCAATTCATAAGATAATATCATAGGATATAAAAGGTAAAGTAACAGCAATCACAAACTTCCCATCCCCATTCTTTAACCAGTTATTATATTTATTTAAAGGATCAACCATTTCTCATGAATACAAAAAGGATATCAACCCCACATGATGCACAAAATAGAGAGATGAAGGTAAAACCCCTACGTCAACAGGTTCTGGTCACAACGCTCCCCCTGATAAACTTTAGAAGACGTTCATCGGCGTCCCGTCAGAACCTCCTCGGGTGGACGTCGGAGAGGAAAAGCCTAAGTAAAGACAACAGATCCATGCTCAGAAGTTCCGCCTCGTCGTTACGATCCCGTGGCCGCTGACGGATCATAAATCGGAGCTCAGATGAAAAGTTATGGAAGAAAGAGCCTTCAAGTCTCTTGAGAGAGCTCTGCTCAGAGGAGAGGGGAGGAGAGGTGTGAGTTTAAAGGAGGATGGGACCCCTCCTTTTATAGGCATGAAATGAAAAAGTACACAGCGTGTACTTATGGTACACGACATGTACTCAGTCGTTGTCACACGGTCTCCACGCGGCCTCCAACACAGTTCCGCGACCGTTTACTAGTCAACACACGGTTGGAAGGTAACGCATACGCGGGGAAGGACTACACGACATGCAGAATGGACACATGGTGTGTACCCATTTATGGAACTCGGCAGGGACACGGCTCCAACGTAGCACACGACCGACGACTGGTCAACACACTGAAACGCATACGCGGGGAGGGACTACACGGTTTGTAGTACTGGACACACGGTGTGTACCCATTTTCTTCATGTGACAAAGACATATCCTTCCACACAGGTTATACCTGGCAAGAGGGAACACGACGTGTACTCAAAATACACGGCGTTTAGTTTCAAAATTCTGGAAAGTGTGGAAAAAGTCCATTTTACCCTCCAAAAAACTTCGTGACCTTCTTTTTGACAAAGGAATGGGTCGGAGAGGTCCGGGCCATTACATCAGATAACTCTTAAAACATTCTCATCCCCTATAATTCAAAAACCAACCCAGGGGAACCCAAAAAGATACCTCTTAGGGTCATCATTATAATAGGAACCCAAACAATAATCCTAATTATAGGTGTTAGGAATTCCTTCTCCTATGTTGAGATATTATCCGCTTTAGGCGGCATTGACTCTCCTGCACAGGTTGAATCGCATCCCCATTAATGCATCTCGATTAAGGATTGGGTCTTACCACTTCCATACATTAGGATTTTCAACTCGAACTAACCCCAACACCACACAACCAACACACTACCCGAACACGTGGGTTTGGGAAATTTCTTCACCAATGTCGAGATATTATCCGCTTTAGGTGGCACTGACTCACCCGCACGGGTTCAATCGCATCCTCATTAATGTGTCTCGATTAAGGGTCAGGATTTTCCCTTTCCCACACATTACCAGGGAACAAGGAAACAAAAGGTCTCACAACTGACAAGACAAGCATTCCATATATTAAAGGTACATAGTACAAAATCAACACCAAGCTCAGAAGAACAAGGGAAAACAAAAGTCAAAACAACTCCGAGTACTGAGCGTGCATCTGGGTATCCTGCTCCCATGAGCTCTCCTCGAGACTTCCATGCCTCCACAACACACGAACCAAGGGAATGGTCCATCCACAGAGCACCTTCTCTTTACGTTCTTCGATTCTGACTGGTCGTTCCTCGAAGGTCGCGTCGTCTCCCATATCCAACTCTCCCCAGTCGATAACGTGGGAGTCGCCGTGTAAGTACCATAGAAGCTAGGATACGTGGAAGATGTCATGGACTTTCTCCACCTGAGGTGGCAGGGCCGGCTGATATGACACCTCGCCGACTCGTCTCAACACCTCAAAAGGTCCGATGAACCTGGGTGAGAGCTTTCTCCCTTTCCCAAACCTCCACTGCCACCATCGAGGGGAAACCTTCAAGAACACATGATCTCTTACCTCGAACTCCAAGGGCCTCCTCCGACGATCAGCATAAGACATCTGTCAGTCCTGAGCTGCCTTCATCCTCTCACGTACAAGCTGGACTTTCTCCGTGGTGCTCTGGACTACCTCTGGCCTAAGAGCACCTGTCTAACCAACTATGCCCAACAAATTGGTGAACGAAATGCCCTTCCATACAATGCCTCAAATGGTTCCATGCCAATAATATAGTGGAATCTGTTGTTGTAGGAAAACTCAACTAAAGGCAAGTTTCGTACCCATGATCCTACGAAATCCAGAACGCATGCTCGCAGCATGTCCTCCAGTGTCTGGATAGTCCGCTCTATCTGCCCGTCTGTCTGGGGGTGGAAAGCAGCGCTAAGGCGTAGCTGGCTGCCAAAATCATGCTGTAACCCACTCCAAACACGTGAGGTAAACTGAGTATCGCAGTCTGAGACGATGGTCCTTGGAACTCCATGCAAACGCACCACCTCATCTATGTACCTCTGTGCTAAGGTACTCACCAGGCCCGACTCCTTGATTGCTAAGAAGTGAGATGATTTCGTCAGACGATCCACCACTAACCAGATAGCATCATAACCACCCTAAGCTCTGGGTAGTCCTGTGACGAAGTCCATTGAGATATCATCCCACCTCCACTTGGGGACATCTAAAGGTTGAAATAAACCATCGGGAACACGGTGTTCAGCCTTCACTTGCTGAAACACTAGGCACATAGCCACAAGCTCTGCCACTGCCCGTTTCCCCCCGGGCCCCCAAAACTGTTCCCTCGGGCCTCGGTACATTTTTGAAACTCCTGGATGTACCGATATGTCTGAGCTATGGAACTCACAGAGAACTCCCTCATGCATCACCTTTGGAACAAACAACCTTCCATGGAAAAGCATCTGATGTTGGTTTTCCTCTGACCACCCCTCTGGAGCATTCCCCTGATCGACACGATCCCGCATCACCTCTGCCATGGAGTCCCCCCACTGAGACTCCTCCACCTGCTGCGACAGGGAGGATTGCACCATCATCTGGAACAGACAACCTCTAACACCTTCTTCCCTTGCATCGAAGTGCAGGGAAGGAAACTCTCCCATCACCTTCCAAGAATCATCGGATTCCCGAACCACTTCCTTATGTGACTTCCTGCTCAGGGAATCAGCCACAACGTTGCCCTTACATTCAGTGTAAGAGATCTCGAAGTAATAGTCATGGAGAAACTCGACCCATCTCCGCTGCGGTATGTTCAGGTCATGCTGGGAGAAGATATAACACAGGCTCTTGTGATCTGAGAAGACCACAATGAGCTCCCCAAAGAGGTAATGTCGCCACAACTTCAATGTGATCACTACTACTGCAAGATCCAGGTCATGGGTGGCATAGTTACACTCGTGAGGGCGCAACTGCCTAGACCCATAACAAATCACGCCCTTCTTCTGCATCAGCACGCACCCCAGACCAAGGCCAGAAGCATCACAAAACACTTCATAAAACAACCTCTCCTCTGGCAACCTGAGCACCGGAGCACTAAACAACATCTCCTTCAGGTAGTCAAAAGATTTCTGGAACTGATGGCTCCATATGAAGACCTGATTCTTCCTAGTCAATGATGTCAATGGAGCAGAAACTCGAGAGAAGTCCGAAACGAACCTTCGATAGTAACCTGCTAACCCTAGGAAACTACAAACTTCTGCCACGTTCTTGGGTGCTTCCCAAGAAACAACAGCCTCCACCTTCAACGGGTCCACTGATACTCCATGCTGAGACACCACGTGCCAAAGGAAGTGTACTTCTTGTGTCAAGAACTTACACTTCGACAATTTCCAGTAAAGCTGGTGGTGTCGAAGGACTTCCAAGACTGCTCTGAGATGCTCAACGTGCTCCTCCTCTGATCTCGAGTAGATCAGGATGTCATCGATAAACACAATGACGAACCGGTCCAGAAACTCTCGGAAGACAATTTTCATAAGTCCCATTAACACCGCTGGTGCATTCGTAACTCCGAACAGCATCACTAAAAACTCGAAGTGCCCATACTTGCACCTGAAATCCATCATCGAGATTTCATTGTCCTTCACCCTCAGCCGGTGATATCACGATCGTAGAACAATCTTACAAAACCAACCTGCTCCCCTCAGCTGGTCAAAGAGATCATCTATTCTTGGAAGGGGGCAACAGTTCATGACCATTACCTGGTTCAGCCTTCGGTAGTCAATGCATAGCATAAGACCACTGTCTGCCTTCTTCACGAAAAAAACTGTAGCACCCCATGGTGACACACTGGGTCAAACAAAACCCTTCACCATCATATCGTCAATCTGAATCTGCATCTCCCGCAACTCCGAAGGTTCCATTCGATAAGGTGCTATCGAAATCGGTCAGGAAGCCAGTTGTAAGTCTATCCCAAACTCAACATCATGTCTGGGGGGGGGGGGGGGGTTGAGTCACAAACACCTTAGGAAAAACATCGAGGAACTCCCAAACAACCTCTGGGACATCCATCATCTCTGTATCGGCTGGAACCACTGACAACCCACCCAACAAGGAAAGGAGAGGCTCCACACGCCGACTTCCTGTCTGATAGCTCCTCTCGCCAACAAAATATACGCGATGCCCATCCACGTCGGAGAAGACTACTCTTCTTTAGAAGTAGTCGATAATGGAACTGACAGAAAACAACTAGTCGATGCCTAGAATGACATCGTATGGATGCATCTTTAACAGAAGAAGGTCTCCACTAGATCAACGTGGTCCCAACGTCATCCCACATCCTCGGAAAACACAATATACGCTGGTCTGGCCCCCAACTAGTGCACTCAGTACCAGTGGTACAAAAAGTCTCTCTATGTCTAGTCCCAAATCATAGGCTAGACTAGGTGAAAAAAGGAGTGTCAGGATCCCGAATCAAAGAAAAAAAAAACAAGATTTCTCAACAAACAAATCGTACCTCGCACCACCTCTGGTCCTGCTGGATCTGCCAACTCTGCTACGTGCAACCGTCCACGCCCAGATCCTCTGCCTCTCTGATGTCATCCACTTCCCTGACCACGCCCTGGTCGAGGTCCCTGAAGAGCACCATGAGGTCAGCCTCCTCCCGCAAAGTCTGCCCTCAGAGGAGCATGGTCCTGCTGCGGAAGGAAGGGCCATGCCGACAATTGGTGTTGTTGCGGTGGGCGCTGAACCTGCCCACCTCCACTGTACGGTGCTTGGGACGGTCACCGACTCTGAACTTGCTTGAAACCTCCACAAGAAAAACACCTCGGTCCTGGGATCGTGGAAAAGGGACGAGGACCCGAAGATCTGATCTAGAACTGCTGGGGCCTGCTCCCTACTGGCCTGAACCTGGAAGGTCCTGTCGCAGGATCCCTACTGTTGACTGCCTTCCCCATCGTCGAACCTGGCTGAAACACCTCACACGGTGCACCTTCCAGCGAGTGCATCCTCTCTGAAACCTATGCCTTCTTTTTCGCTGCCAAGTACGTCAGAAGGGTAAAGGGGGTGACAACATACTGGAGTGAAGGACGAAGAACCTCCTCCAAACGTCTTGCCCGAGACTCCTCATCCGGAAATATATCTGGAGAAAAGCGCAGCAGATCCTTGAACTTGATCCCCAGCTCTCGTACCGACATAATCCCCTGCTAAAGGTAGAGTAACTCCTGCTTCTTCTCCGCCTTGATCATGGAAGAAAATAATTCCTCTCGGAATTCCTTCTCAAAGTCAGCCCATAGAACCTCTGCATCTATCCTCTCTCCGAGGTAGAGCATCCACCACTGTCGCGCCACACCTCACAGCTGACTGACTGCTAGGGGAACCCAGTACTCCCTCGGAGCACAGATCAAGGTGAAAGTGATCCCTAGAACCTCAAGCCACCCCTCCATCTCCGTATCCGAAGTACTGCCCTCGTACTTCTTGAGGGTCTGCCGCTGGAAGGAATGGAGAGTCTTCTGCCACTGGCTCTCTTCCACCTCTCAGTCAATCCTCAACTGATCGACCGCCTGGATTTGCCGGGCCTCGGCCGTTTGAGCCACCCGGGGACGACGTCCAGGTACCATAGCTGTTTGGTAAACAAGGATCGCCTAAGCCCAAGTAGTACATAAATTTTACAAAGTTTTTATTATCATTTTATTTCAATTTCTTTCGCAGAACACCAAAATCGAGTAAAACCCAAACATGATGACGCATGTATCTTCCCTAGGGTCTCTACCCTGCAATCAATGTAGTATCACATGGTCGTTCGGTAGGCTAAGAGTCCTTGCATCAGATCACGGGGGCCCCTAAAATCTCGTGTCCTAGCCTATCTTCCCTAGCTTATGTCAGGTACTAAGATTGACTAACATTGTCACCTTACCATCCCTTGAATTCCTTACTGTGCCTAACTCCAGACTCCATCCTATCTCTCAACCATCACCTCTGATACCATTATGTCACGACCCCCGCCCTCCAAAGATTCCCCTCCTGAGATGGGAATGGTGAAAGGGAGATAATGACCCCCGAGTCCCGCCTCCAGTAGGCCCCGGGGTGGTGACTAGCACCAAGGGTATGAGTTTTCACAAATATGGGAGGCATTACCCTTTTTAATATTTAGGATTGGGAAATAGGAAAAGTCAACCAACAAAAGGGGAAAAGAACAAGTGTATAGAAATAAACACAAACCAAGCCCACATGCATTTTTAAACAAATTCATAATAAGGTAAAAGTACAAGAATGCTCAAAGTACAATACCAAAAGAAAAAAAGGCACAAAAACAGCAAAAACTCCAACTATCCGACTAGTAGTGTCCTGCACGGCCCTGGTAGTCCTCCTGGAAACCTGAATGTAAACGTAGGGTGAGCATACAAGTATACATAGTATGGAAACCTAAAGCTCTCGTGCACAAGTGGGAAGACATCCTAATGTCCCATGAGAACAACAGAAGAAACCTAACAAGGAAATCTATTCACCCAACCTCACCAGCCACACTCACCAAAACACAATTACAACAGGTAGTAGTAGTATAAGAACAAGAGTATTGGTTACCCCACACCATTTCCCATTAGTTAGCCGAACATCCTAACACTGTCACACTCTCCCTGCCCGCACACACCTGGGCCTCACAGCCACACATCCCACCCACACATGCCTGGGCCTCACCACCACGTATCCCTCCCGCACACACCTGGGCCTCACAACCACAACCACATCCCCGCCCAAAGACACCTGGGCCTCATCCCGTAGTTTCATGGGAACAGTAATAGTAACAGAACTCTCGCCCTAAGACACCGGGGCCTGAAATCGAAACCTACCTATAGAGTCGTAGGTGTAAGGTTGCCTGAAGCCATCACAGCCTATAAGCCTGCCTGAAGAGTCTTTGGCCTAATCACCCCAATTGAAACCTACCCGAAGAGTCTTGGGTGTATGGTCGCCTCAAGCCATCATAGCCTAGGGGAGATGGAGCAGGAAGGAGCTAGTAACTATGGGAAAACACCCTCTCCCATGAAATGTGAATGTTCGGCACTAAGTGCTCAACTTGGTTGTGGTGCAATAAAACACAATAGATACATATATATATATAGAAACCACTCAGCCCAACCTATGGCCTCTAAAAAGAGAAACTGAGCACGTGCCTTGGCACTGCTACCACGAAGCATGCACCCAACAGACAACCCCAACCCCATTAAGGTTTTTCACGTTTTAGTAGAAATTAGTTTATTTAGATCCTTAACTACTGGGAAACTATACACAACCAACCACTTCAATCGTTCGTAAAATCATATCCCTACCATCCAAAAAACATGTTAGGAAAAGCACAACAAAGTCCCTCTTATCAACCAACCAACCCCATTGATTATTATTTCTGTTTCACGCCCCACCATTTATTAACTCTTCCACTTTAATTTAATAATCACAACCCATAACTCGTTCACATTTAAACCCAACCCTGCAGCCCCGCTACAATCCACCATAACCACACCATACATCATTATCCCTTTAATACCATTTATCGCAGCCCTACTTCCCATCACCATTAAACATTCACACCTTCCCACAACCAAGTCAACCGCATCCCCACTGCGCACCCAAACCACAACAGCCCACAAAACATGCCCATCACATGCCACGTAACCAAGCCAACACCCACATGATCATTTTTCCATTTTGGTTCAACCGGGGTGACCACACAAGGGTTCCAGATTTTCATTTAAACAACCAACTTTACGTGATTATCCAATTTCCACATTCCACAAGCTTCCAACCATAAGAAAATAAAGAAGGATAGGGCAACATTTAATTGCGTAAGAAAAGGACCCCAGCAACCGTGATTTTCAGTAGGTAGAAGCTCATTAAATTCATAACATAATATCACATGATATAAAAGGTAACGTAACAGCAATCACAAACTTCACATCCCCGTTCTTTAACCAGTTATTATCTTTATTTAATAGATCAACCATTTCTCATGAAAGCAAAAAAGGATATCCAACCCGCATGATGCACAAAATAATGACACGAAGGTAAAACCCCTACCTCAACAGGTTCTGGTCACAACGCTCCCCTGGATCAACTTTAGAAGATGTTTTTCGGCGTCCCGGCAAAACCTCCTCGGGTGGAAGTCAGAGAGGAAAAGTCGAAGGAAAGACAACAGATCCATGCTCGGAAGTTCCACCTCATCGTTACGATCCCATGGCCGCTGACGGATCGTAAATCGGAGCTCGAACGAAAAGTTATGGAAGAAAGAGCCTTCGAGTCTCTTGAGAGAGCTCTGCTCAGAGGAGAGGGGAGGAGAGGTGTGAGTTGAAAGGAGGAGGGGACCCCTCCTTTTATAGGTGTTAAAAGCAAAAGTGCGCAGTGTGTACTTATGGTACACGGCGTGTGCTCGGACCTTTTCACACGGTCTCCACGCAGCCACCAACACGGTTCTGCGGCCGTTGACTGGTCAACACATGGTTTAAAGGTAACGCATACGTGGGGAAGGACTACATGACTTGCAGATTGGACACACAGCGTGTACCCATTTATGGCACTCGGAAGGGACATAACTCCAACGCGGCACACAACCGACGACTGATCAACACACGGTAACGTGTACGAGGGGAGGGACTATACGGCGTGTAGTACTTGACACACGGTGTGAACCCATTTTCTTCACGCGGCAAAGACACGGCCATCCACATGGGGTATACCCGACAAGAGGGTACATGACGTGTACTCAAACTACACGGCGTGTAGTTTCAAAGTTATGGAAAGTGTGGAAAAAGTCCATTTTACCCTCCAGAACACTTCTTGACCTAATTTTTGACAAAGGAATGGGCCGGAGAGGTCCAAGACATTACAAAAAACAACCTCTAGTTGTTTCTATATATAGATATAACATCCTATATATTCATCGATGTGTTTGGTTTCCATTAGATATGAGAGAAGATTTGATGGATGAGTCCCATGCTTCTCACTCGGATGTTAATCTAGGTAAATCCAGTATGTGTCGATATATGTGACTTCATTATTGGATTCCTAGAGTGAAAAATCGGATAGAATGGTTAATCACTAGGGTTTAAACTTGTCAGCATGTGAAGGGGGGGAACCAATAACCTATAAGAATATTATAGATCCTTGCAACCCCTAAAGGGAAATTGAAATATTCTTCCCTGGAATTTTAATTCAAGTTACCAAGGTCCCCAAGAGGTAGCGACATAATATGGGTTGTCATTGATAGAATATTGAAGGTGGATCAGTTCATTCCTATTTGGACGACTTTCTTAGTTGATGAACGGGGAAAATGTATGTATGTGAGATCATACGACTACACATGGTCCCTTATACTATCATTTTATATAGGTAAATTCAATTAAATTCATCATTATATTATGAATTTTATAAATCTATTAGAACACAATTTCTGATATGAAAATCATTTCACCCTAAGACTAATGGAAAATCGGTCCTCGCAATACAGTTTCTTGAGGAAAGTCTTTGAGAATGTGTCCATGATTATCCCAGTTCTTTGGAAGTGGTATTTCTATATCACTGAGTTATATAATAATAATAGTATTAATCTAATCATTTCAATGTCCCATATTGATGAATTATATAGTAGGTCATGTCATTCACCCTATACTGTTTAGAGGCCAGTGTGGTAGCCCTACTAGTTCCATGTCTCATTTAGGATACTTTAGAGTAGGTTCAACTGATCTGGATGCATATGAATACAACTCAATCTAGAGAGAAATGTTATTTTGATCACCTATAATTACCTATTTACATTGAGTTAAGGGTTCATGTTTTCCTTTAGGCATCACCCAGGATATGGAATAGATAGTTACAGAAGATTGGTAAATTATTTCCTCGTTACATAGGGCCTTTTGAAATTCTAGTTGTTGTTAGTGTATTAGCCTATTAGTTTCTATTAAATCATATGTAGAAGGCTATGAATTATTTCTCTACCATTTTATTTCTTTTCTAGTGACATTATAAACCATCTAAAACCTTTAATTCAAAAGAAATTATGTTATATATTGATGTTACCTAGGAGAAGTATCCAGTAAGCATCGTTTACTAGATAATGAACGCTCTTTGAGGCCAGTATATCTCTCTAGTATTAAGGATATGGAAGCACAAGAACATAGAGGACCATAACCGTGTGAGGGAAGATGACATAAATGACCACTGGCTGGAGTGGTTCTCGTGATGTTCTTTAACAACAATGGAAGGTGAAGTCGAGGATGAGTTTATTTAACTGGGCAGGACTGTAAGAAGTCCACTTTCAGTCAAGTGTATATCCTGAAATTTTTTATCTAATTCATTAAATTGGACCTAATATTCATACATAATTAGTTATTAATGTTATCAATGGGGATTGGGTCTTTTTCGTATCCCGGAACCCATAATTCTGAAAAAAATGGTTATGTCACATGGTTAGAGTAAACAATGCGAGTATGGTGCACTGCTTTATACATCTCTATCGATGGACTACATTTTCATTTAGATCAATCTCACAAGGTTGTTATATAGTTTCACTAACATTTCTTCATTAATATGTAGTAGGCCCATTCATAGAGGTTCTCATTCATGGATATAGCAGAGGTTGAAAAATAGTGATGTAAAACAATAAACATGCTCAATTTTTGAGAATTTTACCATTTTACCCTTAATGATCTGATTTAACCTCATCCTTCCCCTTATATGATTTACCTACAGAAAAAACCCCATTTTCTCTCATTTGGGATATTTTTTAATGACTATTTTTGCAATCAAAAGATATCATACATCCAATATTTTTTCATGCTTATGTTCTTTATGTTGGATGTTCAATGATACGTACATGAGTCCTTTTGAGTAAATCATCATCTCCCTTTCTCTAGACCTAGTAATTGAGGTGTGATAATTTTGTAACTATTTCAATGATCTACTCCATATTATTAAATTAAAATTCTAATACACGAGGTGAAAATCACGCATGCCTAATGTGAGAGGTTAATAACAAATCCGCCAAGTTTGTAAATTTTGGAATTATCATTTGAGGCCCTTCAATTTCATTGGGTTTAATTTATTCAATTTATATGGCATTATTATAATAATTAGAACCGAATGGTTATGATATTTTAAAATATTCTATTAGTTTTATTGGTTAAACACAGAACTCTATCCATCCAATGTAAGATGTTTTCCCATAATTGGTGTTTTAGTGTTTTGACAAATTTGAGCCTCTATTTAGGTGTTCATTGGATTGACCATTATAAGTGTAAGCATGTCTATATTAAATTAACTGACATATATTCTTAATTTAATAATGTATATTAAAATATATTATCACTATTTTATCCCCTAATGTATGTTCACATTATGATAAATAAATGCAGAATTGAAATTGACCAATACACTAACTATATGACTTGGCCTTTTAAAATTTTATTAAATAATAGGTGGCATGTTTGTAGAACCACTTATAATGTTAAGAGATGGTATCATAGTGAATTTTCATTTATTAAATATTCCATAAATAGATTTACTAAATGGTTTCTTGCTACATTTCCTTGTCACAATAATGAAAGTCATGTCCTAATCCTATTTGACTTATTGATTAATTATAACCTGATTAAACAGTTTCATGCTCAAGTAGCCTTTTCAAAACTAATGAAAGGAAATGTATTAAACCTTATAAATGTTATATTAAATCCTTTAAAAATTTGATTATTATGTATTTATATTTCATGGGATTCCATTGGGAATTCCTTGAGCACTCGATAACACCATTCTCATTTAATGATGGGACATTCCTTGGATGAGATCGACCTAGATCCTGATCCTTGTCTAACTTCTGAGGCCCTGTATGAAACCATATGATCCATTAAATAATATTAGTGTATTCCTTGGATTCACATCTTGGTTCTAGCATTAAAATGTTGGTTCCATGGTAAATGCCCATGAGGCCCAATCATTAAGTAGACCAATTTTACCTTGGATGAACTCCATAGATTCAAGCAGTATCTTATTGGGGAATGACGTAGACTATGATCCTTGTATTACACTCTTAACCTTATATAGGTTATATTTTTTAATGACATGGATACCCTAGATGACTAAATTTTCACTCTTGTTACATGGGAACATAATTTCTTAATATTTATACAGATTTCCTTGTCAAGTCTTTGAACATTCATTATTTATAAGGTTTGACTAATATATAAACTGGTAATAAAAAAATAATGAACTGATTAAATTTTATGACCCCAAATGCGCACTAAAGTGGATACATGGTTATTTAGTGGCATTGTACTAAATTACATTATATTTCATGCATTCTCACTAATACATTTCAATTAAAATATCCAGATTTTATAGACCTCATTGTTGTTAGCACATAGAGATTGTTCTCGCATCATATTTGGGCATTGTTTGGTACTCGGGGTAGACTACATGAATGAAGGTGTTGATAATGGCAAGCATACATCTTGGAACACTTCATTTCTCACTATTCAGGTTGAATCATGATAGCAGATGACCATGCTAGTCCTTAGGATGCTTGGAATGGTCATTTGATTTCCTTTATACTTGTGTGGGACATGTTATTCCTGATATTTTTCCTTATGTTTTCTAGAATTCTAGTGACATGATTTATCATAATCAGATAATCTATATGATTTAGTCATTGTTAATGGATTTCATAGACAACAATAGTTATATCTCTGTTGTTTTTTCTACATTGGTTTATCCAACATAGACATAGAGTATATCATATAAGGTATATTTTCTAAGATAACAATGTGGTACCATCATTCTTTAACAAATAGGAATGTGAATTAAAAAATAATTAAAAAACATAATATTCATGATGTAATCAATTTAATTTATTCAAAATAGGGGATAAATGATAAATTGACATTTGTTAAGGAAATGGTATTGAAAAAAATTAAAATGGGAGATTGAAAATCACACGTGGATTACATATGAGCATTTTTTTATTCCATTCAATGTATATTAATGAGTTAAATTCAGTGTATAATGATGGACTCTTATATTTTTTAGAATTAATGGGAAAAATATTGAAATCCCTCTAAAATTATTAAAACTTATTCCCATTATTCTATATAATTATTGTTGATTCATGATATTGAATATTATATCATACTTTGAATGTTATCATTATTTTAAACCAACAAGTTTGTAAACCAGTACCTAATTTACAAAACATATTCCAATTTCTTTAAGATAATTCTTCTTGTTTACATTATTGGAGTCACATATTTTAATGATTAAAAGAAGTAATTATTTTCTTAGATAATTTATGGGTTTGAGATGGTATGTATTTTAATGATTGTTCATCACATCCATCAAACTTCATATTTTAATTATTATCCAAATCCAATTTTAACGTAAAATTGAGAAACCCTAGGAGAATATAATGTTATTGAATAACTATTAAAGACTATTAATATTTTTATCCTAAAGGAGATTACAGGAGAGATATGTTACTGGTGTTTCTGGATCATCCTGAATAAGGTCTATGAAGTGGTGTGACACACTGTCCCTCACTTGCATGAAATCCTCTTTGTTTATTTTCCCAACATTGAAGCCTCTAACTAAGGTTAAATTATGCTTGGAAATCATATTCCTCTGATCTATAATAGTTTCCACCCGAATGGACTTTGACATCATCTTGTCGCCATATTATTTTGATGCATTGAGAACAAGGGATTCCTCCTCCACAACATCTCCGGAATGCAGAAGCAGCTCCACTGGTCGATCAGCTGCGCTGCCCTGATCATGTAATAAAATTCTATTGCGATCATCCCTGGAGACTGCAGCCTCTAAACCTACAATATTACCCATAGATATGGTAGTAGCATCTGTGACATGGTCCTTCAACATCATGATGGATCGTGACTTCATTGGAGAAGGCAGATAATTGTAGTCTTTTCAGTCTTTCATGCATCCTCATCATCTCATAATCCTCCTACGATTATAGGCATCACATCCTTAAAAGTCATAAGCACTAACGGCTGAAAGAAGACTAGATAAGTTATAAATATACTCCTCCCATGGAATAACCTACTCTTTATTGATGGTTTCCTCTCGGTCTACCGCATGAGTAGGCCCTTAATTTTCCTTGCTCTCAAAACAGTTACTCAATTTCATAGTTAACAACAATCTTCTGGGTCTTGAAATGATCAAAGGAGTTAGCTAAACCTCAGGGCTGTCACTTCTATTGTCATCAATAATTATACATAAAACCTCAACATAAGAGGAGATCATTTGACATTCACCTTCCTCTGCAAGAATTTGAGTCACTCGTACCAGGTTAATAATAACAACAAAAATTTCAGCCACGCCCAGTTCAACTTGACCCACCGAACAATGCACAATAGTGAGAGAAAATCCAAATGAATTTTGAACCATATATGTGGGATCCACGGTGTCATCCATGTGGTGGTGGTTGACCAAACCAACCATGGGTATCATGGGGGAATTTATGAGCACTATAATTGGTGCTGAGGGGCTCATTAGATCCTAGAACTCACATTTATTTCATGGAGGCACATATGTAGGTTATCGGGTTAGCCTCGCACATATGATGTTTCTGAAATGAAATTTAATTCCAAGCCTAGTTACATTAATAGATCTAATGAAGGAATAGATTCAAATATTAATTGGAGAAAATATTTTATGAACATATATATATGATATCATTTCGGGGATATTGTTTGCATGTCATTGAAAAGATACACATATGATTTCATCTTCCTAATCCATTTAATGTGAACACTCCAATCAAGACAACATATCGTCTTAAACCACCCATGTCCTTCTACATCTAACATATGAATTTATTATATCTATTATAAATAACATATAATGATTTCCAAAGCCAATTATCATCTCCACTAATCAAACCTTAGGGATGAATACATGATCAATCACCCAAATTACTGCATAAAACATTTTCTTCAATGAATTATATTATTTATTGACAATTATACTAATAAGGAGGAAAATTAATTTACTATAGGATGTGGAAATTAATATTAATTTTATCATGCTCACAAAATCATTTCATTTGTAAATATGATTTTGAAATAGTGTATGAAGGCACTACATGATAATTGGAGTCTTATGAAACATGGAAATAATTCAAATAACAAGATCATTATGCATTAAAATATTAATAGGAAATTGTTTTTTTATAAATAGGTATTGATCATCTTCTATAAATAAAAAATCTAAGATTCTGTGAATATTTCACCCACTTTATATTTAAATGAGTGCTTTGATTTTCATAAACAATTAGTATCTATGAATTTATTTTATTCTAATGAGTAATCGTTTTCAGAATTCTTCGCAAATAATTGAGGGGAAGGAGATACCATGTACCATTTGGTTATTTGGGGAACATGAGTATTTGTTCTTCCTACTACAGGGGTGAAGAGAACCCTGAACAAGATGAAGATAACATTGAGATGGAGAAGAGACCCCTTGTACACACTACATTGTGAGACAAATATCTAGAAGACATTATGATACCCAAATATCCACAATCTTTCTTATGATTTTAATATATATTCATGATTAAATGACCTGAGGACTTTCATGAAGTAGTTATATAGTAATATACTCCAATTGTGATAGATGAGAGATATTCCCCAAAAAATGAGCCTTTTTTTAGTAAATGGAACTATGCATTTGCTTTTAGAAAATGTAATATACAATATTTTGAAAATCCTATATAGATATTGGAACACTAGTATAATATATATTTAATTAATATAACTTCCAATGAAAACAAACATACATTGTGTGTAAGTAAGGGTTTCTTATCATCTTTATGAAAATGGGGATCGTGTTCACATACCTTATTTTCATGAAGGATGTTTCATAGAAGAATCATGAATGCATAGATTCGTAAATGTATGATTTCATGGAATACGTGAATGGATATTTTAACTCCACAATATATTATGTTGTATAAATTTTTAAATTTGACCACTTTGATAGCTTATGTAGCATGAAACACCCTGGTTTAAAAAAATGAAACTTTATTATATTATTATTATTAAAAATACATTAAATTAGTGCAAATGAATATTATTGAAAACAATATAAAATATATATTTGTTCAACTCATTAATAATGTATTAATTAATTCTTTTTTAATATGTTCATAATATTTACTAAATAATTTTCTTCATAAAAAATAGTTTTTTCTTCCAAAAGGGTTTTCATATTTTTTATGAGTAAATATTATACTATATATTGGTAAATTAAAGAAATTTTATTTGATAAAACTGATATCTTTTTTTAATTATAATATTATTATTATGTTATTCTTAATTTTTGTTTATTTTCTCAGATGATTTATTTTCCTCTGAATAATGAATAAATAGCGATTTTTATAAATCTATCAATATAATTATAATAAAAGTACCATTATTATTTGAATCTTATGTATAATTAAATTATGTACCAATTTTTATATATAATGTAATAAATTAAATTTTGTTAATCTATATAAAATATTTTTATCTGAGTAGTTTTTTTTCTTAAACATGCATTTTCAAGAAAATTGTTTTTCAAATGTTTTACAAAATTGATTTTAAATTAAAATTTGAAACATCTATATTGTAATTTTGAAATATTTAGATCTTATTTTTTATAAAATGGAATAAATTTTATAAATATGATCATTTTAATTTAATCCAAAATTAATTGTATTGTTGGAAATTTTTGTTGCCATAGTAAAGGATAAATTCAGTATTAAAGTATTAAAATACAATGAAAATCACTCGAAAATGAATGTAAAACATGCCAAAATATTATTTTATGAGTTATTATCATAAATAATCATAATTTCAGAGATATTGGATCATTTTTTCATTAATATGTCATTATAACCATTAAATTATATTAAATAAAATATACAAAATTGTCACATTTGTGATTTTAATAAATTTAACATTTTTAATATTCTTTTTCCCCGAATATATCATAGACTATAAATGGTAATTTTATATATAAAGAAATTTAAAGCACCAATGTAATTAATTTTTTTTATGAAATAAATAGCTTATATTCATTCACAAAACTAATCAATAAATTATTCGATTAAGAAAAAAAACAATCATATTAAAAATATTAAAATAATTAATATTTAAGATAATTAAAGACATTAAAGAATTTTATAGATGAATGCAACATAATATGGATGTATTAAAATATTAATTTCAATGTTTTATTGTTGTGTGTATATTTTTTCATGTCAATCTTGTGAATACTATCGAAATTGACATAAAGGATATCATAAAACAAATAATATTTTAATAAATGAACTAAAATTCATATAAATAAAATCAGAAAATGATTAGTATAATTTTTAAAATGTAATTAGTTATAAATTAATTTTTCCATTATCATTTTATTGTGACTATATTGTCCCTCAATATGTAAAAATTAATTTTTTCATAATAAGAGTTAATAATGTTAAATAAAGGTTAAACCAAAATGATAAAGGAATTTAATATGAAAAAAACAAATGAAAATTTTATTTTAAGGGATTATTTAGACAAAAAATAATCATATCTACTAAATTATTATATTTTGATCCATTATTAATAGAAAATTAATTTATAATTAACTTATATTTTAAAAAATTCATAATGTACCCAACACCATAATCATAAAAGGGAACCCTTAATTAACTTATATACACCAAATTTACCCATATAACTCAACCATATAATACCCATTCATTTTATAAACATATTTTTCCTTGTTTTGGAGTTTCTAAGTATCCGTAAAATACTAAACCCAGTGTCCTTACAAATAGATATAAATATTTTCTCTATTAAAAGGTAATAATATTTTCTGACTCTTCCAAGATTATTTTTGTAATGACACGTATAATTAAAGGGAAATTTTTTTCTTATTTTATTTGGAATTTTACAAGAACGCAGTTTCTGACGACACCTGATTCCGAGGCCCGGTGTGCCCGAAATCAACTTCCAAAGTTTAGCTCGGGTACGTTCAGTGAATGAACGAGCATGTTTTCCTAAATTATGAACCGGTTCTTGGAATCGAATTCCGAGGTCACCGATTGAATCACAACACTGGTAATTGCTTATGAACACCTTTTCCGGAGTTGTGTTTTCTCGTGTGAGGTTATTAATTAATTGGGTTAACTAAAGAATAAAAATAAAATATTGTGCTACAATTTTATTTTTATTCTAAGTAATGATAACCTAGGCATGGTTGTTGGAGTGGGACCCACTAATACCCTAACCCCTAGGTAGGATATTAGTAAGGTGGGGCCAACCAGAGCCCCACCCCCTTTATTTTCCTTTTTACCTCCCATGTGCATTTAATTTGGCAACTCACCCGCACCCCGAATTAATGGAAAGTCAACACTCAAAATTAAATTGTATATTAAATGCTCCTCAATTAATTCAATTAATTGAATGAGATCCGTTTGATTTTCAAATTAATGGCTTGCATGTGTATTAATAAAATAAGACAAGACATATTTAATTAAGGGTGGGATCGTTGAATGAGAGGAATTGGGAGATGAATTGCTCAAGCTTTGGAATCATTTTCTTCCTCCTTGACGAATGCGAAAAACGCACCGTCGCCGATGAAGAATTCCGGCCTTCGATGAAGGATGACAAAGAATTTCGGATCCTCAAAGATCGACGACGCGATGTCGTGTACCACGACGCTGACGATTCTCTTCTTCGTTACACGAACGACGCTTACAGAACCTTGTTCCGCGACGCCGTCTTCCGCAACGATTATTTACCGTGACAAACCATCATTCGACAACACCTTGAGGTAGGGTTTATTTATTTTCTAATGAATTATTTCTATTCATCAACTTCTATTTGGTCTGCCTATTATCGTAATAATGGGAGGAGGTCAGACCACACGAACACGGCTGACCCTCCTCCCCCTTCAATGTAGTTTTTGTTGCAGCTCTAACGAAGGCGACACAGTGCAACGACAACACACGGAATCAGGAAGGATCACGATGAAGAAGCGTGGCGCTGTCGTGCCGCGTAGTTGAGGCCAAATGAATCCTTGCTCGGTGTCGGGGTCGCAGAGGCGATTTGAAGACTCTGCAGTTTGTTTATTGACATGCGGATCGACGGGAGATGACGGAACGAGCCGTAGAGGAGATTTGAAGATCTCGCAGTGAAGAGCTGGTCCCGGGAGGACCACTGGCGAAGACGGCTGGCAAAACGGACCACCAGAGCGTGTCCGGTAGTTATCGGAAGACCATGTCGGCGCGCCCCTCCAGCCTGGCAGCGTCGGCGACTGGAGGCGGCGTCCGGCCCGCCGCTAGGAGGGACCGCTGTGGCTGAAGCCTCGGCGGCAGGCGACCGGTCCCACAGCCGCGCGAGACCTGGGGGAGACACGCCGCCCAGTGCCGAGTCCACTGGCAGTGAGTGGACCACACGTGGGGGTCACGGTTCCTATCAAGGGGGTCAGCCCCCCTTCCATTCAGCTCGGCGCTGGTCGAGCTGGCCACGGGGGCCGCGCACGCGCGCCCGGCCAACCGGCCCCGAGGACGGGCCGGGCCACCCAGGCCGGGCAGGGCCGCGCTGACTGGGCCAGGCCACACCATAAAGGTCCGGACCCAGACCCAGTTTGGGTCGACCAAGTTCGGGCCGACCCAGGGGGTCTAGGACCGGGTCGGTCCGGGCCCTAAACCCCATAAAATCAGACAAGTTTGTTCTTTTCCCCATATCTTGGGCTACAGACCTTCGATCGACGCACCGTCAGTTGCGATGAAATCCTTGGATCGAGTCGGTCATTTCGTTATATTACACTAATGGTTTACGAGAAATTTGTGTACGAATGGGTTGGATCGAACACGAAACCAACCGGACCCTCGGAGCGAAAACACATATAACTTGAGCTCAGGACGTCCGATTGAAGTGTCGTCAACTTTGTTGGATTCCACTTAGTGATACGGACCTTTTGGCTTACTCCACCTGAGGATTGGATGCAGTTGGAGTGCGGTCGGGTTCGTTTTGACTTAAAAACCAATAGGGCCCCTGGAACGAAAAGGACAATAACTCTCAGACCGAGCATCTGATTGACGCGCCGTCTGTCACGTTGAGTTCCTTTTGTCGAGAAAAAACTTTGAGATACATCATCTCTGGACTACATGTCTGTTGATGTATCGACCCCCTTGGCTAGTGGAGTGGACCCTCCTGGAATCGAGCATGTTGTGTGCGGGAACCCTAGAGCTGGTTATGAATGTGATGAAGACTGTACTAAAATCATATGTGGGTTCGACGACGATGAAGACTGCACTTAAATCCTACATGGGTTCGGCAGTGATGAAGATTGTACTGAAATCCTCTGTGGGTTCGACGGTGATGAATACTACACTGAATTCTTACATGGGTTCGACAGCGATAAAGACCGTACTAAAATCCTATGTGGGTTCGACGATGATGATGACTGCACTGAAATCCTACGTGGGTTCGACAACAATGATGACCGTACTAAAATCCTCTAGGGGTTCGACGACGATGAAGACTGTTCTGAAATCCTACGTGGGTTCGATAGCGATGAAGGCCTTTCTGAAATCCTCCGTGGGTTTGACGAGGATGAATACTGTTCTTGTATCCTACGTGGGTCTAGCAGTGTTTGACTATGTTATTGCTATTATATGTGGTTCTGGTAGAGTAGCTCGTCTGTATCCTATGTGGGTCCAATAGCATAGCTGGTTTAGTATCCTATGTGGGTTCCATCAATGATGAATCAGTGGATATATCTTATTATCCCTATCACCTTACAATGAAGTATACATGTGTTAGCTGATTCTTGACATTCAATCAATATCTTCGATATGATTGGCTTGCTTGCCTATGTGGAGTGGGTTGTGTTATACGTTGTGGATTGGGTTGTACTATCCTTTGTGGCCATGATCGATCTTGGGCTCAGATGTTGGAGACGAACTGGAATTGATGACTTAGGAATATGTATGGGAATATACCTAAGTAGTGTTGGATGTTACTTCGTGATTGTGTCTTTCCATTTTGGATTTACCATTGTGGAATCTGGGAGACCTTCAGGGGTCTTGGTGTCCCTACTGAGTAGGTTTTACTCACCCATGCACGGGCTGTTCCCGCACTATGTTGTGTTGGATGCAGATGACAGACAGTGCTGATCGTGGTTGAGGCTTGTAGAGCAAGTCAGTACCTAGAGGAGGACCGCTGGGTGGGACGTACACGGAGTGGACGACTGGACCCGAGGGGATGAGGAGGATATCTGTACCCACCCTTCAGGTGGGACTTCCAGTAGACGGCTCGACGTTGCTGCTTTACGTTCAGTTGTTGTACTTTCTTTCCAGTTGTACTTTACTTTCAGTTGGGGATTGTATTCCGGCCCACATACTTTCCCGCACTATGTTTTACCCAGTTTTAAATAGTTTTTACTTCTACATGATTACTCTGTGGGGTCTGTTTACATTATAATGGCAATGCCTTCCCCTTTTGTCTGTATTTTCGCCTTGGTGCTAGTCTCCAGCCCCTGACCTATGGGAGGCGGGCTTGGGCTAGTCACGGCATGGGTCCCAAGGACAGGTCATGACAAATTTGTATCAGAGGAGTTCGGTTGTACCGCATAACTCTGGACTCTGATCTTTCTTCAATGTGAAGCAATATTGTTAAGGGTATTGAGTGTGGTTATCAGTCCAGGGAGTCCAGTGTCGGTGCGGCGGCAGATGTATCCTTACACTAGGACCCTGACTTCTGCTTTTTGACTCAATGAATGAAAACATTGATTGCATGTGTGTTTCAGAAGTTTTCTTTGTGATTACTTTGTGAAATCTCACCAGTTATATTGTCTGACCATGGCGCACCTGTTTTTTTTCGGATGGCCCCACGACGGCAGCCAGCTAGGGTTCTGACTTTTGTGCAAGCTGACATCCCACCGAGCGACGAGGACTCAGTGACGGGCCCTATTTCATCGGAGGCACCGGTGGTACCTCTACCCGTCGAGCCACTGATTCTACCATACCCAGCCGCTGATAGTGCACATCGCCTTAGTGCACTACATGAGTTTCAGCATCAGAGACCGCCCATGTTCCACGAGGAGATGGACCCTCAGGCAGCTAATGATTGGATAGAGGCGGTTGTTCGAGTTTTCAGGTTAGTGGGGACACCAACTGACCTCATGGTGATGCTTGAAGCGAGCCTCTTGCACGCGTCAGTAGGCAGATGGTGGATCATGACGCTCCAGGAGCACGACGAGGCATCACTCCTCTAGACGGACTTTGAGAGACTCTTCCACTCAGAGTTCGTCCCAGCCACCCTCCGTGCGGTGCGCATACAATAGATTCTACAACTGCAGCATGGCAACATGATGGTCGCCCAGTACTAGGCGAGATTTACTGATCTCTCGTGTTATTCTACGGACATGGTACGAGACCCATTCTTTCGGGCCTGGACCATCGAGTAGAGACTGAGGCATGGGATCAGGGTATCGATGATCTCCCTCAGCATTTCGACACAGGTAGGAGTACAAGAGGGAGCTCTTATCATAGAGGGATTTATTACTGAGCCTACGCCAGCAGCAAGACCTACCGCAGGGTGGCACATAGCAGTGTCCTCTGCAGTTGGCAGTCGACGGATGTCACAGGGGTCCAACAGGACTGGACCATCAGGAAGACGACCTCAGGCCACTAGCTCAGATGTGCGAGGCCCCCTGGCGTAGAGCCTGCCTTCTGAGGAGCAGACAATGCTACGTATGCGGCGAGTAGGGCCACATGGCTCGTGACAGCCCGAACCGCCATGCAGAGGAGAATCATACGATTGAGGGGCCACCTAGACAGAGGTATAGGGTCGACTGTGGCGGTCCGAAGGGAGAAGCCAGACGAGGCAGGGGAGCTGGCCGAGCAGCGGGTGGTGGGGGACACTTTGAGGAGTTACCACCACCACCACCATGAGGTTCACCCCGACCACAGGGAGCTGGCAGGCAGAGACAGGCTCAGCTTCAGGGAGCGGAGGCCTATGACCACAACATGCCAGAGATGATTCGAGGTACAATATGTGTGTACTCCACCCATGGTTCAGTTCTTATAGACACAGGATCAAGTCATTATTTTATTGCCGCTACAAACTCCAATGAGAGCAGAATCGATGATTACACACTGGTGTCGGTAGTGTGAGTTTACTCTACAAGGTGAGAGATTCAGTTGAGATGTTCTTATAGCGGCGTCGAGTCCTTACGACGTCATCTTGGGCATGGATTAGTTATCCACAGTCCATGCTCAGATCGACTATATTAGGTGCACGGTTCGGTGTATACGCACCGATGGGAGCACGTTCACCTTCACCGGCGAAAAGGGAGCCTTTTCAGCTCAGGATGGACTCACGCAGGGGAGAGGACAACCCATCCCTTATCAGCTGGCTAGCCTCATCCTAGGAGATGTTGATGTGCAGAGTCCTAGTTTTCATGTATTGGTGGATCAGTATGCGGACGTTTTTCCTGACGACGTTCCAGGACTACCTCCTCGCAGGGAGGTAGACTTTTATATTCACATTTACCCTGGGGCAGCCCCGATATCCACTCCAGCATATTGGATGGCCCCTGCCGAGCTTCGAGAGATACAGGTACAGTTGGAGGACTTGGAGGGCAAGTGATTTATCTAACCCAGTGTTTCACCCTTGGCTACCCCGATTTTGTTCGTCAAGAAGGCGGACGGGAGATTGCGACTTTGGCTCGACTATCGTCGCCTGAACCAGGTGACTATGAGGAACAAGTATCAGCTACCAAGGATTGAAGACCTCTTCGATCAGATCAAGGGAGCACGGTGGTTCTCGAAGATAGACCTCATGTCAGGCTATCATTAGCTCAGAGTTTGAGATAAGGATGTGCAGAAGACGGCCTTCAGATGTCGGTATGTCCACAATGAGTTCTTGGTTATGCCTTTTGGCGTAACCAACACTCCATCAATGTTCATGGGTCTCATGAATAGGTTCTTTCATCCACACCTCAATCGATTTTTTGTGTTATTCATCAACGAAATTTCGATATACTCGACCACTAACGAGGAGCACACCTACCACTTGCAGGTTGTACTAGACACACTCCGAGGGAAACTGCTTTATGGAAAGCTCTCGAAGGGTCTGTTCTGGTTATGTGATGTCCAATTCTTGGGACATGTCATCTCTGAGGTGGGAGTTGCGGTGGATCCTACAATGATCGAGGCAATCCCAGTTTGGGAGCCACCCAAGAGCGTGACGGAGGTGCATAGTTTCTTGGGTCTAGCTGGGTACTACTAGAGATTTGTGCCAGACTTTTCCAAGGCTGCCGCACCACTCTCAGCTTTGACGAATAAGGGGAAACCATTTGTGTGGTCAGAAAAAAGTCATCAGAGCTTCCAGGAGCTGAGACAGTGATTGACTAGTGCACCTATCTTGAGGCTACCAGAGGCGAGAGTAGGGTACATAGTCTACTGTGATGCATCATGGACTGGACTCGGATGTGTCCTGATGTAGGAGCATGTAGTGATCGCCTATGGATCATGACAGTTGAGGCAACATGAGCAGTACTATGCTACCCATGACCTGGAGTTAGCAGCAGTTTTCTTCGCTCTGAAGATGTAGCGACACTATCTGATGGGAGAGCGCTTTACAGTCTAATTTGACCACCAGAGTCTCAGGTACATCCTTCCACCGAAGGACCTGAATTTTAGATAACGGTGATGGCTCGAGTTCCTCCAGGACTATGAATTTGAGATAGTCTATACTCCTGGAAAGGGGAACGTCGTAGCCGATGCTCACAGCAGGAAGATGGGAATCCATCTACTCAGGGAGGCGACGAAGCAGCTAGCCACTTTGCAGATAACAATCATGGATAGATATCGAGCAACCTTTCTTCAGCCACTCACAGTCACTCCTCCACTACTACAGCGGGTCAGAGAGGCACAATATGGGGACGCTGACAGTTATATGTGGCATGAACAAATATCCTTAGGACAGGCAACTGATGTATTCTCTATAGGAGGAGAGCACAACGTCCTTTTAAGAGGACGTACCATGGTACCAGTTTCTTTATAGTAGGATGTGTTGAGAGAGTTTCACACTTCCCCTTTAGCATTACATCAGGGAGTGGCGAAGATGTACCAGGATCTCAGACAATAGCACTGGTGGCTGGGTTTGAAGAAGGCTGTGGCAGAGTTCATTTCTCGATACCTCACCTGCAAGCAGGTAAAGGCAGAGCACCAGGTACCAACAGGATTGGTACAACCCTTGGAGGTCTTGGAGTGGAAGTGGGACGAGATATCTATGGATTTTGTCACTGGAATTCCACGTACTTCCAGAGGTCACGACTCCATTTGGGTGATGGTTGACCGACTCACCAAGTCGGCTCACTTCTTACCCATCAGAGAGCAGGGCTCAGTAAATATCTTGGGGCGTCTCTATGTTCAATAGATTGTACGGCTTCATGGTTTTCCATCATCTATCATCTCCAAACGAGATGCTCGCTTTACTTCTTGGCTTTGGAAGGGGTTGCAGGAGGCATTCGGGACGCAGCTACGTCTGAGCACCGCCTTTCACCCTCAGACAGATGGTCAGATGGAGAGGACCATTTAGACTCTCTAGGACATGCCGCGTGCATGTGTCCTTGACCTTGGTCGCAGCTGGGAGGACCACCTACCCGTGGTGGAGTTCGCGTACAACAATAGCTACCACTCCACCATCGGGATGGCACCATACGAGGCATTGTACGACCGAACTTGCAGATCACTTCTGTGCTGGACAGACCCTGGGGAGTCAGCACTTGTGGGACCGGAGACGGTCCAGGCCACGACAGAGAAGGTCCAGGTCATCCAGGAGAAGAAGATGAAATCTTAGAGCTGGCTGAAGTCTTATGCTAAGAGGAGGCGGAGGCCACTAGAGTTCGAGGATGGCAACCACGTCTTCTTGCGGGTCTCACCTCGACGTGGATTATAGAGATTTGGCAGGGGCAGCAAGTTATCTCCATGCTTCATCGGACAATTCCAGGTTCTCAGCCGGATAGTTGAGGTGGATTATCGACGGGCTCTACCACCTCAGTTTGCACCGGGTGCATGATGTCTTCCACATATCTCACCTGAGGAGATACGTGCATGACCCGACACATATCATCGACCATGGAGAGCTAGACCTTGACGATGGGGCGACTTTTGCGGAGGTCTCGGTGGAGATCGAGGATTGATGGAGGCGGGTCCTATATGTGCGGTCGATTCCTTTAGTGTGCATCAGATGGAAGCACGGGAACCTATAGGAGAGCACTTGGGAGCGGGAGGCTCAGATACGTGCTCAGTACCATCATTTGTTCCCCTAGTTTGGATGTATCTTTACGAGCACGTAAAGCCCTGAGGCGTAATTAATGTAAAGGCCCGTAAAATTCAAGGGAAATTTTTTTCATATTTTATTTGGGATTTTAAAAGAACGAAGTTTTTGACGACACCTGATTCCAGGGCCCGGTTTTCCCAGAATCAACTTCCAAAGTTTAGCACGGGTACGTTCAGTGAACAAACGAGCGAGTTCTTATAACTTTTGAACCGGAGCTCGGAATCGAATTCTGAGGGCACCGATTGAATCACAACTCCGGTAATTGCTTATGAACATCTTTTCTAGAGTTGTGTTTGCTCCGGTGAGGTTATTAATTAATTGGGTTAACTAAAGAATAAAAATAAACTATTGTGCTACAATTTTTTTATTCTATGTAATGATAACCTTGGCATGGTGGTTGTAGTGGGACCCACTAATATCCTAACTCCTATGTAAGATATTAGTGAGGTGGGGCCCGCAGGAGCCCCACCTCCTTTATTTTACATTTTACCACCCACGTGCATTTAATTTGGTAACTCACCCGCACCCCGAAATAATGACAAGTCAACCATCAAAAATTAATTTGAATATTAAACGCACCTTTATTAATTCAATTATTTGAATGAGATCTGTTTGATTTTCAAATTAATGGATTGCATGTTTATTAACAACAATAAGACCAGACTTATTTTATTGCGGGTGGGTTCGTTGTGTGAGTGGAATTGGGAGGGGAATTTCTCATGCTTTGGAATCCTCATCTTCCTCCTTGAAGAACACGAAAAACGCATCGTCGCCGATGATGAACGACAGCCTCCTATGAAGGATGAAGAAGAACGCCAGAACCTCGGAGATCGACGACGTGACACCTGGTACTGCGACACCGAAGATTCTATTTTCCATGATGCCGAAGATGCTTACGGAACCTTGTTCCGCGACGCTGTCTTCCATGACGATTATTTCCCGCGATGAACCTTCGTTCGACAACACCTTGAGGTAGGGGTTATTTATTTTATCATGAATTCTTTTCTCTTCATAGAATTCTAATTGGGCAACCTTTTATCATAATAACGGGAGGAGGTCAGACCGCATGAACATGGCTGACCCTCCTCCCCCTTCGAGGTTGTTTTTGTTGCGGCTCGAATGAAGGCGGCAGGGTGCAAGGGCACCGCGCGAAATCAGGAAGGAATACGGCGAAGAAGCATGGCGCTGTCGCGCCTCGCCGTTGAGGCCGAACGAAACTGTGGTCAGAGTCGGGGTTGTATAGGCGATTCGAAGAATCTGCAGTTTGGTTATTGACGTGGGGATTGATTGACGATGACAGAATAGGCCGCAGAGGCGATTTGATGAATTTGCAGGGAAGAGCAGGTCCCGGGAGGACCACTGGCGACGACGACATGAAAAACAGACCACCGGAGCGCGTCTGGTGGTCCGTCGAAGACCCTGCCGGCACACCCCGCCGGCATGGCGGCGCCGAAGACCGGAGGCAGTGGCTGTCACCGGGAGGCCTCCAGGAGGCGGAGGGGGATGACGCCCCACCAGGAGTGACCGCCACGGCTGAATCCACGACAGCAGGCAACCGGTCCCACGGCCGCGCGGGACCCGGGGGAGACGCGGTGCCCAGCGCTGTGTCTGCGGTCAAGGAGCGGCCCCCATGTGGGGGTCGTGGTTCTAATCAAGGGGGGCAGCTGCCCCCCCCCCTTTCCACTTAGCTCGGCGCTGGCCGAGCTGGACACGCGGGCAGCGCGCGCGCGCCAGGCCAACCGGCCCCCAGGCCGGGCCGGGTAGCGCTGACAGGGCCGTGCCGACTTGGCCGGGCCGCACCCATCAGGCAAGACCGCTTGCTAATGGGCCAAACCCGGACCCAGTTTGGGTCAAACTAGTTCGGGCGGACCCAGGGGGTCTCAGGTCGGGTCGGTCCGGGCCCCAAACTCCCTAAAACTAGACATGTTCATTCTTTTGAACATATCATGGGTTACAGACCACCGATCGATGCACCGTACATTGAGATGTGATCCTTGGATCGAGGCGGTCATTTCTGTATATTACACTTATGGTTTCGGAGAACTTTGGGTATGGTTGGGTTAGTTCGAACACGAAACCAACCGGGCCCTCGGAGCGGAAACACTTATAACATGAGCTCCGGACGTCCGATTGACTTGCCGTCGACTTTGTTGGATTCCACTTAGTGATACAGACCTTTTGGATTACTCTGATAGAGGTTTGGACGCTATTGTAGTGCGGTCGGGTTGGTTTTGACTTAAAAACCAACCGGGCCCCTAGAACGAAAAAACCAATAACTCTGAGACTGGGCGTCTGATTGACGCGCCATCTGTCAAATTGAGTTCCTTTTGTCGAGACGGATCTTTGAGATACATCAACTCCGGACTATGTACCGGTCGATATAACAAAACCCTTGGCTCGTGGAGTGGTCCCTCCAGGAATCGAGCATGCTGTGTGGGGGAACCCTAGAGCTGGCTACGACTGTGATGAAGACCTTACTGAAATCGTCTGTGGGTTCGACGGCGATGGAGACTGCACTGAAATCCTACGTGGGTTTGACAGCGATGAAGACTGTACTGAAATCCTCTGTGGGTTCGAAGATGATGAAGACTGCACTAAAATCCTACGTGGTCTTGGTAGCGATGAAGACCGTACCGAAATCCTCTGTGGGTTCGATGGTGATGAAGACTCCACAGAAATCCTACGTGGGTTCAGCAACGATGAGGACCATACTAAAATCCTCTGTGGGTTAGATGGCGATGAAGACTGCACTGAAATCCTAGGTGGGTTCGGTAGCGATGAAGACCGTACAGAAATCCTCCATGGGTTCGACGACGATGACTACTGTTCTTGTATTCTATGTGGGTCTGGCAGTGTTTGACTCTGTTCTTGATATCCAACGTGGGTCTGGAAGATTAGCTGGCTTATATCCTATGTGGGTCTGACAGCTTAGCTGGTTTAGTACCCTATGTGGGTCCCAGCATAGATGAATCAATGGCTATATCTGATCATCTCTATAACCTTACTAAGAAGTATACCTATGTGAGCTATGTCTTGACATTCAATCAATATCATCGATATGATTTACTATCTTTCCTATGTGGATTGGGTTGTGATATCTGGTGTGGATTGTGTTATACTATCCTATGTGGACATGATCGAACTTGGGATTGGTTGTTGGAGCCGAACTGGAATTGATGACTTAGGTATATGTATGGATATATACCTAAGTAGTGTTGGATGTTACTTCGTGATTGTATCTTTCTTTTGTGGATTAGCCTTTGTGGATTCTGGGAGTCCTTCGGGTGTCTCGGGGTCCCTACTAAGTAGAGTATACTCACCACTGCACGGGCTATGACCGCACTATGTTGTGTTGGATGCAGATGATGGACAACGCTGATCATGGTTGAGGCTTGTGGAGAAAGTCAGTACATGGAGGTGGACCACAGGGCGGGACGTACACGAAGCGGATGGCTGGACCCGAGGGTCTGAGGATGCTATTTGTACCCACCCTTCAGGTGGGACATCTAGTGGATGGATCAACGTTGATGCTTTACTTTCAGTTGTTGTACATTCTTTCCAGTTGTACTTTTCCTTCAGTTTGAGTTTGTATTCTGGCCCACTTACTTTTCCGCACTACCTTTTATGCAGTTTTACTTAGTGTTTACTTATTCTTGCTTACTCTATGGTGTCTGCTTACTTTATAAAGGAAATACCTTCCCCTTTTTTCGGGATTTACGCCTTGGTGCTAGTTCCCAGCCCCTGGCCGATAGGGGGCGGGCTTAGGGTAGTCACAACATGGGTCCTAAGGACGGTTCATGACAATTTTTTTTTCTACATCCTATTCCTATGTTGTTTAGATCCAAAAATAGTAAATTTAGTATAATATATATAAAAATACGATCTTATTATTATTAAACTACCATATTAAACCACTATCCATCTTATGAAAAATGATATCAACACACCTGAGCACAAATGGCATAATATCTCGACATAGCAGTGTAATTAATTTTTCAGCACAATAATAAATGGATGGGTATATTGGTATAAATAGTGGATATATATGATTATTATGAAATTTTCATATTTATTAAAATTAATACATCACCTATTTAATTTAAAGTTCATAATTAATGGAATGAATCAATTTCATGTTTTTATATACAGTCAACCGTCAAAAAAATTGATGGGATTCATTTTCCATGTTAAAATTTAAATATTAACTTAAAAATATACACATATATAAATATATATAATAAACATTAAATCGATAAAATTAATATCATATTGGAGATGACTAACTATATCATATTCATAATAACTAGCACATACATGATAAGATATGTATAGGGAAACAAATGTATCAATTCTAAAAACTAGGGTAATATTAAAATTTAATTATAAAATGAGTGATATAATTATATAAGATTATCATATATGATATAATAAAAATCAATATACTTCAGTAATTAATTAATAATAATAATTAATCCAGTACAAAATAAGTTTAATAATTTCCCCTGAATGGAATATGAAATGTAATGGATTTCTTAAATCAATTTATGTTTATTTTGTTAAAATTCTATTTCACCAATTTTTTCGTTGAATGATTATGTGTATAAAATTTTTTAATTAAATTATTATTTATTAACAATTTTTTGTGTTATTTTAGAGTTGAAACATATAATATATTAATATACTAATTTCCACATCAATGTTATGGAGTTTTTAAGAGTTTATTTCATAATATCATTCAAATTGAGATTGATTACCTTTGAATTTCTATTAAATGAAATTATTTGATCCATGTTCAATATAAACATAAATTTTATTATCGTATGCTAAATCATGATATTTTTTTAGTAATTTTACCATTTTGAACTCTGTTTTGAGAAATTTGTTTTAGAAAATGTTTTCAGAAAATCCATCTTCATTTCCATATTTGATTAGAATTATGTTTTCTTCCAAAATCATGTTTTCTTCCAAAACCATGTTTTCTATAAAACTGTATTTTCAAAAAATGTTGTTAATGTTTTTTTAACCCTTTCAAAAGGAATTTGTCTATTCATTATCATCCATTTTTACAAAATAAAAAAATAAATGGAATATTTATGACTTTTTCAAAATAATTACCAAATGGAATTTACTAAATAAGTGAACGAAATTTGGTTTTATCTTATACATCATCAGAAGAATTTCTATTCATCATGAGAACTAAATTGAATTTAAAATTATTTTATATGTATCAGAAGTTACTTGCAAAGAAAATAATTTTCAAAATGATCCATGAAATATTATTTTTTTAAGTGATTTTCAACGAAATGTATTTTCAAATCATTTACAAAATGATAAGGAAATTTTCATCATGAATTTTTTAAAAGACATTTTTATTGTATTTCTGTTTATCAATTATGACAAACCATTATTCCTAAATCAATATGTATATACTGTATTTATTCCATAATTTTATTTCTAGGTATGCATTATCATTACATGGGTTGTCGATGTCCTATTTTATTAACATAATCTATATTAGTGAACATGGTTTGTGGTTATGTTTATTTATTTGGGAAATTCTTCAAATTTTGTATTCTAGTTTTTCAATAAATATTTTTATAATTATATGAGGAATTAATTCAAAGTATTATGTGATGATCAAGGCCATATATAGCCCCTTGATGAATCTGTAGTTCTTATAAGGGAAATTGAATTGGGTTTTTGAAAAGCCTCGCCATTACCTTTTTAGATGTCATGGAACAAGTGCTCGACCGTATTTTTAGATTCCTTAGACAATGAAATAATGTCATTTTTCATGCATTATACATTCCCTCAAAATGATTTTAGTTATTTATATTCCATTGGATATTCAATTATTATAATATGAAAATTTTATTTTCATTACATGTGATAATTTATATGGAATTAGATGACCATATTTAATTCATTTGATATTATACTCAAGTTATTTATTAAATGTTAATTATTTTAGTTATTTTACTTTCTATATTTTGTATTCCTTATTTATTCATATCACCCATTTTACGCATAACCTTACTATAATATGAGCTCTCCCCCTTTTTTATGAATAATGTTTTCCAAGTATATGGGGAACTATTGTGTGATTGATAATAATGTATACACTAAAGGGTATAATGGAATTTTAAATTTAAATTCTTTTTTAATTTTATGATATTAAATGTTATAATAATTTCATGTATGTATAATGTATACCTAGACAAATAGTCAATTCAGTCATTGGGATGCAATTACTTGTATCATATAACAATTCAATAAAATAACCACCGATTGTAGGCTACATGTTTCGGGGACATTATATATGGTATTAGAGAATGTTTTTTAGAATACTTGAGAACTTGATTTTGGAATATGATGATTTGAGAATATAACCCTATGGCTGAGATTATGGTTATGTCTACGTGTAGGGTGCCATCCGATAGATTTTTTAAGGACAATGAGTGACATAGGATATGCATAAGGATTTATATATTGACAAAGTATACAGATTTATAAATTAGGAAATGATTAATCATGACTATGTGATTTTTCAATATGATTACTGGGTTTAAAACTATGATTTTTCTTTTAGTCAACGGATAGAATAAAACGTAACTGGGTTAATGGTTAATTTAAATGTAAATGTTTTGATGTGATGTCAAATGGAATGATAACATCAATGAAGAATATTTTTATTTATCATAAAAAGATGTCATGTTATAAAATTTGAAACATCCATCATAAACAACTCTCAAACTCACTAATGAAGTTAATGATAGAGTTTGCTCAGAACTCGTATGCTAGAAGCCATAGATGAAAGATGATTTTGATTCCTATATATTGATACAGTGGTAATAGACACACAATCTATTATATTATATGAACTCAATGATTTTTCCTTGATTAAAAGAAGGATATAAAGAATGTAATTTCTTGTGGAAAATGAATACATTTGAATAATGGTCCCCTTATGCTATTATCGACGGTTGAAGTTTTTTAATTTTGAAAATACGGCCATTAAACAAGTCTATTTCCAAGGGAAATAAATCATGAAGAGAATATTCTATGTTATAAAGATATGGTTTCAATATTCATGATGAAGCGACAAATACTAAAATATGAATTTTTGGAGGTATTAATGAATAAGATGACAAAGTACGTTTAATGTTTTAGTAGTGATGTGTAAGGATTAATGTTATTGTGTATTTGTATTCAAGAATTATTTTATAAATGTTTTTGTAGTGATATTAATTATGGAGAATATAAATATTGTACTACAATAAATCTTCTTTAAGGATTTGGATGAATTTTTGGAATAGTACCAATAACAAAGATAAGTGAATCTATTGCAAGATGATCTTTTGGAAAACACATAATTTTTAAAAGATAACACTAAATATGTGCCCAATAATAAACAACTAATTATGGGTCATTATGGGTATCCATTGAATTGGTTAGTAATTTGATGGTTTTTGGATTTTATTTCATATTTGGATTTATGGAATATATTAAAGAACGTGAGATTTTATTTTTGGAAGAATTCAGGTATTCATTCAGCTTTTAATGCAACATAGGTATTCATATATTTTATATGTAAAATAAGGGATATATTATATTTTATGTGGAATAAAATGTTTTGTTGAATTATTAAATTCAACAACCTTACATATAAATTTTTGGACATTCAATTTGGAATGATATATTTTTTTGACTCTTAATATTAAAAACATATAGAATGGATTAATTTTAAATTTGAATATTATTGATTGTAGTTAACATGTTCAAACCATTTTTTAGTAAATATTTAAAGGCTAATGTAAGTACTCCTTGATATTATGATTCATTTATGTGATTCAAACATGAAAACTTCACCTCTAATATTGATTTTATACCATATGAGATGATGTTAAAATAGATCGAAGAACAAAATAATAATTATAATATACATATGACATGGAAATAACTCAATTATGTTTATTATATCATGTTCTTTTCTAGATAGTAAAAGAATACCTCAACTATGGAAAAATGAGTTCTAATAAAAACATTATATGTTCACATTTCAAACAGATAAATCAATGGTCTTTTAACTAGTCATAAATTTACGATATTGTGATGGTTAAATTTTTGAAAATAATGTTCTCTATCACTCTCAATAAAATTATTATAATCAGATTATGCATCATTGTGAGTATTTTCTTGAATTATCACCTATGTTAAATCCAAATTTTATGTTATTAATTACATATTTATTTGCCATAATTTTAATAATAATTTTTATTAATACTTTATATGATTTTGGTTTACGTAAAATGAATATTCAAATATCAAACATTGATTTGTGAAGATAAATTTCATATTGAGATGATAAAATTTATTAACGGAGTGGAGAATGTCACACCCATATATTTTAGGGCCTGTCTCCTTTCAAATCATACCTATTTGTAGCTCACATTTCATGCAACACTGTACTTAAATGAGTAATAAAATTTTATAGTGTGATCATTATAACATACTCATTAAATTTGAGAGAATTAATAGTATGAAACACATTATAAAATATAAAATAATGTAACTCATTTTTAATTTATTAATTAATTCTTCTTGATAATGTTTTTATTATATACTACAATCATTTTACTAATTAAAATAATATGTTTTATCTAAATATGGTTTTCATCATTTTTATGATTAAATATGATAATCAATTTTTTTAAAATTTTAAATTTTTTTAAAACTACGATGATTTTAATATAATTATATATAAATTATCATATGGTGATATTTTGATAATTTTCTAACAAAATTGATTTTCATGTGATGATTGAAAAATACCGATTCTTCTAAAATTTGCGAATTCATAGCATTTAATGTACCTTTTTTATTCAATTTTGATCTCAATGTAACATCATTATTATTTATAAATAACAAAATATTGTTAATTACATTTTAATTAGACATTTATTTTTTATATGTTTATATTTTTCCATAAAATGCTTTTTCAAGAAATGATTTTTCATTGTGACTTAATGAATTGATTTTTAAAAAAATACAAAAAATATATTTTTTACATTTATTAAAATGGTTTAAATATTTGGATTTATAAGGTATAAATTTTTTATTACTTTCCCATTATTATTTTTTCAATACAAATAGAAACTTTTGTAAATTATAACCATGTTAATGGGTAAATTGGGTAATATATGTTAAAATAAAAAATATATGGACTAGAATATGACCAAAACATTTTCCAAAATTTTATTATACGAGTTCTTCATTTAGATAAGAATATTGTTTTAAATATCAATCCATATTTTCCATTATGAAGTGATTATTAACCTTATATATTTTATTTAAAAAAAAATTTGGGTTCCCATTTTCATGATTATTATAACTCTTACAATTTCATTATACTATTATCTAAAATATAACATTTACTATAAATATTATTTTGAAATAAAAATAAATTATCTTCATAACGGTATTTTATTTCAAATTTTTAGTGAATAAATAAATTTCAAAAACTCTATTACAACTGTGATGTGGTGATTATTTAATTAATATAAAAAATACAATTACTGAAATTACAAATACGAGATGTCACATTCAAGATTTTAATAACTATAACCATTTTAATATGTCTGAATCTAGAAAATATCATGGGATATGAGTATTATTTTTCAATATAATGTTATTATATTCATATTGAAAATTTATTTTTAATTTTTTAGTGAAAAAATAATTACCTTAAATGCATATACAATATTATGGAATTAATTATTTAATTAATTGAAAAATTAAACAAATGATATTAAAAATATTATAATAACAGAAATTTCATATAATTAATGTCAGTAAAAAATTTATTATACGACCTTGTCATATTATGGATGTATTAAATAAAATTATGTCATATTTTTGTATGGATATTTTTATAGGTCAATGTAAGGACTTGTGTAATGGCTGAAAGTAATGATATTTAAAAATTAATTTTTTTTAAATGATATCAAATTCATAGAAATCACAAATTCTTCCAACATATTAGGATAATGATTTAAATTTCATTAATTATCTATTTATTGGTCACCTGAAATTTCATTATAAATATATTTCCCATTAAAGAATAGAAATACATGTTTTCTTGTTACAAGATAGTGATGTTTAATAAAGGTTATAGCCAATAGATAATGGTATAAATTTGGAAAAATAATATTTAAATTTAATTTTTTGGTATGATTTATACACATAATACTTTTATATGTGAAATTAATAATTTTTTATTCATTTTAAATTGAAAAATGATTTATTAAAAATTAATATTTTTAGAAATTCCAAAATTTCTTCTCACCGCAATTATAAAAGAGAAACACTTCTTCAAAATATTTGAAAAACAATGATGAATCAATGTCATTGAATACAATACCATTGCTTTTATAATCATCATTATTCATTTCATTTATGTGCTCAGTCTCCTCAAAATACCAACCCTTGTGTCCCAACGAATATTTTTAAAAGAACTTCACCAAAGAAGATGTTGCCATCCTCACAATCACATTAAGGTTAATTTATTCTTATACTTAATCTTAATGTGTTGTTTCAATCCTAAAACAATAAATCATGTATCATATATTTTCTAAAAGTTTATAATGATTATAAAACAACAATATTCAATAATTTCTCCATCCTATGAAAAATAAAAACAATACACGTACGTACGTACAACTTACCATCTCCACGTAGTAGTGTAATACATATTTCATGATCATTTTATTGGAATTATTATAATTATATAAATAATCTATATATTTAGAAATTATGAAATTTCATTGATTCTTAAATAATATTATATAATCTATTTTTTATAATATCACAACTAAATGGAATGATATCATCTCTTGTGCGTACATACAACCTATCGTCTCTTAGACATGATGAGATTCAATTTCTAGGTTAAAAATTATAGATTTCTTATAAAAATATATAAAATAAAAAAATATGGAATCAATGAAATTACATTAAGTATGGTTATAATGTAACTATATCCTATACATATGAACTGGGACATACATTTTAAATCATGTATAGGAAAAGTACATAGTTGACACACAAAACAAGGGTATTAATGATTTATAATTTACAAACATGTGTTAAAAGGATATAATAGGAATATATAGGATATCATATATATGAATATGGTTATTTTATGAATTAATAAAAAACATTAAAATATTATAATGTAATATAAAGAATGTTTAATTAATATAAAGAACAATTTAAGTGATTTCTTAAATAAAAACATGTTCTTTGGGATAATATTCTAATTAATTCATTATTTAATTATATGATTATGAGTATAATAAAATTTTATAACCTTTTTTTATTTCAGCTATATTTGTTATTATTTATAGTTTACACATATAATTAATTAATTTCTTAATTCTCACATTAATTTTATTATAACTTTAGGACATTATATAACAGTCTATGTATAATAGAGATTTTTTTCCCTATAATTTTCATTAAAGAAATTTTTTTATCATTTTTTAATAAAAAAATAATTTTTATAATAAAATAATTTATTATATTCTTAATGTAATAGTTAAATTTTAATCCCATTGGTAATTAAAATGCTTATGAAATTATTTTCAAGAAAATATGATTATTTTCTTTCTTTAGTGAAAAATATATTTTCTCCCAAATCAATATTTTATAAAAAAATATAAAACATTCTGTAAATTTTAAAAATGGTTTCTTAAAGTAATTTTCATCCATTTTTACACATTATATGTTGTTTTCTAATTAATATTTATTTAGTTCTCAAAATAATGATTATTTGGCTATTAATGAAAAATTAAATGGAAACATTATTTTAACATGTATTCCTTCGAAATAATTTCCATCAACCATTACATTTGAAATGACTTCATAATTCTTCTATAATTTACAATTTTTATTTTAAAATAAAATTGTTTTAAAAATATTCATAAATTTTAGTTGTTAAATGTTTTTTTAAAAGAAAAGGATTTTCAAATGATCTTTAAAATTAAAAGGTTATGTGCATCACAAATTATTTTAAATATATTACATGTTATTTATATTAATAAACTGAAAAAATCTTGATATGTATTATAATGGTTATATGTTGTATTAATACCATCAATGATATTTATATGTATGGTTTATGATCATTTTAACTATATATTTTCTATTTTGTTTCAATTATCCATATTAAAATTCATTAATTATGATTATGATTTATTAATGAGGAATGTATTCAGATTTAAGAGGCATGTTTTTAAATAAATATGAGTATGTGTATAATATTAAGGAATTAGAATTATTAAGTGATAGATGTAGCCTGTTATAGCCCCTCATTGAATCAGTATGTCCCCTTTGAAAAATGAAATTCTGTTTTAGATGAGGCCTTATCCATTTATTTTGAGATATCTTGGAATAAGGCCTTGATATGATTTCAATATGTATTGGCTGAGACCTCATTGGAATGTTCCACGTTTCCCAAATTATTCATTCTCTTATTATGAGATTAGTAATTTATATTCGATTTGAATAATTGAATTTTATATTTTCCATGGTTATGTTTTTTCAAAATGTGATTATTGAAATGTTTTTATTTGACCAACTTTTAAACATACCATATTATTATCATGTTTTTGATTTAATGGGTTTTTTTAGTTTTTCACCTTTAAATATTTAATATGCCTTATTTATTTATGGATTATTTTATAAATATATCCAAATTGATAATTTGAACTCACCCCATTCATATGTGTGCATTTTTTCCCACAATATGAGGATTTTTTTTGTGAATGATATATAGGGACAAAATAAGGGGAATATTGGAAATACCAATGAAAACTCTTTATGTATTTTATGTTGTCAATGTTGTTTAGTATTCATGTATTTTTATAGTTAACCCTGACTAATAAACTATTCAGTTCTTTAGGATGTGATTACATGTATCTTATGTTAATGGAATATAGTATCTACCAACTTAGGCTTCTTAAGTTAGGGTCTTTAATGATAATATAATGAGAAAATAACCCAAAAATAATAAAAATTACTTTATGTTTCATATAATATAATAATGATATAATTCTTATTTATAGTGGTTCAGGATTTTAAAATGTTTATTAAATTCATGCATGTTGTTGAATTTAGATACTGGGTACATTTATTTTACAAATTCTAATAGAGAATGGGAATTTCATAACATGAAGGATTATCTTCCCCAATATTTTATTATTGATCAAGAAGAATTCATAAATATTATTGTAGACTCTTGAGTTGGTCGTTCTAAGAACGCTCTGAGTTAGAGTGTATGTTTCATATTCCAATTTCTATAATGTATCTTGAAAATGTGAATATAATATTTTTTATATAGTATTATTCAATTTCATTTGGTTTCAGAATAGGGTTATTCATTTGAGGACACGATGTAAACTATTTTCATTATGGGTTCTTTGGTATAACTATTCAAATCAATATTAATGATTAGGAAGGATTACTTAATGCTACAATGAAGGAGGCCTAGAGGGTCGCACAATTAGTGAAACAAAAATCCACATTATATTATATTTCAAAATAATAATATGAATAAATATTTTACCCATGAATAAGAAATAATTAGTTTTCAATTTCAATTGATTGTGTAAATTCAACAATCACTTATTTAGTAAATAATACATTGGAGTATAAATTTAAATTAATATTATTTTCCAATTAGTGAATAAAATATTTTTTAACTGATTTTTCATTATTAGTAAAATAATAAATGGTTATTTGTATTTTAATAAATATTTTTTTATAGATTGATTAATTTAAATATTTATTCATAATTTAGTGAATGAAATATTTATTTAATTTTTAAAAAATAACCTAATGATATTTATTTATTTGTAAAAATATATATTATTTATCGTATGATAAATGTAATAGAGTACTAATGGACCAATTTTAGGACAAATTAATTAATGATATATTTTATATTATATTATTTAAATAAAATAATATTTATCTATTTTATAAATGAAATATTGTATTCTTGTGTTATCATATGTCATGATATATGATAAATAGAATTATGATATAATTTATTTTGGTGTTTTTTAGAATAATTAAATTATTTAAGTGTTTTTGTGAAAAATTCATGATCTATCATTAATTATATAACCCAAAAAATATCATTTCCAGTGTTAAATAAATTTTTTTGTGCACAACCCATATTCTATATATAGAATTATCTCAAGACCGATGATAATTAAATCATGATTTCTATAGTGAATGACATATAATCTTCTTCAACCCCCGAATGGTAGAGAGAACATGTAATTAAATATTCAATCACGAATGAAGTTTTATAGGGATCGTCAACTAAAGATGAAGATGATTACTTCGTCGGCCTTAGTAGCTATAGCTCCATTGATATCATTCCAATATTTTGGAATTATGTGTGGAAACCTATAGAGGAATTGTGATTTTGATTCTTCACCACAACGATATAATGATTAAATTATTAACAATGTTTAATAATGATGGAATTATTATCATGCTTACGTAATTATAATATAATAAATAAATATAAATTATTTTAAAAAAAGTAATGTAATCTAATATTTTTGGATGTGTATTAAATTCGATGAATTTAATCCAAAAATATATATTAACAAAAACTGTGGATCAGGATTAACCACGTCCATTATTCCCCTAATCCTTTAAGGGAAATTAAAGTATCCACATATTATATTATAATTAATTCTAAATTTTTTATAAAAATTCTCATTTATTATTATACATTCATTTAAAGGTTTTTATTATTCAAAATAAATATTTTCAAAACACGATCCTTTAGTTTCATATGACCTAAAAAAATCCAGTATTAATTTTAATGAAAATGACCTTTTAATTACATTTGGATAATCTTTATGGGGATATTTGTGTCTAAGAATTTAGGATTATAGAGTCAACTAAACAGATAACGGAACTACATGTTAATATATTTAGGAATTCCTGTTATCTAAATACCGTCATGTAATTACATGTCTAAAATAAGTTTTATGTGAAGGGGTTGTAGATTTCATCCAATATAATATCAATTTGAATGGATATTCTTAATATAATGTAAAGGGTTATATTTATTCTATAAAATATGGGGAATCAAGTCATATAAAATATACTACACCATTCAATATTATCAATATTCACATACTAAATCCTATTTTCATATATTTTATTAAATGGAATGGAAAACTCTATAACACAACTAACATTTTTAAACATAAGAAATATATCATGTGGTAAAAATTTCCATGTGTTACATTCATTTATATACTACACTACAATATTAATTTTTTTTTCTATATACTGGTATCCCATATTTCGGATCATCCACCTCTCTAAGTGAGGGAATGTAAAAATTGATCCCTGTATTTAATTTGAACTTTCCACTACGATATGAAATTATCTAAAATAACATGTTGTGATCCTTACAAACAATATATTATATATTCACAATATGTTATAAGAACAATTGTATGGATAATTTTCATGGGATTTCATTGATTGACCCTTTCCTGATATATAAATTTTTACGAACATGGATCATTACACTTTATAGTGAATTGACTGTATTTCTAACATGAAAATCTCATGATTAGTTCAATGTGATTCGGTAATTTACAATGTTCTTAAAATATATACAATATTTAGACGGAAGGAAATATAAATAAATATATTTTATTCACATGTGTTAGGAAAGGTCACAAGACGATAAACTATAATGAATTGATGATGAAGAAAACAATAACATCTAGTTAAGGTATATAATTCGGTATTTTTATTTTTTCAATTAATGGTTATTAATTGAAACATTTGATATAAAATTTATATTAAAATAATTGAATCATTTGAGTCTAAAAAATGTCATGACATTTGGTTAACACTCTACATAATTAAGAGATTGCAATTCCCATGTTAATAAATATAATAAACTGGATTCCAATTTCCTAGTGGATTTAAATTATAAGAGTTTTTTTACTATCTATTAAAAAAATATCATTATATAGTTTTTTCATAATGATTCATTACATTCTTATAAAATTAATAAACCCATCGTATATCATAAATCACTAATATTTTAGTATTACAAATTTCAAATATATTTAATATCATCAATAAAATATGAATATAAAATATTTGAATATAACCATGTTATAGAAATATAATTTTTTTCAAATAAAAATAATTGTAATTTTAAAACACCTACACAACAGGGTATAAAAAATAATCATATATTATCATAGAGGTTATTTAACATATTTTACATTTTATTTTAATAAAAAATATGGATTATTAATAAAGGTAACACCCAATAACTCAAGAGATAATTCATATATAAATTGTGAACTAATATATAGATAAAATAAAGATAAATTTTAATAATTAGTGATACTACAATAGAATGTTTTAGGAATGTCATGTGGATGTAATGAATAAACATAATAAAATATATAAGATCTTTTATATGGGATTATCTTATTTTATTTTAACTGTGTATTAATTTGTTATATAAATGATTAGTGGATCTACATAAAAACTCAAATTTCTTTATATATATATAATGCATTAATATAATGCATAGAATATCAATTAGAATTATTATATCCATTTCATGTTTTCCATAATTCCTTTTAAATCAAATTTTTAAATGATAGTGTAACATCTAACGATATGAAAACAATTTTGATATTAGATACTGTGTCATATATAATATATTGGAAATACATTACTTTAATACCTCATGATATTTATTAGAAATATTGATTAATGGTTGATTTTTTATAAATGTACTTCAATGAAAAACACTATGTTTTCCCGAATCAGCTATCCCATAGGTAATAATTATACTAACATCACTTTGAAATAACGTTATTATAAAAGAGCAATTATATCTCTATAATATAATAGAATGTTAATTTTGAAATAGTTGGTGAATGAAAAAAATTATGGAATTATATTATACAAATTAGTTAGATATCTCTTAGGGACCCTAAACTCTTCAGGTCACAATTGGATGAGTTATTGTAGGGACATAAACTATTTAGGAAATATAAAACCAAATAGGTTATTTTATATTCTCCCTAACATGTGATATACTATTTGATATTTATAAATATTTCATCAAAGATGAAATAAATGGAAAATTTATATGATTTAAATGATAAAATTAATTAATGGGTAAACTCTATGTAATAAAATAACGATATATATATAATTAGTTTCTCATCATAATGTAAATTAATTACTGGTTACCCAAGAGAAAATAGACATGTATAATATATTATAGTTCGAATATGTTTTTATTAGTTAATAAAGTATCAATTAACCTCTATAAATAGTTTATTTTAATACAATATATAAGTATTAAAGAATGGATACACAATAATAGTACATGTCATATTAACCATATACGATCATTAAATAGGATGGTTGGATTTCAATTTTATTTTACATTTAGTAAAATTTATTGAAAATGACAACATGATGTATGTAGAATGGTAAGAGTCATAAAATAGATCCAATAAGGTTTTTACGTTATAAGAATCCATTTATGAATTACAAAAACCTTGATGATGATAGAATATTCATTTAAATGAAGAAACAATATTATTAGGTTAAATTTCGAATGATATTTTATCATGTTTCTAAAATGGGTTAGTGGGGATACTTAATATTTTCCAAGCTAGATACAATGATAAAATATATAAAATATATATTATTTCATATTAATTTAATAATAATGAAATTAATTTCCCTTAGAATGAATTTAATTAAATAACCAAATTTTAGAGAGAACAATATATATAAATAGATCCAAGTGGATTCATAAATTGAGACATCATACATACAATTTCTGGGTATTGAAAAATACAAGATCATATAATTCCATACTAAATTGTTTCATTTATCCCATGGAATAAATTATCACAACGCTAGTATATTGAAGCGGATGAGGTGATTCTTATCGTAGGTATAATTACACTTTTAAAAGGGTAATTTGAAATCAATATCATATTCCCTAATATGTACTAAAGATTTATATCTCATAAAAATAAATACTAAGGTTACAATAATAATCATTATTAAGGGAACTTCATTAGCATGAAGTCAAAACTATGTTATAGTACATGTGAAATAAAAAATGGACATGATTATTGTAATTGGTGTATTTAGAATACATGTTGTCAATATGTAGAAAAGATGATTTACTTTTGATCAAATTGATATGTTATCCCAATAGGTAATCTGAAATTTAAAAAGAAAAATATATTATAGGAAGTGGATTCAAAATCTCTATAAAATGAGTACATTATGACTGTTGGTTAAATATAAGATAACTTTTTTCAACACAATGTTCAAGGCTATGATTTTTTCCTGTATATATAGTATTATAGAGGTAAATAATGTTAAATATTCGGTGATATTACCCATTGTAATATTTTATTTGAAAGTTAAATTAACCATAAATAGATTGGTCATACGAACATTATAATCTCATAAACAATTTGTTATACATACTACAATCATGTTAAAAAAGTTATATTAGATGTGTCAGTTTGTAGTTCACAAATGTGTCAGTGGGGATCTATTGGATTTATTAACTATCATGGATTACCCAACATGGTGGTAGTATAAATAATTATGGATCTATTGTATTTAAATGAGGTGAAATAAACCATTTTAAACAACAAATGGGGGTTGATGTGGTAGAATGGTTGATTGGAATAGAGGCCTAGCTAGGATGATGAGGGAAAACATAGTGGTGAAGTTAGAATCCCTATCAATATGGTGACTTTAATTCATCTTATCTAATAGTAATGGTTGAATAGTTGTTATCAAATCTAATTTTCCCATTACCATACACATATTGTGATGTATGTACACTAGCAAACATTCCCATTCTTTTATGGTTGACATATATATTCTTATTGATAAAATTTGGATACATGTCCTTCAACATGTCTATAATAACAATTGTGAACTACTTCATATTTAAAATAATATATGTTTTTTGATTACTAAATTGAATGATGGGATATAGTGAATTGAAAAATCATATTTTAATGAGTTTCCTTATAGTTTCATTCAGATTTATTTTTGGAAAGGGTATATAGGTGCTTGATTTTGGAAAATAATAATTTCACAATTTTTCATTGTGAAAAAATGTGAGCTTTGATGAATTTTCTGAAATATATATGATTTTATACCCTATAACAATCAAACTTTTTAAAATTGATTACAAGATTATATTGAAGGATATAATGTTAATAAATATATTATCACATGGTGATTTTTTTCATATTTAATTTCAATGGGATAATTTCCATAGATTACGTGTCACTTCATAATGTTATATAGGTTACCTACTAAAATAATAAAACTGAAATTATATAAACGTATTATAAAAGATGTGTCATATAGTATAGACTAAAAATATATAATTAGTCACATATGATGTTTTGATTTTGAGTTGTCGGATTCTTGTAGGTAGATAAATATTTGACTCAACATTTATGATTCATGGGAATCTCTATGAGATGAGGTTATTCGGAATTGAAATCTAAAAAGAATTGAAAAGTTAATACATTTAATCATATATCCATATTATAGAATGATTTTATTGGTCTTTAGATGTGATATTAATATATTTATATATAGTTAATAAAATAATTTGATGCATCTATGAAAATAGTGATGGCATATGCTCATGATGAAGTAGCATGAACTAGGTTCATCATAAGATATATGACATTAATGAATAAGTTGATAACCCTTTTATTGAATTTGTAGAGTCTAATTAAGTCTAAATAGATAGGGTTTTTTCATAAAAGATAATTTCATAAAGTCAAATAAGTATATATATCACGTATGTAGGTTGATAAAAAAAGTATGCTGGTAGTTTTATTATATATCATGATAAATAGTTTATAAAACATAGTAATTGTTTTGATGTTATTATTTTAAACATGACGTTATCATGTATAACTAGATGTTCCATGATGTTTTGTTAGACACTAATCCCGGATTCTTCACTGGAACATCAAATACTGGTGACACTATAGCCTATAGGGTCCCAAAATATGTAAATCACGAATCTTAGTTTAAGTATATTTTAATTTATTATTTATATTATTAATCTGCTCAAAACCGAGGAATAATAATTATTCAGTTTCTATTAATTATGTGTATCCAATCAAAATATTTAAATAGATATTATTTTATTATTTTAATGAATAATATTATTTTACTTATTATTTTATTTACTTTAATATAGATGATTATTTAATTTGAAAAACTAATTAATTTTGTGGCATAAATATTAATATAAGCTTTTATTCACCTATTATAGAGTATAATATTCATTTATTGAGGGAATAATAATATTATATTTTATTTTTAAAATAAATATTTATATTTCAAGTGTTGATAAATGTCAATGAGTTTTGATTTATTTAGATGAGGGCCTTGATGGAAATAATATATTTTTGGTTAACTAAAATTTAAAATATATTTATTTATTTCATTAGAAAATATTTTTTTATATATGTATGTTGTTGAACGTCATGAAATTTATTATTATTGTTGTTATTATTATTGTGTAGTAATAAATTATATAAATAAATTTTATGTGTTGCCTTTAAATAAGTAATTACCAAACCATAAATCTATAGGCCAACTTATATATTATCATACTATAAACGAAATGTTTGTGCTTATAACATACTATATATGGAACTAAATCAATACTAAAGAGAAATACCTAAAGAATTATTTCAACGACAACAGCTGATCATCATCCCCTACCCCTATAGAATAAGAAAGAATGCAATTAAATTCTTATATCAAAGGATAATATGTCGATACTACAAGACAAATAATTTATTGAATTATTAATCATACTAATAGTATGAATATAAATCCAACATAATTCATCAAATACAAATGATTTATCAAAATGGGATTATTATAATATATACATAATTTGAAATTATAGTTGAAAATATCATCTCATTGAATATTATAATGTTTATTTTACCATGTCTTACAGATAATGTCTATATAAATAAAATGAAAATATTGTTGAGAATGGTCTTGAATGATTCTTCTATACCCAATAAACATCATATTATTTTATTTTTAGAGGAGGACATGATACAGAGGTCAAGGGGAAATGATGAAAATAGAAGAGCCTCTCTATTGAGGATAGGAATTCAGATACATGGTTACTCTCGGAGAGGATTTGTTATACCATGATCCAAGGTGGAAATCCTTGATAGGTTTATAGTAGTAAAAATCATTCCATAACAAATATTGTTCATTAATTTAAATGAATGTTATTTATAATTTAATATAGTGTTTGGCCCATTATTTAAGGGGAATCCAACTTTTTTTTCAAATAGGGAAAGATCATCAAGGGTGGGTTATTTTTTAAGTTATCAACATCTTTCTCCCATTCATTCCACCTTAGTGAGGGGTGATTGATGGTCATTTATCATTTTTATTTATTATATAATTGTTAAAATTTTACATCATTAGATATTTATATTTATTAATTATTAATTTTAGTGTCACTGACTATGGTTTTAATGAAAACATAACAAAAACATCATTGAAAAAAATACCTAATGAGTGGAATTTTTTATTGACAATTCTAGAATAGATTCCATGAGTGTCATTGCACTAGTTATTATTCTCTTTTTCTTTTGTAATTTCACTGTATTTATATATTTGGGGGTTTTATTTAAATTAGCTCAAATTGGTATAGAATTTGTTCTCGGATTGCTGTTACATGATTCACATTCATTTTTGGATTAATTTAGATAATTCCAAGAAACATTAGTAGGTTGATCCTTAGGTTTTATGTAACATTATTACACCTTATGATTTTCAGGAGATTATGACTCATTATTTTGAAACTAATAATTATTCAAAAAAATTAATTAACTATAATTTTTATATAGTTTGATATATAGGATTGGATGTGGATAAATGCTTGGGTATGACCTGGATGATCTTGGATGAGGATGATTATATCATCAAAAGGAAGCAAATTTCATGTTTCATATAGGTTTTCAAAACAATATTATTCCATATTTTTAATTATTAATGATTTATTATATCAACATCATTATATGTTCTTAGTTAAATTGATAGATACTGATATAACATCAATGGTAGAGATAATGCTTTATTGAGTTCCATTGATTCTAAGAATATTCCTTGGAAATTTTTTAGAAAAATATATTTGATCACTGTAACATTTTTATAAGAGGGAGTGGATATGTCAATTGATATTACAAGACACCTAGTATGGGTCTTATAGTTCCAAATTGAGTTTATATTTCATATTTTAATCTAGAAAAAAATGTTTAAATATATTATCTTACATATTTTAATAAAAAAATCCCTTATTTTCAAACCATATATTGTTGGCCATAGTGTATTTAAAAGACGAGGTACATAAAACATCAAAAGAACATAACGAAAAAATAATTATTTTAATTATATTTAGTGAGCTCGTAAATAACCTTGATCTCTAAAAATAAAATGGATAAACCGCGGAATGGATAAAATAATAAGGTGATCTAAAAAACAATATAATGTAATAAACATCATAATGAAACATAAATATTGAGTGAAAGTATAACATAGTTCTATTGTATCTAAGTGTCATGGGTAATCACATGGATTTCTAAAATAATAAACACTTTATAATAATATAATAGAAACATAGGAAATTTTGTTTCAATATATGAAATTTAATAAACATAGGTCAAGCATAACATCCTAGAAAATGTTATATGGTGTAAAAATTCCGATAATGGATTGGAATTACTCTCTAATCCCATATATAATATATCATGAGACTGAAAATATAAACCAACGAATGGAATTTCTGCCTAGGAACATCGAACATAAAATTTAAACGATTATGTATCAGAAAAATGGAAAAAATAATAAGGTTCAAACATAATGATTACCCAGAGAATGTAATGGTTTCATAATCATACATCGTGTTAGAAAAAATAGATTTAATATATAATATATTTTATTAATGTTCTTATAGCATATAGATATTTATTAAATAAATGTAGAATGAGCTACGTATATGATTAAGATAAATATATAAAAAATTAAATTTATTTTGTTAAATTAATTTTATTTTATCATTGATGTAAATTTCATTAAATGATCTCATGAAATACTCCATTCGGAAAATAGAATTTATTTTATGAAATTAGATCTTTTAAATTTTTTTTTAAAAAAATACTAGAGAAAAATAATTCATACAAAATACTACGGAAAAGTTAAATGTAACATAATTTAATTGGGTATTTAATGTATTTGGATATTCTATTTAGGTACTACGAGATAAAATAATACATTCATTTCACACTTATTTAAAAAATTTCAAAAATAAAATTCTTAAGAAAATGGAATATGGATTCCTTATAATCCATTTTGTAAAAAAATAAAACATGTGTAAAACTTCCTCTATTAATACTCTAGATAATATGGAATACCTATTTTCAAATATTTTACCAAAAATATAGACAATTAAGTGAATTATTAAAGATATAATATACTATAAAATATCAATTTTACTTACAAACAAAACTCATAAAATTAAATTATCAAATAACATGGAAATGAAAAAGAAACATTTAATCCAATTTCTTTAACAAAATAGAATAAATTAGATATCGTATAAGAAAATAAATTTTTATGATTTCCCAAAAATTAATATAAAAAATATTGACAAGAAAGGATATTTCAACTTATAGTATTTATTACTTCGGTAACACTTGAATCAAATAAAAATGTTTAATGTGAAATGAATTTTAATATTGAAACCATAAATATGGAAGGATTAATGATTGTATATTTAAATGGGAAACCATATTAACTATATAAAATTAATTAGTTACAAAACATGTTAGTATTCTACAATGAAAGGAAAATGAGATGAAATAGCTTAACTTGATTTCGGCACTTCACGTACAAAAATAATCTTCTTAAATATTTATATTTTGTTAATTTTTTACACGATTAAATCATTTTTAATTTTTATTATTTCATTTTATTATTTATTACTATGTTCTATTTATTTACATTATTAATTAAGTTTATGTCGGATGTCTTGATGATATTTGTTTCATAAGTAAAAAAGTGATTTGATCGGATGACTATGGTAAAAGAATTAATGTTTACATCATTTAAAAAATAACATACATAAAACAATTAATATTTTTGAAATAAATTATAATTTTGAAAAATAAAATGAATTATGATTCTAAAAAATAAACAAAGTAACAATTTTAGAGGTGGGAACTCATATATACGCATGAGTAACATTACCATTTGTCAATGATAATGACTGAAAGAAGATAGTTATTATTTTATCATTTTATATTGATAATTATATCATAAAAACCCTACAATTTTTTTAAATGAACTTATATATATACATTCGAGGTAATTTGGTAAAGACAAAAAATTCAAATTACTTTGTGAAGGTTGTAGTTTACACGTACCTATAGAAGACATTATCATTTATTAATGAATAGAAAAATAATTAAATATATGATATATTAATTTTATATTAGTATAAACATGTCATTAATATCATAGATATATATAAATCAAATCTGTCATTATAAACATATTTTATATGTGATGATTGGTAAAAAACCATATCTGTCAGTGAGGTGGTAGTCAACTATAATTGGTGTTATTTAATTTCAAATTAATCCTAATAAAATTCACGATTTATTTCATAGAAATTACTTTTTTTCTTGAAATATATGATTTTATATTATATTGATGAAAAAATAACCATTATTTTAATTTAAATTCAGATAAATAAATAAATATATATAATCTATACATTTAATTTAAATCATTCTTTATTATTGGTTATTTTAATTCATTAAAATGAAAAAACTTTATGGACATGATAATAGATTGCAAAAACCATCATTTTTAAGCATAAAAATAAACTTATACCCAAATCGTGAAAATTTCAGATTCAATAAAAATTAATTAGATAATATATATTAAATTATTCACATGTCACATTATTTCTAAATCTAAAATATTATTTTAAATTTACATTACCTAATTTAATGAAAATAAATCACAATATTTGTAAAAGAAGTATCTTTATTATACACTTAAAATCAATAATTTTATAAAAATTTCAAAATTTCATCTTATATTTATTATTAAACACTTATTTAAAAAATGTTAAACATTTTACCAAATACATTTTTTAAAATTTCCAAAAATATAATTACTATATTTTCTGACAAAATGAATTTCAAATCATTTTTCATGAAAACATGGTTTTTGATGATGAAAATGTTTTCATTAAATATTAATTTCTTATTTCCTCATAATATATCAATAAATTTATATTTATTAGGATATTTATATATATTTAAAAATTATTTTTCCTATTTATAACCTCTAAATTAATATCTTAACTATAACAACCACATTTCAATAATAATATTTCATATTTTCTTTAGGATTTGGCTTGACTCTCATATATACTAATTATGAGAGATTTATTTTTATAATACAAGGTTTTTTTCATTCCCCCACCAACATCAATCCTAAAATTTTTAATATTATATTTTTTACCAATGGTTTTCTATTTTAAATTGTCTTCGCTGAAATACCCCATGGTAAAATGTCTTAATAAAACATCTTCCAAAAAAGATAGAAATGAAAACATGAATGTCATCACATAAATATTTTTCTTAATAGGAGAAAATTTGAGTTAAGTGAAAATATAGTCGTACATACAAGACATAATATCAAAATAATCATGTTGAGTGAATGGTAATATTTTCCATAGGGAATTTAATGATTTTAAGAAGGTTAAATACAAAAAAAAACATAAAACAAAGTGTTTTGAAAATTCCCTATTTTCATTAAAAAAACTAATGAGGATAAAAAATCATTTAGGTAATTATTTTACCATATAGACTACAATTATATTGATATAGATATACAAAAAACATATAATTTCATTATTTAATCAATTTCCATCAAAATAAATCATATTCTGACCCAAAATGAGTATTCAATTTGACTTTTATGATTACCAAAGCACTAAAATCACCTTATAATGGATCACTGAACCCATAAAATATAACAATATATTCTACATATTAGTATACATTTACCAAAAAAATAATTTTAAAAAAATTTAGGATTATTCACTTATTAAATAAATCATCATGTGATGAAATGCAACATTAATTTCTAAACATTCAACAATAACACCCAGTTTATAACATATATAATTTTATAAATAATTATATATAAAATTATTCAAAATATAATGACTTATGTTTGAACATAAATAGTTGACTTATTTGATCACATATTGATCAAAGATAAATTTATTATTTAATATCAAATAAAAATAGCCACTATTACTTTATCATAGAAACTTTTATTCCCTATTGATGTATGATAATAATTTCAGTAAATAACTTGAATCACAAAAAATCCATTGAAAAAACAGATATGATTCTAAAAATTAATACAGTACGTAGATATTTTAGGATTCTGATAACTAAAACACTAATGTTAAAAATAGATCCAAAATCTAATTCTTGATTTCATGTATATAAATACATTCCTTTAAAATATTGGTATAACTTTATTCCTTCAATGGTATATGGTTTACACTTCATAATATTTCATTAAAAGAAAAAATGATGAGGTTCTCTGCATTTAAGAATATGATATATAAATGTATCTCTAGGATACAATTTATACCTATCAATTAGACACTCCATTTTTATTAGAAATATAATAACTTATGTTCACAATATTAAACATTTTCATGATTCGTTGAGACACACTTAAAGGTGTATCTTCCCACATTTTTAATATAAACTAAATTGGTCATTATTTCCTCCATAATCCCATATACTCACACTCTTGATGAGTATGACAGTTGGTTTAGGTAAATTATTTAATCATATCTCATGATAAGTAATTAGGAATAGTCACAATATCCATCACATCAATCATAATCCCATTTTGTTTTCTAAGAATCACATCATTTTCCATCACATTCAATGTAATAATCATTCCTTTTAGTTATATCGATTGACTAAAACAAGAAATATTTGTTAGAGAAATAATAATAAATGTTTTTAAAAATAATTTGTTTGTTGAATAAATAATGACACCCTTTTCCAATCTATGACACCTGAATTTCAACATAGTTCAACAATGATTATCATTTATTCAAATACTTAATGATTGCTTATAAGTAAAATGTGAATTAACATAGGGATATCCATTGGATGTGTCAAACTAGGTGTATTGTATGGGAACACTCACCTTGAATCATAATAATGGTTGAGGTAAACTCAACCTACATATTTCAGATTAATTTCACCTAGATGTATCTAATCCAAAACAAATTTTTCTTATAATATCTAGACACAAATATATTTCTATAAAATATTCATAATAAATACTTTACAAAAATGATATGATATTATCATATAGTTCTAATTATCTAATATGTTTTTTGAATAAATTTATCTAATATAAATCAAAAAAAAATTACAATAACTTTCTCAAATACTGACTATATATACCCATGACTATAAAAACTATTACAAACTGATTTTTTGAGATAATCATTACATAATTTCATCATAAAGAATAAGATCCTGGGTTTCTTTATAAGACTATGTATGTAAAATATTACATAAAACTGAATCATAAAAAATAGATTTTTTATTTATTTAATGATATCAAAAATATCATTGAGAAAATACAACTACTTAGGATTTCTGACAGAATACATAAAATAATTGGGGAGATAAAAACACAAGTATGTTAACAAACATGATAGGTAAACATAACATGTGAGTAAAACGTATTACATTATACAATAAAAGGGAATGATGAGTTGTAATCACATACAAATTTAACATAAAAAAATTGTATCAGATGATCATAGAAAAATAGTAAATTTATTATAAATTTATAACATGATATTAACATAAGTTGGGTATTACTACCTAGAATATATCACAAAGTGGACAATGTCCCATAACAGATTAGGTTTACTCCATAATTCGATAAATAACATCTCATGAGAACAAAAATATTACCTAATTCATTGGAATTCTATCGTGGTTCATACTTCATATCATATAAATGATTATGTGTTACAAAAAAGGGAATAAATCAAAATTAATAAACATAAGGATTATCCATAGGATGTGATGGGTTGAAAAATATTTCATCATATCATTATTTAGGGATATTTCCTTAATGTGGAATTTGATAAATAATTTTATAGATTGTAATACACAATAAAAGTAATAGATATTGATATATTTATATATGTAACAAATATATAAATATAATTTAGATTGAGTCTACAACACCAAGAGTTATATTCATTTATGAAAAATTCTTTAAAAGATCCCAATGATATATTACTTTGTAAAATTGCATATTCACATTGAAATTATATCATTAAAATAAATAAGTGGTAATTATTATTGATAACATTTTATTTTAATGTAACCATGTAAAATTGAAAAGAAATTATAAAATAATTGTTTTATAATGATGTTAAGAAATGTAATTCATTCTATTTAAGTTAATTGAAAATATTTCATTCACACTTTTGTAAAAAATTCCAAAAACATCTTTTTTTGGAAAATAATAGAAAGAAACAATGAATCATAATTGTAAAAAAATGGAAAAATTGGGAAAAAAATATTTAATAAATCATAATTTATTGAAAAAATCTATTTAATATATTTTATGAAAATTATATACATGGAAGAGAAATATATCGAGTCTAAAAAAAAGATAAAAGATATATATGTCATAAAATCAACTTTCATATCATTTCATAATTCACTAAGATAGAAATTAAAAATAAATTTAAACAAAATACATATCCACAGTATAACAAAAGATATATTTTTCATGAAAAACAATATTATATGATTTCCCACAATGGAACCATAAATAAGAAAAATATCGAAAAGACGGGAGTTTTAACATGAAGCCTTTATCACTTTCGTAACATTTGAATAAAATACCATTGGATAATTCTAAATGAATTTTAACTCTGAAAAAGATTAATAATGAAGTATTTATGATATTATACGTAAAATTGGGAAAAATCTACACCATATAAAATCACTTATGGTCATAACTATTTTATATTAATTAATATAGGGAAATTCAGAAAAAATTCATTACCTCGAGTTTGAATAATCTCGTACAGACAGTATCATCCGAAAAAATAAGCATCTTTTAATAATTGACTTGTTTTATAACATTTAAAAGATTAAATATTCCATTTGTTTTTTATTACTATTTTATATTTATCTAATAAGTCTATTATGTTTACGTTGTATTTTTTTTTGATATTCGGTTCACATGACCAAAATAAATTTTGAAGGTTGTCTATGGTAAAATAAGAACTTTTTATTTCATAAATTTATTAATAAAATTGTAATTATTATATTTTTTAAAAATAAATTATACATTTAAAACCATATATTACAGATAGTTGTTAAAAATAAGTTGTTTGTCAACATTGGAGATGGTATGTCTTACAAATACATGCGTAACATTTCAATTTTATAAAGATCATGATGGAAATAAGGTATGTTTTGATTTTTCATCCTATAATTATAATTATATCCTAAATATGATATTATTTATATAAATTGAAATATATATTCTTTCCATGGGATGTGGTGATGAAAAAAATCACATCACTTCATGAGTGTGATAGTACACACATTAAGAAGAATGCTGTTATCTTTTTTTAGGAATATAATGGATAGAAAATTGAAAATATATCAATTTTCCATATTTTTAAATACGTCATTAATATTATTTATATAATTTAAATTTTTTATCATAAAACCCTTTATAGGGGATGATAGATAATGATTAACAACAATTCATGAGGTTTTAATCCACCATACACATGAATGATTCTTTCATTTACCATTTTATGGGATAGGAGGCCAATGTGGGTTAATATATTAACATAATAAAATATACATATATGGGATGTAATCATATTCTGTTATCATGAATTTATTATGATATTTTAAAGTTTTAGAATAGTAAATAAAACATAATTCTTGGTTCATAATGATACATCTTCTTTGGAAAACATATTTAGGATTTCATGAAAATCATTGTAAAGTGAGTTTTGTAATCAAAGTAAGGCCCCTATGACATGTTAATCTGGTATAGAATGTATTGGTGTAGGTCATCAATAATCGAGTATTATTTTAATGTATAAAAAAATGTGTATATTAGTTTATCTTTTTTAAGTGTGAAGTAGTACCACTCTCATAAAAACAAAAAACTATCGAGTAATGGGAAGTTGCTCTCATGTAAAGTGACTAAAAGTCAAAAAATGATGTCATTAAGGAACAATAATACCAATAAAACCACCCAAAATAAAAAAATAATTACTTTATAAACATGTTATTCACATTACATATGTGGTTACATACTTTTACCATTTTATATTTCACCGTGGTATGTAGTTTATTACCTAGGTAATTTTATCCAATAAGCCTAAAAGTAAAATTGAGATTATTAGATAATTTTTATCCCAAATTATACGTATGAAATGTATTTTATCAAATAAATTTATTTTTTTATTGAAAAATAATTTTAACAAAATCTATCATAACTCTCAAAATACTATTTTGACCTTAGATGTCCTAATTAATTTCTATATTTATTCTAGTCAGCATGTCCAAAAATTTATGTTGCACTATTAAATAAATTTTATTTAAGATGATTGAAAATATTTAATAAATTTTTATTAAACAAATTTACATTTTTTTATTTAATTTATTATTAAACAAAAAAAATTATTTTTTTAGAAAATGCATCATTCAAGCAACAAATGATCTGATATCAAATCAATGATTAAAAATCAAAAATTTATAAAATAAAATTAACTTAAATAGATATATTATATATATTTACTTAAAATATTTCCTTATTAGGGTAATTTAAATTAACTAAAGTTAATATGCTCTATGTTAATAAAAATTATTTTACGGAAATTGTGTTTCTAAGAACAATAATAAATTCATAACAAAATAAAAAATTGCTCATTTAAATTAAATTATTTGTTTTATTATACTTCTATGATTCATAGGTAACATTAATTATAAATCTAGAAATATAATATTAATTTTTAATAGCTTAATTTTATGTAAATAAAAGGGTTCGTTGGAAAATTTTGTAACATGTATTATTCATTGAAAAATCAACCATTTTTGTAAAATTGACGAATATTGGAAACACATTATTTGGATATTATTATTTTGAAATTTGGGTAATTTTATAAAACACATTTTCTAAAATTATCCAAAATTAATTAATTATTTCTTTCTAAAAAAATCAATAAAATCATTTTTTAGGAAAGAATATTTGTTGAAGAACAAATTGTCTTCATTAAAAATTGACTACATATTTTCTATGAATTATACAAAAAATTTAAATAATTTTTTTATTTTCAAATATTTCATAATGTGGTTAATCATATTTTAACCCTCCAATTTAATGGCTAATTTATAATTTAAATATTTATATTATAAGATATCATAATTAATTTAGGTATGGTGTTGTTTTTAGTTTATGTTATCAAACAATGATTATTTTTAAAATATCCTATTGTTCCCTTTTAGGGTTTTAATGCTATTTTTATATGAGTGAGATGATTTTTCCTAGTTTTGTTTGGGGATAATATGGTATTCTTGATGCATAATGAGTATTATTGTCATGTTGGTGAAATGGAGTCTCCATGAGTCCCTTAAGTATGGTATAACCATTAATATATAGTGATGTGTGACATGAGGGTTTCCTTGATATGATGTATTTATATATCTATTAATGGTTTTAGGGAATAAAACTAGATGAGGATAAATATATATTATTCGATTATCAAAATAATTATAATATTTTTAGTTTTAGATAGATCGAGATGGTGTCTGGATAATTATATTGAGTTATGGTTGATAAATTCATGAGTAATAGGATCAGACTATAGAGGAAATAGTCAGGAAGGGACTATGTGATTGGACAACCCAATGGGGTATTAGATGTAGATTGTTTAAGTATATAGGGATCGATATGGTTTGAAAGGAAATAATTGTTAACAAAGTGAGTGATTTCAGAATGATGATGTGTTTGATGTGATGTTCTTCGATGACTTAGGAGGTCTTGAGGGTATCACACTGTAATAACCTTCATCTTCATTTTGGTATAGATCATAATTTTGTGATTTTTTAGGAAATGGAAGAGAATATGTGTTTCTATGTACACTATGTGACCTCTTGAGTACACATCTAGTACCTCGTATGTCACATACTGCCAATATAATGGCAATGTTCATGGCCATGTGTTGGCATAGAAGACTGCTTAAGTCATGGGTCAGTTAAGGATACTGCATGGTGTGTAGATATAATGAAGACACTGGGTAGTTTTCATTTTATTTTAGATATCAGAGAGGGGTCACGTTTTATGTTCATAAATGGCTTCTTATCCCTGTGGTTTTTATAGGAGAGTTATGGAATGGCTTAAAAACCTCAAACCCCTCCTGATTCGCTCTCTGTGATATGATTGAGCCATCTTGAGGTGCATTGGAATCCAATCAGTGTGTTCAAAAAAACCCCTAGATCCCTTGTCCCAGATTTAACATCTATCATGAATTATTCTTGGAGGGGGGTTTGGACCTTTTTTAGATCTACGACGATCAAGGTTTATTCAATGTTCATCCTTCATTTATGTTGATCATCTTACATAGAGTTTGACGGTTATTTCCTGTCATTGTTTTTCATGGATCATATATGCTAACATTGCAGTGTACCCACTTTTGGGGTATTGGTTTATTTGAATTTTATACTTTAATACTAAATCTTATGGTTTTACAGTTATATATTGGGGTTTTTCTTATGTGTGTGGTTAGATAACTAGTTTATGGGACACCTCATGTGTGTGTTTTCCTTTATTAATTATTTATGGTCGTTTGGTCTAGAAATCTTGTAAGTCTTGTCATGTTTTACATGCCTTGTTTTGTTAGGATGGAGCTTCCGATTATATGATATGCAGGTGATATGCATTGGGAATTTTTGACGTAGGGGGATTTGATTGTGAGAGCATCCAAAAGGGGATAATCCTTGAGAGCTACTCAATGGTTCCCCTAGAATTTTTTGGGTTAGACCATGAGGGATTCCATAATGGTAATCTAAATTTTTTTGGGTAAGATAGTGAGAGCAACCCTAGTGGCCAATATTATTTGATTAAATTACTTTTGTTCCCATGGGGTTAGATAGTTAGAGAATTCCCAAGTGGTCATTTTTAATTTTTTTATGCTATGTTATACCATAGGGTATAAACATTGAGAACATCCCACATGGTTGTGTATGAACAATTGTATAATTATGACAAGTCTTCCAAGCCCATGAACAATTTTGGAATCAATCATACTTCATTGTTTTTATGGTCTTCTGAGACATCTATTTCAATTACATTACATAGGGGATACAAGTCTCAGGCTATATCATGGGTTTACAAGATTGAAATGATTAAAAAATATAAAAAATTAAATGAATATAATTTAAATATATAGGATTGTTTACATTATAGTACATTATTGTTTATTTCTTCATTTTTCCTATTACCTTCAATGTATATATTCATTGACAATTAAGCACAGATATTTTGGTGGTTTTATAATATGATTTATCTTACACCCTTTTTAGGTCATTCATTTATACCCAAATAGAATATATTATTGCAGTTATAAATAAGCACAATCTCCCTTTTTCCTTAGGTAATTGATTTCATTTGGAGCTGTAGATTATGTGACCAAGCAATGTATTGTGATGTTGCATGAGTTAACTTGTTAAATTTGTACATTGGTTACTTTATTTCTTACAAGTATGGTGTCTCTTTTGGATCCTTTCTTATATACATATCCCACTAATCCAATAAAAATATATTGTTCCCTCTGTTGGATTTACATTCATTCTTCCACTTTTAACTATTTTTGGTATTACTACTTCCACTATTGTGCACTATTTCTTTTATACTATGTATATTATGCCAATGAGGGAATCATATCCCCAAAATCATACCTCTGTCCTACCTTCTAGTCAAAATCCTCTGGAATTTGGGGAAATACACTTGAGGTTACATTACCAACTCATTACGGGGCACCTTGATGTGGCATCCGAATCTTGGACATTACAAAGTTGTATCAAAGAACAATTCTTAGGTGGTTTGTTTTTTGGTTTGAAAACATTAAAAAGTAATAGGAATTTAATGGAGTTCGGTTATTATCTATTCATGGGAGTAACTACCATGTGTTCAGGTATATCCCATGTTACATCGATTATTGAAAATTTTATGTTTTTTCATTTTTTACAATTGATATCATTTCACCGTTGGTATTTTCCCTTGTTTTTTACTATTAATATTGATATCATTATGGTTCTATTTTTTTAAAAACAAATAAGATGATGGTATTTCAACTAATTCATCTTGTATCCACTTTTTTCAAACCACATTCCATGAATTATTTCCTCACCATATATGGTGAATTACTGATTGCATGTTGATGTTATAGAAGTTGTGCTAGATAAGCCTACTATAGTGAATGATTATGTGATAAAATACTTCATATTTTTATAGGGTATTGGTATGTGAAACATTTCATGGGATGGTGGTCAACAATAGGTCCTTGGGGTTATTATAGTCTCTCACAAATCAGAACATTGTATTTATTGGCCCAATTCAATGATTTTGGGGATTTTGGAGTACCTTCATAGGATAACTGTCCATAAAATTGAGAAAATATGATGTATGATGTTATGAACACAAACATGTGTTATTCTATTATGGATGAAAGGTTTTTTATTTTGTACATGATGTGTTTATGTACATGTGGTGTAGTTGTTGACAGTGTGACTAACTGTGTGATTAGTGGAATAGGGTTGGTAGGCTTTTGTTGCAATATGCTTGGTACTAGGATTACACGTCATGCTATAGTCAACCGTGTATTAATCTGTGTCACTAAAGACATGTGTGGAATGAACATTTCATTAGATGTCATGTCTAGGGTTGACAAGTCGTGGATTGTTACACCAGTAGAACAATTTACTTCTATTCATGTAGTTGTACTTGGGTAGGAGGGAATATTCCAGTACACACCATGTCTCCAGAGGAACATGCCGTGTGTATGGGTTGTCACATGACTAGGTTGGGATATGTGTATGGCATGTTAAGGCTTATGGGAAACATGTCGTGTCGTATTTCTACTCCCAATTCATCCCTCTTTTAAAAAACAATAATGAATTCCTTCACTAGCTTCATTCTTGCACTTATGAGTTGCAGGTCTATTAATATTTACTTAGGTGTTCACTTGATCATGCAGTTCCATGCCACTGAGACATCCTCTTGTAGTATGCCATGTTCATGGAGATTATTAGACACCATAAATGGTATATTAGGGACACTCAAGAGATCCTCCAATGGTGCATGTCATTGCACCAATTGTTATACCAGACGCAGGATCTGTTGCATTGTTTTGTGAATGCTATCGGAGGATTAACCATACATTTTAGTGAGCACTAGATCCTACCGCGACTATAAAAGAGTTTAAGAAGGTGTTCCTGTAGTATTATCCTCCAACTTTTCTGGGAATAAAGGAACACATAATATAGGGTCATGGTTGGAGGCCTTCCATTCTATCATCAAGCATCTAAAGACATCTACTAAAAGGAGGGTAAATATCACAACATACATTCTATGTAATTTCTCCTAGAGATAGTGGGATGTTGTTCTTTATGTGGGATGTAATTAGGATATTACTTGGGTTGTTTTTTATAAGTCCTTCTATTATAACTTATACCACCAGATGATGAGGGGCGACCGAGCTAGGGAGTTCATCCATTTAGATAAGGGTGGTCTTTCAGTGATGTATTATTCTTCTTTATTTACAGTGATTTAGCACTTCACATCTAGTTTGGGGGTGGTGAGTTATCACTGGCTAGGCAGTTCAAGGATAGTCTTAGGTATTAAATCTTATCACAGATGAATATTCTTAGGCTATCATTAGTGAATACTATAGTAGTCTATTCAATGATAACCGAGTGAAAACAGATTTTGTTTTGAGCTATGAACTAGGGTTGTTTTTAATCTAGGTCTGATACTCCTTCGATCGATATCGAGAAGCAGCATAGGGATGTTTTTTCAGGTTTCCATGTTGTGTTCTAACTATGAGTAATGAGTAGGCATACAATTCCACATATCTCAGAGGACCCAATAGAATTCAAATCTTTTGCCCAATTGGACATATTTTTAATTTTGGTCAGATGTTTTCACCAGAATTATGTGAAAGGGGTTCAGTTATTAATCCATGTTTAGGATCATGGCCACCAGTTTCTCCTCAATCAAGGAACTAGAGTTTTTCACATTGATCAGGACAAGGAGGAGGTCATGGATGTGGAAGCCAGAATAATTTTTTTATCAATAGTTCGGTGGATCCGCTTACGGTAGCTAGGCAGGGTCACATGACATCGGTACAAGTCATACTTTTTCAATGGAGTTGACCCTGTTGGAGCAGGATCCCGAACCATCTTCAGTTAGAAGTATATATCATTTTCCCTCAATTTTAGCTTTGATTCATTTTAATAAAAGTTATTACTATAGTTTTATATCAGTTGTCGATGTGGATAGCCTTGGGGATTTTATATTTACATATGAGGATGTGATGAGGTTATACACTCTGTTGGGGATTAAAGAAACTAGTGTAAAATAGTTCAATGAGTTCCCTCTTGATTTTGGTGAGTGTAACTTCTTATGGGTCAACTATGTCATAGAGATGATAGATATCAATTTCATTCATGAAATTGAATGGTTGGTCTCTATTCAGGATGTTTTTGATTGCAATCAATGCATGTTGAGTTTCATATTACCAAAGGGAAAATCATTTCTAACCAAGGGACATTGGGATGTCCAAGCGTGTAGAGATGCACCTGTGCATCATTGATTTGGAGAAATTTCATCCCAAAATGCTAGTTTATATATGGATGTCCATGGGACTTCACAGATATACTTTTCTTTGGTGGTGGATCATTTCATTGAAGTCTTCATAGTCGACCATTCAGGTTTACATTCATATTGAGAGGTAGATTTCTCTATTGTGATAATGCCCAGAGTGTAACCTGTTTCCATTCCACTATATTAGATGTGTAAAACAAGGTTAAAATAGCTCAATAAGATGTTATAGGAGATGCAATAATAGGGTTTCATTTGATCAAGTAATTCACTATGGGGTTCGGCTTTCATTTTTATGATGAAGGCAGAGAGTACCCTCAGTCATTATGTGGATTATCGGAAGATGAACCAATTAATGGTGAAAAAAATATCCCTTTCCGAATATTAAAGAACAATGTGATCCTCTTTGGGGTTATTGGGTTTTCTCGAAGATTTAATATTGATCTGGTTATCATCATTTTCACGATACACAATCAGATATACCTCTTACAACCATTCGGTGTAGGTATGGTCTCTACTAGTATTTGGTTATGTTGTTCAATCTTATGAACATTCCTGCTGTTTTCATGGATCTGATGAACATAATGTTACATCCTTACTTTTATTCATTTGTGGTAGTCTTCGTGGACGATATCTTGGTGTACCCACCCACTCGACATGACCATGCCACCAAACTTGAGATCAGATTGAGTACTCTAAGAGAGAAAAAGTTATCTGAGAAGAAATCAAAGTTCCACTTTTGGATGTAAATGAATAACACCATGTGTCTTATAATCTCAAAGATAAAAGTATCAGTATACTCAAAGAATGTTATATATTTAGATTCCTCGGACTATTTGAATAACATCATTGATGTACAGAGTTAGAAAGTGATGGATGGTTACTATATATTCTTTATTCAGGAATATTCACTCATAGAACACAACTAACAGGACTAAATAAGAAAGGGTGAAATGTACTAGTGGTCATATTCCGGTGATTTAGCCATTTAGGATCTGAAAAAGATAATGATTTCGGCACCAATCATGATTTATCAGGAATCAGGAAATAGTTACAACATTTACAGAAATTCATTAGGAATCAGGATCAAAGAAGGGACTATTCTTGTGGAAAGAGTTGTTGTATATTCATATCTATAGTTGAGGCCACATAATATGAATTACCCAACACATGACCTCGAGTTAGTTGTTGTTGTCCATGCTTTTAGCTATTGGACACAATATCTTTTGGGAGAATGTTTTTTGGTGTACACAGATCAAAAATTCCCCATGTATATCATTACTAAATGTGATCGGAATTTTAGACAGAGTTGGTTGGTTGATTACCCTCTCAATATTCACATTGATCTTTCCTACATGCCCGGGAAAGGAAACGCAGTGGCACACAGGTTGTGCATGAGGAAACAGATGCAAGCTGTTAAAGAGGCCAACAGTGAATGGATGATTATGGATTTGTTATTAATGATGAATTTTGAGGTGTATGTTAGATTTGGTAGCATATTTCTTTCATCTGTAGATATTTTCTCTACTCTAACAGATCGAGTGATAATGATGGAACTATCTGATTCTGAATGCCTATTCCTACAAGAGAGTGTTCTAGGTGAGGATCATACTCATGGTTGGATAGTATGCGACGATGAGGTAATGCGTTTTAATGGATGTGTTTGTGTGTTATCTGGCATGAACGAGTAGATACTGTGATACATTCATGCATCTATATGGGATGTTAAAACTAATTTAACCATGATGTATTGATTTTGGAATCATTATTATTGGAGGATAGGTATGATGAAAAATGTATCTAGTTTTTATGAGATGTTCTATCTGTAAGCAGGTGATGACTGGTCATCAGTGAATGGAATAGTATTTATAGTAGTTACCCATTCTCGATTCGAAGTGGAATAATGCCATGAGGGATTTAGTGATGGGTTTACAAAGGCCTCTTGTGTAAATTATATATTATGGGTTATTGTTGATAGACTAACAACGGTTTTACATTTCATATTGAGAAAGTAAACCTTCATTGTTGATGATGTTGTATGGTTGTACATTTGCAAGATAGTACATTTTAATGGGGTTCTACACTATATCATTTTGGACAGGGATACCTAGTTTACATGTTGTGTCTCGAAGGGACTATAGAGGGCCTAGGGTACAATGTTACATCTGAGTACAACTTACCATTTCCTGATAGATTCAATTTCCACAATTCAGTTTTTGGAGGACATGCTATGAGAATGTGTCGTAGATTTTAGGGGTTCTTTAGAGAGACACATACCCCTAGTGTTTTTTGCCTAAAATAATAGTTTTCATGAAATGATTAAGATGGAACCATATGAGGATTTGTACGGTAGGAAATTCCAATCACCCCTATGTTGGCTGGAGGTTGGAGAGGAAGCTATGTTGGGACCTCATATTATCCAAGAGACCGCAGGGTTGGTGGAGATGATTCCAAAATATATCGATACTAAAATATATCTCCATAAATCTTATTCTGATATACTGATATGGCCTCTATAGTTCAGGGTCATAGATCATGGTTTCTAACGTGTCGCACCGATGTTGGGACACAGAAGTATTAGGATAGAGTAAATGATTTCACTAAGATATGTCAGGTAGTTTGAGGTTTTGGAAATAGTCAGAATGGTTTCCTATCAGTTGTAGTTACATAATAATTACCTGGATATGCACAACATCTTTCATGTTTCATAGGTAAGATGTTACTTTTTAGACATGTCTTATGTTTTTTAAACCAATATGGTTGAGTTGGAGGTGGATGTATCCTTCGAGAATCACTCTAATCATATAGTGGAACCGAACATGAATGTTCTCCATGGTCGGTATGTTCCTATGGTATGGATGCTATAGCACCATGACTGAGTGTTGTATGAGACATGGGTATGGGAGGCTGACATATGATCAATGTGTCCAGAGTTGTTCGCATATTCATCTTCACCACTCGTGGAAGGGAAATCTGGGGACAAATCTCATTAAGGGGGGGTGTTTTTAAGAACGTAGATATTCATTTAATGTATGGATAATGATTTTATTTTGATTTTTATGAAAAAGGAGAGAATATTTTGTAAGTACATGATGTGTACTCTTGAGTACAAGTCATTTTCCTAGAATGTTTCATAAATCCATGTACTGACTTTCTAACGCCCTAGAACATGGTCGTTTGGTGACGCTTCAGACCTCCTATGTTGGGGTCCAATTAAAGAAACTACACAACGTGTAGTTTTATTGAACATAATGTTTAGTTTTCTTTTTATTTGATATATCAGATGGGTGTTGCATCTTATGTATGTATATGTATTCTGCTCCCCGTGGTTCATATTGGAGAGCAACAAAATGACCAACGAACTTCAAAACCTTCTTGATTCTCCTTCTGAGCATTGATTAAGACGTAGTTTGGTTTGTTTGAATCCCACCAGTGAGTTCTCAAAACCACTGGATCCTTTCTTCCTAATTAATTCTAACTAGTGATTATTCAAGGTAAGGGTTTTTTATCATTTTGAAGATCTATGACGTTCTTGGCCAATTCAATGGCTGACATTCAAGTAAATCGATCATCTGACTTCGAGCAATGTTTTTTGCACCATTAATTTTTTTTCATGGATCAAATATCCAAAAATTGATGCATACACACTTTTGAGGTATTGCTTGATTTGTAATTTAACACTAGTTATTACCTACAATGGTTTTGTTATATGATAATTGGATGTCTTTTATGTGTAAGGTTAGACACATTGTTTGGGGGAAACCCCATGGAGTTTTTCCCTTGACTAATTGTTTATGGTTTCTTGGTCAAGTATACCAATAAGGCTTGCCTTGTTTCCATGCGTAGTTTTGTAAAGATGAAGAATATTTTTTTATGAAATGCTTGTAATAAGAATTTTGAATGTTGGACCAATGCTATATGTAATAATTAAAGATATCTATCATGGTATGATGAAAGTATGTATTGGTGTCATCATTCTTAATGTGCCCATATTATCCTCGTTTGCACACTACTATGTCATAATACATGTTATTAATGTTTCTTATGAATACACATATATGATGATCTATATTAAGGAAACTATGTTAGACCCCACTGAAATATATTTCTCAATCCCTACATGTGAACTGTAGTATATGTAAAAACGTTATATTTTTCATTGAGGACTTAGAATTGGATGTGCAGTTGATCCGGTAGGAGAGACGTGGCGGTGTTAGAGATTAGGATGTATTGTGGATCAATGATGGAATCATAGCCTCATTAGGATTCCATTTCCATTATTTATAAATTTTAATATTTTTTAACAAAACCAGTTTGATGTATGACTATGGTATTTTATATTATTTTTCTATCAAAATGTGTTCATTTTATTATATTCATTCATGTTATTAATTTTATTGACTTTTTTATTGTATTATATCCTTATTTGTATTAATTTTATGTAATATATTCTCCAATGTATAATACAGTCCATCAATACTAGTTGGTAGCCACTACAATAGTGGGAGATAGGAATGTGGGCACCTAACACTCCAGATATGAAATTGATAAGTTGTCTTAGGGTCAGGCATCACATAGATGTAATAGATCATCAATCATTTTGATTTATTTTTTTGGATATGGTATATGTGGTTTATTAATGTGATATATCATGTTATGTACAACATATTAGTGAGTCACAAACAAATATTTTGATGGATGTGTAGGTTACCAGGGTTATGGAAAATATATTTTTGGATTAAATTATAATATTTTAGATATTTATTATGTTTAATTTGTGTGTCTATGATTTAAATAAAGGGTTTGGTCCTGAAGAAATATTGAAAAGTGGATTCTGTATAAGCACCATAAATAGAATATTGGATTCACATGAGATATCTGTCATAATGGGTGATAGATTTCACTAGAAACAAGTTGATTAGTTCATCAAATTATACAATATAACCTATAAAAATTTTTCCTATATATCTTATTCATACCAGTATAAATAAATGAATCGTAGAATCAATTGTGTTTGTAGGTTATGTTCATATTATTGTGATATGTTCTCTTGTGATGGATATGCATTATATTTATGAAATTGGTGAATAGTGACCCTTAGAGGGTATGTTTAAGAATTAAACTTATTACTGATATATCATAGTGGGTTTGGTAAAACAAGGATATTCCAAAAATATGTGGATTCGATCGGTAATAGATTTCCTTTAGGATATGGATACCCTTTAGAGGGTGGAGGAAATGAACATTGTATTCCTTATAGTTTTTAGATAATAAATTTTTTGGGTGCCCATGGTATAATGTTAGGATTTAACTTGAAGGCCTAGTTGGATTCCTAAACCTATTAGATATTGATATCATAAGTTAGGATGTAATTTGGGTAGAATTTGGATGGTTGATTAATTATGCTCGAAGGATTCATGAGTTTAATGTGGTCATGTCAAAATCCTTAGTATGAGTGAGATTCTATTGCTTTTTTGGAATAAAGAATCATGAAATGGAATCAGGGTAATTCTTAAATGTTATAGAGGAATGTTCATTTTGATTTGTGTGTGATAATAATTTTGATGATACATAATTCATTTTACCTTGTTTCTCGTTGTGTTATTTCTTTATATGGAAGTGTACACCAATTAAATTTGTATGGGATTGAGTTAGATATAGTTAATGTATTTATGAGAGTGTTCATAGAGTATTATTAAATTCATGTAAGATGATAATGTGAGGTGTCATGGATTTTTGGGAATGGATATTTATTTATTATGGTAATTTTTTTCTTTTTTAGACCTGATTCCCCTTTGGATAATGGATTAGTGATAATTCATCTCATGGATGATGGTCAATAGATTCGAGAAAAACTCATTCAAGAATGGTGGACTATGATATATACAAGAATATATGTCATCGATTAAAGGCAGGATGATACATCTGAAATTGATTACCATAATATGTAATGTTCAATACAATATTGGTTCCAAACAACATTTTTCATGACTGGTTGAGCGTGGATTTGGTGAGGAAACATAGATGTGATAAAAGATCATTTTTTGAACTGTGTTTGAGAATATTTGTGGGTAGAGATTTATAGTTAGGATACTTTTTTATATGATTTTTTTAAAATTAAAAGGGTTATGTTCTTAGTGAGATGGGATTAGGTAGCACATGGTGTTCAAATCTTAGAACATAATTATGAGTGGTTTTTCCAAATCATGTTTTTTTATTTGATATTGTAAATGACTTGGATTTTGATTTTTTTAGTGGAGTAATAGGGATGAAACATCTATATTGGGTATTATTTAATTGGATATAGATGTATTCCGATTATAACTTGATTATCAAGGATTCAATGGCATAGGTTGGTGTAATGTCTTGTTATAATTGGGATATCAATGGGTATGTATATCCAAATTTATCAATACCAATGGATAATATAGGATTTGGAAAATATATTTGTTATTGGATGGAGACAAATTTTTTTAATTTAGCATAATATGGAATTGTATTTCAATTATTTGTGAGTTATAAAATGGGTGTCATGGTTATTAGATCTATTGTGTGACAGATAGAGCTAGTGGATATGGATTTAACAATGAATATATGTCAATTATTTGGTTCTTATATTGATGTGGTAATTTGGATGATCTAGTGATGAATTTGGTTATGTCTACCATTTGGAGTGAAGGGATGTTGAATTTTCTACTGATCAAATCATTTTTAGGGAAGGTCAGTTGGATGCGGAATGAATTTTAATTATATTTATAAATTGATGGTCAGATTGGGTAACACGTGATTGGGTGAATTGTGTTCCAAATAATAATTTTCATAAAATACTAATTTGAAATAAAAAACAATTAACAAAAAAACTATCCAATTAATCAAAACAATATATCAATATAGGATATGCCCTTTTAGATGATTTGTAAAAGTTTAATTAAGTATCAGTTAAAATAATTTGATGAAATTTCATAGCTTTCAAATTCATTTTTCTGTGAAAAGAATATAAATTCAAGTTAAAATTTGTCATAAAATTTATAGTTATGTTTATATGTTAAGAACATTCTAGGTTTGGAAAACAGAAAATATTAATAACATAGTGGAATAAACAACAAGTTTAGTCTCAACATTATACGTAATACCCTGCACTTCAAAATAACCCTCTTCAAAGAATAATTTAAATATAATAATGTAATCCACAACCCAGATTATGTATATATTCAAAAGAAACAAGGAGCTCAGACTGAAGATCATATTACACAGTTATATGTGTGAAGTAAATATATTGTAGATAATGCAAGGACATTATCCACAAACATTGTGGGAAAAAAAGTAAAGAAAGAAGAGAAAAAATTATTCCCCGATTAGGTGTATGATACAATTTTTGTTTGAAAAAAATTTAACAAAACACAACACAACCTATAATGAACTTGAAAAAAATAACAATAAATATTTCATTAAAGTTCTATCTAAGATGTTCAAAATGTATGTATTCCTCATATCAGCATTATTTAGGAGTTCAATCTTCATTCTGAAAAAACATTGTCAGATATAAGATTTTTGTTGTATGTAGGAATGTTCCAGTTATTCTCCTTAAGTGTATAAATAAATCCCTATAATGAATTATGTTATTTATTTGTCATTGATCTTCACATAACATGAATTAGTAAGCTCATGATGATTCCCAGATTCAATATCACACTTTTTTGTATGCCAATAGACAATGTATATTCCATATATATCATATACAGAGGGAGATTTTTCATTCATGTATATATAGAACCAATTGTGGGAGTAGATCCACAATCATATGATCATCATTTACTAGGTCAGGATGGTTTGGCCAAATTATCCAACAATAGAAATATTTTTTTATCAATTCACACTGAATACTCATATAGAAATAGTAGCTAGATGATGGTAGTGACTCAACATATAGAGGGAACTCAAATGGGGGTTACCTCTGGATTATTGTGATAGTTAATAATACTCTAGTGGTAGAATTTCCTAGATTAAGATTCTCTAGTGGTATGAATTGTAGTAGTGACAATGTTGTTGGTGATTTATTTCAGTTGTATCTCCTCTCTAACTATAACAAGTGTTAGAGGTTACTCCCAGAAAATTGTGGATCCTTATAAAACATATCAGAATTATCATATAATGTTTCTTACCTTATAATATTCCATCACATAACATGTTAAGAATTAGAATTAAAAGAATCATGTATTTTGATTATTAAAATAAGAAGTTTCAAAAATACATCATATAAGGAGATGTCAATATTATCCCCCTTATTAATGATAAAAAACATGGCATTTTATAGCACATGTACTGAATGAATGATCATAAATAATATTAGTTTAATTTATTTTAAAAATAATTCTTATCATTTCCAAATATAAATGACTGATATAAAAAAATTAGACAAAAATTAATAAATTTATACGGAAGACGTCTCAAAATTATTATATTTTTTGTATGATTTTTTTTGTATTAATATAGATTCCCACTTTATCTCCCCCTTTTAGATTATAAAAAAATACGAATAAAAATATAATGAAAAAATAATTTATAAGAAAAAACAAAATTTTCATTTAAAAGGATCAAAAAATATGTTGAGTATAGAATTATAAAAATTAAAAACATAGGATACCTATAAAAAAAGATTCAACTAAAAAAATAACTATTTAAGGGATGGTGGAAGACCAACATTAGCTTTTAAATATTCCTTGTCTTTATCTAGAGAGGAGACAAAAATGGTGACAGATTGATAATAGGTGGTAATGTATGGTATTATGGAAGTTGGAGGAAGTGATTGATGCATAAGAATTGATATGAGGGGCCGGATTAAAATAGGTTGTGACAAACTCATAGGCTGAAATTTCTGAGGCATACGACCATCTTATTGTGTTATAACTGTAATTCTCTATCAAACTAGATTTGTGCTTGTGATGGAATGAACTGTGGTAATAAAAATTTATTCTATTGAAATAACATATGTACTATAGGAATGGAGTAAGGGTTTAATTACGGTGATAAAATTCATAAATATATTACCTTTACATACCATGTTACTAGAAAACTATGATTTCTAATCCAGGAATCATTACAGAGATGGTGTGACAACATTTATTTGGATCACATGTTATTTTAATACTCTTTTTATTTGTATAAATCATATGTTTTCTATGGGAAATTGGAAATTTTATATCTTATCATTATTTGTATAAATCATTTAAAATGAGTACTTGATTACTTTCATGATGATGACATCTTTATTCCTAAGATCAATATCAAATTCTCTCATCATCTTATAGTCATTCTCTCCATTATGATGTATCTAATAATTTTTTCCTCAAGAGTAGTAAAATCAACCATAACAATTATGATCTATTATAAAATAACTTTTTTGTGCAGATCATTATCAATTTTCACTAGAATAAGAGGTGGTGTATTATATTTAGAGGTAGTAGTAGTCATTTATTCAAATTTCCAAGAAATTGATTTCATATGTTCAGAAAAAGATTATTTCAAACCCTCTAATAATGTTTTTAATCATTTTACCTATAATGGAAATATTATATTCGATACATACACTTCCTAAAAATGAAATATATCTTTTTTTAATTTGATATTTGTCCAATTCAACCATATATCAAGTTATTTCTTCACAAATATGAGAAATTAGAGATTGTCGATAGTTCAAGACAGTTGTAAATTTTGAAACCTAATTCATTCTCAAAGTTTCGAAGAGAAATTTCACATTTTTTTGAAAATAATCTAAATCATCTTGTGTTACTACATAAAGAGGTATAACTATTGGAGAATAAGGATGACATCTTTTCTCATCCGACACTATAATCTCGACTGATTGATCTATTTTTATGGGACTAAAAATCTGTAACTCCCCAACATGATCAGTGTGAACCCCTAAGGATTATTCACTTATATATATATTTTTGGGCATAACATCCTTGTCACTATAAAACAAATAAATGTAAAAAATCCTAGATACATTAACCATTATGAAAAAATACTAATGATATAGTATAAAAATAGATTTTTGATTCTCTGGGCATTTAATTTGTTTTACTAAATTTTGGTACCGAAGTGGAAGGTTCTGTAAGATTGGTCTGAATGTTTTCCACTAGTTCAAATTGAGGAATTAATTCTAGCTGATATAATAGATTGGTTGTATCCCCACCTCACTCGCATCTTTAACAACATCTTCCGGAACAAGAAATAAATCATCCATCGTAGTGTCACTAGCTGGAGTGTCATTTTGAGTAGAACATAAAACCACTAGTGATGAAGGATGTATTATAACTATTTCATGACCAGGATTAGTAAGATCCTCTCTGATCTTATAAATTTTGTATTTATTATTATTTACATGATCATAACCATTATTAGATCAAATATCATTATTATCATCATCATGATCCTCATTATCACCACTATAATTTCTGTTATAATTTTCATAATCATGATCCCCATCTACTTCTTTAGAAAAAAATTTATAACTACCATTTCCGTTATCATATTGGTCAATAATTTTTTCGTGTTGTATTACCTAAACATATCATCTCCAGTTATATCATTTTCTCAATCATAATTTTTATCTAAAAGATATTCTTGGGTAGGAAGAGAGCATGGTGAACTGATAGATTTACTAAAAACAGTAGGAGGTGATTTTTGAATCTCGGGATCGAACCCCACATGCACTAAAAAATATTTTTCCTCTTCCTCTTACACATCAAGGTCAACATTGCGACTAGATGTATTAGAGTAATCAACCAACTCATCATGCTCGAGGCAAATATCTACCATGTCTGTAGGTCTTGATGGATAATAAAGAGGGTCGAAATCATTATATAATTTGTCATTTTTTCTAACCCATCATTACTTCAATGTATTCCATCTCACATTAACAATTATAAAATAGTTTTTGATAAAAACCCCCCAAAATATATTCACATTATACTCCTTTGAATTCATATCCAATACAATATATCATGGTATATATCATCATAGTGTCTAATAAGAAGTTTTATTGTGAAATATTCCTTTACATCTCATATATATGAATCCTCCAATATCTATTTGGATTGATCTATTTCACTTGTTTCATCATAAATAGAAAGTGAACATCCTGATATAGCATGATATTGAAATCTATTTTCTTAGGACATAAAACATGTTGTAAAAACATGAGTTCATTATTACATTCACTATCATGTTCTGAATCAGTATCTCTCCTCATGGTTCAATATCTGGTCAACTATAGTGGAGAAACTTTATATTTTAAAATTTCAATTTAACGTGGTATACTACTCTACAAATCCTTATATAATCCTTTACAAGGTACTTTTATATATCATTCACATTATATTGAAGAGAAATATATATATCTTATATATTAATGAGACATTTTATCACATCTATTTTCATTCCAAAAATAAACTCATCAATCTTGTAGAAATCATAGCATAACATCAGATAATAAAATCGATGATTTTATATAAACTAGTTCATCCATTTCAGTTTTTCTATAACATTCAATAATAATGTAGTTCTTGATGGATGTCATTTCACATCAATTTCTTTTTCTTCTTCGAAAACTCAATTTTCGGTATGTGGGTTCTAGGAAAAAATATCCAAAATACTGGTATATATTTTGTTTCTTGGATTCCATCATCTATCTAGGATTCAACTCTGATTCTCACATAATGTGGTTCATTCATATCGATTAAAGTATTAGGTTGAACAAGGGAGAATGATGATGAGTTCAACAGAATGGAAAATGTTAGGTAGACCAATGAACTTTGGGAAATAAATTGTTTTGATTTATCATGTTTTTTTATAATTTTGGGATTCTAATTAAATAATAATAAATTTAAAACAATAAAATTTTAATTAATAGATGAATAGAAATGGTAATAAATCAATAGTTTCAAAACAGAATAGTGACTTCTAGAATGGTGATCTATCAATGGCGACACCTCAATGATGACTCATTAATGGTGAATCATTAATTGTGAATCATCAATAGTGACTTCTCAAAAAAAAATTATCATTCCTATTTCATTTATGATTTAGTTTAATATCTCATAATTCAAGGGATTTGTGATGATATGAGTTCAGTTTCCATAAATTATAATGATATATATCCATTATGATAATGATCACTCGAATAGTGACTTCTTACATCAATGTGTTTTCATCTAGAGCGAGATAATATATATTTTAGAAATATTTATCACAATAATTCTATCATTGTTTATTACAAAATGTAAAAATTATTATCAATATTATTGTAAGTTATATTTCATCAACATGATTTGTGCATAGAAAATTCCTACAATTATCTATTTTGGTTTAGTAGTGGATAGTGCAACAAAATTTGGTTTTATAATACACCCTGATACTATATATTCCCCAAAAAGATTACATGTTCATAATGTTCTTTTTATATCTTACGTACAACAACCAAATTAACTTCATAATAACATACTAAATCAAAATAATACCCACATGGATAGAAAAATTACAAATTGGCTATATATTTTAGGCATTTAAAATTTCTAGTAAAAACTAAAAGATGTGGCTCTTTGGTATTTCCTTCAAAGATGGCACACAAACACACACACGTGCACTAAATTTAATATCTAGACATGTTGTATTCATGAAAACGATTAATACATTCATACCACTATAAATAGTTTAAAATAATCTTTTCCCTTCAACAGTGAGATCTATATTATTGGTGACAATCATGGTAGAATCACTACTTTTAGTGCTATCTATGACCCAAAAAATTTAAAATTCATTTTTATATATACTTTTATTTAGGATAATTCCTAATTTATTTTGAAAAATATGAAATCCAATAAATAATTTCAGTTCACCACATAAAATCATTACAAATTCCTTTTTCATTAGTCTTGAGAAATTAGTAAATAGTTAATCATTAGTATATCCAAAAATAATGTCATATACATATAGTTTTACTATAAAAACATATTTTGAAATAATTTTTATAAAAAAAGATGGATCAACTGTACATTTAGAAAACATATTTGATATAAGAAACGAGGTAAGCCTATCATACCAAGTTCATCAGAGCATGTTCTAAACAATTAAAATCTTTTGTTAGTTTAAAAACAAGATATGGAAAATTTGGATTTTGAAATCTAGGGGTTTTTTGAAAAAATATCCTCAGTTATAAATCCTTTTAATAATGAAAATTTAACACCCCTTTTATAAAATTTGATATCTAAATGTGTTACATAGGAATGCATATTTCTAATTGATTTATTTCTTGGTAAACATGACAAATATTCATCATAATCAATACTTTATTCATGATTATAAACTTGTGAAACCAGTCAATCATTGTGTTTTAAAATAGTTACTGACCTGATAATCTTGATTCTAAATAAAAACTTAGTTCCAATATTAGAGTATTTATTTCAATCAATAGAATCCCCAAATTTATTTCCCTTAAATTAATTATGTTTTTCTAGCATACCAATTTCTTATAATTCATTATTGACGGAATCATTAATGATCATAGATTGATGATATGAATAGAAGGATTTTGGTGTTCAATTTTATTCCTCAAGGAATCTATAGTTTGGGTACCTCTGTATAGGTTTGTTATAACTGAATCTAAAGGTTTATGTCAATGATTCTTAATAGGTCATGAAAAAAGGGTTCGATGTATCGTGATCTTTTTTATGTTCAGGATTAGGAAGTTTATCAGATGGACTATATTCTTCATTAACAGAACATTCATATTGTTAAAATTTAGATTTAGAGTTGATATATCATCCTCATGGTTTTCTAATATATTTTTAGGTTAATTGGGATCGATTGAAACTATTTTTATGTGAATAGATTCTTCAATTATTCTAGACCACTTATTAATCACTCTATTGCATCATTTTTTTGTAGTTTCTTAGGAGAAGAAAAGATTTGATTGTATCAATTTTGAGAACAAAATTATTCAAAGTCTTTGTTTTTGAATTCTCTACCATGATCACTTCTTAATGACCTAATACAGAGTCCACAATGTTTTTCTAATGAGTTTTAATTCATAATTATATTAAAAAATATTCAATTTTCTAAGCTAGAAATAATACACATGTGTATCTTGAAAATATATATAAAATTTCATATAAAAAATGTTTTTAATATAGATTAAAACTATAAAAGGTCCAGAGTTGTCCATATCAACTAAAAGTTGAGGACAATAGGTTGAAATATCATTCTTATATTTCATATAAATCTTATGAAGTTAATTTTTTAAGGGATTAAAAACTATATCATTTAATAAGACATGTTTTGGTAAATCACTTTCTAATTCGTTCATAGTAAGAATTCTAAATGAGTGAATTTTTCCATGTCATAGTCTTATATGCCAATGCAATGATTCTTAGTGAAAATCACTTAAGAACGAAATATTTTATTAGGATAATTAATTAAAATAAATAATTTTAGTATAATCATTCTTTAAAGCAGTAAAAATTTAATAATTATTTCCATTAAAAACATGAATGGCATTATTTTAATATTTTACATTAAATATATCCTCACATAACTAGGATCTGTTAAGATGAATATATTTTTAACCATATTTATATAAAACATTCTAAATTAATAATAAATTACAATTAAAAATTTTCCATGGATGAGGTTTTTTCCTTTATAATTTTCAATAATATAAACATGACCACCACAATCATTGATCGAATTCTTAAATTTTGAATACTGACCAGAAATATGTCTGGAACATCCACTATCCAATTACCAAAGGCATTTTTTGGTATTTTTCAAAATATTTTCTATATATAATGTTTATTCAATATATGATTCAATAACCAAATCGTGTTTGGACTACTTAGGTTAGTAATATGTGTTTTTATGCATTATTTCATAATTCATTTATTATAAATCAATTTTATGTTTCTAGAAATAAATATATAATTTGATCGACTTGAGTAGTTATTTGATGTATGTGAATTTTCAGGACTGTCACTTGATGTATATCCGGTCTTCAGAATTTTTATTTATACTAGTTTGTATCCAATGTTTGGTATATACAAATTAACAACAAAAATTACTAGTATTTGAGTAAACTTTTTTATACCATTTGTAATCCATTATATGAATTTAACTAACTATTCATTTAGAAATTTTAATTCATTATTCTATTTTAACTGATAACCATTTTTCTATTATTCAATAGTATGATCGGTTTTAATATTTACACTCAATGGCTGATGTTTTGTAAGAGAATTATATTACTCTTCCATATCATGAATGTTTTTTCCATCATGTTAAATTAATCATTAAAATCATTAATTGTCAGGATTTCCAAATTATGTTCACTATCATCATTTTTAGTATTGTATGAAATATTAGTAGGTGAAACAATTAGAATATTTTTTTTACCTCTGATGTGTTTTTTAAAAATCACATATATTCCCTTTTAAACTTGTCTTTTTGAACAGTGTGTGAGTCACATGAGAAATCTATAGAGAACATTATGTTACATTCTTGGATCTTGTCGATCATCTATCATTATCCCCATCCTTAATTTTATATTTTAATTTTTCACAGTAATCTTTAATGTGTCCTTTCCTCTAACATTTAATTTATTTATTACATTTTGGCAGCCAACATTTACCAAACCCATTTTCCACATTCCATTGTTTTCATAATTTTTCCTAAAATTATATTTTTTGAATAACTACATTTTCTTATGGAATTTATTGAAACTTCTAGAAATGTGGTCCATCTTTTTACCACTATTTTGGGGAGATTCTTTTTCACTAGTATCATTTGTTTTTTTAATTTTTCTCTTCGACCGGTGATAATAGTTTTGAAGGATATTGATTTTGATTTTGGACCATCTTCATCAATCTATTTGATTAATTTAATCTCTTATTTATGCATCATTAATTTTCCTATAAATTCCTTGATAGTTAGAATAATAACATCATCATATTATATAATAGACACATATGTTCCTCTCGATCAGTTTGGTATGCATATAACCAATCTCATCCGTTCATCTTTGTCTGTTACTTGTTTTCCATGTGATTTTATGGTATTTTATATTACATTGAACCGGAGATACATATCAACAAATCCATTGATCGAATTTAATTTTAAATGTATCATACATTATTGTGTATGTATTCAAACTCGAATATTTGAAATTTGATGTTCCTTCATGTGTGAAAAATAAGTTATCACATATTTCAACTGAATATTTTCATGTGAATATTATATTAAATTAATCATTACCCAAGGCATAGAATAAATCATTCATAGCATTAAAATTATTATTGTAAGAAGATTCTATAGAATTTCTCTATGTAATTCATTCAATTTGTTGTATTTCATATTGATCTTCTATTATGGACCTAATTTAAAAACCCATACATTTTAAATTCATTTTCTTTTTGATTCTGCAATGAACATTATTTGGACAGTTAAAATAATTAGGTTTATTTGTAGCCAATCTGTATTGTATATTATCCATAAAGTAAAAAAAATTAGAATTGAAAAAAATTTAAGATCTTTAGAATACATCTAAAATATCTGTTGTAATGTTAAATTGAAAAACCATTGATACCTAATTTTTGTTAGAGTGAGTAACTCAAGATGGGGTGAATATATTACCCAATAACACATTTTATTAAATATTATGTTGAATAATTACCATAATAATATTAAACATCCATTTAATCAAAATATTAGATCGATATAAGATATGTCCTTCTAAAAGATTCCTCATAGAGTGATTATGTATTAATTAAAATAATGAAGAGAAACACATTAACTCTTGAAATTAATTTACATACTCAAAAAAAATATAAATAGTAGTTCAGATTAAATATAAAAGTAATAGTTCTGTTACTAAATTAAAAATAATCTATGTATTTTAAACAAAATGATACATAATAACACAGAAGAATAAATACGATTTTAGGACTCAAGATGAGGCCTAATGCATTCAACATGGCAATTGAATGCATCCAAAAAGATTTTAATAATAATTATTCAAATCCAGAACCTAGATTAGGTATAAAATCAATATATAAAACTTGTTCAGTCTAAAGAGAATCTTCCGTAGTTATACATGGGTAGTGCAAATAAGAAAGGTCACACAAGGAAACCTTCCAATGACATTGTGGGAAAATAGATGTAATGAAATAAGAGAATAATATGTTTTCTCTAGTAAGGTGTAGGAGAGAGTTTGTGTGTGATAAAAAATTAACAACATGGTGATCAATGTGAATTGAAATAGAAAAAAATATCAACATGGAATTGAGTAAATCTCCATCTGATATGCTCAGAATGTTTGTAGTCCTCAAATCTGCATTTGTAAGGAGCTAGTGATTTGTTATGGAAATATGATTTAGAACAAATGATTATTGTATTCGTATTAATGTTCCATTTGATCTCATTAAGTGACTCAATCTATCACTATAATTATTTTTTTTCTTATGTGTTTGTTATCTTAATAGGAAATGAATCACTAATGTCCGATGATTCACATATTCAATCAATCACATTTTGTAATTTAGTAATGATTGTATATTTCATATGTATCATGTAAAATGAGTGATATGTCTCTCTCATAAATATATATTCAATAGTTGGAGGAAATATAGAATCATGGGGTCTTCATTAAATATTTTCTAATGGATTGGTCAAACTTCCCAACAATAGAAATTCTCGTTGATCAATTCTAGCCAAATACCTTGGAATGAAATGGATACAAGATGTTTTAGGTGAAATAGAATATAGGGGATTCTCAAAATGGTGGTACCTGAGGAATATTGTTAATTTTACTCAAATATTAATAATATCAGATCATAACGGGAACTCCTCTAGTGGTAACATGCCTGGAGGTGAAAATGATGAAGGTGACTTGTTTTAATTATAGATTATTTCTGGTGGTAACAAGTCTTGGTGGTAACTGCCGACCATTGGTGGATCACCATAAAAATTATCATAATTATCATAATGATATTAATACCATTTAAAATGCTATCATACAATATCTGATGCATTAATACTAAAATAATATTGTTTTATGATCCTTAAAATAAGTGTGTGCCTAAAATAATCCCAAAAATTAGATTCCAACATAAGATGATTGTGTTGATGTAGAGATTTCATCGACTATTTTGATGGTCCAATGTAGGATATTATTTACTTGTTGATTCTAATTTAGTTGATCACCAGAACCGAAAAATGGACATTTCAAGTATATTTTTATTATAGGGGACACTTTAATATTGGGGATGAGTCTATTGGAGTCATATTTCTTTCTGGGATAGGTGGGTTCTCTTGAGAACTATCTTGTTGTTAGTTATGGTGATGAGTATGTTTCTCATCTTTTGATTTGTATTACTACTTGGTTCATATTTCTTTACAATGGAATCACATTTGGTATTACAGGATAGAGTTTAATAGGATAGAATTTAATTAAACAAAATACAGGTATGTGTTGACCACTACACCATCTTTTGGATGATATGAATGTTGTTGGGGAGATGGTATCAGAAGAATACATAGTGATGGTAAAATTGATGGGAAATTTGATTTTTTCGACCCGAAAAGGATGAATTTTTTAGTAATTATGAATTAAATTTTTATTCTGCAGGTTTTAAGATATCAATTAAATGTTTTGAATTATTTAATATGTCTAGGATATGTTTATGGTGCTCAGAAAAAAATTGTTATTGGGGAAACTATTTTTGATGTTTGTTATGAATGTCTTGTCAGGCTAAAACATGGATAGTTTACATAATAATGAATATTTTTCTAAGGGGTCACACCATTTCTAGGGAGGAACTGTATATTATAGGTTTATAGTAATGTTTTTTCTAGAGAGTTTCAAAATAAAGGTTATTTTGTACAATGTTTCCAAAAACATGAACAAAAAAACCTCATCGTATGGAGAATTAATTTTATATATTTATAAAAATTAATAAAAACACAACGAACTTGTTAAATAATAATAATATAGATCAAATTAACATAAAATGAAATACTAGAAAATTGTAAAAAAATTCATATCCCAGTGTGTAGATCCTGTAATTCATAAAAATTAATTCTTTAGATGATTTTTCATCATATGAAAATTAATATATGTGAAAATAATTTAAAATACACATATATTCATTTAATTATATTGATAAATTGTTGAACATTCCATTGGAATAAATTCTTGTGATATTTTATAATATTGGCCTATATTTGGTGAGAGTTATACCACTACTATTCTCCTCTGTGTAAAATAGATCACAATGTTTTTTTTCTTGTAAATGAGTAGATTTTTTGAGGTGTTATACATCTGGTGGTTCTATTAACCAAAATAGATATAGTTTATATGGGTTCTTGATTATCCATTAAAATTATCATACTTATTTTTTTCATAATTAACTTAGATAGAAAATTTTTCATGCTCTAAATTTCAAGAAATTAATTTGATAACCTCATTCCTATCTTGTGACTATTTTACACACATTTACTTCATTTCTAAATTATTTTTCTTCTGATCATATGGAAAAAGAATGTATTATTATCATATAATTATTATTTCTTCATTTCAAATCAGTATTATATACAACAATAATTTTATTTATCTTATCTAAATAAAAAATATGATTTAAATTATCTTTTCTAACTTGAGTAATATTTTTAAAATATCATATTCGTATGGATTTGAAATTGAATATGTATCTATATTTTTTAATGAAAAAATAAAAGAGGAATTATATTAAATTTATGATAAATCATAATCCCTATCTTCACCTCATAATTAATTTAACTAAAAAAATGATAAATTTATATACATAAATACACTAAAAGTTAATATTTTAAAATATAATGAAAAACAATTGGAGAAAATTCCACCAATTTTTACAACTGATAAAGAAGATGCCCTAACAAAATAGGAATCTACATAAAATTTAAATGAATATATTATTGAAACATAGTTGATGGATAATACATTGATAAAATCTATAAAGTTATTTTGAATGATATTTGTTTCATTTAATCATTTGGTTATACTTTTGAAAAGGAATATTTGTATTCTCTAATGATCCCATTGAAGAAATCATGTTCATCAAAAAAATCACGTTTTTCAAAATTGTACATTTTCATGTAAGTTAAATATAACTCAATTTTTATGATAGTGATAAATAATATTAAACAATTGATGTAATAATTTGAATACCAAAAATGATATGTGATTGGTAGTTTGATGTATATTTTGTGACGTGATGTATATATAGAAAGATGAATCTAATAGTTTATTTAAAGACCATATCACCATGAATGTATAAAATATTTGAAGTAAAAAGTACATCATGTTGATTATAATAAGAAAGTAGATAATTATATTAATAATTTGCCTAAATTTAGTGTTAATGTTTATTTGATTCATGGTAATCAAATTTTATTTATAGTATTTTAGTGGAAGTATAAGATAATAGATTTGGTTGATGAAGTTAATGTAAATCTGAAAGTAATTAACGAAATTGTTAATATGTGGGCAGAAAGATGGGAGACCATTCAGTGTAAAAAATCATAATATAAGGATATTAGTTCATTAGATGAGTATACTAATATGTCTTTTAAAAATTATTATATTATATGTAAATAATAATATGATTATAAGGTTTTTTTAGAGAATAGTGATTAAATTGTCAAGAATTATAATACATTTAAATACAAAATGAAACAAGAGGCTTTTTGGATTCATCAAGTAGATATTCATAATTTGAACAAAAATTCCAACAAAAAATTACTTTGGGGAACATAGTCAACAATTGAAATATAAAAATTGGAAATTTTCATAATGTATTTTAGAAAATGAATAGAATCTCATTCTATAAGATGATATGATAATAAAAAATATGAAAACCATAATATTCAAAACTATATAATTTAAAAGTCTATAAAAATTATTAATTTTTAAATTTACATTACTCCTAAAATTATAACCATTGAGTGTTTTTAAAGAACATAAATTTTTTAATGTAATTGAATTATATCATTTGATATTATTGTTTGTGGAATACGATATTTCATTGATATTTACATAAATTTTTTATTTTATTGAAGGATGTTTTTATTGCCATTTGATGAATATTTAGATTCAATATGAATGTATGAAATTATTTGTATTTAAGGAATTACAATAATAAATTTTTCAAATCAAGATATCAGGCATATCACAATAGGAAATTTAAAATTTTTTCTCCTATTTTAATTTTCAAAATATAGAATTGGGATCCCATTAAAAAAATAGAAAATAAATTTCTAATATAATTGATTTATATTGGGGGTTTTCTAATGAAACGATCCTTATATATGGGATATTAAATTGAATTCATGATCCAGTTTACTTTAATTTATGATAATTTAAATAATTATAATTTCTCCAACTCTAATAATTTTATAATTTTAACTATTGTATATTTTATATTCATCTTTATGTTTCACTATAATGTGACTGTGAGTGATAATTTGACAATTTGTGGATGTGGCCTTGTGTGAAGTGAATATGAGTGAAAATTTCAAAAATTATGGTAGCTCTATCAAGTGAATTGACCATCATTTAAAATTTTACTATGTATGAAGGTGAAAACAGAAACAAATATGAAATGATAGTATGAACAAACACAAATTCATCACATGAAAAATAATGATGTGGCTTCCTGAAAAAAATTGAATTGGAAACATGAATAAATATGAAGTGGCCGCATGAACAAATAAAAAGTATCTAGAAAAAAGAATAATGATGTTAGCATAAGATATAATTTTTAAAAGTGTTAAACATGTATTATTACTTATCTATTGTCAATCATTTACTTTAAAATATTTAATAAATAAACATACTCTATTTTAATAATGATTTTATAATTTTTATTTACTAAATAATTTGTTCACATGTTTCCCTTTGATTAATTATTCCTTAAATACATATTAATTTTTGAATATACTTACTATATTTATTTGGAAAAACATAATGCAACATTAAATTTGTATCATGTGGGTTTATATATAATTTTGGGTTCCTGCTAAACATGATTTCCAAATTCAATTTTGATAGAATTTGAATATTTTATTATACATACTTTATGGAAGATTTCCAATAGATATTAATGTTGATAATAATTAGTTATGAAAATGTATTAATTATTATAACAAGTTAAGATTTAACTATATGATTTTAATGTTATAAATTATAAATGTGACCCACATGGGAATATTTATTGATCCTATTCTAGGTAGATATAAAATATATCATTTGGATTGTCAAAAGAAAATTGGTTTCATGATTTTAATCTATTATAAAAGTATATTTTATAGATATAGATCAATATAGATACAATTTTCATATTATTAAACAATAAAATTGTGAAAAAAATTCACAATATACTACTACTATTATATGAACAACAATCATTTGATCCCTTTTCTGATGAATATAATTTTATTATCTTAAATAATATACTGTGAATCCTTCATATAGTTGTATGATTTTTCATATTTCCATTTCCTTCAAGCCGTATAGTTGTAATGGGTTATACTTTCCATTAATATATAAGCTTGTGGGTTATATCCATCTTACATCTATTAGGAAATAGATTGTTTTTCTTGCATATATAAAGAAGGACATTATGTGTTGTGCCTCTAGGTAGGAAAAAACCATTTTTGATTTCATCGTCCTTGGTAAATTGAACATATCATTATGTTGTGACTCTATGTGGGAAAAAATAATTTTAACCTTCCATTATATATGATATAGTTGTTTCCATATCTCTCATTTTTTGAGATGAGAGGGTTTTGGACTTGTATCATTTAGATGTGAACCACTGTAAAAATTTCCATGTATATTTATTTATTTTTTACATCTAATTATGATAAAAAAAATTAAAATATAATATTATCTTTATTTAAATTAATTTTAAATAAATGTAAATTCAAATTAGAAATGTATAATCATTGATATTTGTTTTGGAACAATAATTTGTATCAAATAATTGCCCCATGATCATTTTATATATCATCATTTATTATAAAAAATACCAAAATTAATAATCGTTGGGAAAACATCACTTTATGAAAATACGAAAAAAATAAAATTATTGATGGATAACACAAAAACTTCCAAATTTTGATTGCATAAAATATTGATATTTTTAATTTTTATGAAAAAATTATTAACTAAACATACCATCAATCATTGGAAAATTATGGATAAAACATACAAGCTTAAAATTTTTTAACCAATGCCACTATTAGTTAGTAATATTATAATGAATGTGTTGAATGATAATGAAATTTATATTTCATACTATTAAATAAATAGAAGTGTGTATAGTTAAGTATTTTCATCTATAACAACACATGACATTTTTATAATTCAATTCATTACACATCCTGTATTGGGTAATGAATATTGAACTATGTTTAGAATGTAAAGAGATTTATATAAAGGATTTCAATTGATTGATGTAGAAAAAAATAATCAAATGATCCAAACATTTATCAGTATTGAAAATATTATGAGTTATTTAAGAAAAATATTAATAAAATCATGTTCTTATTGAAATTTTATTTAGATAATGTCATAATAATTTTCATGTTAATATTTTGAAATATATGTATGAATGTTACTAATGTAATAAACTATTGATGATATTATAGGATCAATACTATAGTGTGGGTTATACATCCAAATTTTTTTAGATGATATCTCAATGAAAAATGGAATTTATTTTTTCCCAAACAAATCAACTTACTCTTCTATTTTTGATATATAGTGTAGTGATAGAAATGATAACCCATTTTTTACATTATGTGGATATAGAAGGATGAAGTACTACTCATAGAGATCACAAATAAAATAAAAAATATGAAACAAGGAGGCAAAAAAGTTAATTTTAATTTTAATTAATTTTGAGTTATATTTTTTAAATATTCTAGAAAATATTACAAGTCAAGACCAGTTCCCTAAGGCTAATGAAAAAAATATGTGGATGAATCCAAAAAATTAAATGAAATAAATGGGATTAAAATAGTGTATTATCGAAGATTTATGTTCTACTGGGAATTATTGATCAGAAAAATATGTTAAAACTCAGGGTTAAAGGCTTCATCAAATCATGTAAGTGACACTAAATATTAATTATCTTCTGATTCTATCACTAAAAACCCCATTATTGAGTAATTACATATATATTTTGAAAACAAATATAAAAAATTTGAAAGAAGAACTAGTTTATACAATAATATTAGGACTTTACTTTATTTTATTCTTAATGAAAAATATCTCTAAAAGGATAAATATTCATCACATAATAATCTATATATTATTCCAGAAAATATTTAAACACCTCTTTATTAAAATGATAAATTAATGATACTAGATGATTTCATTTCTATGTTTAATATAGATAAAATAAGGAATATTTATAATGATCATAAAAATTATTGATAGATCAAAAGTTAAATTGAAAGTAAATTCAAATTAGTCCATTTTTTATGAGCTTATAAAAATCATTGATAAAATTATATGTTTCAATGTAATGGAAATAAAATCTATATTTTATTATGAAAACAATTTATCAAAAATGTATATGAATTTAGTTTTTAAAATAACTTATAGATGTAATTCAAATTATACATGTTTTAAATTGAATATGAAACATAGTTATTCTAATGATTGTTCTTTGATACTTCCAAAATTTCATAGATATACTGATTATTTTATATTTCAATACATGTCCTCTATTTTTATTGTAAATATGTTTTTGAAACAACTTTGGGTTTCCAAGAATACATATTCTAATCTCATTAGACCAGACTTTTCACGGGTACCAAAGCTCTCTTAAATGTATATTTTTATGAAAAGTGAATTGTTAGTATAAATAATTATTTGAGTTATAAATATAGTTGGCACTCAAGACACATAAAAGTTATTATATCAAATTTTCATTTATAAAGTTACATTAATAGAGGTATTGTTTCAAATGGTAATATTTCTAAAGGAAATGAAAACATTTATTATGGAGATTATAATTTCATGTTCTATTATTTATAAGAATTTTATACTTTTAATATTGTAAAATTATTTAACAATAATTTTACAGCATTTTTCATATAATTATATTTAATATCATAAATGATCAATTAATTTATTTAGTGATAAATCAATTTTTTCACAAAAATAGAAACAAAATACTAGATTAATTTTTCATAATTAACAAACCAAATGGTAAAATGATTTAATTTTCTGTAATCTATGGAACATATGACGAATAAAAGATCATGAAAATCTACTTTTAATTATATTCCATGAAATTCAGGAAAGAAATTTTTTTACCTTTACCATAATATAAATTGGAAAATAGCATTGTATGTTATTCTAATTTGAAAGATAAGAAAAATAAATTCACGTTAATTAATGAGGTAAAAAATATAATACCTATTTATCTTTTACATTTATATTCATTTTTAAGATGAAATTATATAAATTGGTTCTATGAAAAAATGTTCTCTTATTATTGTTTTCATTACTAGATTCACATGGGTTTATTTTTTAACATATATATATTTATATATATATAAAATTATATATTTTTATCAATTTTTAAAAAAAAAATTGAAAATGATAAAGGAATCTTAATTAAATATATTTTATGTGGTCACAAAGATCAATTAAAAAATGAGAAATTTTTCTATTCATTCATGAAAATTTTTATTTCCAAAATAACATTCAACCTCTATAGCTCCAAAATGAAATTTATTTATTGAATGGAAAATTATAATGCAAAATGATATGAATTGGAACATGTAAAATGATCTTAAATACACTAACGAATTCAAAAATGTTTCTTTGAATACAATTTTTTATGTTAAAATAGATATTTTTTAATATCATTGTGAAAAAGATAACTTTTATCTTTATAAGTCGAGAGACATTAAAACTGGAATTCATAGTTTCATTCGATGTGTGGTTTTGATTCTCATTACTATAGATGATTAACATAAATTTTATATGAAATATAATTAAGGATTTTTATTAGGATATTAAAATAATAGTAATGAATATATAGTATTCAGTAAAATAACCATTGTAGGTGAATAACCAATTCATGTAACATTTGATGGAAAATATTTGAATAAAGTAGATGATTTTATTTATCAACATGAGTATTAATTAAGAGATTTTAATTTTATAAAATAATAATCTCATGATAATGATGCATATATAGATGTGAAACAAATTTATTCTCAATATAATGATATTGAAGAGAAATCATGAAAGACCCATAGAGATCATATTAATTAAAATGATTAACGATATTTTGAATCAATTGGTTAAAATATAAAATATGTTCTGAATATATATTAATATCATGGATTTATTTCTGATGTTTTATATTATAATATTTATGAATCATTAAATTATTTTAAATAGATCATGGATATATAAGATGTTTAAAAACAGTTTACTAGGAGTATTGTGTGGACTTCTGTTTTTCTACCTAATAAACATCACATTATCATAAAAAAAATGGATCTTTAGAAACAATATTTATGAATTTTGAAAAATAGATAAAAATAAAGATTAATTACTCATGTATATTATCAATAATAATGAAACAATTATTATGAATATTTTGAACAAATTTCATGATAAACAAAATTAGGATATTAATAGCTTGGGAATATTTTAATGGATTTAAATTATTTTAAATTGATGTAAAACACTTTTTTAAATGTTAACATTTTATAATACCTAAATTCTATAAAACCCCTTTTTTGGGAAGATGAAAATAATCCTGATCATATTTGGAAACTATTTATGTATTTATATGACTTTAATGAATCTAATAGAGATATGCATGAATAATTAATAATTATTATTTAGAAAATATATTTTGAGAAGGGGAAATTTGGCCCAACATTTCTTACAAAGAAATTTTTTGATTATTTCATAATTATTAAAATAATATATCATTATATTTGTTTTAGATATTTATATGAAAATAATTTTAAATATTTTTCAAAATTGATGGCCACATAATTTTATACAAGTATAATGGTGGAGTTGGAAATTTCAATTGTTTTATAAATATTTTAATGACATGATTGTATTTTTAAAAAAAGTAAGCATTTTATTTTAAAGATCTTGTTAAATGATTTGGTTTAAAAAATTTCCAAATGTAAAATATTTCCATGTGTATAACTTATAAATTATACATCGATATATCCGAAAAATAAATTTATGATAAATCCAATTGAGGTATTATGGGATGTTTATAAAAATTTATTTCTTCCAAGAATGATTTTATTTTTTTGTTTTCATATGTACTTAATGTCCATGTAACACTATAGAATGTCACATTAAATATGTTACAAAAATATTATGTTTAATGTTCCTTCATTGATGGATTATATTACAATATATGAAAAAAGTTTGATTTTAAAATTTATTTTGAATCTGATGTCGGTTGATGAAAAATATATTGAAAAGGAAATTCATATATCATTAATTTTCACAGAAAATGTTTCATTTTATTGGATTCATAGAATAAATTTATGCTTCCAATTTAACAACAAATTCTATATATTTAGATTCTATATCATATGGTTCTCAATCATTATGGGCTAATTAAAATCTTTCATATTTTGGTTTTGATTTTGATATGATTCTAATTTTATTGGACAATAAATTTACTATTTTAAATTTTAAAATCACTTATAGATTTCTTGGACTAGGAATATTGATTTTCAATTTTTTTTCTTATAGATTATGATCAAAAATGAAATATATTTTTTTAATTTATTTAATCAAAAACAGTTTTCTATAATATTTACTAAACCATTGAATTTATATAATTTTGGTAACATAAAATTTGAATATTGAATGATGTAAATTAAATCATATATTACATGTTTTGGGGGTGTTTGAAGTAAGTTTTTGAATTAAAAAATTTAATATTTTCAATTTGAAAACTGTGTATATTGAATCTCTTTTATTCTTTTAGATCACAAACACACACTTAAATTATTTGTTTGTTTTTAATTGATTTTCATATTAATAAAACACTCACTTAATATATTGAAATGTTTTCATGGTTCCTTATGGAATGTATCATATTTTTACAATATAATATATACTTTTATACACAAATAGGTTTTTCAATATTCATGTACTATTAGAAAATATATAAATTTAAGGAAGACTTTTTATTTGTTGGATGTAAATCTTATGATTTTCTTTTTTCTTACTAATAATTTACTATGTGTATTATATATTTTATTTTTAAACTTAATTGATTGTATATTTTTTAGTGATAAATATTTCTCTTAGGGGATGTTTCTATAATAATTAAAAAAATTTCATAAATTTCCAAAAGGCTGAGAAATCATTGGAATTGGGGTTTACATTATAATTTTCAAAATGTGGAAGAAATATTAATTGGTTATTTGATCAAAATTATTTAAATTTTCTATAAATTAAATTATTTTTATTTCTCTAACTCTCTTATTTTTATTCTTTGATTATTTATATATTCTAGTTATATCTTCATTGGATTTATAAATTGATATTGAGTGAAAATGGGAATGTACGGCAGTGACCGTCATTGATGTGACCCTAAAGGAAATATTGAAAAATTATATTTTTGAAATTATTGGAAGTGCCCATGAGAAATCAAAATTGACTATGAATAAATGTGATAGCACTGAAATAGTGAAGTGACTACATGAACAAAAATTAAGTGACTACCTGAACAAAAATGAAGTGACCTTATGTAAAAAATGAAATGACTAAATGAACAAAAATAATGTTACCAAAAAATAAAATGTGATCTCATATTGAAATTTGTAAAGGTATTAACCCTAATTTATGAAAAAATTATATTCACTTATTTCCTTTTTTATATTTTAGGTCAAATTACTTTATATTATATATATATGATTTTATATATTAATTTTTTATATGTTTGTTTCAAGTGTTTTTAGGAATTTATTTATATTTAAAATTATTAATAATTATTTTGATATTAATAATTTTCATTCTAAAGAAATTTATATAAAAATAAATTTTAACCATATGAATTGGAGTTTCATGAAAGTATTTATGAAATGGTGTGTTCCATGATTAATTTGTTGGAATTTAAAATGAGTACAATCATTTGTTTAAATAGAATTTAAAATTACAACATGTTATCACTGTAAAAAAATATTTCAATGTTATATATTATTAAGTTGACCTAGTTGGAAATATTCATCATCTACATTCAATGAAAACATTTGATTCATGATGTGTTAATTTAAATTATAATAGGATTACTTCTTTTATAATTTTATATTTGGAGGTATATTGATCCGGAACAATATACACAAGAATAAGGATATTCATGATATATAAAAGAATGAAATTGTACAGAAATCAATGAATATTCTCAACCAATAAACAGTCATTTTATCCTTTAATTCTATAGTGAACATTTCTACATCAACTCTCTAATTGTGAATATTTCATATGGTTAGGTTGTTTAACGTCATTCTATTTCATTCTGTGTAAATAATTATAATCGGTTATATAGCCCGTTTAATGGTTAAGTTGTGGGTTTTGAAACCTATAAAATATATTGATAATAGTTTGTGTCTAAAGGTATAAAAAAGAATATTATTAGTGTTCATCCAAAAAGAAAAGGAAGCACTATTTTTGTTTATGCTTCCGGGAATAAAATGTATTTGAAATTGGATTCTCACTCTAGGTTGGTTAATATTATGTTATGGCTACTTTTTTGGAAATAGTGGGTTCCATCTCTCTTGGATTATGAGATGGAAAATAGTAGACAATCATCATATAGATATTAAAAAAATATAAAAAACATCTCATTAAATTATTTTTATTTTCCACCACAAGAACATAATAAATTAGATATAATCCTCAATTTTTTTTATATAATAATTTTTAAATTGTATAATTAACACCCCACCACAAATATTAGAAAATATTTCATCTTATATTTGGGACCAACATGGGAATAATGTCATAGTGGATGGTGTCTAGCCGCATTGATTACTATTATATATGGATATTTATAACCCATTAGTATTTCCTTTCATCTATTTAACTAAAAAGGTTTATCTTGTTTTAAATAGTGGGGTCACAAAATAATGTGACTCGTAGGGTAAATTTAAGTGGAGAAATTATATTTGGGGATAATCATGGAGTTGAATAATGATTCTTGTGGATAAATCTTTCCCCTTAATATAAATTGGGAATTTTATGAATGGAGTCAATGACATTAATGATGGGGCATGGGAATCATGGTTCTATGTTAGGGTATTTATCACACTATGACCTAATTGGCGACACCCGTACTAGTATTTGGAAGAAGGACTCATTTGTTAAACTATATAGGTCATAACATGATGTCCCCTACACTATATTTTTAAATAGGAGTATACTATAGATTTTATGTTCATACCTCTCATGTTTTTTGGGGATTTTAATCAAAATACTTAAATTTTAACTAGCTCTTCCACTTTATAATCCATTTTATCCCCTTGGATGATAGGTGATTTGTGGGAATTTCTTATAAATATTTGAGTAGGTATTATTACAAATTCCCTTATTGTCTTATTTATTTCATTATATAGTAATTTTAGTTCCTTCTATATGGGTTTTGGTGCTATATTCACCCGAGCAAGGTGGAAATACTCCTGAATGATGTGTTATTTTACATCATGGTCAGAAGATATAATTACAAGTTGCAGGCAGTATATGTTGTTCCATTTCCATAAATTTAATTCACATATCTTATGTATTTTGTGTTTTAGATTCATTTATATGAAATTTGATTGGAAATAGTGATTGGAAGGAAGTGTTGTGATGTGGATTTGTTTATAGGGGTACATTAATCATGCAACACATTGTATGTATACCATATCAAGTGGTATTAACTCTTATATTCCAAAATATTGATTTTATGTGAATATAATGTTTTTGATAAAAGTAAATAAATAGTGTTAAATTGTTGTAATGGGGTTTATTTATGTTCTGGATGAATATAGAGGCTCAGATTTTGATACGATCATTACTGAGGCATTAACTATAACACCACAAGAATTTAGTAACAATTTTTAATTTAAATCTATTTTCATAAATTGTTTAATTTATAAACTACAAAAACTTTATATTTTGTCATGAGGTATCTTTTATATTATTAAATACATTCTCAATAAACACTATAAAATCATTAATAAATTAATTTGAGATATTCATGTTATAAAAGGTTCCGCTTTAAATATATTTTTATTTATATTTCCAATTTATATTATTAATAGATCTTAATATAAAATATAAGTTACTCTAGTTATGTTATAATTTCAATAATTATATTTATTTTATAAAAAATAATATTATGTAAATGAACTTATGGTCAACAAAATTATTGATATAGAATTTATTAACTGTATATGAAAAACTTAATATTCAATTCTATTATATCAATTAATGAGAAATAATAATTTTATTCTAAATTATATTTAAAATTAAAATGAATATATCTAATGGTAATAATATTTTAAATTAATTATATGATTTTTATTGAATAATAATAATATCATGGAATTTAAAAATGAAAATTAAAAAGGAAATAATTATTAATTATAATAAAATTTAATATATATATATATATATAAGAAAATAATGTAATGAATGATATAATTATATGTAGATTATGAATAATTAGAAATTTTTATTCTAATAAAATATCAATATTCCTTGTGAATATACTTTTAATTAATTTGTTTAATAAAAAATAGAATATATTCATCAATAATATGTATGTTTGAAATATTAAATTGGAGAAAATTTTTTCATATGTGACAATAATAGATAACAAATAATTATAGTTATAAAAATTAAAAATTATGAGAATTTTTAACTTATATTATAGAACAATTGTGAATTTATAATATTATTAGTCAGTAATAGACTTTCAAAAGTACATTTTTAACTAAGTAATTTATATGTATATATATATTTATTAATGAAAACATTACTGTATAAAAATAATTAAAATATTGTATAGTTCATATGATATTAAAAAAATATAAAATTTAGATTTTAAATATATATTAATATTTACTTGAAAATTTCAATATAAAATATTTTTTCTATGAAATAGATATATATATATATATATTATAATAAAAATGGGTCCATCAAACAAAAATAAGTGATTACGCTCACCAATTTTTTCACAACTAGTCCTTCTCAATCACCCAAAACCTGTGAAATATCCCAAGAGTTCACCCATCCTTAACACTAATCAACTACATGAACGATTAAATGTGGAGATAAAATTATATATTCTAACAAAAAAAGCTACACCTACATTACCTGGGTACTACATTTTGTATATTAAGTGTCATTATCCAAGGGGTGTGGAGCTCTCCATCCTTTTAAATTAAAGATACCTCATTGTAGATCCAAAACATCATACCCAAATATTTTTAAGGAACATCATGCATGGTATCAGATCTGATATCATTTTTCACTACCAGACTTCATCATACCACAAACCTGGTTATCTGACCCCATGATTCTCTTATAATGACTTAGATTCCATTCAATAACAACATAGGTTATTACCTATCAGATTCTCATAATTGAGTAATGATTATCCCCACAGGTTGGTTGTCTTTAAAGAACACCTCCTGATTTTAACCATCAGGTTCACATATCTGAATAATGAATATCACCATATTCCAACACAATTTATTGCAATGATCTCTTTCAACACTCAACCACACCCTGGGAAACCAATCTCCTAGTCACATATGTTGACCCCCAATCAAATAGAAGAATGTTTAACTGTAATTTTCTAATCAAGTAGGCTCCTGAAACTAATTGTAAAATATTTTAAGCATTTCTAGTTTATTTTATTCATTTATGTCAAACATCTCTAGAAATTCTACACTTTTATTATGAACCAAATTGCGTCATTCATTCGCAATCTCTGGAGCTGAAATTCCAAATAGACGAGGAGCATCGACAACCACCTAGGATGACGAATATAATATTAGGTATAAAAAATAACCATAGGGTATTGATTCACTGTCACAAAACCAAATATACGCATAAAAACATGTAATGATAAAAAAGACAAATGAATACATTTTGGAGGACATCTATGTAACAAAAATTAATACATGAATAAAAACCCACAACATAATTTCAATTAAATAAAAATAAATACAAAAGAGATTGAATAAATACTCAAGGAAAGATGATCCATTAATCTATGGACTTTTCACCATCTCTATGTGACCCTAAAGTATCCACCAAGAACCCTAGAATATTGTACCCCAATGATATAACGAAGGGAATCAATACAAATATAAAATCTATATGAAACAATCATAATTTAGAGAAACTATATACCAAATGATGTGAGCATGTTGGGTATGATATGGAGCTAGTTGGATACCACCATGACTAGTATTCATTCAAATTTTAATAGAAACTTGGTTAACTATTTTGAAAATAATGTATTCAAATAGTTTTCAAATTTTCCCATTAATTATATAATTTTAAGAAAAAATTTAATCATTCATTTTATCAAATAAAAATATTTACAACTCTTCCACTAAAATGTTTTCTTAAAAACATTTCTATTTTAAATCATTACTTTTCCATCAGAACATCACACAATTGAAAAATATACCAATCATGGTTTAAAAAATTTTAAAATTATTTCAATTAAATATAAATTTGAAACCATTTATATTGTATTCAATAAAATGATTTTAAAACTCAAAACTGAATGGTATTCTAGTAATCAATTGATACAAAAATGAAATCATAACCATGTAAGTTCATACACACTACAAATTAAAATATGGAAACAAAAATGTAATCAGAAATACTACACTATAATAGAATTTAAACATCATGAATTTACAACATTAAATAATTATCTCCCAATAAAAAACAAAATAAAAATGTGTAACACATGATAGATTGCATATGACACACCATATGGTAAAAGAGGACATCACAAGACATGAAAGGTAAACCAACAATATAAAGGTTAATGGTAAAACATCCATCAACTAAATCAGTCTTATAAAGTCAAATCATTTAAAATCCTAGTATTCAGTAATTATTTACCACTTGGGGTCTAGATATTGTTTAATTTTAATAATCCTTGCAAGATACCACAACATCCCACATATTGACCTATGTCTCCCCAACATAAACTAAATGATTGGGTCCCAAAATTTCAAATTTAATAACATGAAAATATAAAAAAAATAGCCTCATGGAAAACACCATAATCAAGTAATTCCCACCCCACATATAACCCATAAAAAGATACCTAACTCTATAGAAGAACATGAAGCAGTTCACCAACATCCATTATGTAGAATAACATAAAATCGTTAATAATAACAAGGGGATCAAAAGGGATATAACCACTATCAATACATAATAATAACATAAAGTCCCAATTGGGAATCTATATATAACATATTGAATTAAAATTTGGAAATAAATTTATAAAATAATTTCAAATCCAACCACAATTTAGGTAGAGATAATATTCATCACCAATCTCAAACAATCAGCCAAAAGGATGATCAAAATCATTATAAAAATAACACCACCACTTATGAAATAAAGAAATCCATTAAAAAAATGGTAAACTCACATAAAAAACAATATATTGAATAAAACCAATTTAATAATATCATACCTTATTGATAATTATATTTTCCATTCTATCATACGAATAAAATGCATAAAAAACCAATTTTTATCAATGAAATAATAATTCAAAAAATTTCAATTATTTTCCATATAAAAAATTCTATGTTATTAGAAGTAATTAATAAATCAATCCAAGAAAATCTATATCATATGTATGTAGTTTCAAAATGAATTTATAAATTAAATTATTAATGAAACTCTAAAATAAAAAAATATTTATTGAAACACCTACCTCATGTGGTTTAATCATGTCACCTTCAATGAAATCCACTAGAACCGAACTCACAAGACTAATCACTACCTTTTTAAAACTATAAAACCCAATTCAAAATATCCATATCCTGGAAAATAATCCATTCATTTCACCTAGGTTTATATAAGAAATAGAAAAATAGAGAAATCCAATTATTACCATGTGGGAGAACCAAACCACAAGAACAAGGGGGATAATCACCACGTAGCCAAAATTGATTCCCCTTTGAGGATAATATATAATGAGGGTGATCCCGTAAATAGGTACATGGTTGATGTTGTTTTTAGAGGGTGGATTGGGGTTGATTACCCATTTAATAATATTATAAAAAGAGAAATAATATACCAATCTAGAAAGGAATAAAGATATTCTTGCTTGGTTTTCCAAATTGTTTGATGATCACGCATTAAAAATAGTGTATAACCCTAAAGGCCACATGTTTATCAAACATAGTTCCTATATAAATGAATTATCCATATTCATTCCACCTTTCACTACTTCGTTTGGAACATAACATCTATTATACGATTTATAAATCGCGTTCCCTAACCATGCACCCCTAAAAAAACTCCCAAAACTGAAAATTTAGACATGGGAAACTCCGAACATAATAGTAAAAACTACCAAAACACTACTACCTAAAATTTGACACTTATGCATGTCAAAAACTATACATTATGAAGCCTTAATTCCTAATATATTTTTTAGAATAATACTATAAGATATAATTCCCAAATGAACTTCCATGAATTGAATACTCGATTACTAACTAACATACCAAACCACAAAACAAAAGAAAAAAGGAAGAAAAATTCCATTATTCTGGATATTAATTTAAAAAATATTCTTAATTACCCACCAATGGATTCCTTTTGAGTTGAAAAAATTATAATCCTCAGTAAATGATAGTTAACATACAAAAAACTATGACATTGGGATAACCAACTCAATTATTATCATAGAAATCTTAAATTTCAAGATATCCACCAATACTCTGAAACGAATCCCATGTCCTAAACTATGTAATATGAGTGAAAATAAACCCCTACACTAGAAAAGTAGTTTTTATGAGAGCTAATAAAAACACATCCTACCCAAAGGCATTCTAAAGGATCGCTCCATAAAAATTGGAAAATAAAGACATAATATCCCTATGTCAGGATACCATTTAGAAATTATCTTGAATAGTGAAACATTTTCTAATAACACCCAGAAGAGTGATCATCGCCAATGATACACACATCCAGATACAACAAAAACAATTCAAAACTCCACATGATATCACATCATCAAAAAAACAAAAGGTAACTAGACCTCATCACTAATAAATCTAACTCCAAAAACAAGAGGGACAGTCCAATATGAAAATTTATTAGCATGGAATAGAATGGTTTCAAACTCAGTTTATGAAAAAACATTAAGGGTAACATGAGTCTAAATGGATAGAAAATAACTCATTGAAATCCAAAAGATAAACTTGACATAATAGAAATCACATTATACATAGAAGTCAACATCTTATCCATGATATAATAATCCCAATTAATTGTATCCCCATTTCATCCATCATGAAAATAATAATGAATATGAAACAAGATTAATTGAGTATTGAACATCTCAAAATGTATGAACACCTAGTCAAACCATAGAAAAAACAATATATTAAGAAACCAAATACAGAATATATGGAACAAGTATCAATAAATAAAACAATGTTATTAATGGGACTCTAACAAAATAATGACCAACTTCCGACACAATAAATGAAGAAGAAACATAGTCCACAAACCACAAGTGTTATTCTCCAAATAAAAATTCATTTAATACCTCAACATCTCAGAGAACCCATGAATGTGACCAGGATCACCACAATGATGATATATATTTGGTGATAATGAACATGAGTTCCCAACATTTATATATTTACATCATTTGAAACACATTAATGACTTATTATTTACAAATACAATAATTATAGTTTGTGAAAATGGATTCCGACCCTTAAAACATACATGTTTACCCTTATTCCTAGTCGGGTCATCTTTAATAACTTTATTTTGATTCGAATAATTTCACCACATAGGATTCCATTCTATGATATCATCATAAATGAAATACCTATTAATAAATTCTATATATATATATATATTTAATCTAATGAATAATTGATGATGAATGTTTTGAATACAGGCTCCTCTGAAATAACAACACCTCCATCGAATCATCAGTAGCCTCCTCTAGGGAGCTCATAATAATAGAGTCAAACACTTCATTTATAATGTGTCATAATCATTCTTAACCAGAGGATGGATTAGGGCCATGACCATCTTTTCATCCACCCCCTCGACGTTCTTAAATCAATAAGGCTCCCACCATCATGTTGGTTTGGAAAGAAATTATTTAAAAGTAGTCTAGAAGGGAATTTCATGTATTGGAGCCTTCAGAATTACAATAGGATGATATTTTGATTGGGAGAAGACAACTAGATAGGGATAATATACCTATGATGTATTGACCTACGATGAATTTTCCCTTCGATATACCAGGAGCATTGTCAAGGGAATTCATGCACGACATTCATATCAATATATGGATGATTCTTCATCACCTGTAACAACAGTTCCTACCCTTCAAAGTATATGTCGACCATGTTAGCTCAATATGGATGATTTTCCATTTAGTGGACTCGGAAGCCCTCCCATCCGCACAACAACCACAATCAAAAAGTAAATAAGAAAAAACAAGATTGTCTAGCCTCCATTCACTACATATGTTCCGTCGACATATAGAAAATTCCCAGACTAGAGTTCACATTTGGGGATGGGGAGAGAATGGATCACTGCCCATAACCCCATGCTCCATCTTTCCAACCACATATGGGAGGAAATCCTCCAACATCATCACCTAGAGGATGAAATCATGTGAATCCCCTGCTCATGAATGATCAAATACTAGATAGAAACAGGCCTCAATTATGTCTCAAAAGCGTCAACGCAGACGAGATGAAGCGATTGAAATATATTTAGTTCTGTAAACCATGAACATCCACCAGTCTTCCCACCTATGGGAATCCAACCAGCATGTAGTACCCATGTCTTCAAAAGACCATTAACACCGTGCATGCCCAACATCATACTCGTGTCACACACAAATAAGAGTACATAAAACTCAAAAGGGGGAAATACTGGTGACCTCCGCCATAATACAGGAACTACCCTAGCCCACAGAGCTGGGGGAATTTTTAAATCAAATTCCCCCCCCCATAAACCCCATAAATCCAGGTATTAGGGCATTAAAGGATGATTGGGAAGAACCCCAGACTATAGGGGTGGGAAAATTTTTACATCAAATCCCTGCACAACATACGTCTGTCTTCCACCACCTAGGATGAATGACGGATAGATGAATAACTAATTCCACCCCTCCTAATGGGTCACATCTTTTGAGTCAAAGTGGCTTTATGGGGCCAGACCTGGGTTCCCTTTGGTTCAAACATCGCCATGAAATTAAAAAGAATACCACAGAATGGAAGGAGAAAGTCCAATAAAGGCCAAAAAAAATTCCTACCATTCGGCACCACGAACACCACCCACACTGAGGTAGGACTTTGTAAACATGGTAAAAAATACACAAGAGATCTCATAGGAAATGACCCAGTGAAAGAGGATGTGAAGGAAGATAGTTACATACTAGTGGCATCCCCCACCGAGCTTGAAGTTGTGCACACCCGAAACCAGAATGTGATCCTAAATTAGGGTTCCCCCTCCATTAATCTATCACTAAATCCCCTACAAAACTACCTTATGGATAAGAATAAATCCATTATCGTATATGAACCACCAGCACCTCCCCATAAAAATTTACCCCTCACCCTCAAGAAAATGTTAGCCCAGAAGGAGGAAGAAATGAATGTTCTCAGATGAATTAATGCTAAGTTGCATCGAGGGAGCTAAATTGCTGAATGTGTTCCCAATACATAACATTAGTAGGTTCTCTTAGAGGAGGTTACCATTCCACAGACACTTATCATGGTTGTAACGACCTGAAACATTTTGAGAAAATTTTGTTCCCTAATTATTGTGGGTTATTTTATTTTAAATTTAATAAAATGAGTATAATTAAAAGGATACAATTGGGTTTCAATTGTTATATGACTGTTGGTCAATATGACCATTGGTCAATATGACCATTGGAAATTAAATGATAAATTATTTTCTATAACTGATCTTGATTAATTAATATTGAAAGATGATTTGAGTGCCCCATCCAGTAGCCTCGGGCCAATCAAATCCCATTTGACGAAACTCTGGAATGAGGTAGTACCTTTGGGCTTTTCTCTAGACCAAACCCAAGCCGAACATCATCGTGTGAATCTAGAATGGAATTTCATTCATGAGAAGTTCAAGATGATAATAATCACTACTCGGGTAATGTTGGTCGAGACGCCCCAAGATTCTATGACACTAGCACACATTACACTTAGGTCCTAAGCTAGTGTTATAAGGGGCTATGCAACGAGACCATAACTACCTTGTGTAATCCTTTGATTTAAATAAAAAATGTGATTTCTTATTATGGGGATGTTTGTGAATCTCAAGTGTCTAGATAAATATAGGATGTATATTATTGATGACTTTTCGAAAATTTACATTTTAAAATATATATATTTAAACCTTAAATAATTAAAAATGTGTAATGATTTTCAAAAAATGGTCTTCTATAGTTGTATTCAGGTGATATTTAGAGTCTAATAAGATCAACATAATTTTTGATGAACAGTAACTTATGAATAGTGATTTTAAGCTTAAGATTAGTAATGTGACCAAATGGATTATTAATCTCACTTAAAGAAACTATTAATATAAGTTAGGCACCTTGATTAAGTAATGTGATTCAATAAAATAGGTAAATAATTGTTTTAGAAATTATTAGTCAAGGATTAGTATTTTCTGGTGAATAATGTTTTTTAATTAAAAATTAAATTCAATTTATTAATAAAATTATTTTTATAAAATGGAGTTCAATTTTGAATTCAAATCATCAAAAGTAGTTTATGGTGGTTTTTGGGGATTTTTCTGAAAAATTAATTTTCGGTGAATAGTGAAAATACAGTTTTTACTTTCGAGTGTTTAATGACATCATTAAAGATGTAATAATTATGTAATAATTCTAGTAGAATTATGCATAGTAAGATAAAATATGAGGTGTCCCAAGTGGCCAAATACCATGGGAAAATACCATGGGCAAGCCCATGGTTTTCCCGATACAACCGATGAGGTGTCACTAGGACATTAATGACTTGTCCCCTCACTTCTATTATAAATAACAAGCCTTTCCCTTATTAATTTTATTTCCAAATCCTCCTAGACTATGTTCTGGTCATCTTACCTCCCAAGGAGTCTGCCCAAGGTGCCCTCATGTCTCTCAAGGTCCCGACCTTCAATCATTCAAACTTACTCTTCATGGTAAGAGGTCCTACCTCTCTCTTTCTTTTCATGTACTCACTTTTATGTTATTTATTTTATTCTCAATGTTCTTAGGTTTTAGGATGTTATTTTATATTCAACATACTTTATTTTTTTCATATGATGAGATACCCCCTCTTACTCTCATAAATTCATTTTAATAATTTTTAAGTGGTGTCGTTAGGCTGTCGAATTTTTATAAGGGATTCTTTCACACTTCTCATTTTTAAAGTTCTATTTTCATGACAAGTCTTTTTATGTTCGTTTTTCATATGTTGTGCTATGATCTCTATATCCACCATACTATTCCATTAGGTTCATATGGTGAGAGACCCTATTTTATCTCATCAATTATTTTTTAGATGTTTTATGTGATGTCGTTAGGCTACCAAATTTTTAATAGAGAAATCAAATTTTTGTCTTTCTTTCACGTTTTTCATTTGATATGGAATATCTTTCAAATTTAATTAACATTTTTTTATGCTTTATATTATTTTCATATACTATTTTTTGAATCATTTATTAGTGGGTAACCCATGTCCCCTCTCTTTTCAATGTTTTCTAAAACCATGTAACATAGCCGTTATGCTGCATAATTTTCGTCTCAAAATGTATTTCTCTTTTTCTGATTTTTTTATTTTATAAAGTGAATACACAAACCTCATTCTTATATAGGGGTGTTCACATATATATCAAAATTTTCTATTTTAAGTCCTGGATTTACATACATGAAACCTGCTTTCCTTTTCTGTGATTTTAAAATGACATAAGGATCATGTCTTGAAAGCAATTTTTAAAACATAATGATTATGAAATAAAACCCATTTATTTTATGCTATATGGGTCATTTATGAAATTTTTTATGATGATTTATGTGCCTCACATTATAATAATGAAAAATTACGGGTATGCCCTAATAGAGCTCCAATGTATTGGGTAAAGACTTAATCTCTAGAGATGACCATTTTAACGATACCTTGGTGAATAACCTAGGTAATAGAATTAATGGAACTTTGGGGATAGAACTTGGTGAAATTGAAATGATAGTCTATGTTAAATGTTGTAGCCACATCCTCATGTTATGAAACAAATTATTTTTATTATGATATGCCTCATTATTTCATTCTCATTTATTAAGGTTATTTTTCTTGAATTTGTTGATGTATCTCAAGTTCGCATGTAAAATGATTCTCTTATTTCCCATACCGGTCCTTCTGGTCACCCGTTCCATTGATGTATGTTCCCAAGATATTAGATGCAATAATGAACTTAGGACGAACAAATGATTAATCATTTCAAGTGTTTAAGAATAATTTTTTAATGTTCTCATGTATTATGTTCTTGGTTTCCAAGACACTAAACCTTAAGGATACTGGGTTTTGTATAATCTAATGAAAGTTTATGTGACAAAAAGGTTGGATGTTATATTTGGTATCAAATGATGGTTCAGTTATTTGTGGAAATTAGGATTTGAAAAAATTACAAGGTTTCATAATGAAAATATTAAATATATGGAAGCACCTTAGTATATTGGTAAAGTATTGAGTATGTGATTTCCATACAAATAAATAATTATTTTCATATGACCAGGTAGAGGTGGATCTGGCATAGATGTACCTAAGAGTGAAAACTCAGACAAGGTGATTCAGTCTTGACCCGGGGTAACCTGGTGCATGACAATGGGCCTTGTTGCACTCTTGGTTTGACACTCTTGAGGGATATGATTTCGTAAATTCATAATCACAGTATGAGCCATTATTAAAGGAACAAAGATAATATAAAATAAATATTCACATAAGAATTTATGATCATGGATAACCTAGATTGTAACCTAGGGGATCACAATTTAGGATATACTTTTCATCTAAAAGATTATCCATTTATGCTTAAATTTTCCTTTTTATGATTATTGGATAAGTATTTAAGCCCCTAATTATTCCTTTTTCTTAGTTATTGGCCGTAAATAGAAGAAAATGTTCCAACAACCAATGTGATAGGAAATTTGATGATTGCCCTATTAATATGAAAGAGACGATGAGAGATAAAGTTGAACATATTGTGACTATGCCAAACCAGCTATCAAAAATAACAATTTATAATTGGTCCCTAGTTGAATGCCAAAATTCATCTAGGAAGAGGAAGATTATGTCTCAAGGATGTTCATCAAATTATGGTGAAAATGGAAAGAAGACTCAATTTCCATTGTGAAAAAAGTGTGGAATGAGGCACCAAGTAAAATGTCATAGTGGAACCGGGATATGTTTTAAGTGTGGGATGATAGGGAATAAATTAGCCAATTTCATTTAAAAAATGGATAATTTGATGAATGGAGATAAGGTTCAATCTAATGTACCTTACACTATTCACTGTTGTAAATGTGGAGGAGTTGGAAATTACCCAAGGCAATGCTATCTTGAAATGGATGAGAAACATGATGAGAATCAAAAATATTAAAGGACAAGGTAATAATGCAGGTCCTATGCTGAGATGGATCATGATGACTGAAGTACATGTAACTTCATCCCAATAATTTTCAATGTCATGTGTATTTTAGTTCGTGCTCTATGAGCATATCTTTAATGTTATCTAAGAACATCGAGTCACTACCTAACATGGTTTTATATCATTATGGAAAAAATCTATTGTTATGTATCACTTGTTGATGTTGTGAAGAAGTTCTTCATGAATAAAAATTTGATTAGGGGATTAAAATATGAATATCATTTTGGAAAATGGTCACTAAATCGGGATCCATATATGATCTAGGTAAATAGATTACTACGGTATTTTATTTTAGAAGTAAAAGTTTACTTATATTATGAAGAATCGATGAATTTATGATGGACTAATTGTAATTTAGGTTTCTAATGGAAATGGTTATACTATATTGGGGAAAATGTGATTAGGTTAGTTACTTTTTTTATAAGACCTTAAGAGTGGTTGATGTTGTTTGGAGATGAATGATAATGTTTATCTTGGAAGAATATGTTATTAAATCCATCGGATTTTTGGGTTCCAATATTAGTATGGATTATTTTGAATAATTTTAAGGATGATTATGTATTAATTGGTATTTCAGGAACATTGTGTACTTTTTGAATTTTGGAGATTAATAATCATATTTATTTTTATAATGGATTATCCTTTTGGAGAATATATGATCTCGTACAAACCATTTTAGTTTTAGTTTATGACTAAAGAGAATGAAAAAATGTAGTTATTCTTCTATGGATTATGTGATTCTCTAGAAGATGATTCTTGTGCTTTTGATGAGACCAAGTCCTTTTTAATGCTCATTGATTGAATAAATGATTAGTCTTGGTGGAAAAATTTAAAGGGTTAAAACTCTACTTGAAGGTAAGTATATTTCTTAATGTTTTTATTCTATTTAGTAAACTATTTCATCAAAACTATTAAAAGGAACATAAAACAAATATGTTGTCGGTTTACGTTTCCTAGTGGGTAATCAAAGACCATTTAACACATCATATGTTTGTGATCTTATTGTGGTTAATTTTCTCCTAATCATGTTTTATATCACTCTCCATCAGAACTTTACCATTTGTTTTCTCTTCCATAGCTATGTTTTCCTACATGTAATTGTATAATGGGTTAACTTGGGTGACCTTTGTACTTACCTTTCATTCTTTTAATGTAATAGTATTACTGACCCTTTTTCCAATGAGGGACAATGAAAAAAATTTCCAAGACCAATTTAAAAATTGCGAGGACCCAATTTCTGAAGCGGGGAAGATTGTAACGACCTGATATTTTTTGAGTAAATTTTGTTCATTAATTATTGTGGGTTATTTTATTTTTCATTTAATAAAATGAGTATAATTAAAATTAGACGGTTGAGTTTCAACTGTTATATGACCATTGGTCAATATGACCATTGGAAACTAAATGTTATAATTATTGTCATTATGTGATCTTGATTATTTAATATTTAAAGAAGATTCGATGGCCCCATCCAGTAGTCACGGGCCAATCGAAGCCCAACTTACGGAACTCTGGAAGGAGGTAGCACCTTTGGGCTTTTCTTTGGACCAAACCAAAGCCGAACTTCATACTGAATCTCGAATGGAATATTCTTTTTGAGAAGTTCAAGCTAATATAAATCACTACTTGGGAAATGTTGGCCTAGATTCCCCAAGATACTATCACCCTAGCACACATTACACACAGTTCCTATGCTGGTGTTATAAGGTGTTATGTAACGAGACCGTAACTGCCTTGTGTAATCCTTTGATTTAAATAAAAAATTTGATTTCCTATTATGGAGATGTTTGTGAATCTCAAGTGTCCAGATAAATATAGGATGTATATTAATGATGAATTTTGGAAAAAGGACATTTTAAAGTATTTATGTAAACCCTAAATAATAAAAAATGTGTAATGATTTTCAAAAAATGGTCTTCTACAGTTCTGTTCATTATAAAATTTAGAGTCTAATATGATCAAATTAATTTTTGATGAATAAAAAATTATTAATAGTGATTTTACACTTAGGATTAGTAATGTGACCAAATGGATTATTAATATCATTTAAAGAAAGTATTAATATAATTTATGCTCCATGATTATGTTATGTGATTCAATAAAATTGGTAAATAACTTTTTCAGAAATTTTTAGTAAAGGATTAGTTTTGACAGGTGAATAGTGTTTTTTAATTTAAAAAAAATAAAAATATTTAGAAAAATATTTTTATAAAAGGGTGTTTATTTTTGAATTCAGAGCATCGATATTAGGTTATTGTTGTTTTGGGGGATTTTTTTGGAAAAAATTAATTTTCAGTGAATAGTGAAAATATAGTTTTTTGTTTCAAGACTTTAATGACATTATTAAGGATGTAAGAATTATTTCATCATTCTGGTAGACATAAGAATAGTAATATAAAGTATTATGTGTTCCAAGTAGGCAATACCATGGGCAAATACCATGGGCAAGCACATGGTTTTGACAATACCACTGATGAGGTGTCACTTAGCCATTAATAACCTGTCCGCTCACTTCTCTTATAAATAATAGAATTTCCCTCATTATTTTCATTTACAAATCCTCCTCAACTATGTTATAGCCACCTTACCTCCCAAGGAGTCCTCCCAAGGTTCCATCAAGCCTCCCAAGGTCCTGACCATCATGCTTTCGATTTCACTTTTCAAGGTAAAGGATTTTACCTCTCTCTTTCTTTTCAAGTTCTCTCTTTTATGTCATTTCATTTATGATACATTTTCATATGTTGGAGGATGTTATTTTATATTCACCTTACTGTAATTTTTATTTTCATATGATGAGAGACCCCCTCTTACTCTCATCAATTCATTTTAATAATTTTTATGTGGCATCGTTAGGATGCCGAATTTTTATAAAGGATTCTTCCACCCTTCTCATTTTCAAATTTATTTTTTTCATATAATGAATTTCATGTTTCTTTCTATTATATTGGTTTCTGATATATATATCCATCATACTGTCATTTTATGTTCAAATTATTAGAGCCCCTATTTTATTTCATATATTCTTTTTTTAGATTTGTTAAGTGACACTGTTTGGCTGCTAAATTTTTATAAGAGAAATCTTATTTCTGTCATCCATTCATGTTTTTAATTTCATATGTTATGTCATTCAAATTTCATTAACATGTTATTTTATCCTTTATATTCTTCCCATATACTGTTTTGGGGATCATTTATGAGTGTGTATCCCATGTAACCTCTCTTTTCAATGTTTTCTAAAACCCTGTAACATAGCCGTTATGCTGGAGAGTTTTCGTCTCAAAATGTCTCTGTATTTTTCTAAAATTCTTTTATTTTATTAATTTCATACTCAAATATCATTCTTATAAAGTGGTGTTCACATATATATCAAAAAATTATATTTTAATTATGGTATTTACATACATGAAACCATATTTTCATTTCTGTGGGTTTAAAATGACATAAAGATCATGTCTTAAAAGCAGTTTTTAAAACATTAATATTATGTAATGATACCCATATATTTTATTCTATATGTGTTATTTATGAAATGTTTGATGAAGATATATGTTCCCCACATTAAAATAATGACAAATTATTGGTACAAAATTATAGCGCTCCAATATATTGGGTAAATACTTAATCTCAAGAGATGTCCATTTTAATGATACCTTGGTGGTTAACCATGGTAATTTTTTTTAATGACACATTGGCGATGGACCTTGGTGAGATGGAAATGATTTTCTATGTTAAATGTTGTAGCCACATCTTCATATTATGAAACATGTAATTTTTTTATGATATCCCTCATTATTTCATTCTCATGCCTTAATGTTCTTTTTCATTAATTTATTGATGCATATCAAGTTCACATGTAAAATGTTTCCATTATTTCCTTTACTAGGCCTTGGGTGCACCCTTTCCATTGATGTATGTTCCCTATTTATGAGATACAGTAATGACGTTAGGATGAAAAAATGAAGAATCATTTCAAGTTTTTATGGATAATTTCTTTTATGTTGTCACGTATTATGTTCTTGGTTTCCCTGACAATAAACCGTAAAGATACTCAGTTTTGTATAATGTAATGAATTTTTATGTGATAAAAGGTGGGATGTTATAATATTGAATGAATCCATGATTAGAAGACTGTTCAACCAGGCCCTTTAAGGACATCAAAACTTCCCCCTACTAGAAAGGCAGCCATAATATATCCTAGTAATCCCACAAATGATATCCATGACTGTGTATCCCCCATTAATTCCAACTTCACCGACACACCTAGTCATGTACACAGCCGTACTTGCTCAAGCATATTCCCGTCAGCAGATTCGTAAATGGATCATAAACACATCTGACTCATCAAAAACTCTACTAGAAGACATGGAGTTGTGGCGAGCTCTGATACTTCTAGAGCACAAACCCAACCTTGATTGGGTGAGCAATGTTCCTCCCCCAACAAACATCAGGAACCTCGATTTCCCTTTATTCAAGTCCTTGATGGGCCCTGAACTAAATTTAATGCACTATTCCTATCATTGGGACCCAATGATGAGCACATTCTAAAACAAATAGGCATTAAATCACATGTTTCATATTCTCTTCACCGAACCGGAGAGTCGGTGGAAGATGACGTAGTGGGTGGACATTTCCTAGAAGTAATGATCATGGAATTAGTCAAATTACATGCCACAACATATGTCAAATCATTAACATTGCAGAAACTAATGGCAGGACTCTCCGGATGATGCAACATGAACTAGAATATTCCCCAACCCATCAAAAAAACTATGCCTAGTTATCCTGGTATATGAATTAGTGGATGAAAAAATATAAAACCAACCAGGGCATACAAGTGGACCAGTTTCTCCCAACATGGAAATGAATGTTGCACCACCGGCCTCGTCTACATAGGCCGAACCATCTACACCAAAAACATGAACCCTTAATGTGTCTGTGAATGGGAAACCCCAGGTTGGGAAGTGTTGACCTTAAGAGAAGAATTTTGATATTCTAAATCGGTTGGCTTCATTACCTGCAACTCATTCAATCCTAGATGTGTTAATTCAATATGTGAATCATAGGTAGGCACTTATCAAATCCTTTCTATGTATATAGAAGTTCGATGTCAATAGAGCAGCGTCCGAAGACTATCAGACATAGAACATCCCTGAAGAATGTCATGTCATCATATCCTTCACAGAAAAGGGTGAAGAATCCATCATGAAAAGGCACATCAAACTCTTATATGTTTCCAAAAATATAATTGGAATTGATGTCCTTAGGATCTTCATTGTCAATGAAACTGGAGTCAATATTCTCCGAATTTGGATGCTTCTCCAGCTAGGCTATGATAAAGACATAATGACGCCCAACACCACATTTCTATTGGGATATGACAAATGTGAGAAGTAACAATTGGGATGAATCATTCATAAAAAATAGATCAAATATCTCTTGTTGGATTCTGAGTTCCTAGTAGTGTGGAAAATAGCGGCCTTCAACGTCCAGTAAGAGAGGTTTGGGCAGCATCAGCATGCGGAAATTAAATAATCATATTGTCAGTGTGTAAAATATTTTTTTAATGGGATACATGGGATGTTTAATGCAGACAAATCCATGTTTGATTCCTATGAGTTGCAATAAATAGACATAGGGTACTATAAATAGTATGAAAAACATCATTCAACTGACGACATTTATTGGATCAATGGCCCGATGGGATTTGAAATGGCTCCCACCGACCCCCTCTAACATAATGGGGAAGATTATTTATTAACCATCAACCAAGTCGAATAAATAAGTGATTTTATGGATTTAGGCTCAATAATCTGCATGGTTTCTATTACGACTACCAAAATAAAAAACCCGAAATATCAGGCTGATTCCCATAATTTCATGATAAAACATATCAAATTTTATCTCGGCCCATCATTAGCACATCAATCTGCCCTTGCCTCACACAGTATGGAAAACAATGATTTCTCCCCCATCAATGTAGAGTTTGTGTAATGAATCCTTTCTCCATCAGAATATAAAGATGATGATGATGATGATGAATAAGATGAAGAAGAAGAAGACCTCAAGGATTCCCCTTCTAAATTTGACGATGGAGTCTCCACAAGAATCGATGAAGAGAAAGAGATAAATCATGGCCCTGAAAAAGAACTATGGGACACTTTGATCAGTGTGGATATGCCTGTTTAGGAATATGAGGCATACATCTCCTTCATAAATAAGAATCAAGATGTGTTTTCCCAGAACTACACAATAATTCTAGGCCTTGATCCTATGGTCTCAACTCATCGTATGGGCTTAGCATAAGATCAGTTGGGATTTTAGAATTCATCAAAAAGTAACCCCCAACAAATTTTTCTAAAATAGAGGTTGATGTTGACTAACTAATAAAATACAAACTCATACGGGAGGTCCAATATCTAATCTGGGTGGAAATCATAACCCAAAAAAATAAGAATGTTGTGACTAGAATCCACATTGACTTCAGGGACCTTACTCGGCATTTCCCAACAAAATGATTTCCTTGTCCCAATCACCAAATTTTTGATCAATGAAATAGCATGATATGAAACACTCTCCTTCATGGATGGTTATTAGGGATACAATCAATTCTAGATGGACCAAGGTGATGATGATGATATAGCTGTTGGGGAACCTCATGGTGCATTCTATTATAAAGATATTACCATTGGTATAATGAATGATGACAACACATATCAGTCTTCCATGCATCACATCTTCTTTCCCTTCTTGAGAATATCATCGAGTGTTACGTCGATGATCTGGTGGTAAAATAATGATAGTGCTCAAACCACAAGACTGATCATGAATTTGTATTCAAAAAATTGATACAACATTATATTTATATGTATCTCATAAAGTGAATCTTTGGTGTTACCTCATGAAAATTCATTGGCTTCGTCATACAACATAATGGCCTCGAATTTAACCATGAGAAAACAAAATCCCTTCATGGAATGTACCCACCTCTCAACTTCTCCGAGTTAAGTGGTCTCTAGTGAAACCTCACCTATATTCAAATTTTTATAGCCAACCTAGAAGGTAAATTTTAAACATTAAATATGGTCATGAAGAAAGGATATATGTATGTTTGGGATAATCATTTCAAATAAGAGTTTGAAAATATCAAAATATATCTCATAATCCATCTAGTGTGGATTCTTCTATTTGAGGGGAGATTTCACATTTTGTACGTAACCTCCCGATATTAATTATTAGGGGCCTTCATCATGAAGAAGAATGATTTCGGTACTGATAAAAGCTTATATTACCTCTGCCAAACAATGATCAATGTTGAACTCAATATTATCATATTAAAAGGAACTGTCGATCCTTAATCTTTGTTGTTCAAAAGCTCTGGCTTCACCTACATCACAACGTGGTCCACCTGGTTTCCTACTGCGTCCTACTCAAATATATCCTCAACTGCCCCATGCTAAATAGGCATATACCACGATGGTCAGTCATCCTACAATGTTTTTATATAGTATGTTCCCTATCTAGAAATAAAGGCATGTCGTATCCTGGCTTCATGGTTGAGCACCCCTTATAAGAGACAACATCGTTGGATGTCGAACATCCGGATGAATAAGTGTTTTACATTCAAGAGGACCCCTATATATGTGAAATGTAATTCAATATTAATTCATGAAGATCGGTCAAGAAATGTGTGGAGGATCCCAAGATAAAAAATCTACGGCTATGGATTATTCTTATATCCTTCGAAAAGGTCCTATTTCCATACTCTTTCAGGATTTCAGAAAGATGTACAAACAAATATGCCGAGTATCAGTCCCTCATTGTAGGCCTGGAACTGGAACATCATTTGCATGATAAACAACTAAAAATAAAGGATGATTTATTTTTAGTCATCAAACAGGTCAATGGTCACTATTCCATAAATAAATATGTATTTGTCCCTTTGATGAACCTTGTTTGATAGCTGATGGAAGAATTTCCAATAGATCCATCATTGAATTATATCCCTGAGTCACAAAATATAAAAGGCAATGATTTTGAAATTGTAGCAACAGGCTTAGCAGATCTGTACAAGGATGGAACCGTCATTCATATTTCCCATTGTTGGATGGTCATGAAATTAATCCAGAGAAATATCGAGGAAATCAATGAATTTATACCCAACACAAAGCTTTATTGTCATACCACCAATTCAATGATACCCTTTCTGAATTACCTTCTGAAAAAGGAACTCCCACACCATAGGGCTATAAGGGAGATGGTCTGATGATGGGTAGTAAACTTTGTCTTGTACGATGGGACGATACATGAAATGGTCATCAATAAACAAGGCATCGACGGGGTTCTTCGAGGTTGTGTTGATGTTGAATAACCAACTGTTGTCAAGAAAAAAGTGCATGTCGAAGCATGGGGAGTGCAGAAAAAAACCATACTCTCTCACCAAATCTGATTACTTGGGTATTACTACCCCACAATGATACATGATTGTGCCATATTCACCAAAAAGTGTTATTTCATGCATGATCATCATAATTTCAAACCCTAACCCACGGATAGACATCAAATAGAAATGTACACAGGGCAAATTTCCACCTGGGGGATGGATGTTGTGAGACCATATCCTCCAGCCATAGCAATACAATTTATGTTCATACTCATAGTGACCTACTTCTTTTCCAAATGGGTAGAATTCAGACCCCATAAAGAGGTTATGAAAAAATCATCAAATTTATAAAGGCCAACATCATTACAATATTTTGTGTCCCTCATACCATCATGACATACAAAAACATGAATGTATGCTCTACTGAGATGGACATGTTATATCCAGAGTATGTAATTAATGAAAAGTGTTCTTCTTGATACCACATAGAGGCCAATTGTAAGATAGAGGAATTTACCATACATTTTAGAACATACTCTAAAAGATGGTTGATAATGAACAAAAATCGTTCCCAGACAAGCTCCATCATACATTATGGGATTATAAGGCCACAACCCACATTCCCACCCAGGAAACCCCATACTCAAAAGTATACAGGTTATTTTTTGTGTTACATATAGAAATCCATTTTAAATCACATAGTGTGTCGATTGTAAACCCACTATACATGGAAAATAATTCCAAGAGATTGTTTTTTGAGTTGGAGTTGTTAAATGAAAAAAGGATGGAAACATTACTCCATTTGGAATTTTTCCTAAACAATATTGCATGAGAATTCAACCAAATGCTTCCCCATTGATCATTATATAAAGGAGAATTTTTTTTAGTCCCCAATACCCTGATGATACTCAAGAATGAAGCCCCTAAATCTTGAACAAATGTGGGTAGGAAAATATGTCATTCATAGAGTCTATTCCAATGGAGCACATTCCCTGATATAGATGGATGGGTAGCTCATCACAGTTCCCACAAATGAAGAGTTATTGAAGAAGATTTCAAATAGGAATAAACCAATGTCATTTTCCAAGATCTATGACCCCAAAATATGATTTATAAACCCCCCAAGCCATGGTCCAAGAACAACAACCCTACACTATGAGTTAAAAAACCCCCATGTCAGGGTCCCAGATCAATGATCCAAAACATAGTTTTATAAAACCACGAATTTTATTGTCTAAGATATAATATCATAAACTATGAGTTATAAAACACCCATGTCACGGTCCAAGATCTAAGACTGTAAAGTATGAGTAATAATACATAGATGCCATGTTCCAAACTGTAATACATTAAACAATGAGTCATTGACAATTCCTCATGGCATTGAACTGTAATGAACTTGTCCTCGTAACATTAGAATAAATTGCGACTCATGTCTTTACTATAAGATGTTTAACTACATGACACACAAAATCCTAATGGCATGACTATAAACTGCTATATCTCTCATGAAACAACATATGGCTTGATTCATGCACACGCTAGATATGTAGAAATTCCTTGATCCTCGATCTTGGCCCATCCCCACAATGAAAAAATGCCTCCATCATTCCCCCTATATAACCATATTTATAAGAAAAACACATACCACTCATTGTTTCTCAGATTGAGTATAACTCTTGTGTGATTAGGATCAGGGGTATAGATTCCAAAACAATAGAAAACTATGGAGTGAAATGGTAGACCTGGAAAATGTGGTAGGTAGAATGAAAGTTCCACTACCCTTAAACCCATCCACATCGGTAACTGATACATTTAGAACGATGTGGGAATTGATTATTTCACTTGCAGGATATATAGTGATACACAGATTTGGAATCCTAGCCTAGCCACCAAAATATTTTCCAGCACATGTCCTTACACATGGATCGAGCTGAATTGATTCACGGTACATATAGAACTACATACGGTGTCAGGACCCCCTCCCACCAAAGATGCCCCTCCTGAGCTGGAAATGGTGAAAGGGAGATAATGTCCCCCGAGTCCCGCCACCAGTAGGCCCTGGGTTGGCGACTAGCACCAAGGGTATGATTTTTCACAAATATGGGTGGCATTACCCTTTTATTATTTTATGATCAGGAAATAGGAAAAGTCAACCACAATCAAGGAAAAGAACATGTGTATAGAAATAAACCCAAAACAAGACCACATGCATGTTTAAACAATTTTATAACAAGTTGAAAGTACAAGAATGCTCAAAGTACAATACCAAAATAAAACCAAGAGTACAACAACTGCAACAACTCCAACTGTCCAACTAGTAGGGTCCCGCATGGACCTGGTAGTCCTCCAGGAAACCTGAAAGTAAACGTAGGCTGAGCATACAAGTATACTCAGTAGGAAAACCTAAAGCTCTCGTGAACAAGTGGGGAGACATCATAATGTCCTGTGAAAACAGCAGAAGAAACCTAGAAAGGAAATCAATCCACGCAACCTCACCATCCACAATCACAAAAAACACAGTCACAACAGGTAGTAGTATATATGAACAAGAGTATTGGGTACCCTGCACCATTTCCCATTAGTTAGTTGCTCTTCCTAACGACGAACATCCTAACGCTTCCACACTCTCCCCACCCACACACACCTGGGCCTCACAACCACGTATCACGACCGCACACACCTGGGCCTCACAACCACGTATCCCGCCCGCACACACCTGGGCTTCATCCCGAAGATTCTTGGGAAACAATAAAACCTGCCCGAAGAGTCTTGGGCTAGAACCACCCCAATCGAAACCTACCTGAAGGGTCTTAGGGGTCAGGTCACCTCAAGCCATCACAGCCTAGGGAAGAAGGAGTAGTAAGGAGCTAGTAACTAAGGGGTAAATACCCTATCCCATGAAATGGGAGTGTTCGTCACTAAGTGATCAACATGGGTGGGGTGCGATAAAACACAAAAGATATAGATATATATATATATACCAAACACACTGCCCAACCTATGGCTTCTAAATAGAGAAACTGAGCACATGCCATAGCACTGCTACCACGAAACATGCATACACAAACAACCCCAACCCCATTTAGGTTTTCACGTTTAAGCATAATTAGTTATTTTGTTCCTTAACTACTGGGCAACTATCCACAACCAAAAACATCAAATGTTCGTAAAAGCATATCCCTGCCATCCATAAATCAAGTCAGGAAAACACAAGCAACACAATAAGTCCCTTCTCATTAACCAACAACCCATTGATTATTAATCTCGTTTCATTACCATGCCCCACCATTCATTAACTCTTCCACATTTATTAATTATTCAAAACCCATAGTTTGTTCACATTCAAACCCATCCTTGCAGCCCCGCTGCCAACCGCCATAACCACAACCGTGACATACATCATTATCCCTTTAATACCATTTATCATAGGCCCACTTCCCTTCACCAACATAGCATTCACATCAACCCACAACCAAGCCAACCGCAACCCCGTTGCTCACCCAATCCACAACAACCAACAAAACAAGGTTTGTGCCACATCATCTCCCCCTTTAACATCATTTACCGCAGCCCTACTGCCCGTTCAATTTGTAAAAATCCAGGATTCACCCCCTTTCAAACACCACGTAACCAATCCAACCCCCACATGTTCATTATTCCATTTTTGTACATCCCGGGTGATCACACAGGGGTTCCATATTTTAATCATCTATCTTTACGTGATTAACCAAATTTCAACATTCAAAAAGTTCCATTCATAAAAATAGTCTAGAAATATAGGGAAACATTTAATTTCACAAGAAAAGGCCCCCAATGACCGTGATTTTTAGTAGGCATAAGCCTATTCAATTCACAATAGAATATCACATGATATAAAAGTGAAGTTACAGTAATCACAAACTTCACAACCCCATTATATAATCCAGTTATTATATTCATTAAACCGGTTCAAAAGTGTTTCAAATAAACAAGAGGACACCCACCCAACATGATGCCAAATTTAGATAGACGAAGGTTAGATCCCTACCTCAATATGTTCTGATCACAATGCTCCCTCGGATCAACATTAGAAGACGTCCGTTGGAATCCATCACTTCTGTCGAATCATGGAAAATCCTCCTCGGGTGGAAGTTGGGAAAGAAAAGGCTGAATGGATCGACAATGGATCCATGCTCAAAAGTTTCGCCTCGTCGTTATGATCCCGTCGCCGCTGATGGATCGTAAATTAGAGCTCGGACGATGATGTAATGGGAGAAAAGGAGCCTTCGAGTCTCTTGGGAGAGCTCTGCACATAGGAATGGGGAGGAGAGGGGTGAGTTGAAAAGGAGGAGGGGACCCCTCCTTTTATAGGTGAGAAAAGAAAAAGTACACAGTGTGTACTTTATGGTACACGGCGTGTACTCAGCCGTTTCAAACGGTCACCACGCGGCTTCCAACACGGAGTTAAATGCAGAACGCGGCCATTGACTAGTCAACACATGGCTTGAAGGTTATGCATATGCAGGGACGGACTACACTGCGTGTATTATTGGATACACGACATGTACCCATTTATTTCACATGGCTCCAACACGGCACCTGATCGTTGACTGGTCAACACACGGTAATGCGTACGCGGGGATGGACTACAGGACATGTAGTATTGGATACATGGCGAGTACCCATTTATTTAACAGGGCAAGGACACGACCTTCATCACGGGGTATACCCAGCAAGGGGATACATTACATGTACTCAAACTACACAGCGTGTAGTTTCAAAATTCTGGAAAGTGTGGGAAAAGTCCATTTTACCCTCCAGAACACTTTGTAGCCTTATTTTTGAAAACGTAACGGGTCGGAGAGGTCCATGCCATTACATTAGATACCTATTAAAATATTCTCGTCCCCAAGAATTCGAAAACCAACCCAGAGGAATCCAACAAGATACCTCTTAGGGTTCACGTTATAACAGGAACCCAACCAACAACCCAAAATAATGGTGTTAGGAATTCCCTCTCCTATGTCGAGATATTATCCACTTTAGGTGGCACTGACTCACCTTCATGAGTTTAATCACATTCACATTAATGCGTCTCGATTAAGGGTTAGGTTTTCCCACTTCCATATATTATGATTCCACAACATGCACTACCCCCAACACCACACATCCAACACACTGCCCGAACTTGTGGTTTGGGGAAAAATTAATTCTTCTATGTCGAGATATTATCCGCTTTAGGTGGCACTGACTCACCCTCATGGGTTCAATCGCATCCTCATTAATGAGTCACGATTAAGGATCAGGTGTTTCCATTTCCCAACAAATCATTACTTGTTACAAATTACCAGGGAACAAGGAAACAAAAGGTCTCACAACTGACAATCCAAGCATTCCATATATCAAAGGTACAGAGTATAACATAAACAAAAAGCTAATAAGAACAAGGGAAAACAAAAGTCAAAAAAAATCCGGGTACTGAGCGTGCATCTGGGTCTCTCGCTCCCAAGTGCACTCCTCGAGGTCACCATGCCTCCACAACACATGAACCAACAGAATGGTTCATCCACAGAGCACCTTCTCTTTACGATCCTCGATTCGGACTGGTCGTTCCTTGAAGTTCATGTCGTCTCCCATATCTAACTCTCCCCAGTCGATAACGTTAGAGTCGTCGAGTATGTACCGACGAATCTATGAGACGTGGAAGACGTCTGGAACCTTCTCCTACTGAGGTGACAGGGCTAGCTGATATGCTACCTCACCGACTCACCTCAGCACCTCAAAAGGTCCGATGAACCTAGGTGAGAGATTTCTCCCTTTCCCAAACCTCCACTACCCCCGTCGAGGGGAAGCCTTCAAGAACACATGGTCTCCCACCTCGAACTCCAAGGGCCTCTTTGGAAGATCAACAAAAGACTTCTGTCGAAACTGAGCTGCTTTCATCCTCTCACGTACATTCTGGACTTTCTATGTGGTTCTCTATACTACCTCCGGCCCAAGATCACCTGTCTCACTAACCTTTGGCTATAAAATGGGTGAACGACATGGTCTTCCATACAACACCCCAAACGGTGCCATTAAAAAAGTAGAGTGGAAGCTATTGTTATAAGCAATCTATACTAAAGGCATGTGTCCTACCCATGATCCTCTGAAATTCAGAACACATGCTTGCAACATGTACTCTAGCGTCTGGATAGTTCGCTCTGTCTGCCCATCGGTCTGGGGGTGGAAAGCAGTGCTAAGGCATAGTTGGGTGCCAAAATCATGTTGTAACCCCCTCCAAACATGTGAGGTAAACCGAGTATCTAGATCTGAGAGGATAGTATTCTGAACTCCATGCAAACACCCCACCTCGTCTATGTACCTCTGTGCTAAGGTACTCACCGGGCCTGACTCCTTAATTGCTAAGAAGTGAGCTAATTTCGTCAGTCGATCCACCACTACCCAGATAACATCACAACCACCCTGAGCTCATGGTAGTACTGTGACGAAGTCAATTGAGATGTCATCCCACTTCCACTAGGGGACATCTAAAGGATGCAACAACCCCCTGGGAACACGGTGTTCATCCTTCACTTCCTGACACACAAGGAATTTAGCCAAAAACTCTACCACTACCCGTTTCACCCCGGGCCACCAAAACTATTCCCACAGGCCTTGGTACATTTTTGAAACTCCCGGATGTACCGCCAAGGTTGAGCTATGGAACTCATAGAGAATTCCCTCTTACATCACCTCTGGAACTAACAACCTTCCATGGAAAATCATCCGATGTCGGCTGTCCTCTGACCATCCTTGTGGAGTGTTTCCCTGATCGACATGATCCCACATCACTTTTTCCTCAAAGTCCCCCCATTGAGACTCTTCCACTTGCTGCAACAAGGAGAACTACACCGTCATCTGAAACAAACATCCTCTAACACCTTCTACCCTGGAATCCAAGCGCAAGGCAGCCAACTCTCCTATTTATTTCCAATCATCAATGGATTCCCAAACTACATCCTTATGTGACTTCATGCTCAGGGTATCAGCCACAATGTTGCACATACCATCAGTGTAAGAGATTTCTAAGTCATAGTCTTGGAGAAACTCGACACGTCTCTGCTGCCATAAGTTCAGGTCATGCTGAGAGAAGATATAATGCAGGATATTGTGATATGAGAAGACCACAATGCACTCCCCAAAGAGTAATGTCACCACAACATAAGTGAGAACACTACTGTTGCAAGATCTAGGTCATGGGGGGCATAATTATGCTCGTGAGGGCGTAACTACCTAGACCCATAACAGATCACTCCCTTATTCTGCATCAGAACGAACCCCAGTCCAAGGCCAGAAGCATAACAAAACACCTCATACAAAAACCCTTCTGCTGGAAACCTGAGTACGGGAGCACTGACCAGCTTCTCCTTCAGAAAGTTGAAAGCTTTCTACCACTGCATGCTCCATAGGAAGACTTGGTTCTTCCTAGGAAAAGCTATCAATGGAGCAAAAACTCGAGTGACGTCCGAAATGAATCTCCGATAGTAACCTGCCAACCCGAGGAAACTATGATCTTCTGCCATGCTCTTGGGTGCTTCCCAAGAAACAACTGCCTCCACCATCGATGTGTCCACTTACACTCCAAGCTGATACACCATGTGCCCAGGGATTTGTACTTCTTGCATCAAGAACATACACATCGACAATTTCCCATAAATCTGGTGGCGTCGAAGGACTTCCAATACTGACCGGAGATGGTCAACCTGCTCATCATATGAGCTTGAGTTGATTACGATGTCGTCGATAAACACAATGAAGAACTGGTCCAGAAACTCTCGGAAGACAAAGTTCATAAGTCCCATGAACACATCCGGTGCATTTGTAACTTCAAACGGCATCACTACAAACTCGAAGTGCATGTACCTGCACCTGAATGTCATCTTAGAGATGTCACTGTCCTTTATCCTCAGCTGATGATATCCATATCGTAAATCAATCATAGAAAACCAACCCTCTCCCCTTAGTTGGTTGAATAGATCATCTATCCTTGGAAGGGGGTAACGGTTCTTGACAGTTACTTGGTTAAACCTTCGGTAGTCTATGCATAGCCTGAGACCTCCATCTGCCTTCTTTACGAACAAAACTAGAGCACCCCATGGTGATACGCTGGGTCGAACAATACCCTTATCCATCAGATCATCAATCTGAATCCGCAACTCCCGCAACTCTGAAGGTGCTATCCGATAAGGGTCAATCGAAATCAGATGGTCACCAAGCTGTAATTCTATCATGAACACAACATCACATCGGGGGGGGGGGGGGGTAGAGTCACAACCTTCTCAAGAAAAACATCGAGGAACTCCCCAAAAACCTCCAGTACATCCATCATCTCTGTATCAGCTGGACCCTCTGATACCCCGACTAAAAAGGAAAGGATAGGCTTCACATTCCATCCCCCTACCAGATAGCTCCTCTCGCCAAAAAAAGATATGTGATGCCTGTCCACATTGGAGAACACGAATCTTCTCCGGAAGCAGTCGATAAGGGAACTAATAGAAAACAATTAGTCGATGGCTATGAGGACATCGTATGGCTACATCTGTAACAGAAGAATGTCCCCACTAGATCGATGTGGTCCCAACGTCATCCCACATCCACGGAAATCACAAGATACATTGTTCTGTCCTCCAAATAGTGTACTCAGTACCAGTGCTACAGAAAGTCTCTCTACGTCTAGTACAATATCATGGGCTAGACTAGGTGAAAAAAAGGAGTTCGAAGATCCCGAATCAAAAAAAGAAGAAATGAGAGTGTTGAACAAACAAATCGTACCTCGCACCACCTCTGGTCTTGCTAGAGCTGCCAAATCTGCTGCATGAACCTGTCTACGCCCAGCTCCTCTACCTCTCTGATGTCGACCAGGTGCCATAGCGGTAGGGTAAACAAAGAATGCCTAAGCCCGAGTAGCAAGGAAATTTTCTCATGGTTTTATTTTTTCATTTTATTTTAATTTCTTTCCCAGAACACCCAAATCAAGTAAAAAAACACAATCATGATGATACATGTACCATTCCTAGGGTCTCTATCCTACAATCAATGCAGTCTCATATGGTCATTTGGTAGGCTCAGAGTCCTCGCATCAGATCATGGGGGGCCCTAAAATCCCATGTCCTATCATGTCTTCCTTGGCCTATGTCACGCACCGTGATTAACTAACATGGTATCCCTACCATCCTATGAAATCCTTACTGTGATTAACTCCAGACTCCATCGTATCTCTCAACCATCACCTCTGATACCATTCTGTCACGACCCCCTCCCACCAAAGATGCCCCTCCTAAGCTGGAAATGTTGAAAGGGAGAGAATGACCCCCCGAGTCCTACCTTCAGTAGGCCCCTGGTTGGCGACTAACACCAAGGGTATGAGTTTTAACAAATATGGGAGGCATTACCCTGATATTATTTTATGATCCGGAAATCAGACAAGTAAACCACCAAAAAGGAAAAGAACAACTATATAGATATAAACCCAAACCAAGCCCACATGCATATTTAAACAATTTTATAACAAGGTGAAAGTACAAGAAAGATCAAATTAAAATACCAAAAGAAAAACAAGAGTACAACAACTGCAACAACTCCAACTGTCTGACTAGTAGGGTCCCGCACAGCCCTGGTAGTCCTCCTGGAGACCTGAAAGTAAACGTAGGGTGAGTATAAAAGTATACTTTGTAGGGAAACCTAAAGATCTAGTGCACAAGTGGGGAGAAATCCTATTTTCCCATGAAAACAGCAGAGTAAACCTAGAAAGGAAATCTATGCACCCAACCTCACCAGCCACACTCACTAAAAACACAATCACAACAGTAAGTAGTATATAAGAACACGAGTATTGGGTACCCTGCACCATTTCCCATTAGTTAGCTGCTCTTCCTAACGATGAACGTCCTGACACTGCCACACTCTCCCCACCCGCACACACCTGGGACTCACAACCACATATCCCACCCGCACACACCTAGGCCTCACAACCACGTATCCCGCCCGCACACACCTGGGCCTCACAACCATGTATCCTGCCTGCACACACCTGGGCCTCATCCCGAAGATTCTTTGGAAACATTAAAACCTGCTCGAAGAGCCTTTGTCTAGAACCACCCCAATCGAAATCTACCTGAAGGGTCTTAGGTGTAAGGTCGCCTCAAGCCATCACAACATAGGGAAGAACGAGCAGGAAGGAGCACGTAACTAAGGGGGAAACACCCGCTCCCATGAAATGGGAGTGTTCGACACTTAGTGCTCAACATGGGTGGGGTGTGATAACACAAAAGATACAGATATATATCTATATATGTATACCCAACAAATAGCCCAACCTATGGCTTCTAAATAGAGAAACTGAGCCTGTGCCTCAGCACTGCTACCACGAAGCATGCATACAGCAACAACTCCAGCCCCATTTAGGTTTTCACATTTCAGCAGAATTAGTTATTTAGATCCTTAAATACTAGTCAACTATCGACAACCAACCACATCAAACGTTCTTAAAAGCATATCCCTGCCATCCTTAAATCAAGTTAGGAAAACACAAGAAGCACAACAAGTCCCTTCGTATTAACCAACCACCCATTGATTTTTAATCTATTTTCATTACCATGCCCCTCCATTCTTTAACTCTTCCACTTTTATTTATTATTCACAACCCATAGTTCATTCACATTAAAACCCATCCTTGCAGCCCCGCTCCCAACCTCCATAACCACAACTTCACCATACATCATTATCCCTTTAATACCATTTATCGCAGCCCCGCTGCCCATCATCAACATAGCATTCACATCAACCCGCAACCAAGCCAACCGCATCCCTGTAGCTCACCTGATCCACAACAACCCACAAAACAAGGTTTGTGCCACATCATCGCTCCCTTTAACATCATTTACCGCAGCCCTACTACCCGTTCTATTCGTAACAACCCAGGATTCATCCCCCTTTCACACACCACATAACCAAGCCTACACCCACTTGTTCATTACTGGATTTTTGTTCAACCGAGGTGATCACACAAGGGTTCCATATTTTAATCATCCATCTTTACGTGATTAAATATATTTCCACCTTCCACAATGTTCCATTAACAAAAATGGTATAGAAAGATAGTTCAACATTTAATTGTGCCAGCAAAGGCCCCCAATGACTATGATTTTCAGTAGGCATTAGCCTATTCAATTCACAACATAATATCACAGGATATAAAATTAAAGTAATAGTAATCACAAACATCCCAACCCCATTATATAAACCAGTTATTATCTTCATTAAACAGGTTCAAAAGTGTTTCACGTAAACAAGAGGACACCCACCCCGCATGATGCACAGTTTTGAGAGACGAAGGTATGATCCCTACCTCAACAGGTTCTGATCACAACGCTCCCCCGGATCAACTTTAGAAGACGTCCGTCTGCGTCCGTCACTTCTGTCGAATCTCAAAAAAACCTCCTTGGTTGGATGTTTGAAAGGAAAGGCCGAAGGGAAAGGAAATTTATCCAAGCTAAAATGTTCCACCTCATCGTTATGATCCCGTGGCCGTTGACGGACCGTAAATAAGAGATCAGATGAAGAAGTTATGGATGAAAAGGAGCCTTCGAGTCTCTTGGGAGAGCTCTGCTTAGAGGAATGGGGAGGATAGGGGTGAGTTAAAAAGGAGGAGGGCCCCCTAATTTATAGGTGAGAAAAGAAAAAGTACACGATATGCACATTATGATACATGGCGTGTACTCGGTCGTTTCACACGGTCACTACGCGGCTTCCAACACGGCCTTCAACACGGAACGCGACCATTGACTGGTCAACATACGGCTTGAATGTAACACATATGCAGGGATGGACTACATGGAGCGTAGTATTGGATACATGACATGAACCCATTTATTTCACACGGCTCCAACATGGAACACGACCATTGACCGGTCAACAGACGGTAATGCGTACACGGGGAGGGACTACACGACATGTAGTATTGGTTACACGGCATGTACCCATTTATTTCACATGTCAAGGACACGACCTTCAATACAGGGTATACTCGGAAAGGGGGTACATGGTGTGTACTCAAACTACACGGCGTGTAGTTTCAAAATTCTTGAAAGTGTGGGAAAAGACCATTTTACTCTCCAGAACACTTTGTGGCCCTCTTTTTAACAATGGAATGGGCCGGAGAGGTCCGGGACATTACATACGGCTAGATTCCAACCCACACAGGATACATAGGGACGCCTAGAACCTCAATCTTGGACCAACAAAACCATGAATGGAAAAAAAAATTACACAATCATATCCTCTACCACTTAGCACCTACGATGTAAATGCTATGTTCAGAACTTATTTTGAAAAATGTGTTTGACTCGGGTGATTTTAGGATCATAGGAAGGGATTCTCCTATGTATATAACTTATGTAGAAGAATGGGGGACCCCGAACAACTAGAAAATGAAACAAAAATGTCCCTATATATGGACAGATCCAGATCGGTCCATGGAATTTTCAGAACAACATACGACATGATTGTTTTTCACACAAGATATGCACTAATTCCCAGATTTTTCATCCTAGCCCTGATAATCGCCATCATAAAATAATATCCCATCATATATCCCTACACATCAAGAAATAAACTTTAGGTAACATTAAGAACTGCAGGTGTATTGATTCATTCCCTCACAAGATACGTCATGATGCCTTGATTTGGCACCCTTGCCTAGCCACCATAAAAAAAGAATTGCCACTTTTCCCCCATACATTATTAAGACTTGAACATGGATCCCATAGAACATCATAATCAACTGATAATAAAATAATAAATTATATTATAGTTATGAGTTGTATAGTCCTTGTTGTTATGAGATCCTGAACATTCCCACCACTAATGAGAATTCCAAAGAACATGTTTCCCTATCTACAAATTAGTCAGATCTATGATGAAGTTCCAATATTTTGTGGGTAATCCCAATCTATATATTTATCAAATTTCTATGAACATAACTATCGCTGATAAAACTCCATACTCATAAAAAATGTAGAACCCCTTAATCATTCATGTTCATCTATGACAGAAGGTCAGTGTCTTATGGACAACTATTTTGACTATGCACATCATGCCCTGATGGCTCTGTATATGATACCAAAAAAATGACTACCAAGAAAAGGAGAAATAATCCTCAACATGGTCATCTCCTATCATAGTACACCCAATGGATTACATGACCCACGTCATTCCACTCGATTCACCATTCCCTTGGGACAATGGTTTACACCTTCTATCACTACTCACGTCAAAGGATCATTGAAACATCCTGATTTTGAATAACCCAAATCTAATAATGATCTTTATGAAATTATATTTATACTCAATTCATGACTCTAAACTAGACAACGTTGTGCCTTCACCACACGACATTAAATTGAGAGGCCAAAATTGTTGATGTTATACGATGTTAAATGGAATAGCATTGGTTTAATCATAAAGTGACCTATAATGTTGACTCTAATAGTCTTACAAAATTACATGGAATCCTTGTAATACCTTGTTTCTCACACCGAGCATGGGTCATTTTTGATTAGGGATATTTGCGAGAGATACAGTATTACATTATAGAAAAGAATACCAAGAATCTACTCCAAACAAATGACCATAAAAGGCATGTCATGGTTCCATAACCCAATAAGAACCCAACATCTTGGTCTAGTGTCGTTAAAAGATGTGGTATCCCAAAGATGGAATGAATAACTCACCCTTCATACGAGATAGTTCTATATAAGCAAAACCTGATCCCATGAGTATATTGTATCCAAAATGTCCCCAATAAGAAATTATACACTCCTAACCAACCCCAAACTATGTTCTTAGAGTGATATTGAATCCCCATAACCTTCCAAGGCCAACTAAGATGGATGGAAAATGTCATGCAGTCACCTATGATTGCCTATGCCCATGATGCCATGACGGCTCTACATATGTTTCCTACAAAAACACCCTTCAATCAAAGGACAATGCGTCCCTAGGAGATTACTGTCCTATATCAGTATGCCCTATGACTTCCAAGACTCATTCCATCCATCCTAATTCAAGGTCCCTCAACATCCTAATTTACATTTTCATACTTACAACCATCCTAGATATATTAGAACATAGAGGAAAAATTTATATATGGGATCTTTTATGTTTTCTAAGGATACTTCATTCAAAATAATGAATTCGATTCACCTTAAAAATAATACACCCACTCATTTCAAGGTCTCCCCAAAAAAGTTTTGTTAAAATGATTGGTTTCGTGTTTAGTTTCACCCCATGTCGAAGGCCACATATCGTATATAGAAAGTTCCCATTCTACCGAATTCTTAATAGCCATCAGAGATGGAAGGCATGTTTCTTGAAGACACCTTGGATTGACTATGCACATCATTCCCATGCGTCTCTATATATGATTCTCATATAATTGGTCGTCAATCAAAGTAAAATTCATCCCCTGGAGTATTCTTTCCAAGCTTCCATACGCTCAAATAAAATTCATGTATGGTCTCAACTCAGATTTCTAAAACAGTTGGAAAACATCTTACGTTCCATTTTATTTCGATGTTCCCCTGATATAAAAAATACTATAAACTGAGCTGATAATTTAAAATCTCTCCATCATTCATGTACGAACTGTGCAGGAACAATTGTCACTCAATGCTGACACAAAATTCACTAATGTTTTCAGACATCACAACTCATGCCAGCCAACCATTGTGGCTCTCGAATACAAAATAAATTCAAAATGTTGGAAATCCCACCCGACCAATAGAAATAGAAGTCCAGGGTCTTGTAGACACCTTTGATTGACTACACACATCATGTCCTAGTGGCTCTACATACGCCTCCTTCAAAACTGACCATCAAAAAAAAGAAAACTCATCCAAACTGGGTTCCCTTCCTAAATATATATTCCTAAAATAGCTCTCGAGCCTCATGCTTTTAATGAATTCACAAATATTGGGTTTGGAAAAAAATTAATCCATGTCTGAATGATGTTAAGGTATTCCTAACTAACGGTCCCAAGTCTGGGTCATGCCCCGTTATGCTTGGTCAATGAAGTTTGAAAAAAAATATCGGTAATAAGTTTGACTGGAGAGACTGTGAAATGTTAGGGAATAAGACACCATACATGATAGATGGAAAATAAATATATGGAACCTCTGGGTAAATGCTGAGTAACGTTTCATTTAAAAAATTACGAGACATTAAAATGGACGTATTTCTTGTTAGGTTGAGAACCTTCCAAGGGATGAATAAAAATAGTTATGTTATGACTACTATGCATGTTCCATGAAATCTGTTGAAAAAATTACTGTAATAATGAAAAATACATAAAATTTGTGTGGTGTTCCATAAAACCCCATTAATAGTCAGTCTATACTCAATGAGTTCTGCGACTCAGGAAAACATTTGAGCCTATTTCGATTATTATAGTTTATTGATCATGGTTTATAATTAATATCTAACTAAAATGATGTTGACATGATAGGTAATAGGAAAATAATAAAACTTAAATGGTAATAAAAACCATTGTCTTCAAAAAAATAGTGGATCATCCCCATCTTGGAGGTTCTCCAATATATGAAATAGGGGGATGATTGCATATATTGATTTGGGAGAGAACATCAGTAAGGTTCGGTTCTACCATTCCAGGAGAATAGAATGTGACTATGGTGAGAAATTAATGGTCAGCTTGAATGAAGCTCTCTCCTCCATTTAAGCCTTGACTGTCTGATGTACATGCTCTAGAACAACATTATAGTTCTGGCTTTTCTTCTAGACCACTTAATATTTGTCTTGTGAACAGGTTAGTTGATCCCTCATCCTTGTTGCATGGGATACACATTCCCACAAATCTACCTCCTGGGTGTCCAAAAAATCAATGTCCTTCAACTCCAAAGCCATTAGACGATCAAATTCTTATGAAAAATCTCAGATAGTCGCCGCCTTGTGATGGGAAGAATTGAACTTGGCCAACATATCCTCGCAGGTGGCAAGGTGTTATCGAGCAATGAATATTTTGGAAATAAGGATGTGTAAGTGCTAATAATCAATGACACCCGAACACAACTTAGTAAATATCTGCTTAAATTTTTCACCCTCTTACTCAAAAATATCCATGGGTGTCTCTAGGACAAGAGCACATAACTGGAACCATGAATCATTCTGCACTACTTGGTGTCATGAAACAACACCAAAACATTGATCCTACCATGCATCCACATGTCCATAAGCTAGATGAATCCTTATAGGAGTGGGGAGGGACATAAGACAGGTCAAACAATAAGGGAGACTATGTTGGACCTCAGATGGCCCAGCCACTAGAGTTGGATTCGAAGGACTAACCATGGCTTCCAGGAGGATCGATGATACTCATATAGTTCCATAATCATTAATGACATTGGTGGTATCCGTGGGAGGGGAGTAGTCTAGCTTACTCCAATGTGAGATAATTATTACTGATGGGGCTCCTTCTATACGTTTCTAATGACGATCATAGAATTTTCTTACCACGAGGGTAGGAAAATGTGGTGTATCCATCGTGGCCACTGTAGGGACAGAAGTAGACGATGTAGCTTTAGCACTCTTCAAAATAGAATGAATGTGTGTCAATTTTTTTTAGGGAATGGATGTGGTAGAAATAATTAATGGTTTCTAATCCCACAGAACTGGTTCATTAAGAATCCAATTGGGGTGACAATCTTCCAACATTTGGGCATACTCTAGTGATAAGAATGTGGATTATATCTTGTTAGGAATGAATACATCCATAGCAGAACCTTCATGAATCATAATGAGCCATATTTGGAAATGAACTATGGGATGGGACTCTCCCCTTCATTGAACTGCTGGATGTAGTGCGTTTTATTGAAGGGATCATACATTACAAAAAAAATATATTGGAGGTATGGATCATAAATGACTACTATATCTATTGGAGCAATGAGTATCTCATTCGAAAGTGTTATAGGGTATGATAATTCCCCCAAAGAACTATCTGTGTCACCTCTCAATAATACACGATTGGTAGGATGTGGTGAAAACAAGAATCAAGATTTGTTGTTCAATAGTCTATCCCCATCAATGAATCTTAGACTCATAAGATGAACATAAGAAATTTAAAGAAACATGGGTTGAAATTCAGAATGAAGAACCTTTTCAGTATGTCGGTGCTCATAATAGGGGATGTGCTCTTATAACCATAAGTACATAAATTGAAATATTATGTTGACACTGTGTGGGGGCCTACCATTTTTTATTTGTCCCAACAACGAATAATGTCGAGCCAGAGTGTGAAGGGCCTAATTATCCAGACCACACTTGACCTCTACCATAGTTATTCATTGGAAAACAGTCAAATAGATCACATATGATCTCTTCGATAGTCTTACGTTGGATATAAGAGTAGAAAGGCATTATGGGTGAGGATATTTTAGTATTATATAGTTATGCTCAACATACAGTGTATGGGACAAAAACAGATGCACACATTGCAAAAATAAATGTACTTTTCATTATAGATATTTTGAAAATAATTTTGAAAAAATTATAATGATTATATTAAATAAATAAAGACAAATCTAGTATAAAATAAATTTCCTTAATAAATAATTTTATAAAATAAATTTACTTATCAGAATTTTTTTAAAATATATAGACATGGAATAAAAATTAAACTTCTGAAAATGGAATAAAATAATATTTTATTTTAAAAATTCTTCTTGAATGATTGACTTGATTTGAATATTAAATATCATGAATAAATGTATATTAAATTGTTAAATTCATAAAATGGGAAGTGCAACATAAATGATAAATGTTTTATATTACCAATCATGTCTCAATAGAGTGGAAATTGAGGAGAAATACCTTAACTCATGTTTCAATTGCCTCATGAGTTCTATTTACCACTTGTAAAATTAATATAGATTTATTGTAATTATAATAAATATGATATTAAAATATTTTATATCATAAATGATTTATTAATAAAATTTTACCACCAAATTTTTCTGTAGTATTTTATTATTATCATTATTTAGGGTGTTAACTGATTTGTTTTTCATCTATGTTTGGTTTTGATAATTTCAATCCTTGGGTCATTTTCCTATTTCCATTACCTCCAAAATTTTATTAATGATATAAATAAAATATATATTCAATATATAGATAGATATATTGATTCATCAATAAAATGTATATATATTAAAATGAATTACACTATTCTTGGAGAAAATAGGTATCAATAGTTATTTAATATTATTAATGTTCATAAATATAAAAAATAAAAGGGGCCTATATACCAAATATATTACTAATAAATAAAATAATTAAATCCATTTTTCATTATTAAATTTCTATATGTTGATGAAATTAAATTATTATTAAATTGTAAAATGCAATGAAAATATGATTTTTTTTAAAAACATTATTTTATGTATCAAAATATTTTAATGAAAAATTAAACTAAAAAATTATTCTAATGAACTAAATAGAATTATTAATAATATTAAACTGAAAATTTTAAATTTAATATATTTTGATATAAAATAGAACATTTTAGTTTATAGAAATTTAAATATAATTTATATTGATAATTGGTAATTTTTAACTATCCACTGGAAAATCAATCTCTTAATAAATATTCCAAAATTTATCCCATAGTTAATTTTGATATAGGGATTTAAAAAATTATTTTAATTTTATAAAGTATAATTAATTATATGGTCTAAATGATTTATAATTCCAACACACAATATAAATAATAAAATGATTTTTGATGAAATATCAAATTTCTTGTATAATATGATTTTAATGAAAATTACATAATCATTATTATTAATAAATAAATTATTTAAAAACATTTAAAATATTTCTATTAATATTTTTACACTATACATTCCCTCAAATTTAACAACGAGTTTATAAAAGTCATATTTAAATAATAATATTTCATTGTTCAATTTAATTTGATGTTGTATGTTGTATATGTATAAAACATTGTTTTGTTTTAAAATATTGGTTTGTTATAAGAAATTTATTTACTGTTATGAATAAATATGTGGATATATTAGATAAACACTGTGTTTTATTGTGTATAGCTCATGAAAAATCGAGCATAAAAAACAATAATATATTATTATTTAAATTATGAAATTATAACATAGTAGTTTATTTATTAGTTATAAAAAGATTAATAGAATTATGCAATATTATAATAATTTTTTTACTCTAATAAAATTTATTCCCTATTTCTTAGTAAATAAGTTTTCATGTTTTGTTAATGTCAATTTATTCTTTAAAAAAAGTTTCTTTCGAAAATGTATTTATTTCCTTTTTCTAGTGAATATTATATTTAATGTTTACCAATTTTAATAAATTATTTGATAAAAATGGAATCATTTTTTAAATAATAATTTTAAAATATTATTAGGTATACATTTCAGTATTTTCCCAAAAAGAATATTGTTTCGGCGAATAATAAGAAATAACTATTTTTTGTATAATTATATTTCTTATTCAATAAAAGTACAATTATTCTTTAAATATGATATTTAATTATAATAATTATTTTTTTCAAATAATTTAATTATTTATATATGAATAATATTCATTCATGATTTCACATGAGATCATTTTGGGCATAAAAAGGCATTTATTCAAAATCAAATTGGTCATGTTTTTTGCATTTATATGAAATGTAATATATTCCACAAATATTAATTAAAATTGATTAAATGGGTTTCATATTTAGATTCATAAATTCCTAATTTTAATACTATTTTTTTGGATTTTTCAAAAGATGTAAATGTTTTTGTGAATAGTAAATAAAAGAAATTTTACAAAAAAAATGTATCTTTTAATATATCACCATGAAAAAACATGATATAAAAATATATTAATCATATGGAAGTAATAATTTATGATTATGTTTTAAATATATCATATTAAAATAATTCTTATATAAATACAACAATTTTTTATGTTAAATATTAAAAATCATTTTTATTCCGGATATAGTTCATACAAAAAACTATTAAAATCAAATTTAATGTCCTAATGATAAAAATGGAGATGTAAAAAATGTTATTTAAAAAAAATAGTTCATATTCTATTTTAATGGTAATTTTTATTAATTTTATGTATTTTTCTAGTTATATAAGAAGTATATTATCCAAATCCTTTTACAACCCTTTTCCATAGCTAAAGAAGTCAAAATTACATATTAAATAATTTTTAAGGAAATAAATGTAAATAAAAATTAGTATTGGAGGAATATAATGGTTTATATTGATAATATTTCAATTAATTTTATTATGGTAGGTTGTTTTAATTTTTTTAAATGAAACATTTACCCAAAAGTTGTATGTAACCACAAAACAATGCATGTTCAAGAAGGAGAAAAATTCAGTAAAGGGTTATAGAAAAAATATATGTAATTTTATTGGGGTCAGATATAGTGTCCCATAAATTTAGTACAATAATATATTAAATAATTTCTATTTTAAATTTTTATAATATAACTTGTTTCGATCATGTGGTTTTCAATGTCAAATCAAATAAATAGTGTCAAGAAATTCATTATTAGTGTTTTTAGTTAAAAAATATATTATTTAATTAATTTATTATCCTAATGATATTAATAGTTTAAAATAAGGATAATGGTATAAATAGAATCACTAGATCAAATTTTGACAATATAAGTAAAATTATAATGCTTCAATATTGAAAAATTCAATATTGTGGTTATAGAAAAAATTTGTAAACAAAGGGTTTAACAAAGAAAGTAAGGTTTCAGATGATATATGAACCTATAAATATTTTAAAAAATGATTATATTATAACCCCATCCTACTAATAATATAGTCTAGAATGGTAATTAACCATTTTAGATGATTTCAACATATATTATTTAATAATATTTCACGTATTTCAAAAAATTACAATAATTATATTTTACTATAATGAATAATTTATTAAATCATAAAAAATTATGTAAAATAATATCTACACTAAACTAAATTTTATATTGTTTAAAATATCATCCATCATCTATTTCAGGTTCAAATGGACTTTTATCTTAACTTTTTAATGACTTTAGTGTAAAAAATTATGATAGCATGGTAATTTTTTAAATTGCTAATAGGGTATAAAAACTGGTAAGGGTAAAAATATAATAAAAAATATAAAAAATATTATTTTATGAGAATAAATAAACACATCAAAATAATATATTTTAATCATAAAATGTTTTACACAATTTTAGATGAATATTTAACAATATTAATAGAATATTTTATATGATTCCAATAGTGCCCCTCCACTCACTTAAAAAAGTGAACCCCCTCTTATATATTCTTAAAAATTCAAGAGAGAGTAGTTTTTTAAAATACCTACCCAAATCTCTAAAAAAATTAATTAAGAGGGGTATATAGGTTTTATTTTTGTAGGAATAACAATCTTAGAGGGATTATGATTTGCGGAAAATGAAATTTTATGAAACAATGTATATATTTTATCCGAATGATTTTGTTTTTTAACATCCACTACTATAATATATAAATTAAACAATATTAAATAAAAACAATATAATATTACATGTAATTATTTATTTTAATATTATGTTCATTACCAATATCCATCTTTATTTGAATCTAATAAAAAATTTAAATGTTTTTTATGTCTACGATGTTCTACCACCTTGCAAACCGATATAATTTGTTTTCCAACATCACCTATCATGAAAATGTATAATTTTTTATTTAATAAATATATATGATATTAATGAGAGATTATAAATTATAATAAGTTAAAATATCATATAAATTATAATTTTTCGTTCCATTTTAAAATAATAATTTCACTCATGTGAACAGGTGGATTACCACCTCAATGAAGTGGGGTGATTCATTTTTCAGGACCATGTCACATGGATTCTATATATAATCATAAAGAAATATAAAATATAATATTTATTATATGATAAATATTATATATAAATAATATAACTAATAACGTATTTGCATAATTATCTTGTAAAAATGGAAATGTTACTCATGTGTATATACGCCTTTCTGTCTCTATGATTGTAATATAGTGCATCTATTAGAATAACCATTCAGGGTTTTTTATAGTATAATTTATGTATTGAAATTATAATCATATCCTAATTATTATGTTATATGCAATTACATAATGATCCATTTGACCATAGTCAGCCTACAGATGTTTTTTTGATATATGATCCATATATCATCAAAATTACAAACGTGAGGATAAATGATTAAGAGTTATTTTATAAAATATAAATAAATAAAATAAAATGATTAATATATATTTTAAAAATATTAATCATTTAATTAATATATATATATATATATATATATTATTTATGAAGTTAAATGACTTATATGCTGAGTTAAAATCGAGGAAAGGGATACATTACATTGAAACCCAGTTCTAAATTATTTTAAATATTTATTTAGACAATAATTTTCAATTATGTTCTTATGATTATAAATATAATAATAATGTAATTATATTGATATGATTTAATTATAAAGGAAAGAATTGAGAATTTTATTATGATTTTCAAAAGGAATAATTTACAGAACATTAATACTTTCATTATAAAAGGAAAAATGAATGTTTTATTTTAATGTATAGAAAATCAATTTATTTGTCTTATGTTGAAACTGGTATATTGATGTTATGACTAAAATTCAAGACTCCATATTTTATATAAATAAAAAACCCTTCATCCCTCTGTTTTGGATATTATTCTTTTGAAAATATTTTTTAAATTAAAAGTGTATTTCAATATACAAAACATTATTTAAAATGAGTTAAAAAAATAGTAATGTTTTATGATAAAAGTGTGAATTCTTATTTTTTTTATTTATAATAATTTACTTGGAAATTTTATATAATGATTGGTTAGCCTAATATAGATCATAAAGATGGGTGAGATATATATCACTCTCCATTTCATTAGAAATGACTATGTTCATTGGAGATTTATGCCTGAAGTTTACTATAATGTTTATTACAATTATAAGTATTCATTTAAGGTTACTATAAAGATTATTAGTACAGTTACCAATATATTTTTATTTTCATTATAATTATTTTTATTATAAATCATTTTATTTCAAATTTTGAACAAATGAAATTTTTTGAAGGTATTATTTTTCCCTTTTATTGTAAAAGGTATGTATTTATGAAAAAACCTACATGGTTCTCCTTTTTGTAAAATTACCTACTAATAATTATTTTTCATATATTACTTATAATAATATGTTTTTAATTTTTTTTGAATATTATATATGATTCCATGTTTTTTGTAAACTATTATTTCTAATCAATGAATATTATGTTAAAGGAAAACATTCTTTTATGATCTCATCATTTAATGTAGTCTAATAAGATTCGTTTCTATTTTTTAACTTAATGGTATTTTTATCAAATTCCATGTTTTTAAATTTCATTCTCTGGTTTTAAGGATTTGTTAGAATAATAATGAAAACATATAATAGGAAAAATATCAACAATGTAAAGTTGATATTATTCACACAATATGACAAAAGAATTGTTTTGTATGAGTGCGAATTAATTCTCTTATAATTTTTTTAAAATTTGGATTTTCATTGGACAAATATTCCATTTTTATGTTATAGCACCCATAAATTTTTGGAATTTCTTTTCAAATTAATTTTCCTTCACTGATAGCCTTTGTTACATGTAATAATTCATTTAAATGAACTATAATATTCTATTATATTAAAGTCATTTTCAAGATATTAGATTGGGGGGAATGAATAGGACTATATAAATTGAGGAAAAAAAATTTGTTTACATATATATGAAATTAATTAATTGGCTTTCAATTCATTATAAATGATAATAAAAATCATTTGAAATAAAATGAAATTGTTTTTGAAAAAAATAATTTTATGTAGATAATTATTTTTTATTTTAACAAATTAAATTATTAATTATTGATGAATGATTTTAATGAAATTCTTAAATAAGATTTTAAATAAATAAAATTAACATTAATTTAATATTTTTTCATGTCATAAAATATGATTAATCTAATTATTAGTATAAATATTTTTTTCAAAAAATAAATTCGTGTTGGTTATTACACACATATTTTAAAATTAATTAAGGATACTTAATGAAATTTAATTTCATAAAACTATCTCTACATATTGAATTAGGATGATTAAATTTTGTGAATATGTTACTTTTTTTAAAATTTAATATTAATAGTGGTAAAATTTATCACCACGGTAATGATTAAATCTAGTTAATCTAGTTAAAAAATAAGAGAAAATACTATAATTTTTCTTCATAATTATTATTGGATGAATTAAATTAGACAAATATCACTTTTTTATTAATCATATATTTTCGAATATAAACATATACAGTAAAATTATATATATATATATATAATATTTAAAACAATCAACATTACAAAATACAACCTCTTTGTATTAGAAAACAATTATTTGTTCACAATGGGAAAAGAAATATTTATGAATGAATAATAATATTAATCTTTTGAATAAAAAAATTATATTAATGACGATAATTTATTTATTATTTTTATTGTTATATAATTACATCAAATCATTACGAACTATAAATCAATATTTACTCAATTAATAGAAGTATAAAATAAATAATAATAAAATAATAAAAATTCTAATATTTTGGGAAATTTATTTTCTTCCACAAATTGTATTAGTTAATATTATGTATATTTCTTTTGTTAATGAAATTTATTCTAATTCAAACTTTTTATTTATTTCATTGATGATAAATTAAATAAATATTGTAAAAATGTTCAATAATGATATTTTATCAAAATAATATTATATTAAATAATTTTAACATCACAAAAATAATTAAATAAGTCAATATCTGTAGTATATGGTCCAAAATTTCATAAAATTCCCTTTTATTTTAAAATTTTTGCCAGAGAAATAAAAAATTACAACCCTTTAATATTGAAATTGTTTTTAGTATAGTTAAAATCAAAACTAGTTTTGCACAAGTCAATCAAAAATATGATTTTCAAAATTACAAAAAAAAGTAACTAATTTATATTGGTTTATAGTATTAAAACCTTATGATTTCATTCCTTTAAGGAACATAATTTTTTTAAAAAAATTATCGATAATTAAATTATTTTAATTTAATCTTTTGAGATTTTTCAAAAGATCGCTTCAACACAATTATATGACAAAACCTACACAAAAACATCTTTACAGAATATTGTGCCCCATAGATCAACAATTTTATGAATCAAAATCCTTTATAAACATCCCTAAAAATAGTCTAGATTATCTAGTATTAAAAAAATTCAATTTCTAGGGTCCTTTTGAGTATTTTTAAGGAACATCAATCAATGAAGAGGTAATCACCATAACCAGTCATTATCCATTCTATTTATTCTTTAACTTATATTAAAAAATGGAATTTATCATAAAATAATAAATAAATTATTCTAAATAAAATTAAAATATATTATTATTATTATTATTAAACCACCATTATTCACCCTCTTTCCAATCTCATGGGATGTAAAAGTATCTCTTGTGTGTACGTATGACTTAACGTATCCATGTAGTGATACTGTTCATTTTTCATCACCATATTTAATGGATGAGTATTATTAGATGATTAATTATTATATAATATATTCATGAAATAATTATAACTATATAATTATTAAATCACAACTACCTTATTCTCTTCCAATCAATAGTAAAATGATAATGTCACTTATTCATATGTGTGGTCAACCACCTCCACAAAGCGATGTTAATTGTTTTCCATTTCCATTTACCAGAGAGGATAATAAGTATAAAATTTATGAATATATATGATATATATATTATTATATTTTAATTATATATATATATATTATTATATATTTTTCATTCGTTATGTCTATCAAAAAATTTAAACAACATTCATTTATACATACGATATACCATCTCCACAAACTGTGTAATTAAATTTTTGAAGTCTATATTTGAGGATGAAATATAAAAATTTACAAATTGATTATTTATCATATTTATACCATTATTAATAAAATTTATATTATATAAAAATTATAGATTTACAGGGACCCAAACTACCTAACCAAAACATACATGAAAAATGAATCATATATCACGAGGAACAATGATGAAATTAAAGAAGTGTAAAAAATTGGTTCTATAAGGTAATGAGAAAATATTATATTGTATAATATATATATATATATATCATTATTATAATTTAATATATGTATAATAAATAAATATTTATTGTATACAAGGATCCAAAACATGTTAAGGATGTTTAGAATAAGGTAAGATATTTTCGTCTCACTTTCATTAACATGGGACACATTCTATATTCAGCATATATTTCATTTATGTAGTCTATATAATGATGATGAATTTATTTTATAATTATTATTATGAAATATATATTTAATTTAAAATATATATATATGTTATTTTATTTTATGAGTATTACGATTCTATTTTTACTAAAGTAGTAGTGAATTTAGTAATAATCTCATTAATTTTCAGGATTATGTATTGTTATTTTATTATGATGATATATGATGATATATATCTTATTAAACTAAATTTGTTATACTGTAGTAAATTATTATAATAACATATTTTTAATACCATATCCTCTGTAATATATAATAAAAATAATATAAATATGTTTTTAGGAAAAATTAATATTTTTATATTTTTATATTTAAAAACCCTATTAATTACATATCAATGTTTTATTAAATAAAATTTGATGAGGTTTTTAATATCCAATTATGAATTATTAAATTCATTTTTATCATGTTTTTTCATTTTAAAAAATGCTCAAAAGTAATAATAATATCATTTTAAAAAAATGATCTTTTTTACAAATGTGAAAAAAGATTTTTTTAATTTAACTGTATAGAACGAATTGAATTTTCCATCATTGTGATCACTAAATTCATTGAAGAGTAATTATAAAGAAATCATCATTATTTTAAGAGATTTTATTTCCTTATTAATAAAAAAATAATTTTAAAGGATTAATTTTTAAATTTAATGGTTATTTTAAAAAAAAAATTAATTATATATCATTTTATGGTATTTTAATTAATCAATGTCAGTAAAACATGATTTAACTTATGATTTACATGGGATATGATCCAAAGATACCGTACTTATTAATATTATCACTGGTTTATATATATTATAATAACATTTTTATGAGACCCATTCATTTTCCTTGAGTTATACTATTATTAAGTGATTGCATATTTATTAAACCATTTCATTATCCATGGTTTATTACATGATTAAATATTTATGAAACTCATTTCCCATAATCAATTATGACATGATGAATGTTTTTTTATATTTATGAACCTATATGTGTTAGTTTCATTTTTTTATTTTTAGACCCTATATCTCAATCCAATTTAATGGGTTCAAAACGATATCTATTGAGATAAAAAACACTCGAATGGGGGGTGATACTAGTTCCGTACTGGACAATGACTACTATGATTGTCTTAGGATTAATCCTTAACTACTCTAATATTTTGGGGAGTGACCCCAATATATTATTATAGTCTTGGAATGTTGACTTCACTTATATAGAAATTGTTTTTTCTTCATATGTGTATTCCAAAATTCCATCTCCTATACTAATGTTTTCTCTTATATATCATGTTATTATATTATTTTTATTATTAATGTTTTATGAATTTCTTTGATTTATTCTTGACTCATGATTATGATATAGGAATTTAAGGGAATTATTTTCAAAAGTTATTAATATTCTTATACCATTATGTTCATGTTATTCCTGTAAGATCATTGATATCACCCTTTATTACCCTAACTGAGCTTGTGAGATCACCATTTCCTATGATTCCTTTCAATAAGGTGTCAATAATGTTATTAAGTATTATATGACTATTAAAGTTTCCAGTTATGAATAATTTAATTAGATTCACTGTATGGTTTTTATAATATAGTTGTTTATGTGTCCATGATTTTAAAGTATCGTGATATATATATGATTCTGGAATTGGAAAATATAAAATTTAATGAATTTTAATATTTTAATATGTGATGTGGTGCCTAAAAAGTATATGTAATTATAGTATCAAATAATGGATTAGTTAACATTTGGAAAATAGGATGAGAAATGTTTTTGATAAACTAATGAGTAATTCAATTTATATGATAAAATCATGGTGTATTGTTAACTAACATGAACTGATAGTGTTAAATGTGTCATTTCACAGAATAATTTTTTTTTGATTTACACATCCTACAAATTATTTTTAATGATTATATGGTTTTAAACTATTTTTATTAATACTCAAATTTTTCATTTTGATTTTATTAAATGGTTGGAACATGATGAAATTGTGTCAATACTAAATATCCTGGCCAATAAAATTATTTTTCAACTATGAAATCAAATGTTATGCGAACTAAAATATAAAATCTCATTTCAGTTCCCACATAACATTCTCATGTTTTAAATTATTATAGATTACTAATGAGAATTTCAGGGAACAATATTCTATTGAGTTCTTCATGATGAAATTTCTACATTATATTATTGGATCAAACGAAAAACTAGTATCTATGAAATGGATCATTACCATTGGAAATATATTTTTTATTACCCAACTTTCAGATCATGATAATGTTATTATAGATATTTATAAATTTTAAGGATAATTAATTTAATGTATAGCTCTTATCATAAAAATGATGAAACTAATAAATTATTTAATCCATGTAGGAGGATGAGTTTAAGGGATTATTTTTTAGTAAATATGTTCCTTTTATTATTTAAACAAAAAATGATAAGGAATTACTTGGGATTAAACCAATGTATAATGAATCCATTGGTAACCATAAGAAAACTATTAATAAAATGAGAGGTATGCTTTTATAATTATAATCCAACCATAATTAATGGATGAACGATTCATAATTTTCATAAAACCATTTAACCAAAGGGTGTTATCGATAAGGAACATCGGTAGCTATGATGAAATATATTGATTTTCCATCTAGGTGTATTTAGAGATTGATGTTACATTTACATCTTACTTTTTTTAGAGTAATCTAAATATATATTTCATATCTAATTCAAAAAATATATATAGAAGAATATGACATATTATATGTGCTCAAATTTTGGTAGGATTCATAGAGGAAAATTCCATGAGGGAACTGGAAATATTACATGTTTGAAAATGAAGGTCATCAAGTAACTGAATTCAAATGTTAAGGAATGATGTTATGAAAAGGTGGAAATAGAGATTAATCAATATAGAATGCAAAAATCATAGTATTTTATATAATATCAAATGGGTATTGGAATTATCCCACAATAGCAACAAATATAAAGATTAATAAAGATGATTGATGTCAACAACCTCTAAATCTTCGAGACAATGTGATTTCCCATGAAATCATTATGTCTTATGATCTGTCAAATAATGATGTGGTGAAAGGTACACATATCATACACTCTAAAACATATAATGTATTATTTCATTCATAATCTACACACACTTTTTTATCTGAGGTATTTTCAAATTTAATCACTATACCAAATCATTAATTTGATTTTGACTTAGTTGTAAAACCCTTAATGGTCTGATAATCACGTATCATGATTATGATTCTAATTCTGGTGATTTTTGTGGGAACATTTTTCCATAAAATCATGTTTTTACCCTACGATTATGATTTTTGTTGTACATGGAATGGATGTTATTTTTATACATAAATCCCACATCCGTTCCTATGAACAAAATATACTTTTTACATTTCGAATTAGCCCATGATTTTTTATTACTAAAATGAATAATACAAACATTCGATGGAAGACATATCAATTGTATGTATCTTATGTAACAGCCCAAGATTTTATAAAAAAAATATTCTTTTTAATTTTAATAATGTCTTGTGTTGTACGCTACACCAAAAGGAGCTTGCACAACACGCATCCTTGTCTTGCCTTGCATTACACGCAATCGCGACCTTCCTCGATAGCGTGTGTAATACGCAATACCGAGTTTCACTAAACAACGATATGCTATTAAAATATTATTAAAACTAGCCGTTATGAATAGTAATAACCACTTTTTAAAATTCTTTAAATCTTATATTTCAAAATGAACTTCATTTTTGGATTCGGAGTATCGAATTTAGCCTAAGGTGAAATTTTGGTACTTTTCGGATAACTTTCATATTCTGATGAATAGTGAAAATTACTAAATTATAATTAAAAACAAATTTTTTAATCGAAATAATTAATAGTGATAAATTATTAATTTGAGTGGTTTTAAAGTATATTTAGAATATATTTTTACAATTTAATACAATGTTGGTCATTGGTTGTAATTTCACATTTAAACCAGACATAATCAAGTGTCAATCTTTTGATAGATTTTGTTTCTTAAAAAAACATGCTATTTGTTTTAACAGCGGGATTTAATTATAAAATAAATTAATGCAACTTCTATGTTATGAATTTGGTAAAATAGACTTCATTTTTGAATTCGGAATATGAAATATAGCTTAGGATGAAATTTTGGCATTTTTCTGAAAACTTTCAATTTTTGATGAATAGTGAAACCACTAAGTGGTAGGTTAAAAACAGAATTTTGCATAAAACTTAATTTTACCGCTTCTGTGAATGGAATTTCGAAAATCCGAGAGAGACGGTTAATATCAAGGACTAAAATGTGGTTCAATGAGATGAAAATAATTTTTTGGTGAATAGTAACTTTTTACTTTTTTTTACCGCGGTTAATAGTAAATAGGGTAACTAAGGGTAAATATGATATTACTATTACCCTAACACATGTCCTAATTCTATTGGACAAGTGTAATTCGACCAAAAACAAACATAGGAATAAAATATGACCATTTAGGCCCACTTGGATTAGATTAGGATATTTATTATTATTTTATTTAAAGAAGGGTTAAAATAGTTAAAATCAAAGTTTAATAAGTAAATCAATTTTAATATGGGGTTATACATAATATAAATTCGATTGTAAATATTCATTAGAAAGCTAAAAATATTTCCTACATAATGGTATTTTATTTATAATTTTTAGACATTAAATAATTTAATTTATTTATGACACAACGATGATGCAGTAATTATCTTATTAATGAAATATTGACATAATTGATGTTATAAACACCAAAATAAATGTAATTTGAGATTTTTTATGAATTACACTAATTTTCTAGGTTACTATGATATATTAATGTTGATTTAATCAACTTGGTTCGAACATTTAATTCTGTTATTACTTTCACAAAAATCATATATCAAATAGTGTCAAAATTGACACAAAATAGTTTTTAAATCAAATATTATATTACTAATTGTTATTTTATTCCTAAAAATCTAATGTTCGGCCAAATGACTTAGATAAGGATATATATATTAATAATAAACAATTTGGGGTTCGTTTGGCATGTTATAGTAAGTGTATTAACCATATAGTGAAAGAAAACAAAAAGACACGGTAAAAGTTAAATTATTTAACTTAGAGTTAAATCTAATTGATAAGGTTTAAAATAATATCCAAACATGTCTAAATTTGATTGGTTGATGCGATTACAACCCTATCTCATCTAATCTTCGAATATGTGTCATTTTTGGAGGTTTTTAAGTGGGGTTAGATTTATTATAAATTAATATGTTTAAGAATTCCTAAGGTGCCCCTCTCCTCCCCTATAAAAGGACACCTCCTCCCCCTCCTCCTCACACCAATTTGAGCACTCAAGCTCGGCCAACCCCTGCCAAAATCACTTCTCCACTTCCCTAGAAACATCCTAGAGGTTCTGGTCTTCCTCAAAGACCAATTCTAGTCCCCTAAGAGGAGGTCTCAAAGAGGCACTTCAAAGAAGAGGTAATTACCGTTACCAATTCTTTCATCTTTATTTCTTCTTCCACTTCTTCTTCTTAGGTTGTTTCATTATGAGGTAATAACATCAGTATCACTCATATACTGATATGTTATTATAAGTATGAAACAACCTTATTTCACCATCTATCCATCCTACGGAAAAAGAAATCACCGCGCGTGCGTACGTACGGAATACCATCTACACGCCGTGGTGTAATCTATTTTCCACCACCACCTTACATGGATGGGTATAATGGTGTAAAGAAAAACTATACATAGTTATTACAACATCATATTGATTCTGATATATTGTATAATCCACTCCAATTCAATTCAATATTTATAGAAATGATATCATCGCTCGTGCGTACGTACAGAGTACCGTCTCCACGACGCGATGAGATTCATTCTCCATGTTAACCATTTAAGAATGATTATAATGTATATATAAGAAATAATAATGAAATATATGACATTATAAAGCTACTGGATTTATGTATATAAATATATATATGTATGTCATCTACTTACTTCCATTTCAAGACAATAAGGAAAGGAAAACAGCGTTCATGCGTACGTACGGACTACCGTCTCCATGAACGGTGTTTTTCATTTTATTTATCTATCTATTATAAATATATATACTGAATATATATGATATATAAATCATGTTTTATATTCTGGAAGTAAGTAAATCATGATATAAGTAATAATGATGTCAAGAACAACAAGTCAAAACACCTACGATAAATGAAACGATTTTACCCAAAACGCTTCTTTAACATGGAATTTACAAAAGAACGGGTAATATAATGTCATAAGTTAACCATATATGATATCATAACAATGAATATGATTCTGTAATAAGTCAATGACATTATTTAAATCATTATACAGGAGGTTTGGACACATACGAAGCAAATCGGACCTAAGGTAAGGGAAATATCACAATCTCATTTTTATCCGAGATTGTTTATTCGTAAGTATTTACTGGGGTGTATTTTATCATCCACATCCATGTTTCATCAATATGAAATATTATTTCCATCCACCTACAATTGTTTAAATCCATTTTTACCCTTCGGTGAGTTTTTGGTAATGAATAAGAAAAGAATCTTTTGTCGTTTTTCGTACGAGGTACTTTTTGACTTTTCCGACAAAAGTACGAAGAATGTTTTTTTTAACTTATACGGCATGAATGGATTTCTAAAACATTATTTCCAAGAATCTTCCTTTACAAGTATTCATGTTTATTTTTAATCAACTTCTTTTAGTTTAAAATTGTATGACATGTTAAGAAAGTAAAAGTGTTTTTGAAGAAGAAAGGATATTTTTCTCAAGAATGAAGTTCAAGTGTTTTATCAAAATTATTTTCCATCTAAGATAATAAAGGGTTCTGTTTTTATCCCTATTATTGCATGGATTTGATTATGTTGTGATGGAAATAGTTTTATGAATTCCTTTATCTTATATTAATTGTTTTATGATGTCATGTTGTTTAAGAATCCCATTTTTATTACATGGGTTACGCTATGATGTATGGTTTATGATTATGTGGCACACATAAGAAAGGATTCATTATAAGATGGGTGGGACCTATATCTCCCTCCAATGCATTGGGTAAAGATTTTATATCTCATGAGATAGACATGGCTGGAATGGTAGGTTATACCGGTTCAGTGAAACAGGACTGAAACGAGGGTTACTCGATTCAGAAAGGGACTTTGTCCACTAAGATAGTCTTGGCAATGAGTCATGACTAACAAGAAATGATTTTCCATGATTATGTGTGCATGCCACAAAGTTTCAAGTTTCATGTTATGATTATGGTGATCTCATTTTCACTTCTATGATTTATTCCATGTTAAGATATTATGATCTCTTTTGCAGGTTATGATTTTCAAAAAGATATGATATGATTTTTATTTCCTTTATTTTCCCTTGCTGAGAATTTGAGCTCACCCTTTTATGTTTTCTTTTCCCCAGGATATAAAGAAAGATTTTAGGTAAAAAAAAGGAAGATCTTTATGGGAGATTTTGAAGATCTTTCATCACGATTAGAAGATTACGATCCGAGTTTCCAAAGACACTAAACTATTACGATCCTTGTGTGTGTGTTTTTGTTATGTACTAGGTATTCCGCAAAAGTAATGTAATGTTCATGTACGTCAGGCTTCGGGTCTCTACAGTTGGTATCAGAGGAAAGGTTTAGTCAACCTTTGGAAACTAGGACGCGAGAACTTTAGTGAGATCCCTAGAGATATTTCTATGGTATGTCTAGGGATTCCCCTAAGGATAAGTATACGTATAGGATATAGTCCTAGAACTATGGTAACGATATTAGATTAAACCAAAGATGTTAGATATTTAAGTTACTTCCCCTTTATTATGATTTTTTCCTCTCACACTATTCTTTTTGGGTTTTAGAAAATGGCTGGAAACAAGATGATTCACAATAATGGAGGATATGATGGACAATGGAATGATATTCTTCATAATGAAATGGGATTTGGAAGTCCAAACATCATTATTATGCCGAATCAGCAATCTCATAATATGATCAATAAAGTAAAATTTGGTATGTTTCCTGACTCGGCTAATAAGAGAAAGATGGAGTTTCATGATGATCATAGAGGAAAGAAAGTTCAATTTACCCTATGTAAATCATGTGGGAAGAGGCATCAAGGAGAATGTTTCAAGGGAACTGGAAAATGCTTTGGGTGTGGAAAAGAAGGACACAAAGCAAGTAAGTGCAAAGGAAAAGGGTCGGTTAACACCAGGGATGAGGATAATGGTATTGCTACAACATCAACAATGGTTAAATGTTTTAAATGTGGAATGTACGGGAATTATGCAATCCAATGCCATAAGGGAAAGTCTCATGAAGAAAATCAGTATGGTCGTATGGGTAGTATTTATGTGGATGATGATGATGAGACTACAAATGATATGTGAGATGAAAGAAATGTTGAAGCTCGGTCAATGGTCTAAGAATGTAGTGGAATGATTACATGTTTATCATGTGTAATGTTGTATAAGTAATCTCATGGAATAAAGAGACATCTAAGGATTGTTACACTGTTGTCTTTCCTTAAGTTTTGAAAGTGTATGATGAATGGTACCAGTAACCATGAAAGGTTATTCAGATACTTTTGGAAAGTAGATGATAAGTGCATAATGAAAGGATAAGAAGATAATGAGATGTTTGATTATATTCATGAGCTCATCATTGATATAAGGACTAAGTGATATCATGGTTTGAGTATATAGAATTTTGAGGATTTTGGTATGTGGAATGTGTTAACTTTTAACTGCACTCATGTTTTCACTAAGGTATTCAAGAGAATACACGATTAAGGACTTTGAATGTTTGGAATGTGACCAACAAGACATATCTTATGATATGTGGGGATCAACGACAGTATTAAATCTCTGGTAATCGTTGTCATTATATTATGAGAGTGGACTGCAGTATTATGTATAAGCCTAAAGATTATACTGGATTATGTTGGACATAAGTTAGTATTGTTTAAGGATAGAAGATTTTCGATATTATTGATGTGATGTTATAGTAACGTAGTTTTAGAAAAAGGACAACCTGCATGACGGGCGACAGCCCATCGCGTCGGACAAGGCTATGGGAATCGAACCCACAACCGAAGTGCGACTGGCCTTTATCGCCTACCACTGACCTACAGGAAGTCCCTGTTTAGTAGAAACTAGTTTTATTTTATTAAGCGGTATGATATATGAAGTATAAGTTCATTTTTGGAACCATATACAATTAATCTAGCCATAAGATGAACTTAAAACTTTTCAAACCTTTTGTTTGAGACAGATGGAATGACCCGTCATTCTATCACATGATCTGCTAACACTTCACGAATAACAAATTCAACTTCATTTATTTAAGAGATGAATTGGAAATTGTTCAAGGAACGAACAATAGTGCGACTGTACCAAAATAAAGTAAGTATTTATTTTAATTCAAATTTTCAACTTTAGGGAAATGATCTTGAAAACCAAAAATGTTGTCCTAGTGATCTTATACCTGATGAATCAGATGGTACCATAGATCTTCACAAATTTATGGATTTGTGATTACTGGATTTTTCATAGCCATGTTCTCTACCACTCTCCATCAGAACATGATGGTTAGATTTCTCTTCCATATCCATATTTTCACCTATGTGGAAACCCAGTGATTAGTTTATTTGGGTAATCATTACATTTCATACTTTAGTTTTTGAAGACAAGTTTTGGTATTCCTTTTTACGATGTGGGTTTCTATTAAAGAAACTTTCGAATAGTAAACCATTTATAACCCCGACGAATTTCGAGGGAGAAATTCATTTTAAGGGGGGTAGAATGTAACAGCCCAAGATTTTATAAAAAATATATTCTTTTTAATTTTATTAATGTCTTGTGTTGTACGCTACACCAAAATGAGCTTTCACAACACGCATCCCTGTCTTGCCTTGCATTACACGCAATCGCGACCTTCCTCGATAGCGTGTGTAATACGCAATACCGAGTTTCACTAAACAACGATATGCTATTAAAATATTATTAAAACTAGCCGTTATGAATAGTAATAACCACTTTTTAAAATTCTTTAAATCTTATATTTCAAAATGAACTTCATTTTTGGATTCGGAGTATCGAATTTATCCTATGGTGAAATTTTGGTACTTTTCGGATAACTTTCATATTTTGATGAATAGTGAAAATTACTAAATTATAATTAAAAACAAATTTTTTAATCGAAATAATTAATAGTGATAAATTATTAATTTGAGTGGTTTTAAAGTATATTTAGAATATATTTTTACAATTTAATACAATGTTGGTCATTGGTTGTAATTTCACATTTAAACCAGACATAATCAAGTGTCAATCTTTTGATAGATTTTGTTTCTTAAAAAAACACGCTATTTGTTTTAACAGCGGGATTTAATTATAAAATAAATTAATGCAACTTATATGTTATGAATTTGGTAAAATAGACTTCATTTTTTAATTCGGAATATGAAATATAGCTTAGGATGAAATTTTGGCATTTTTCTGAAAACTTTCAATTTTTGATGAATAGTGAAACCACTAAGTGGTTGGTTAAAAACTGAATTTTGCATAAAACTTAATTTTACCACTTCTGTGAATGGAATTTCGAAAATCCGAGAGACACGGTTAATATCAAGGACTAAAATGTGGTTCAATGAGATGAAAATAATTTTTTGGTGAATAGTAACTTTTTACTTTTTTTTTCCGCGGTTAATAGTAAATAGGGTAACTAAGGGTAAATATGATATTACTATTACCCTAACACATGTCCTAATTCTATTGGACAAGTGTAATTCGACCAAAAACAAACTTAGGAATAAAATATGACCATTTAGGCCCACTTGGATTAGATTAGGACATTTATTATTAATTTATTTAAAGAAGGGTTAAAATAGTTAAAATCAAAGTTTAATAAGTAAATCAATTTTAATATGGGGTTATAAATAATATAAATTCTATTGTAAATATTCATTAGAAAGCTAAAAATATTTCCTACATAATGGTATTTTATTTATAATTTTTAGACATTAAATAATTTAATTTATTTATGACACAACGATGATGCAGTAATTATCTTATTAATGAAATATTGACATAATTGATGTTATAAACACCAAAATAAATGTAATTTGAGATTTTTTATGAATTACACTAATTTTCTAGGTTACTATGATATATTAATGTTGATTTAATCAACTTGGTTCGAACATTTAATTCTGTTATGACTTTCAGAAAAATCATATATCAAATAGTGTCAAAATTGACACAAAATAGTTTTTAAATCAAATATTATATTACTAATTGTTATTTTATTCCTAAAAATCTAATGTTCGGCCAAATGACTTACATAAGGATATATATATTAATAATAAACAATTTGGGGTTCGTTTGGCATGTTATAGTAAGTGTATTAACCATATAGTGAAAGAAAACAAAAAGACACGGTAAAAGTTAAATTATTTAACTTAGTGTTAAATCTAATTGATAAGGTTTAAAATAATATCCAAACATGTCTAAATTTGATTCGTTGATGATATTACAACCCTATCTCATCTAATCTTCGAATATGAGTCATTTTTGGAGGTTTTTAAGTGGGGTTAGATTTATTATAAATTAATATTTTTAAGAATTCCTAAGGTGCCCCTCTCCTCCCCTATAAAAGGACACCTCCTCCCCCTCCTCCTCACACCAATTTGAGCACTCAAGATCGGCCAACCCCTGCCAAAATCCCTTCTCCACTTCCCTAGCAACATCCTAGAGGTTCTGGTCTTCCTCAAAGACCAATTCTAGTGCCCTAAGAGGAGGTCTCAAAGAGGCACTTCAAAGAAGAGGTAATTACCGTTACCAATTCTTTCATCTTTATTTCTTCTTCCACTTCTTCTTCTTAGGTTGTTTCATTATGAGGTAATAACATAAGTATCACTCATATACTGATATGTTATTATAAGTATTAAACAACCCTATTTCACCATCTATCCATCCTACGGAAAAAGAAATCACCGCGCGTGCGTACGTACGGAATATCGTCTCCACGCCGTGGTGTAATCTATTTTCCACCACCACCTTACATGGATGGGTATAATGGTGTAAAGAATAACTATACATAGTTATTACAACATCATATTGATTCTGATATATTGTATAATCCACTCCAATTCAATTCAATATTTATAGAAATGATATCATCGCTCGTGCGTACGTACGGAGTACCGTCTCCACGACGCGATGAGATTCATTCTCCATGTTAACCATTTAAGAATGATTATAATGTATATATAAGAAATAATAATGAAATATATGACATTATAAAGCTACTGGATTTATGTATATAAATATATATATGTATGTCATCTACTTACTTCCATTTCAAGACAATAAGGAAAGGAAAACAGCGTTCATGCGTACGTACGGACTACCGTCTCCATGAACGGTGTTTTTCATTTTATTTATCTATCTATTATAAATATATATACTGAATATATATGATATATAAATCATGTTTTATATTCTGGAAGTATGTAAATCATGATATAAGTAATAATGATGTCAAGAACAACAAGTCAAAACACCTACGATAAATGAAACGATTTTACCCAAAACGCTTCTTTAACATGGAATTTACAAAAGAACGGGTAATATAATGTCATAAGTGAACCATATATGATATCATAACAATGAATATGATTCTGTAATAAGTCAATGACATTATTTAAATCATTATACAGGAGGTTTGGACACATACGAAGCAAATCGGACCTAAGGTAAGGGAAATATCACAATCTCATTTTTATCCGAGATTGTTTATTCGTAAGTATTTACTGGGGTGTATTTTATCATCCACATCCATGTTTCATCAATATGAAATATTATTTCCATCCACCTACAATTGTTTAAATCCATTTTTACCCTTCGGTGAGTTTTTGGTAAAGAATAAGAAAGGAATCTTTTGTCGTTTTTCGTACGAGGTACTTTTTGACTTTTCCGACAAAAGTACGAAGAATGTTTTTTTTAACTTATACGGCAAGAATGGATTTCTAAAACATTATTTCCAAGAATCTTCCTTTACAAGTATTCAAGTTTATTTTTAATCAACTTATTTTAGTTTAAAATTGTATGACATGTTAAGAAAGTAAAAGTGTTTTTGAAGAAGAAAGGATATTTTCCTCAAGAATGAAGTTCAAGTGTTTTATCAAAATTATTTTCCATCTAAGATAATAAAGGGTTCTGTTTTTATCCCTATTATTACATGGATTTGATTATGTTGTGATGGAAATAGTTTTATGAATTCCTTTATCTTATATTAATTGTTTTATGATGTCATGTTGTTTAAGAATCCCATTTTTATTACATGGGTTACGCTATGATGTATGGTTTATGATTATGTGGCACACATAAGAAAGGATTCATTATAAGATGGGTGGGACCTATATCTCCCTCCAATGCATTGGGTAAAGATTTTATATCTCATGAGATAGACATGGCTGGAATGGTAGGTTATACCGGTTCAGTGAAACAGGACTGAAACGAGGGTTACTCGATTCAGAAAGGGACTTTGTCCACTAAGATAGTCTTGGCAATGAGTCATGACTAACAAGAAATGATTTTCCATGATTATGTGTGCATGCCACAAAGTTTCAAGTTTCATGTTATGATTATGGTGATCTCATTTTCACTTCTATGATTTATTCCATGTTAAGATATTATGATCTCTTTTGCAGGTTATGATTTTCAAAAAGATATGATATGATTTTTATTTCCTTTATTTGCCCTTGCTGAGCATTTGAGCTCACCCTTTTATGTTTTCTTTTCCCCAGGATATAAAGAAAGGTTTTAGGTAAAAAAAAGGAAGATCTTTATGGGATATTTTGAAGATCTTTCATCACGATTAGAAGATTACGATCCGAGTTTCCAAAGACACTAAACTATTACGATCCTTGTGTGTGTGTTTTTGTTATGTACTAAGTATTCCGCAAAAGTAATGTAATGTTCATGTACGTCAGGCTTCGGGTCTCTACATCTTAATTCCTATTGAAATGTGTAATTATATAAGATGGTTGGGGAGATAATCACCATAAATTATAAACCAATTTTTAGGAGTTCTTTAATGTATATCTTGGTAAATTTTCGGGTCCTGTAATAAATCATAAATTTGAGTTCTTTATAGACCTCATCCCCAGATCAACACCTATTTCATTTACTCTATATTGAATATCTCTAATTTTTTATCCATCACTAAAGAATAAATTTCAATGTAATATTTATAAGGGATTCAATAATCTATGAATGTCACCATGTGGTGCACTAGTGGTTTTTTGTTAATAATAAAGATAAACCAATGAGACATTATATTTATTATCAATAAATTAACAACTTCACTTTCCATAAAAGTTTCATTTACCATTTATATAGTTCATTTTTAATAAATTTCAAATCAAACAAAAATTTTATAATATTTTCCTCCATTTTGGGTATCTTATATTGTGGGCTAAGGAGGGGGATTTACCGAATATTGAATTCTTTAAATGTTATGGAAACTATGAATTTTTAGGGATGATAATTGGGATTACTAATAATCCAATTATCATAATGAGAATAATGTATATAATAGATAGATATTACAATGATCATTTTGTGGTATTATTTATTGACGATATTCAAATTTATTGAAATAGAAATAATGATCATGGATATTACTTGATAATTGTATTGAAGTCCTTGACAAAGTTGAAGAATTATGTAAAAATTTACATGTGCAAATTCTAGGTTTAGAAAGTTCCATTCATGGGTTATATACTCTCCAGTGAGTTTATATCAACAGATCCTTCTAGGATATAAATTATTAAATTTTGGCATAGACTAAAAACTATTATAGAGATCAATATTTTTCATGGATTGGATGGATATTATCGGTACATTGTAGATAATTTCCTACAGTTTTATAATCCACTCACCATGTTAACTCAAAAGGGAGTTAACATCATTTAAATCCTGGAATTGAAATAAAATTTCAGGGAACTAAAGAAAAGGCCAGTCATTCCACCGATGATTACATTACCATATATTGGAGAATTATTTTTAATCTGTTTTTCCACATCAAAAAATGAATTCACATTTTTTTCATTTATAACGATGTGGTGACACATATTTCATCACACCTGTTTAATGTTCATGTTAAAAAATTCCGAACATATGATTTTCAGATATATATGTTAATTTTAATTATATATATGTAGAAAATATGTTCACTAATAATGGAATGATATATATATATATATCATAAATGTTAAAATAATACATTCACACAATAATATTTTAGCATGTACTCTAGGATATGGTAGGTGTTAATTAAATATTATGACATCTAAATACATTTCCAACTATGGAAGTTGAATAAAGTTGAAAATATTATGATACTAAAATACCATTCCATCATATCTATGATGTGGATAATGAATAAACTAATATTTATATAACTGATTAATGTGGATGTTGAACTCTTGAAATAAATCTTAAATAATATCTTTCTGAAATGGGTGTTCAACCAATTATCCAATTGACTATTAAAAAGGTAGACAAGGAAAATAATTTACTACCGATTTAGGTGAGAAATTTTCGTATGTTTAGCCATGATTTTATAGGACAATATAGTTTATGAACCATGTAGGTTTTCCTTCCATACCATATTTTAAGAGTATTTTATTTTATTAAGATCATAGTTTAACATTTTATATTAATATTGGGAGTAAAAATATGTATAGATAACTGAAAGAGAATTAATTGATGGTTAGAATGATGGGAGATATTTTTGAGTATGTATCTGGGATCATGGTATATCAGAAAATTTTTTATGGGATAAAAAAGGTATTTATATGTTACAACTATTATCCATAAGATATTTAAAATAAGATAACAACAACATGGATTTTGTCATTAGAATCCACAAAACATCAAAAGGGAAAAACACTATACGGTTTACAGTCGATCACCTTATAAAGACAACTCACATCATTTCTATCATTGAATATTTCTCTCAATATCAAAGATTCATAATATATACAATGATAGTGCTAGGTTGACATGGATAACCATAATCTATTGTACCAAATTTGGATATGAGGTTTATCAATATTTTCATATGAATTATTCAGTTGGGTGTAGACACATAATTGATATTGAGTACAACATATCATAGTTACATAGGTTTTCAACATGAGAGATCGATTCTTACACTATAGAACATTCTATGATCTAATTTAAAGGATTTAATGGTTGTTATGGATAAATAACTTTTTCTAATTGACTTTTATTATAACAATATCATTCACTCCACCATTCAGATGGATCCTTATAAAGACTGCTATTTATGTATATATATAACTAAAACCTGATACAATGATATTGGAAAATGAAATGTATTTATCTAGCTAATGAAATAAAAATTAAATACATATTTATTTAGGAGCACACCATGATAGATCAGAGTTGACAGAAATATTTACCTGACAATCATCACTATGACTATTAATTTAATTTTGAGGAGAAGGGTTTTCATTAAAATTTCACAAGGAATAAGGTTATGTTATTTTAAAAAATGGAAGGTTCAACCCTACTTATACATCATATTTCAATATTCTTGATCATGTATGACAGAAAGATAATCTCTAAAAAATTACACTGAACCTCTATAACATTCATGATGGATTCCATGTATCTCTCTTGAAGAGATACATACCTAATCCATGAAATGTACTAAAATCATAAGTCATACAATTGTATCATGTTCCTTCTTCTATGGAAAAAACCATAAGAATATTTTATTCTAATGATAAAGCAATACGAAATAATACTACTATCCTGATGAATGTTCTATAGTGAAAAAACACAATTAAATAAGCTACATGGTAATTTAAGGAGGTAATAAAACAAATAAATCCTCATATTTTTATAGGAGTGAAGAATTTGGAGGGTAAAATTCTTTTTGTTCAGCGTATAATTTAATAACCTGAGATTTTGTGATATGTTTTTTTCAAATAAATTTTATTTCAATGATACCTTGTATTACATGAGACACCAAGTTTAAAAGAACATTGATATGCTATTAAATTATAGTAATTTCTTAGTCAATGGACAATATTTTCTGTATATTAATATATAAATTATTAAAAAGGTCATATTACATATTTATAAAATTAATCCATTGATTATCAAATGAGTTAAAAGGAAAATAAAATTCATTTGAAAATAATATAAATATCATTATGAAATAGTGTATTTTTATGTACACTATTATGACTGGAAAAAAGTTAACTACTAGTTATGTTTAATTTTTCCTAATGGTTTATTGTGACTAAAGGGGGTAAAATGTGATTCAAAATCATTTATGTTGGTTTTACGATGGTTTTTCTTATTAGAAAATCCAAACAATCCACACATAAAAAACATTGTCAAACATACTATCCAATGGCAGGTGTTAAGTTGGGGTTTTAGCCCCAATGATACTTATGAACACACAGTGGTCGAGATGATTGATATTTAGTTACATCAAACCCTTTTTGGAGGGTTTTTTATCCTACTCTCAGAATATATTATTTGTTTAAGTCATTTTATTGAATTTATCCCTTATCCGGATACAGAGACTGTTACCCATACGAAAGGACCACATGGTTATCCATATTCCAATCATGATACAAAATTAGTTTCCCTCATGAAATTACTATAGGTAAAACTATTTTATACATGAAGGTGAATCTTTTATGGACTTCATTTGTATGTATCTATGATTATTCTTACATATCCCCTGATGGGTAGCTATTTATATATTGAAGTCATATGGCCATGATATTAAAAATAATCTTTCAAGCAGGAATTAATTTTATATATTGATGATATGATTGGAAACTTATGAGGCATCCCATGTATCTATATTATAACATGAATAAAAACCCACATATTTTTTTAAAACCATGTCGTTTAATGACATAAATTAAGGAATTGAGGCCTCGAGTGTCGGATTATCAGTATCGATGGTACATCCTATGTATCATAGTGGTTGTTTGAATAAATGTTATCATAGTTTTATCTCTCCCTTGGTACTATATCCAATGTAGATGACCTTATATAGAGGACGTCGTGTCATTCAACTCATTAGAAATTACTCACATAGGTTCCCTTAGATGATTGAGATTCCTAATTCAATCTATATGACCATTAAAAATCACTAATCAAACGTGATCCAGGGCCAGTGTGAGAAAAAAGGTATATAAAGTTGTTAGAATCACTTCATATGGATGTAGGACTATATATTAGGACTATCCTATAGATGTTTAATATGGATCTCGGTCATTATGATGGTTTTTTATATATCCTGGTTAAAGAAGGAAACAATGTTTTCATATATATGAATATTTAGGTATTACACATTGAGGATTAAATAATATTTTGACCATATATTATTATACTATTGATCGATGATTAAGCGCTGCAGCTACCCTTTGTGATGAATATGACCATTGAATCTCTCTAAGACAATGTATGATATTCTCGGTGTGGGAAACAATGGATGAAAAATTAAAAGTCTCACATATTGTGGATGTGGGACTTAGGTGATTGGACATCCCTTTGGGAGTATAATATTAAGATCTGGCCTTATGAAGTAATCCTACATAACATGATAGAGGAAGAAATAATATTTATCATAGTTTAGTGCATTAGGGCTTAAGCACTGAGGTTTCCCTTAGTCAATATTATGATAATTGAAACTCTTAATGCACACATGATCTATATTATGTGTGGAAAACAAGGGATATAAAATTACAAAAACACTACAAGTGTATGCATGACTTATGTTTTGGGACTACCCTTTAAAGGTGTTATATGGATCTAATGCCTAACGAAGGAATCCTACATATCTTACTTTTAGAAGGATTCAGATTCATCATATTTCAGTGCATCAAAGATTACGTAGTGAGCTTTTCCTAATATGTAACATGTACAACGTTATCATATTTTTTGATGCACGGTTGGTCTGACCTTCTAGTATATAATGGAATTCTTGATTGTATTCCTAATATATCTTGATTTTCTGACATACATGTCAAGTTATATATTATCAATTTTCACTATATTACAAACATGTCCCCAGACAATCACTTGATCAAGGATGATTTTGTTGGATGACACTGTAATACCATTCTAGATGATCCTGGATGTCATCACATTATATTTGATAAAAATCATGGAGGGCATCACATGATCGATCTAAAATACCATTGTCTGATCATGAAAGATGGCTCATGCACCTGGAGGGTTTCATGAGAGTCATTGAGACACATCTAGAGGGTGTTGCATGTCTTGGCTATCTTTTATTTTTTTCATCATGGAAGTCGTCAAACATGTCCATAGGACGTCTTAATATATAAGTGGCTTGTTCATTGGACGTCATAATATCTGGATGTTTTTTTAGAGGATATCATTTTATCAAATTTTCATGTCCTAATACCATCACCAGACTAATATTACAAGATACATTTTCACCATATGACATGTGAAACAAATGTAGAGGACATCACGATGTTTATATGGAGATCTTTGTGGTCTTTTTTTGAAACAGCAGTGGTATTCATGAGGATGCCTTGTGACTTTCTCAAGAACTTCTAAAGGATATTCAATTATTCAAATAGTGTACCAAATGAGTTTCATGTAATTTTCATTAAATTTGATGGTCATATTTCATGAAATAGGTGCTTTATATGAAGTGTATGAGGGAAAATTTATATGTTCATCACATAAGTACCTCAACTTTTCAATATTTTTTTCATCCTATTATTTTATTTTCTTTACATGTTTTAGTGTTATATTGTTTAGGTATCAGATGATTGATCAGGTATTTGGGACACCATTCACATATCCCACTTGTAGTCTTTCGAATGATATATGTGTGATCATGAGAAGTGCATTTTCATGTCACATGATCAGTTATATTGTTCTCTAGAATTCAACTAATTGAAAACTTTTTTTATCATGAGATCGTCCTCATAATGTAATCCTCTATGATTCTTTGGTGTTCTATAGTGAGGATCTGAGGATGCATTTTTTATGGCTGGTTTTTTGTATTTATAAATACTTCCACTCTGATCATTTAATGTTTTTCATAGGGAATGTCATTAAATTATATGTAGAACTCTATGGAAGGATTTGGTATCATGAATTTCATGAAATCCTACTTTTGTAGATTCATGGGATGTAAAATGATTTTTATAAATCATGAGACCATCTCATCACCCCGTCATTTTTCAATTATATCTAATTAATTGGGTCATCCCTAATTATATGTGACTTCCAATTGTCTTTTAAATTATAAGGATGAATTTTTTTGGATTCCTCAGAAGGTTAGTATGTCTATATAATGGATTTATCAAAACCACAAATTCTGTATTTGGGACATTCAAGGAGACAACCCGTCTCTTTCCCGGGGGGCCTTCATGAGATCAATATATTATTTCAAAGCAACATTTTGAGGCCTTGAGGATCACACGTGCATGTCGTGTGTAGTATACAACCACAAAAGGATCATTCATTTCCATTTTTTATTTCCATCTTTATTTAACAATATCTTGGGCTTTGTGTTTTTTTTCAAGTGTTGATGAAAAAAATCATTCCCACTATCTGTGATACTTAACATAACTAAAAAATGATCCCTAGGTGGTGTGTTATCATTTTATTGTATAACCCATTTTCATTTTTATGGTTCCAATGGGGGGGGATTAGCTGGAAAGTTTTAAAACATTTTTCTTGGTGAGGTTGACATGTTAATTTGATTTTGTGAGATAATGGTGACATATCATCGGGAAAATATATAATTTCTTGTGAGTCTTCTAGGTGAATCCCAAGATATGTATAACAATAGGTGGCAATCTATGTTCCCCCAATAATATCATTGTTTATTTTTTATGGACTTAATTTTTTATGAGTTTTATAAATTATTATCAAAGATAATAACTCTCTTAATTGGAAATGTGTCACATGACCAACCAAGGGTCTTATGGGGATGCAAGATCATTTCATGGAAAAGAATTTCTGTTTCTATATAGAGCATGTGGCTGAGTGTATGAACTCATGTACATGTCCAAGACCATTCATGTTGGAATGTTAACATTCCATATGTCCTTCACAAGGTAAGGTGATCATGTTAAGATGTGTGTGTGGTTTCATCATAGCCAATTGGAAACAATGTGTAAGTTTTCTTACAATAATAGGTCCCCATATTTCTGGTTTTTCTCATTACTTTACAAGGAATTTGGTTATTCTGTGAGGTGCCTACTCAATTACATGTCATGTTACATAGGGATCATTTTTTTCCTCTGCCACGTGATTAGAAAATTCCCTAGATGACTTCATGAGAGAATAGTATTTAATCAAATGGGTCTCACTATATCTTTCACAGGTTACACATAGTGCCTGAATCCTTTTCATTACCATAATATTTACTCACAATTTCATTCATCTTGGGGGATTGCGTGAATCATATGTTCTGGCCACCTTCTTCCTTCTTTTCATTTTTGGGAATATAATAAACATATTAATTTGATTCAACATTTGTGTATTTTTGTATTCTCATTTGTTAGGAATCAAAAAAGTCACACCCTCCATCCAATATCCCGAAGGCATTCATTTTTTATTGATTTTTGATAATCCACCTATCAAGGGGTGAGGTGGAACCCTACAAGGCCCATAGGCGTAAGTATTACATGGCCCGTAGGCCTTCGAGGAATTAATTTTCCCATAGGATTCAAAAATTACATAAAACCTAGAATAACACCTTGGAAGTGATCCTCCCTAGCATCTTCATCATGAAATTAGCTCCCCACATTCGCATGAATGTTCAGCTAGGAATCCTCATGCATGCACAGGTTTTTCACGATGGCAGGTGACATACCCTCTCATTCTTTCAATCCATTTAGCATCTGTTGTGGTGAAATCCCCTTGATCATCTTCCATGTAGAGCTTGTTCCTTGCAGGTCATCTTGTTTGCAACTGCACTTAAGGTGGCTCAAAGTCCTTGAGGTGGCCCAAAGTCCTTACAGACCCAATGGCCTAGGTGGCCTGATGGCCTTAAAGGACATGGGGATGAAATCGGTGGTCCGAAGGCCCAAACTGGGGAATATTCCGGGCTACTACAGTGCCTAATACTACCTACTATAGATCCCACTAGAGTCCCTGCTACAGTACTACACATTTCCCAATTCAGTACCTGCTACAACACTATTATAGTTTTTCTACAGTACCACAGAAATAATGTTACAATATTCATAAGGGTTTGGTGCTTTCAATAATCAGTGTCTTGGGAAATCATTGGTCTTATGTGTGATGTTCCATATTCATCAAAAGGTCCTATATATTGGGTAATGGACAGATTTTTATTCTCGAGATAACAATTCTTTGGAGATCATATGCCCTTCCTCGATCATACAACCTTATCTTCAAACATTCCCTTAAGAACCAATCCCAATACCAAACCATGAGACCTCACCGCTAGCCCACCAGGAATAAAATTCTTTGTAGGACTTTATTTTCAAATGATTCTATTCAAATCATCCATTAACATATCATTGGTAATAATTTTAACCTTTTTCCATTACGATTCATGATCATATTATAGATTTAATTGGGTCACATGGAATGATCTCATAGTCGTTCGACTATTATCTAGATCATGAAACCATGTAATGGCCATGCAATCAGAAGTCTTATGATAGGTCATGCAGTGATGTGATGTTTTGTTTATTTATGAACTCTATGAGAACATCATGGTACCAATTATTCATTATTAAATTATGTGATTTTAAAATTACCCATTGATTTAAGGGATATGGATGAGGTTGTCAATATTTTCATCATTCCATTGAAATGATTTTTTCCATCTATCAAACAGATGCCACTAACATTTGTTCATATGGCATCATCCTATCTCAGTTCCTATTCCATATCTAACCAGTAGGATATGATACCTTTGAATCATTATGTGAACCCTCAATATCATGTAAAATATTAAAATGATGTTCTAAGAAGGATTTTCTCATTAGAACATATGAATTACTCATTATCACCCTCAATCCTTCTATATTGGTTTGGCCTATTGGATGATGTCATCATTCACTATTTGGACATTAACCTACCTTATTTTTGGGTGTAAACATCATTCCTAAATTTCGAAGATGATCATTGAAGAAGTATAGATGGTCTTAGGACTATCTCATTGGTTAAATCATATGTCGGCGGTCACCCTGGTGGGTCTGGATAGCTGTGATTTTCCTCACAAGCCCATAACTGATAGATATTGGAGTACATTTACAACGTCTTTGAACAGATCAATAGAGGGTAGATTTGTATGTGGGATTAAAGACTTCTTGGAAACATCTCAGATGAATCGGCATAGGAGTTTTGGGATAGACCATGTTTTTTAGAGTTTGGTGACCAACAATACACAGTCCATCTCTATAAAGTAACGTGGTTGTCCAAATTCATTATTTATCACTGATCCATGTTACTCATAGAAATGGTTAGCATCTAGAGTCACAATGCCATATCATTTTATATGTCTCATAGAAAGGTGGGAATCATCTTCTTGGATATCAATCATATGTGTGGGATATCACATCGTAGATTGATGGAAAATGAATTCCCTCCTACAACAATTTTTTGGGATGACACATGGAAAAATCTATTCCGGGAGAGGGACACACTAAACATTGTCAAATAAAATTTAGGAAATTAGATGAAGATTCCCTCAATTAAATGTTTAAATATTGGTTCACGATTATCATTCATTGTAGTGGATCTAAATAGATTATTATATTCCTCTATCGGTGAACCTATGGACATGTTATTGATAGTAATTGTTTGTATCAGGAAACATTGGAAGCCAAAGACCATACCTCAGGGGGACAATTAGTGAATTATACGATATTTCCAATCCATAGTTTCATAGGATTCCAAGGAATGTTCATAAACATGTAGCAATTTTGGGTTTGGAGGCACATTTTGGGAATCATGTCATTATACTGATGATGATATCATGTTTATTGGAGGGAAAACTCCACAATTTTTTGGTTTCAACTCTTTCATGCCTCCACCATCACTTCATACACAAACATTCGGGAAAGCAATATACAATATCGGTTTCACTTTCAATGTTTTATTTTGATTGATATGGGATAATTTTCATTTCTCCGAATACTACTAAACCAAAAGGATCCATGGAAGATTATCTCGTCCTTGGATGATGAACATGTTAGGGGATTAGGTTGTTGATCCCTGATGAATTTTCCAATGTGTTCATCCAATCTGATTGATTCAATTTCACCCCCTATACGACAAAGACTGGTCCAATTTTTTATTATGTAAATGACACTATTGAATAAAGGTCGTACAATATATCATTTAAGGGATGGATTCTAGAAACAATGTTCGATGAGTTGATCATGTAGGATCTATACACTCTTTATTAGTTATCTATATAGTTTATCATTTTTTATAGGTTTTCACTCATACTCTTGTAGCTCTGTGGGGAGAGAGACACCACATGTTCATCTTCCAATTATTTCTAAAATTAAATCATGATGAATCTAATTATATTATAATTATTCCCCATGCTGATGATCCTATCATTCTATCCTAGGATTATTCCCATGCTGGTGTGTGGAGAGAGAGTGGTGTACTAAACTGAATATTATTCCATGTGGAAAAACTGTTTTCCTATCCAGCCGTCATTTTTGTGGAGATGATGGAGTTTATCCATGACATGGGAGAGACTTTTTAGAATATTCCTCATCCTAGTGACAACCATCCCATCACTATGGAATAAACTATGGAGGAATCTATATCATCGACAAAATAAATAGATTATGATTTTATTAATGGAAGAATATTTGTTGTTTTCTCTCCCACTCCCATGTCATCTCAACAAGTTATTCCTCCTCTTGACGTATAATCTCCTCCACATATAGATGATCAGAAGTAGTGCAAGATGATCTAGCTTTAGATTAACTCCATGATTACTCAGACTCCATTAGAAACAACTCAATACCAATGGTAATTAATTTATCAGATATTTCATGTCTTGTGGTGATATATTTGACCACCAACCATTATAATAAATCATGATTCAAATATCATGGCTCATTATGATTGGTCCCCCAATAAGAGGTGACTTCATGATCTTTATAATGAAAATATGTAATCATAATAGATGAAGTATTTTTTGATGGCATTGTTATGGATTATCTTGTTTATATCTGATTTGAAATCCAATATGGATACATAGACTATAAATATTTGGAGATGTGAGATGATTATATCATTCATGAGGAATGAACTGACAACATCATCATCCTTAATGGAATCCTCTTCAAATATATTTAAGGAGTTCTTTAGCCTTATTTATACCATTTATCCTATGAAAAAGTAGAAGAAGTGGGGAGGGTGGCATATTGGTGATCCATTAATACACCCCTTTATAATCATTTTGATTTAACAAGATCATCAAATCATTTTTTTGTAGTTTTACATTTAATGTCTATTTTATTATTAAATTCATGGACATGCTCTGAAATATGGATTCCCTTTTTTCATTCTATCAAAAAATAGACTATTAGAACTTTATATGTTGTTTTCCCATTATCTTTTTTTCACAATGTGCATCATATTATAATGATATAATTCCACATGAATCATTAATGATACCCATAAATTTCATTATATAAATTATAACAGAATTCATGGTTCTTAATTTTTAAATTATAATAGATTCTAATTGAGAAATACATATAATTTCACACCAACATGAGATTCATTACAAATATATATACTAATGCTATAATGAGATTTATTCATTTTAAAAAGTATAATTTGGTAGAAAATATTTTCTATTTGGATATTTCCCAATCATTTCTTGATGTCAATTGACATGGAGAGAAACTATTTAATTTTTTTGAATTTCTATGGGGGCCTCATAAATATCATTTCAATATTATAGGATAAAATGCTATTGTTCTATAGTGTAGGGTCATCATGCATGGACCCTTTATCACCATATTTTATAGTCAATTAGTTTTCACCATATATCTAGGTATTTTAGGTCATCTTATCCCACACATGTATTCATTTTATTATTGGTTCATCTAGCTCCCACTTTTCTATTAATAGTTTAGGTCCTTTTTCATAAACAATGAGCCACGATATGGCATAATGTTTTATTTTCATAACATGATCGATGATCATGGAACATGGTGTAGACATTCTAGGAAAACACCCCAGGATGCTATGTTCTATCATATCATTTGAGGATAAAGATGATTATTTCTCTTTTCCAGAAAGTAGGATACGCCTCTATTTGGTAACATTGGGCCCTTAAGCATTGGTGTCTCAACAGTTTTTCATGTTTAATGGAATATTTAAGGGTTTCATATTGGATTGATGGTAAATTACTACATATTCTAGGTCCACATAGAATATGGGAATGTTGGTGACATAATTATTAAACCATAACTTTGTGTTGAAGGATAAGGGATAGAGGATACATTCTTGGGATGACACAGAACACCGTATGGTTATAGGTTCTAAAATAGTGTTTCCAAGGCTTTCAAGGATTGGAGTTCCATTCTAGTATGGAGGAGATTTAATTGGTTTGTATGTCAAAGCCATTATTCATCGATATCAAGGTTAGAAAAGTATGATATCCATTCCATTATTAGGGCCAGTAAAGATTCATGAAAAAAATGTCCAGCTAATGAGGATGGGTATGAAATTGAAGGATTCCCAAGATGGACCTAAGAACCCTAGAGAAGTTTATCTCTAATGGGATGCTAAATTTCGTCATCATTTTGTTTCAAATCATGATTTTTGGTCAAACAAATGGCTTTGGAATGGAGCGACATATTCATTCAATGAGAAATCATACAAAAACACGGGGATCTAACATCGAGGATGTAAAATCTGGTTGAATAGTTTGTTTATAGAAAATTTTAATCATGCTATAATGTTTTTAGTTCAAGAGTATGGTTTAGGAAAATTGTTCTAAAAAATTTCCGAAACACAATAAGGTATTGAGTTCTTCCACATTTAATTTGGGGATTCAAAAGGATCAGAATAACCTTATGTAGAGTGACACATATGGTAGGTGACCAAAGGAACATATGAAAGATCCAGAGACATAAATTCATAGACAAATATTGTGTCCCTTAATGTTTGGATTCCATTAATGAGGGATGAGTCATATTCCATATATCTGAAGAACTAAAATCAAGTAATGTGATTTTTGACATTTTTAAAATCAAAAGGGAACGAACACCCTTAATTTTTTTGTACATCCAAATAGAACATATTACCATAGTAGGGAGGTGTGAAAATTCATTAATCTAATGTTTTCATACACAATTAGATCTATGTATTATATCATGGCTTTTATAAAGGATAAAAATTATGCCATATGAAATTTATGCCTTACTTATTTTTAAACAAATTGTTTTCCAATACTCTAGAGATGAGTTTTTTAGTGAGAGAAGACAAAAAAATTTCTAAGGAAACCTATTGTTGGTATTCAACATGAAAATACTATTTCTCTTTTTCTAGTAATTTATGGTTTTACAATTAGGAAAATGGATGTCTACAGTTTAACGATTTACATATTTGAACATAGTGTGTGAAATTTAATGTCGTATTTCACACTGAAATAATGTGAGGGAAATGTCACAAAATAACACAATTAGGATTCCAGGGTTATATTGCACTCCTATATAATTTTGAGATGGAAATTATAATATAGTAAATAACATCTTGAGGTTCTCCTCAAATGAGTTATGATATGGGAAAACAATGTTAGAAATGGATAAGAAAACACTGAGGTGAGGTGTTCTACCATAGTGATGTTAGGGATCATGAGGAATTCAAAAATCCTATTATATAGTGCCACATTTTTTTGATGAATATGGTCACATATGCAAGATCCATGTGAATAAATTCATAGTAAAAAAATGTTCCCATCAATATAGGTATCATTTTCTTGGGTATGTTGAAGTTTTTTTTAACCGAATGTATTCAAGAAGTGATGTTTGATTTGTGGATTGAGGGGATTAAAATTTAATGGAATAACCTCATACTCTAGATGAATGGGGTTAGGCTCTCATGGTCCTTTGATAAGGGAAGAAAATTTTTGGTGGTAAGAATAATTAAATGTCATTTATTTGGTATGTATTTTTATATGGATTTTGTACTATTATGCAGTAAGGAAATTTCTAATGCAGTTTATTGTAATGTGGTAAGGACATTTTCTATACACATTAATTTCATATGGTAAAGATTTTGGGGACAATTTTAATGATTGTGAACGATATATTTTGTTCAAAATAAATACCTTTAATGATAATGGTAGTGCATAGGAAAAATTATCTTGGAAGACTCATCCACGATGTAGTTTTTTGATGTTCCTTTCATAGGTAAAAACCATACACCAAGATGGGGGAATATTTTGTTCAGTATTTGATTGTCCAAAAAATAAATGATATGGGCATCTTTCTATATCATTTGATGACAAGAATCATCCCATTTATAGTTCTTTAATGGGAACCTCTATTCTAATTCTTGACCCATACATAGAGGGAATAATTGTTCTTATAAATCAGTTTAGTCGGGCTTTGGATCAGAGTCCTGGGAGTCACTATATATCATGTGATGATAGTAATCAATCCAAATATATTTCATAAGAAACCATGTATTTTAACCTCATGTATAAAGGACATAAACTCTCTAATGCGAAAAGGAATATTGGGGATAGGCCTATGTCCCAATGTATAAGAATCACCTCATATCTTGTAATGATCTGAATCAAGCCATACATAGTTATTTGACAAAATCTCCTAGTGAATGTCTGACCCATACATAAGGAGGAATTTTTATATTGAATTTTCTAGCTGGGTCTGGGATTGGAAATCCAGGTGTCACTAAATATCTTTTGTTGATAGTAATCAATCAACATGATGTTATGGAATGAAGGAGAGGTGGGATAATAATACCATGAGTAGTAGTTCTCTCAGGCGAGGCACATAATAATGGTTGGTTTTTTGTCACAAATGGAGGAATAAACTCTATATTTTAATATCATGAGGAGAGGAATCGTGATAATCCTACCAAGAAATGATATTCATCATCCATGTAGGGAGATACTTTAACCAAATCAATGGGCTCTTGAAATATATGGTCAGTTTCGGAAACATGGAATGTAATCTTTTACTCCTGTCATGGAAGAAATTAAAGGAATAATGTGGGATTGATTGTACCATGCAGTTTCTAGGAAAGGAAATAGGATCATGGTATCCTTACATATCTCATTGTAATGATAATTAATCCCAATATAGTTATGAATACTTTTTAATTTTAATGTCATGTGTCAAGGAAATTTGCCGATATGTTTAATATTGTGTGGTAATGTAATTTGAGTATCGATGTTAATGAAGTGGAATATTTGAGATCCGTGTATTTTTATGTCATAACATAAAGACACCATATGTGTAGTCTAACATCATGTGTTAAGGAAAACTGGTGTCCAATTTAACATCGTACAGTAATGATGTGGGTCACCCTATATTTATTAAAATAAATATCTAGGTTGGGATCATGTAAATAAGTTTGGGGTTCCTTACAGATTCATTGATGGAATTAATTAAGTCACACATTCTTTATGGATGGATAGATTCACTCTGGGGATTGCACTATCACATAATGATTTGGGTGCTTTATCCAATAGCATTAAAATAAATCTCTTGTGTGGTATTTCATTGATGAGTTGAGGAATCCTATAATTTTTAACATCATGTGGTGAGGAAATGTGCCATCCACTTTAACATATTTCCGTATGAAAGTGGTTTACCTGATCTTTATGAAGATGAACATTAGGGATCAGTTTACTTTAATATCATTTAGTAAGGACAAAAGATGTTGTAGTTTTTATCATCTTTCAGATAGGAAAAGTTCCATACATTTTATCATCATGTTTTCTAGATGATATCTATATAGTTTGACATCATGTGGTCTAGATGTATTTTTGTAGTATAAATTCATGCAACTAGTATGATCTTCATACATTTTAATGCAATGTGGTTGGTAAAAGGTATGTTGTGTAGTTCAATGTCTTTATTATAGAGAACATGACACTAAATGATAGATATAAAAATCATTTCTTAAACAATCATTCATTTTCAAAGGGTGGGGGTGGCATGATCCACATTTATTATGACTAGTGAGTAAAATCTATTTTGATAGACTTTATATATGATATATGTTCTTTCTAGTTTGGGTTCCAACATTCAATGATTCTTTCATTGTATAATTTGGGTTATTAGAGAGAACAAAAATTCACCCAAGAGGTATGAATAAAGAAAAAACATTTTATTGAAGGCTAATGTTATCAAATTAATACGGACCTCAAGTTTCTACAATATACACAACCTGTTAACATTTAACCATTACAATTACACCAAAAACATTTGGAATTTTTCCTCATCTAATATTGGTCCAAAAATTTCTATTTAGTGTCAGGATTATTGGAGTTATATCGGAAACACTACATTGGTACTTACACTAATGAATAAGGTGTCCCTTATATATTATTGTACAGAGCGGTACTATAGTCCTAAAGTGCATAGAGGAGCATGAACAACCAATAATTATTATACTTATTTACCATCTTCAAGACTATATTTGATAGAATATTACAGAAGGCCTCTATATACCCAATATCTACTCCATGAAATCAAGATGAGTAATTGGACTCGATGTTGTATACATAAGTACAGTTTACTTTACTCCATTTAATAGAATTTCGTGCAATTTTTCCATCAATAGTGTGTGAGGGAATCTGAACCTCATGTTGTTATGGGACATTAAGAATTTGAAGATGTTCATTGTCCTGAATTTTTTTTGGATATTATCTCATACCATTTGGAGATGAATTAGGTAGTAGTTGGATGTAAAAAAACTACTTAAATGTCATTGGGGGATATGGCCCCACAATAACTACTCCATAAATGGAAAATACAAAAGAATATTTAGTTCTATTTATTATTTTCGAGGGTTAATAGATGATTTTCTCGTAAATATTTCATTCATGATTTTTTTGGTGAATTCTACAAGGTCATGTATCATGTTATTCCCATAGTAACCCTACATATTCATCTAGTTGGAGAGTCTAGACCCATATTGATGGGCGTCAGAGGATCCCACATGGACATTTTCCATTATGGTATGAATTACTCTTTGACTTATGTATCTGAGGAAGAATTATTTAACGACTCTCTTACATCGGAATTTATTCTCATTTGTAGAATCCATGAAGGAAAAATTCACACCATGATGGTGAAAAAATTACCTCATGGCATGGTCTATCATAAGAACCCTTTATACATATAAACGATTATGGGATCTATCCATCCATGGGTGGATGTCGATTTATCATTCTCTAGGGTATTGTTAACCTACTTTATGTCTCCCATATGGTAGGAAGGGAATGATGACACCATTATTAAGTGCATGATACAAAGGATTACATACTTCTAATCAGAGTTAGCTAGGCCTATTGTTTTATTTGCCAATTTTTTTCCAAAAAATTTATTATTTGGGATAGTGATGCAATGTGGGATCAAAATAAAATTCTTCCATTATTCTCATGAAAAAGCCAGTAAGAGGGTCAGTTCTACTTCATCGATGGCATATTTTTTATTCATCTACCTCATATCTTTCTTTGAATCTCTTTTGAACTTCCGATAGGATATTTATAGTAGTATGTATAATTCAAACCTAATGATGTGTGTTTATTATTCTTCTACATTTTTTGTGTAGCCACTGCATATTGAGAACTAGTAGGGAAACAATTCCTTGTCTAGAGAAATAAATAAAAACCAAATAAAACGTGATTATGTCTCATGTTTTCCAATATCATGATGATAAGCCTCTGGGAGGTTCTATAAAAATGCATCCCCTATGTTTATGGAGTTTTATTGGCATAAAAAACCACTTCGTCAAAAAATATTGTCTACCCTTGTTCTTTATGGTGTAGGTTTTTCATTAAGGAAATAAATGTGGGAATGTCCTCTAAAAGACTTATGTGACATGGAATGAATGTCATGCTAATTTTTAATGACAACCAATCAGGACAAATTCCTAGACTCTGTGGGTTGGACAATGATATACTTGAGTAGGTCAATACAAGTGACAAAATGGACACTATTGTGCTTCATGTAAGAGATCATCTTCTACACTACAAAGATATGTGTGAGGACGCTCCTATAAATATAATAGTATTATGTCTAGGTACATAGCATCGTTTGGAAAATCTAGTATAGATGCTACTCTCATAATTTAGCATTATTTTTTGTAATAATGGAATGTATGGACTCTTCCATGGAGGAAACATCTAAGATGAGTGGCCCCCTTCCACTGGGGTAAACAGGAGCATTGGTTTGATCATATACTTCTTGAGACTCTCAAAGGCTACTTGATATTCCATGTAACATTGATATTTTATTCCCTTATTCATTAGATTCATAAAGGGGTGGTCATTTCAAAACAAATTGGATGTTAATATTCAAATTTAATTAATGTTCCAGTAGTGCCCCCTATGTTTATTGAGATTCGAAGTGGATCAAATTTCCAAAATAGTATAATTATTTTTGGGGTAATCCTATATGTTTTGATGGTTTACTATAATGAAAAATAACATCATTGAATTTATACAAAAAGAATAAATCTATAGATTTATCTTCATATTGTGATGTGGCTGGTTTTTTAATATTGATTGAATATTTGTGAATTGATCACATCATTTTTGGGATTTTTCAATCAGGACATTGACATAACATTAGGTTATTCTTCCAAAGAAGTTATTTATGTTAAGATGAATATCACATTGACATGAATATATAATTTTATTTAATCCAATGGAAATTAAATTTTATATATTGATCCCTTGTGGTTATTTGAAGTTTGATGATTCCTCATTTATAGGGCTCATATTGATCTAGTTCTTACTTGAGAACCCATCTATGAAGGAGAGGGTATCATTGAGAGTTATTTCATCTATTAAGAGTTATTTGATAACTAATTTGATGTATTCCACTCAAAAATTTAGAATAATGTCTCTAAAATTGATGTGGACCATTTTCTTCCAATTTTTCATTTTGACAAGGAAGATAATGGAAATCCATTTTGGGTATTTTTTTTCTCTAGTAAAGTTTTTTTGATTAATTTGACATATTGTGCCTCTAAGTTGGTATCAAGAGAAATTTGATTCCACATATATTCATACTTAATGCCTCTATAGTCATAAGATAATTTGAGATGGTAAGTAGCCACATCTAGATTTAGTTCGGGAATTCCTATATAACTCCAAGAGACCAAATATTGGTCTTGCATTCGAAAGGGGATATATATATATCTTTCTCCATGAGAGGAATGGAAACTCAAATCATTTAATTTGGTTGGTCATCTTATGTTCCTAAATTTACCTTCCGAGTCTCATTAATGGTGGTGGATATGCCTTCCATGAATGAAGGATGGGTGTTCCTGAGGATATTCTCTTCTTCCACCTCTTGGTCTGTCAAGGCATTTCTAGACAAACATAGTAATTTAGGGGAATCAATTTCCTTGTCTAGGTGATATGTTCCATGAAAAACTAAATTATCATCCCTAATACTATATTCATTATGGTGAGATTAAAAAGCATATTGACTTTTACACAACCATAGGGGACAAAATAGGAATTTCCATATGGGATTATGACTATTACAATAACTAGACTTATGAGTAGTACATTATTGTAGTCAAACATACTCTAATGATTTATATGGGTAGTACCCATCCCAATTTGGGATGTTCCTGATATATCATCATCTACCATTGGATTTCCCATTCCATTTTGTAAAGTCATACTTCATGGTATGTGGATTCACAAGTTTATAAGGAGGGAATGTCACCAGGTAAGATGAAAAAATTTCAATTAAATTTTTATTTAAAACATTGAAATAATAATGAGGGCACTAATATGTGGGTATGATGATAGGTACTTTGGACCAGGACATTGTAAGCAGTTTCTTTCTAGATAAACATGATGACATCATCAAATATGAGATACAGAAACTATGTATTGGGATTGATCATCCAAATATTCCTTTTCTTATATTTATCATACACTATTATGGTCAGCATCACGGTAGATAGGTTCCCTTCTCGATATCCCAAGTGGTTGTGTGTTTGAACCATTATTAGGTTTATTTTGTAATTATTATCTTGATGGTACCATTGGATAAACTATTATTGAGTCGACCAGAGACAAATAGGGTCCCGATATGTCCCTGGATAACATCTTCTTGATCCTAGTCTGTGAATATGAGGGTGAAATTCCCCTATACTAGCATATACTTCAAATATTGTACCCAATATTCATAAAAATATATCTACAAATGTTGTAATCTTTGTAGGGATTTAACATGGGACTCAATAAGTTATTTTTATAGATAATGTGAATTTTTTATTTAGAGTTTCGTTTGGAAAATATAATGATTTTTTATAATGTATTAATTTTGGTCCATAGGTTTTTGCCTCTTGATATAGGGTATCCCCTTTTGATTTGTCCCAATAGATGAGTTATTTGAGGTAGATGGTCATGATGATTAATCAGAAGTCAAAGGATAATTTGTCTATAGCGGAACATTTCAAATAGGAATTCCCCATTACCATGGATGATTAAATAATCACACACCTGTAGGTGGTCATAGATTACTGATTGGAACATGTGACTTTTTGAGGGTTCTAGGATACCTCCATATAGCTTTTGGGATTTCTATAAAACATTCCCATGATTATTAGTTTCATATATGTCGTATTTACTGAAATAACCTTGATATTGGGTCCGACCTCACCTGTGTTATCCATTGTATCTATTGTTCCTACTCCTGAAACCTCATATTTCCCAAATAGGTGTAAGGATATCATACATTGAGGTATAATAATAATTATAGCAGTTTTATTCCATGTTTTTTACATTTACAGAAAAAAATTATTTCCTCATCTACTGATTAATTCATTTGGTGGAGTGGTTCACTTGATTCAGTTGATGACAAGAGTAAATCTACAAGGGTCAGAGCATGCGTTGGAGAAGAAAATGACACTTCTTATTTTATCTCTTCCTATATACAACGATCACATATTCCTTAGGGATACACATATGATGTCACCACCCTAGGTTGAAGATCTATTGCAGGTCTGTAAATCTCTTCTCTCATGGTGGCATGAGCTTGGTCTACTATCTTTTGAGTCATCCAATTATTGAACATCTTACAACACCTAGATTGGACTTTCTTCTAATAACCTTATTCTAATTGGGGGATGATTATTCTTGTCATTTTAATTGAAGAGTTACACAAAATCCCCTATCTATAATTGACCATGAATTTGAGAACGTCGATAGAGTGAATGAAATCATGGATGTTTCTTCCCATTATCCTATAAAAAGGGCTATAGTTATTATGGTTGATGAGGTGGACTGCATTAGGATTTCAAGGCATCGGTATCTTTAGTAGGTTGGTATCCATTGATTCAATGATTTATCTATATAATTTCTCATTTCAAAAGGATTACAATTTATTCAACCCTTAATAAAATATTTAGTTACCTAGATCTATTCATCCTTATGGATGAGGGTGATTTTTTCTAGTATACGGGATGGTTTGGGCGGGTTATACCCATATAAGAACTTGAATGGGAACTTATTCTTTTTTAAACATAACAACAACAGTTTATACCTTTCTGATCCTTTTAAACTATAATGTGATTTTGATATGGATTTATCTTAGGAATATTGAATGGAATATTCAAGACTATAATTCCCTGACCCGAGAATCCTAGAGCCTGTGCATTATGTTAATAAATTGGCAAGATTACAAGGAATCAACTCCTGATGGATAGATCAGTTTAACATTGTGTGGTTATGTAATTTGATAATCGATGTTAATGATGTGGAATATTATAGATCCATACATTTTTATGTCATAACATGAGGACTCCATATTTATAGTCTAACATCATGTGTTACGGACAACTGGTCTGCAATTTAACATCGTACAATAATGATGTGTGTCACCCTATATTGATTAAAATAAATATCATGGATGGGAATAAGAAAATAGGATTGGGGTTCCATAAAAATTAATTTATGGAAAGAATCAAGTCACACATTTTTATGGAAAAAGAGATTCACAATGGAGATCAGACTATTAATTAAGGATTGGGCTGCTTTATTTTCTTGCAATCAAATATTGCTCATGTGTGGTCATTCATTACTTAGTAGAGGAATCCTATAAATTTTAACATAATGTGGTGAGGAAATGTGCCATTCACCTTAACATATTGTCATATGAAAGTGGTTTACATGATCCATATGAAGATGATCATTGGGGATCATTGTACTTTAAGATCTTATAGTAAGGACAAAAGATGTTGTATTGTTTATCATCATTCTTACCGGAATAGTTCCATACATTTTATCATCATGTTTTCTAGATGATATCTGTATAGTTTAACATCATGTTGTCCAGATGTATTTGTGTAGTATAAATTCATGCAACTATTATGATCTTCATAAATTTTATTTCCATGTAGTCGGTAAAAGTGGTGTTGTGTAGTTTAATTTCATTATGGTAGAACACATGACACTAAATGATAGATATAAAAATCATTTCATAAAAATCATTCATTTTTGGGGGGTGCGGTGGCATGCTCCACATTTATTATGACTAGTGAGTATACTCTATTTTGATAGACATTATGTATGATATATGTTCATTCGAGATTGGGTTCCAACATTCAATGCTTAATTAATTGTATTATTTTGGTTATGAGAGGGAACACAAATTCCCCCTAGAGGTATTAAGGATGAAAAAACATTTTATTGAAGGCTCATGCGATCAAATTAAGATGGACCTCTAGGTTCTGCAATATACACAACCTATTACCATTAAACCATTAAAATTCCTCCAAAAACATTTGGAAATTTTTCATCATCTAATATTTATCCATAAATATCTATTTAGAGTTAGGATTGTTGGAGTTATATCGGTAACAATACCTTGGTCCTCTACACTGATGAATAAGGTGTCCCTTATATATTATGGTACAAAGTGGTGTTATTGTCCCAAATTTCATAGAGGATCATGAAAAACCAATAAGTATTATACTTATTTACCATATTCATGATTATATTTGATAGAATATTTTTGAAGGCCTCTATATACCCAATTTCCACTGCATGAAATCAAGATGAGTAATTGGACTCGATATTGTACACATAGTATAGTTTACATTACTCCATTGAATATAATTTCGTTCCACTTTCCATAAATAATGTGCCAGGGAATATGAACCCCATGATGTTATGGGACATTATTAATTTGAGGATGCTCTTTGTTGTGAATTCTTTGTTGGGTATTTTCTCATACCATTTGGAGAATAATTTGGTAGCAGTTGGATGTACAAATGCTACTTAAATGCAGTTGGGGAATATGTCCCAATAATAACAATTCCATAACTGGAAAATACAAAAGAATATTTTGATTTATTTATTATTTTCGAGAGTTAATGGATCATTTTCCCATAGATATTTCATGCAAGATTTTTTCTGGTGATTTGTACAAGGTCATGTGTCATAGTATTCGCAAAGTAACCCTACCTCTTCATCTAGTTGGAGAGCCTTGTCCCAGATTGATGGGTGTCGCAGGATCCCACATGGTCATTTTCTGTTATGGTATGAAATACTCTTTGTCTTATGTTTCTGAGGAATAATTAATTATAGACATTCTTACATCGGAATTTATGCTCATTAGTAGGATCCATGAAGGTAAAATTCACACCATGATGGTAAAAAATTCCCTTATGGCATGGTCTGTCATAAGAACCCTTTTTTCAGATAACCGATTATGGGATCCATCCATCCATGGGTGGAAATCAATTTATCATTCTATATGGTATTGTTAACCTACTTTATTTCCCTCATATTGTAGATAGGGAATGATGAAACCATTATTCAGTTCATGATACAAAGTATTACATACTTCAAATTAGGGTCATCTTGGAATATTTCTATATTTTCCAATTTGTTTTCCAAAAAATATATTATTGGGGATAATGATGCAAAGTGGGATCAAAAGGAAAGTCTTCCATTATTCCCATGACAAATCCAGTAAGAAGGTCAAGTTCTACTTCATCGATGAAATATTTTCCATTTATCTACATCATAACTAGCTTCGAATCTCTTTTGATCTCCACATAAGATATTTATAGCTGTAGGTATAATTCCAATCTAGTTATGAGTGTTTATTATTCCTCTAAAAAATTTGTGTCGCCACTGGATATTGAGAACTAGTAGAGAAAAAATTCATTGTCTAGAGAAACAAATAAAAACCAAATAAAATGTGATTAAGCCTCATGTTTTCTAATATAATGTTGATGAGACTCTGGGATGTTCTATAAAAATACATCCCCCAGGTCTATGGAGTTTCATAGGCATAGAAAACCTCTTCGTTAATAAATATATTGTCTACTAGTGTTCTTTATGGTACAGGGTTTTCATTATGGAAATCAACGTGGGCATGTCCTCTAAAAGACTTATGTGACATGGACTGAGTGTCATACTATTTTTTAATAACAACCAATCAGGCCAAATGCCTAGCCATTGTGGGTTGGACAATGATATACATGAGTAGGTCAATAAAAGAGACAAAATGGACTTTGTTGTGCTTCATGGAATGGATCATCTTCAACACTACAAAGATAAGTGTGAGGAAGCTCTTATCAACATAATAGTATCAGGTCTTGTTACCTATCATCGTTTGGATAAGGTATTATAGATGTTTCTCACATAATGCAGCATTATTTTTTGTAATAAGGGAATATTGGGAGGGTTCCATTGTGGACAGATATAAGATGAGTGGCCCCCTTCCACTGGGGTAATCCGAAGCGTTGGGTGGAGCATATACTTCTTGAGACTCTCAAAGGCTACTCGATAGTCCATGTATAATTGATATTTGATTCCCTTCTTCATTATCTTCATAAAGGGGAGGTAATTTCTAAAAAAATTGAAAATAAATATTTAAATTTAATTAAGGTTCCATTAGTTCCCCCTATGTTCATTGAGATTCTATGTGGATGACAATTCCAAAAAAGTACAATTATTTTTTGGGCAATCCACTACATTGTGATGGTTTACCATAATGAAAAAAACATCATTGAAATTAAACAAAAAAAATAACTCTGTAGTTTCATCTTCATACTATGATGTGGATGCTTTTTTAATATTGATTCAATATTTGTGAATTGATCACATCATTTTTTGGATTTTTTCATCAGGTCTTTGACATAACATTAGGTTATTCATCCAAAGAAGGGATTAATGTTATGATGAATATCACATTGACATGTAGATCTAATGTTATTTAATATAAAGGACATTAAATTTTATATATTGATCTGTTGTGGTTATTTGATGTTTGATGATTCCTCGTCTTTAGGGATCAAATTTATCTAGTTCATACCTGAGAACCCATCCATGAAGGAGATGGTATCATAACAAGTTATTTTATCGATTAAGAGTTATTTGATCACTAATTGGAAGTCTTCCACTCAAAATGTTCGATTAATTTCTCTAAAATTGAGGTAGACCATATTCTTATTATTTTTCATTTTGTCAAGGATGATAATGGAAAGCCATTTTGGGTATTTTTCTTCTCCATAAATGTTTTATTTGATTAATTTGACATATTATGCCTCTAAATTGGTATCAAGATAAATGTGATTACACTTATATTCATACATAATGCCTCTATGGTCATTATATAATTTGGTATGGGGTGTAGCCACATATGGATTTAGTTCGGGAATTCCTATATATTTCCAAGAGACCAAATATTGGTGTTGCATTAGAAATGGGATATATATATATATATATATATCTCTTTATCCATGGGAGGAATGGAAACTAAAATCATTTTATTTGGTGGGTATTCTTATGTTCGCATATTTACCTTCCGGGTCTCATTAATGGTGGTGGATAATCCTTCCATGAATGAAGGAGGGGTGTTCCAAAGGATATCCTCTTCATCCACCTCCTAGTTCGTCAAGGCATTTCCATACAAACTATGCAATTTAGGGGAATCAATTTCTCTATCTAGGTGAGATATTCAATGAGAAAATAAATTATCATCCATAATATTATATTCATTATGGTGAGATTAAAAATCATATTGACTTTTACACAACCATATGGGACAAAATGGGATTTTTCATATGGGATCAAGACTATAACAATAACAAGATTTATGGGGAGGACATAGTTGTAGTCAAACATATTCCAATGATTTATATGGGTTTTCCCCAACCAATTTTGGGATTTTACTGATATATCATCATCTACCATTGGATTTATCATTCCCATGTGAAAATTCCTACTTCACCATGTGTGGATTCACATGTTTATAAGGAGGAAATGTCACCAGGTATGATGCAATAATTTAAATTAATTTGGTATTTCAAACATTGATATAATGATGAGGGTACTACCATGTGGGTATGATGATAGGTCCTTTCGACCAGGACATTGTAAGTAGTTTCTTGCCAGATAAACATGAATACATCATCAAATATAAGATACCAAAAATAATTATTGAGATTGATCTTCTCAATATTTATGTTCTTATATTTTTCATACACTATAATGGTCTAAATCATGGTAGAGAGGTTTACTTATCTATAGCACAAGTGGTTGTGTGTTTGAATCATTATTAAGTTTATTTCCTAACTATTATCTTGATGGTAGTATTTAATGTACTGTTATTGAGTCGACCAGAGACAAATAGGGGCCTGATATGTCCCTGGATAACATCTTCTTGATCCTAGTCTGTGAATATGATGGAGAAATGCCCCTCTACTAGAATATCCTTCACATAATCTACCCCATATTTATTAACATACATCTACAAATATTGTACTCTTTGTAGGGATTCAACATTGGACTCAATATGTTATTTTTATAGATGATGTGAATTTTTTATTTCGAGTTTGGTTTGGACAATCTAAAGATATTTCAGAATGTATTAATTTTGGTCAATAGGATTGTGCCTCATGATATGGGTTCTCCCATTTTTATGTATCCCAGTAGATGAGTTATTTGAGGTAGATGGTCATATTGATTAAGTATAAGTCAAGGGATAATTTGTTTCTAGTGGAAGAGTTCAAATAGGAATTCCCCATTACCATGGATGATTAAATAATCACACCCCAGTAGGTGGTCATAGATTACTGATTGGAAGATGTGAATTTTTTAGGGTACTGGGATACCTCCATTTTTCTTTTGGGATTTCTAGATCACATTCCCATGATTATTAGTTTCATATATGTCGTATTTGCTGAAATAACCTTGATATTGGGTATGACCTCACCTATGTTATCCATTTCATCCATTGTTCCTACTCCTGCAACCTCATATTTCACAAATAGGTGTATGTATATCATACATGGAGGTATAATAATAATATTTATATAAGGTTTATTCCATGTGTTTTAAATTTACAGAATCAATATTTATTTCATCATCTCATGATTTTTAAATTTGTTGGAGCGGTTCCCATGATTCCGATGATGACAAGAAGAAATCTACAAGGGTCAGAGCATGCATTGGAGAAGAAAATGAAATCTTATTCTGTTTAATCCTATATACAGAGATCACATATTCCTTAGGGATACACATATGATTTCACCACCCTAGGATGCTGAGCTATTGCAGGTATGTAAATCTATACTCTCATGGTGGCTTGAGATTGGTCTACTATCTTTTGAGTCATCCAATTATTGAACATCTGCCAACTCCTAGATGGAACATTATTCTAATAAACTTCTTCTAATTGGGGGATGATTATACATGTCATTTTCTTTGAGGATTTACCCAACATCACATATCATTAATTGAACATGAATTTGAGAATGTCCTTGGAGAGAATGAAATCATGGATGTTATGACCCATTCCCCTTTGAAATGTGTTGTAGTGAGGATGGTTGATGAGGTGGACTGTATTAGGATTTCTAGGCTTCGGTATCATGAGTAGGTTGGTATCCATTGTTTCACTTATGTAGCTAAAAAATTTCTCATTTCAGAAGGAGTAAAATTTATTCAGTCATTCCTAAAATATTTATTGACCCAGATCTATTCATGCTTATAGATGAGGGTGATTTTTCTAGTATACGAGATGTTTTGGGTATGGTATACTCATATAAGAGCTTGAATGAGAACTTATTCTTGTTTCTAGGTAACAACAATAGTTTCTACCTTTTTAATCGTTTTCACTAATAATGAGGCATTGATTTGGATTTATCATAGGATTATTGAAGGGAATATTCATGATTGTAATTCCCTGACCCCAGAATCCCGGAGCTGGTGGATTATGTTGTTACATTGACATGATTACAAGGAATCCTGTCCCGAAGGACAGATCAGTTTTGTTGTCTTGGAAAATATAATACATAAATTAATATTACATTAAACATTCATATATAATACTCAAAATAAATAATTCATTGAGAACGCCAACATTCCCCTAGCTTAACCTAGAATATCAATCCAAATAATCATCTTGAAATCCCGGGACAACAAAACAAAATACTGGGGTTAGCACATATTCTCAGTAAGAGTTAATAATTTAGCGCAAACTACAAACTTTTAAGACAGTATGTGTAATAAAAACAATAAACATTTAAACATAAATATGAAAATAACATGGAGAAAATAAATCAAACATTACCATATTAACATGAAAATTTATATTCATCAAGTAGAATAATCACATGTAATAATAAATTTCCTAATGAGGGAATGCCTCATTACGGACATAATTACCACATTGTCAATGATTCATGCAAAGACAACTAATATCATTTTTTTCAAGACCTTGTAACAAGAAACTAATTTGTATCACACGACATACTGATTCAACGAAGGGATATAACATGCCTAGCCTGTCACTTACTATGTCCACTGTATTCATCTTATTTAAATGTTTAGACATAACATAATCATTAGTATTAAAACTATCAGAATAAATGCAATACCTCAACCATAAACCATTGAGGGTATAAAAATAGCACATCCACAATTAAACATATGACACCTCATTCGAATGTGTTTTAAATTTTTATTCATGATCGTATCATTTAGATCATGGTTTAAATACTTCCAGAATATAAAAACTTATTTATATATAATATATAATTAGAATATCAATAATTATAATAGCTAGATATATGAAATGGAAAACACTGTTTATGGATATGGTATGCCATACATACGCATAAACACAATTTCCATTTTAATATACTTTTGAAGGGAATTAAGTGAAAAACATATATGTAAGTACATAAATACATATATATATTCTGTAGAATTATTATGTCATATCATAGATACTTTTTATTAATATATATTTTTATAATCATCATTGAATTTTTAACCAAGAAATGAATCACAACGCATCATGGAGCAGGTAAGCCGTATATACTCACAGGCGATGATATCATTTCCTTAATGATTAAATGTTCTTGAATTGGTTTGTATATTATTTGTATAGAGAAATTAGAATGATATTTTTATTATTTATATACATATTGCTCATCATTAAATATATCAAAATAACAAAGTATTAAAGAACAAATTGCACCATAACATGGATACGGTAATTTGTACGTACACACTCATGTTGTCATTATCATTTATAGGATGGATAGAATATTGAATATTGTTGTGACATATTTAATATAAAAAAACATTATGTATAAGGTACTAAACTTATTATTTTGGTATTTAAATAACAACTAAAGAGAATGTGGAAGACAAAAATAACATTAAATGAGGTGGTAAAATAATTACCTATTATTTGGGTGCTTCCTTTTGATTTGTACAAAATGTCTCCTTAGGATGGATTTCTGCACAAGGGAAGTCTGTTAGGTTGAACATAGGGATTTTGGAGGATATTTGTGCAGGTTTTGGAAAATCCAAATTGTTTTGGAGGTGTCATTTTGAGAGAAAGGGATTTATAATTTTATAAGAGTGGTGAGAGTTTCTTTAGGTAATGTTTGAAATAAAATTTTATTATAAAACAATTTTCAGTTTCGAATGGATCAAAATTGATTTATTTAGATGCTAATGAGGGTATGCGTATAAATCCTCCCAACCAATCAGATTTATACAATTGTAGTTAACCATATTAACCTATCATTTACATTAAACTCTTAGTTAAATAGTTTAACTTTTTCCATGTCCCCTTGTTTATTATAATAAATGGTTAATAATCCTACTATAAAAATCAATGATAACCCCATGTTGGTCATTATTGAAATATCTAACCTTATCTATGAATTTTTTATAATCCATATATTTTTAAGAATATTGTATCAATTAATAATAACATATTTGTTTTCAATACTCATTTATGTCAATTTTGAAACTATTTGGGATTTTGTTTTTGTTAAATTAATAAAAACTTTATCACAACAAAAAAATTAGTTAATCAACCCAAAAATGTAATATTAACCTATAAAATTCTTGGATGTCATAAAAATATACAATTAACATTTTTTTATAATTATAATATCAATTATTTTAATATTTCTTTGATAAAATAATTATTGCCTTATCATTGTGTCATAAATAAATTTAATTATATAATCCCTAAAAATTATAACTAAAATAAAATTATGTATTAAATATTGTTATAATTCCTATGTATATTTATAGTCTTATTTATCTTATGCATAATCATATATTAAAAATGGTTTAGTTATAAAACCTTGAATTTAACAATTTTAACACTTCTTTAAATAAAATAAATGTACTCATCTAATCCAAATGAAAAAAAGGATCATATTTTATTCCAATGATTGGTTTTTTTTCTAAATACACTTATCAAATAGATATAGGAATTTTTTTGGAAAATTATAATATCATTTTAACCTTTAATTACCCTATTTACTTTTAATCGGGTTAAATAAATGTCCAAAGTTACTATTCACCAAAAAAATATTTTCATCTTATTGAACAACATATTACATTCAGAATTCAACCATTTATTTTCTATTTTTAAATTTCTATTCAGAGATGTGGTAAAATTACATTTCATGAAAATTTTCATATGTGCCTAAGAGGTGGGTAAAAGAGGTTAAAAAGTTCACTGCAATTTTATACATCTAAATTTATTATAAAATGACTCCAATGATTTAAACATAACATATAATTCTTATATATCTATTTTGACATATAATAAAATTAAATAAAATAATTAATTATTAAAATAAGAGGTTGTTATAAACAATGACGAAGTGTTTTTCACTATTCATAAAAATGATACTTTTTAGAGAAATAAAAAAATTCACCCTAAGATAATTTTGATATTCCAAAAAAATGAATTCTATTTTACCAAATTCAAAAAATAGTAGTTGTGTTAATTTAAATAAAATTAATCCCCATTGTAAAATCCATAAAAATTAGGTTTTAAAAAGTAAAAATTATTAAAAGATTGACATGTGTTTATGTAAAATTTAAATATGAAACTTCTTATAATGACCTACATTGTATTTAATGATAAAAATACAATCATATTATACATCCAAACCATAAAATAAATAATTTAACACTATAAATTATTTTGATTAAAGAAGTTTTTTTGAATTAAAATTTAGTATTTTTCTCTATTCCTCCAAATATGATTGTAATTAGTAAGGTACAAAAATTTTATCCAAAATAAAATTTTTTGTCGCACATTAAAAGAAGAATTTAAATTCATTAAATCGAATATATAAAAGCGTCAAATATATGTTGTAAAAAGGGATCTCCATTTAAAAGGCCATAAAATTGCATTTTTTTCAATATACTTAATTTACTAGAGAAGATTGAATTTTAATCATATATTATTTCTATGAAATAATTAATAGGGATAATAAAATTATATGGAGTATATGAAATTCAAAATTTCGTAAATAATATTTATAACTTCTTTTTGAATGGATTTTGTTGTAAGTCATAATGTGCTCGAAGTCTGTGTTGTGTATAGTGAATGTTATTTAATTACTTTGAAGAAATAACGTACTATGGAATCTTGGGGTGTTACATTATCCCCTCATTCAATAAATTGAATCTTCACAATTTGATATTTTTCATCAAAAATTGAAGATTAAATATAGAAAAAATACCTATTTTGAAAACCCACATCAAAAATTGGTTTAATAAAATTTATTCTTAATAAGAGGGAAAGGGAAATGAAAAAGTCACCATCAAATTTTGATATCATTTAGGAGAACAATGCTGGAAATTAGAGACACATAATTGGAGGAAATAGAAAATATTTATAGGGAGTGATTGAGTTCATCAATCATAAAAAAGTGTAAAATTGAGGGCCATAAGGGCATAAATCTATGTTTATTTAAAATATCATTGGTTCGACAAATCATAAATTACTAGGATAACAGATTTTTGGTTTTATGATCCATTCCCAATGTTTATGAATTAATTTCTTTATAGAATACAAGGGAAAAAATATTCCTGACTTGTAGAGTTTCATCCTTCAACTAATTCCTACCACAAACTCATCTTTCACTCTAAAAGATAATAGGAATAAAAAATATTCTATTTATCCTAATCATATAGGGTTCCAAAAATAAAAAATTTACAATTATTTTGTCAAAATATTTAAAAAAATACATTATACAAACCATGACCTCATGTAGGCCAATGGAAGGCGATAAACCCTTGTCTCCAATCAATGGCATGTTCATGTCTTGTGGCCTTGTCGGATGTGATGGGTTTTCACCCGACCTTTGGGTTTTCCTTTTATAATAGTAAAAATATAATATTAAGAGCTACTTGAACATTAGAAATAATATCCAATGTTAAAAATAATATATGCTATCTTTTAGACTTATCCATAACACTTAAGTCTGTAATCACATTCCAAATTTATAAATAAGGTCACATAATAAACATATGAATTCCTTCATTGGGTATTCTCTTAAAACACGGTAACAACATGAATTATCATAAAACCTTACTGATTACATTCTTGATCCCTTATCTTTATAGAATACTTGATATACTCCTTATATTCAAAATTATTTAAATATCAAACAATAATAGAAAAAACTAAATTAATTAGTTTCAATGTCGTCAAAAATATCAAATATAATTTATCCAATCAAGTCATATATTATTCCAAAACCACTACCTCGATATCAAGACCATATTAATGATTATAATTCTTATAACCATGTATTATCAAAAATTATTAACATTCTATTTATTCACATTTCATAAGAATATATAATCTCTACATCTCAATGAAACAGTACTACTATACAATCCTTATTTATTTCCATATTTAATATAACCAGTACATCGTTGATAAAAAACTCAACTGAATTAATTATTTAATAGTAAAATAAGAACAGTAGTCATACTCTTCTTCTGCAGTAGTGTCATAACATGATTATTATCCAATTGCATCATTTTAGGAACACTCTCATGGTTAAGACATTGATACGCGTAGTATACCAACTCCTTGCTAATGAAGCATTAAACATTAGAATCCTTTCCCCTTGAAATCACGTACTTGGTGACCTTTTTCCTTACACTTATAATAAACTCACATTCCCATCAAGCATTTACCAATGTGACTCCTTAAAAAATTATCACATATGGTAAAATCCATCTTTCCCCTCTTCCTTTTATCCATATTTTCTCTACAATCCTTTCCTTCTCTTGTTTCCCTTAAAAGGCATAGGACTCAGAGAATTCATTACGTTTGTTATTAACACAATATACTATTTCTTCATAAGATGAGAATCCATGGGAGAATATTTCCCATAGAAATGTTTTCTTAATACCATGACATATTTTTCCTTCCTACTCTTTTGATCGTGCGTATAGCTCGTGTTCTCATTCCTTCAATTGGGTGCCATTTATAAACAATTTCATTCAACATGATAGTTTATGAATCAAAATACATGTTTAAAACCTATAATATACCAAATGTAAAGTAATGATATTTTTCTAATAATCTATAATCATAAAAAATGTTTTATTTGAGGATGTGTTTACTCATAAATCCATCCTAATGGATCGTAATGAATATATTAATTATGCTAAGAATATCCCTCAGGACCGTTATAAAAAATAGTGCAACACGGCCCATTTTCATGAACCGGGATACGCCGGGTCAAGCCCGAAACGCTTTTCCAGAGTTTTCACTCCTAGGTACTTCTATTCCAGAGCTGTCTCTACCCGTTCATATCAATATAGGGATGTATTGCTTGGAAAATACACAAACTCTCTACATTCCAATTATTCTATTATGTTCTTCTATACTATCGTCCAATTTTATCTTAGGGTAATATTTTCTAATCAGAGATTCTCTAAATCTAGTAACCAAGGATTATACTAAACATCCTCTGATACCAATTGTAACTCCATGACCCTAGAATCCTAGATTCAGTTCATTATCTTAAGACATTGGCATGATTATATGGAATCATGACCAGAATGACGAATCTGTTTAGTAGTCTTGAAAAATAGATTACATACTTTAATGTTACATTACACATTCAAATATAAAATATAACATTAATAATCTATTGAGAAATACATTATTCCCAAAGAATAACTATGTATATCTAATATAATAAACTTCTTGTAATCCATGGAAAATAAAACATACGAAATGAGTGAGCTCAGATGCTTAGTCGGTTTAAATAATTTAGCGGAACCTATAAACATTTAAGGAAACATAATAAATAGAAAAATAGCCTTCTAATCATAAACATGAACATAATAAGGATAAAATTAATCAAACAATACCATATAAACAAGCACATGGATATTTTACAAGTATAATAATAACTTGTGATGATTTATTTCATAATGAGGGATTACATAAAGTCGGACATCATTTATACACATTTAATGCCTCCTGAAAAGGCAAAAAATAAAATTTATATCACGACCTTGTTCAAAGACAGTAATTTGTCTCAGGAGACCAACCAATGCATCGAGGGGCAATTGTGCCCCCCTATGTCACTTACTAAATCCAATGCATTCTTCTTATTGAAATGTTGAAACATAACATAAACATTCATATTAAAACTAGCGTATGAAATGAAAATATTTCAACCATAAATCATAATGGGTATAAAAAAATAACATCCACCATCAAACATATCAAACTCATTAGATACAATATAGATGATTTAATTATAATAAATCCACCTTAATCTATAATAATATCTAGTATATAATGTTGACATAGTTGAAAATGGTCATTAAATATTTTGGAGAGAAATATCAATTTTTTAGAAATCATTTGAAGGTCACACATTTATTATGGAGGATATTTAAAATATTTTTTTGAATAAATTTGTCCCATACCACTTTGAAACTTTTGAAATTGATTTTCATTTTTAAACATTCAATTCCATATAAACAAATACTTAAAACCATTTTGAAAACACTTACATTAATGAGAAAAATTTATAAGAATAAAAATGTAAAACATTTAAAATGATTCTTTAGTTAAATAGTACCTTAAATGAATAAATTTGAAATGTATTTTATGAAACACAGACATTGAAAATAAATATGTCTCAAAAGATACTCACACATAAACCATCTCATTTAATAATAGATTGTAGAATTAACCCTTACCATGATCTGTCCTTTGGTCGAGGGTATGTTTAACCTCATGTATAATGAACATAGTATGTTATTAAATTATAAATAACACATATTCATATTTTCTATATCACCCATGATTCATTTATGATTTTATACTACAAATTTAATAAATATTTTCATGTTAAATTAACATTTTGGGTAATAATCACTTTCTTTATCGAACATGTTTTAACTTGAAATTCATGATTGTTTCATTTATATCATGATTTCGATAATTCCATATTTTTAAAAATAATTTATATATATTATATATTTATAATATAAATATTTATAATATATAGATATATGAAATAGAAAACACTATTTATGGAGACGGTAGGTTGTATGTACGCATAAACGCTGTTTTCGTTTTCATATCATATTGAATGAAAGTAAATGGATAAGATATATGAAATTATATATATATATATATATATCTTCAGTAGAATTTTTATTTCATATTTAACATTAATAATAATAATATATATTTTTATAATCATCGTTTGATGGTGAATGTGGAAATGAATCATATCGCGTCATTGAGACGGTAAGTCGTACATGAACAGTAGCGATTATATAATTTAAGTAATGATTAAAATGTGTGGAATTGGATGTTATATTATTTTTATAGAGAAATTCTAAATTTTTTCATTTTTTATATAAATATTACTCATTGTTATATCTATCCAAATAACATAGTTTTGAATAACAAATTACACCACACCGTGGAGACTGTAAGTCGTATTCATGCACAAATTGCGACATTATCATTCATAGGATGGATAGAATAATGAGTATGGTTGTAACATATTTATAATAAAATAACATTATATAGAAGGTACTGGATTTATTATTTTGGTATGGAAAAAAAATAAATAGAATGTGTAATAAGAAAATAAGGTTGAAAGAGGTGTAAAATAATTACCTCTTCATTGAGTGTTTCCTTTTGATATGAAAAAAAGGCTCCTTAGGTAGGATTTCTTCTCAAGGGATGTCATCTATAATGAAGGGAGAAATGCTGTTAGGAGATTTGGGTAGGGTTTTTCCATGAAAAATGGAATTGGAGGTGCGATATTGAGAGAAGGGGAAAATCCATTTTTTAAGAGAAGTGAGGGTAACTTTAAGAACATTTTGAAATATTATTTTATTATAAAATCATTTTCAGTTGCAGATGGTTCCAAATTGACTTATTTCGAATCTAAGGTTGGGATGGGTCGAATGCCTCTCAACCAATAGGTTTTTTACAAGTTTATATCACTATATAAACACTATAATTTAGATTTAACTCTTATTAAGATAGTTTAACTTTTACCATGTTCTCTTGTATTATAATAAAAAATGGTTAACAATCATATTATAAAAAAAATGCTAACCCCAATTGGTAAAATATTTATATACCTAACCTTATATAATTTCTTTAGAAAACCATAAATTTTTAGAAATATTATATCAATTAATAATATAGTATCGGTATTAAAAACACATTTACATCAATTTTGACAATATTTGGTATTTTGTTTTTGATATAGTAATAAAAACATTATCACTTCCCAAAAATTTAGTTAATCTACCATGACATGTCATATTAACCTAGAAATTCGTGGATTGAATAAAAATCCCATGTTTACGTTTATTTTTATATTTATAATATTAAATTTCTTAATCATTAATTGAAAAAGTGATTATTTCTTCATCATTGTGTCATAGATAATTTTTATTATTTAGTATCTAGATATTATAAATAAAATACAATTATTTAGGAAGTATTCCTATCTTTATAATGAATATTTTTATTCAAATTTATCTAATGTATATCCATATATTAAAAATGGATTAGATATAATACATTGAATTTATAATTTTAACTCTTCATGAAATAAAATAATAATAATTTTCCTAATCTAATCCAAGAAGAAAAAAGCATCATATATTATTCCTAAGGTTTTTTTGGGTCAAAATATACTTATCCAATAAAATTATGACATGTTTTCGGGTTATTATAATATACTTTTTAGCTTTAATTATATTATTTACTTATAACCGTGGTAAATAAAAGTCAAAAGTTATTATTCCACAAAAAATATTTTAATCTTATTGAACAAAATTGTACTTAATAATGTCAAATAGGTCTCTCAAATTTTTGAAATTAAATTCATATAAGCAGAAAAATTACCTTTTAATAAAATTTTCAAATGTGCCTAGAAGGTGGATAAAAGACGTTAAAAACTTCAATAAAATTTTATACATTTAATTTTATAATAAAATTTATCAAATGAATTTAATTGAACATATATAGGTATTATATATCTATTTTTATGTAAATTAAAATAAAATAAAATAAATAATTATTTAAATAAAATTTCATTTTTAAAAAATAAATCAGTGATTTTGTCTGTTCATCAAAAATTTAATGTTTCAGGAAAAATACCAAATATTTACCCTAAAATAATTTTGATATTCAGAAAATAAATAATAAATTATATTTTAACAAATTTAAATCATTGAAGTTTCATTAATTAATTTAAAATTAATTCTTATTGTCAATACCAAAAAAACAGGTATTAAAAAAATAAAAACTATCAAATGAATGACATGTGATTATGTCGTATTTAAATTTAAAATTAAAAATAATTTCCTACATTATATTAAATGATAAAAATCTAATCTAATTATACATCTAATCCATTTAAATTCATAAAAAACACTATAGTTTTTTTTTGAATAAAACAATTGTTTTCAATTTAAATTATGTATTTTGATATATTCATCAAATTTAAAAAGTTAACAGAAAAGTTCCAAAAATTTATGCAAACTAAATTTTTATTTCCCGCATCTAAATAAGAATTTAATTTCATTAAATTTAATATATAAAAGATTCAAATATTGGTTTCAAAATGGGTTCTCCATTATAAGGCCGTAAAATTGATTTTTTTTGGAAAATACATCATTTATATGAGAAAATGAAAATGTTCTTATATTATGTATAAGAAACCCATAATATGGATTCTTAAATTATAGGTAGTATATAAAATTAAAAATTATTTTAATACATTTCATAAACACTTTTTGAATGGCTAGTTTGGTAAGTCATGGTGCGCTCGAATTCAGTGTTGCTTGTAGTGCATGTTATTGAATTACTTTGCAGAGATAACATACTATTAAATCATGGGGTGTAACAAACACATTGTTCAATTTATATGAACTCATGGAACCCACCTAGATACTTCATTATGACTAGTGTTGTCTTCAACTCATCGAGGATATTTTTTGTACAGAGTTCAACAATTGTCAGCATGGGATAAAGACACTAAGAGAATTGGTTAAAACCTTCTAACTTGTTATGGAGTTAGAAACCACATAATTATCAAATTTCATATATGCGTACAGGTTCAAAAAATTATTATGTTTCATCATGGTGCTAATTTAGTTTAGGAATTGATATTGAATTTCTTTTAACAATGGATGCAACAAGAAGGCTTCTGTACAAAATGAATACTAGAGTCTATATTAATAACCATGTGTCGCATCCTATTGAACTCTAGGAACTATAATCAGGACTAATCATAGTACGATGTGTGTATGATTTTTTTCAGGTCTTATTACTCCATCAAAGGATGATAATGTAAGATTTATAAAATTTGGTGAAGTATAATATTAATCAACCCATTCAGAATATATATTCTCCTCACATTTCACAGGTGTACATTACCCTCCTATGTATTCCATTCATGTATTTAGGGAATTGATGGTGTTTTGAAATTCCAGAGGTACTATTATCTATGATGCCTCCCATATAAAGGGACTGGACAAGACCAAGGGAGGTGAACCTATTTTTTTCCTACCCATTCTTCAAATGAGTACTGAATAAATGCTCTGAAATGGGAGTGGTTATCTCCATAATAATGGGAATTGAAATCAATTTCTAAATCCTTGTTTAAGAAGATCAGATTCATGGATATAGTGAAATTATAAAATATATATGCAACTCTTGCATGTTTATCAGCTCTATCAGTATTAATATTGATCTTTTCCTCAAGATGATACCCAGTGGGAGTGTTTCTTCTAAGTATCTCATCATGGAGTTGTTTAATATTTCATATCGCACCCTCACCTAATGAATTATATCCTACAATGGAAGGATTTATTTCCCTTCTGCGTTGTAATTGGGATGAATCCACACCATTATATTTATCATTAGTAGTGTTACTCCATAGAGGTGGATTCTTTTCATTATGTGGTGCGAAGCTTTGTAGCCTCCTCGGATTCTATGTGCCCGAAACCATGGTTTCTGGATCCAAATAAACCTCCACATGGGGTATGTTTTCTATGTTCTGACCTTATGGATCAAAATAATGATCCAAATTATCTATAATGTTGACGGTTATGAAATTTTGAGTGTTTTATTTGGAAATAGTTGTTGTCTCATAACATTCACCACCAAATAATTATTCTACACATCTTTCATTGGGATCATTACTTAAACCATTGGCCATATTGGGTAATTTTTGCATGAGACCCAAATATTGTTTGATTTCCTTACCCATACATTCCTCCTTCCTTGACATTTGAGTACAGACTAATAGAGAGTTTATGGTTCTGGCTAATGAACAAGCCCCTAATAATTTATTTTTCATCTACTGTGGGAATAAGGGATGGGATGTTGATCATTGTTTTAACCTCCTATCCTGGAGTATACTAATTTCATCTGAAGTGATAATGATGAAGAAAATTCCCCCAACCCCACATTTTAGTTACTATTCGAGGCCACAATTTGTATTTCATTATTCTTATGTTGAGGATTAAATGACTCCAATTAGAGATTTGATAACTCGTAGGATGGACATTGAAATATAAATTCCCCTATCCAAGTGAGATGGTATTTATATGGAATTATCATTGATTTCCCATTCCCTCCTTGGGGATGATGAATATGATTATAGTTATTGGGATATAAAATCCCCCTTCCTAGTGGGTTGTGGTTTGTTTGATGCTCCTTGTGACTTGTTCTGAATCTTCTTGATAATTGGAAATCAAATGGGTGGATGTGGTGGAAGATACTCACCGGATATATTCAGAAGGGTTATTTCCTAGATTACTAATAAATTATATATGATTGTGAATTGTTTGATATAGAGAATTTATTCTTTTGTTGATGTTTGGGTGCAATGGAAACCCATGACAAGAGTTAGTTTTTACGAAATGTTATCGAATGGATCATAAAATTATCTTCAGCATCAAAAATGAATTCCCCATATTTTGATTCATCCTGTTCAAATATTTACTGGATGCCCTCTTTTCCAATTTTTGATGTTGTGGCACCATTGAAAATGGGGGATCCTCTTTATGTGAGCAAATTTCTCATGGATTATCTGGTCCCTTAATTTCAATGGAGGCTATGACAATAAAGGATGTTGTATCTGATATGTTATATTGTACTGGAGATAGAGTGATGTGAAATGATCCATATTTCACCATCCGTGACAAAGTACATCCAGATAATATCTAAAAATTAGTTAGTGAATATTTATTAATGTGGAGATAGACACTACATAGGAGAATGTGATGCTCCTCTATTCATGGATTTTGTACTATGGAAAATGATACCACATCCCACTAACAATAGAGTGTATTGATGATATGAAGGTGATACTCATATACCAGATAGGGTAGATTTATATCCTTTAGTCAAATATGTGCATACCACATATTTTGGTGTACATATTGAATGAACTCCTTCTCTTGTTCACCTAGGTTCTCATAGTCAGTAGTAGAAAGCTTAAAAACATGGTGGGGTGGTTGTTCTGGATAACTCTATCCATATATTGATGTCTTGTTCCTCTATATCAGACATACATGCCTCTATCTAATCAGACCATGTACAGTTCTTCTTGTGGTCTCCATCCAAATAGAGTAGAGTGTTTCTGGTAGTTTATGGGAATTATATATGATTTACCCTGATGTTTTGAGGACAACTCTATATGATGGGGCTTGATTTTTGAACACCTCTATAAAAGGTGGTTTCTGGTAAAAGGGATGATTTCCTTGTCTATGGAATAAATCATAATGGGGAGTTTCACCATGGAATATTTCAAGAATAGCGTCCCTACAATCCAACTCAACATTACCATGAGTTTTACTATCAATGTAATGATCGCCTAATGCTTGAGATGATGCATTAAAGAGCCATAAGGGGGTTGATAATGTGTCTCAAATAACCTCAGGGACACTGTCATTGAAAATATTAGGGATATGAAAATTTATCAACATCATAGATGGAATACGATGACATGATTTTGGAAACTCTACAGGGACATGTGACAATTACATGATGGTTTGATGACCTAACTGATAACCATTTAGTGTTTTGGTAATATGACTACTCTTCTGAGAAACTACTAATATATTCCAAGGAGACTATTCAATATTTTCTGGAATATAACTCTTCCCTATGGCATGTGGTCCTATCAATTGGTGAGCCACAGTCATAACAGGGATATGATCCTGATCCTAATCCTTTGGAATATTCAGTTGGTCTTCCATGACATAGATGTGTGTTCATTCTTAGGCATGTTACACTCTCACTTGGTGAGACCATGTTGTAGATGGAATATATGTTTGGTTTGAATATGGATGACCCTCTAGAATATGTTGATGGTCATTAATAATGGTATATGATATATAACCTTCCTTATATATATTCTCAGTATGATACCAATGTATTCCATATTCAGCGGAAGTGGTGTATCAGACTAGATTATGTGATCAAATGAAATATATTATTATGATTCACAGATAATATTATGATCATTTCTCGAGGCATGTACCATTATCACATGGTATGAAAAATTTAGAATAGTTATATGAGTCTGATATTATGCCTTTGGAGTATTCAACTATCCTCAAATGATGGGGATTTGAGATTTTAGCATGGCATGTTCCCTCTAAAATGATGATCCCTGGCCAGAATTGGGGAAAGAGACCAATTATAGGCTTTGGGACATACTTCCAGATCTCTTTGATAGTTATGTTATATTTCACTAAGGTATTATCCACTCTCACATTGTGAACTCTTGTTGTAATTGGAATATGATACTGATTTCGTTCCATTTCATTTATAAGAATATTCTAGTTGTCCTCCTCGATTTGAGATAGAATCATCATGTTATCTTCACCAACAAAATATTAATATTTATCTGATTGATGTTATTCCCTATCTATAGGGATAAGAATATTCACCCATCCATATATTTTATCTAGTGTATGGACATGTTAGTAGAGTTCTTTAACTATTTTAAATATATGAAGTCACTTTAAAAAAGTGTTCATAGGAATGTATGCATGCACACTTTCTTTCTCCAATATATATTGGTAGATATATTTGATTTATGAATGAATATATGGCTACATATATATAAATTATTCAACCCAAATATTCTAATGGATTTCAAGAAAGTGGGTAGAATGTTTTGTATCCCCAGTCCTGCTGTAAAAATATGCACGAAAAATTTTTCTAGTTGAGTAGGTATAGGAGTATACTCATATGTTATTTCTAGAATATTATGGAATACACCATCATTGAGAGTGTGGATGTGATCCCCTCATAAATATATGGAGCCTTCCATGCCTAATGTGTCTCCCTTATTTCCCAAGAACGGGTAGCAGAGGTGGAATTGTATCAAGTGGCACCCTCGGTAGGAAACAAATGGTCACTGTTGGGATGGTTCTAGTGACATTGTTTGATAGGATGCCTCGTTGAAGACCCCTAAACCTGATGGGAGTGTAGTTGACTCGATATTCCACATTCATCAGATACTGATGGTGGTGAATGTTTTGATTTAGGGATAAGCTTCTAATGTTGTTGGTTGTGGTAACAAATGCCACTAGATTTACAAAAACATTTCATAGAGGATGTGATCTCATCGATTTTAGTGCATAAAGACCATCATGGTATGCCTCAAGGGTTGGGATCTAACCTTATTTATGGTACTCTCGGACCATTGTATTTTCATCCATAGACGTAATTCTTTGATTGGAAGTGATCATTATAAGGATTTTAGGGTCAGTAGTTGTAGGTGACATTAAAAAATAATTTTTCGATGTAGAAATGTTATATTAAGATGTATTTTTAGTATAAATATCTACAATCATAGAGACTACATGGAAAAAGGTCTCTGACCAGGGCATCCACATATGCATGATGGGTGATCAGTAAAAAATATGTAGGTGAAAAAATTTTCCTTTTATTCTGGATCTATTAAATCTTCCCACATAAACGTGTCATAGGGTTGGTGGACTTATTTATTTATAACCCATACTTCATAGGATCATTTTTAATATTCATTTCATGTTTTCTATGTTTTTTGGGATGTTAAGGAAAAATGGCCACACTCATGGTTAAGCATTCATTCTGTTATTTGAGAACTTCGCGTTGGATTAATCATTTTTTATAGATATGAAAACAAAATTGAATGATGAGACATTAATATATCATTCTATTATTTGAGTGAATCTTGTTTGTTTCACCATTTTTTCATAGATATATAAACAAACTGCCCCATTTCATGGTCATTTGATAATTCTGTTTTTTGAGATATTCTTGTAAGTTAACTATAGTTTTGATGTAAAATATGATGGATGATTTGTGTGTTATTTTTGGATATATTGTTGATTATGAGTGAGGTGTAAAAGATTCTACATAATAATTTTCATTGGGTATACCATTGTTTTTTATAATGTAACTCCCAATAGTTACCAAATCAAAAACATGGTATATATGTACTTTCTATAGGTTGGCATACATTTGTGATTTCATCCATAATGAAACATAGGAACCCAAATTGGTCAAGTAGATGGTAGTCTAGGATCATCCAACCCATTTTGGGGGGAGTTTTTACCTGCATTGAAGCACTTTTATATATTTAGGAAATGTTCATGATTCAATTCCTTATCTTGATATTGAAGAGGTTACTCTAGATAAATTTCCATAGGTTGAACCACATTCCAATCCTAAAATGGAATCAGTTTCTCTTGCAAAAATAAAATAGGTTAAATATCTTTTATACACAAAAGGTAATATTGTATTATCATATATTTTTAATATATGATCATTAATGTATTATTAGGCATGATATAAAACTTTTTACCTAAAAAATAATCATAGGTTGAACCTCATTCCAATTCAGATACAAAATTGTTTTCCCGCACAATGTGAACATAGGTTAAATATCTTTTAAAAATAAAGGGGGTTATTCTAGTGAATCCATCTATATGTGTCTATGGTTCCTCAGCCAACACCTCTAATGGTTTGTTGTTTACAATTTTATGATGTATATATATAATCATCGTATTTTTTCCCATGTATGGAGGTTTTTATTATGTCACGGTTTGGATTGAGACATTATGAGGAATCCTACATATCCTTCTTATAATAGGAATCAAATTCCTTGTAGTTCGATGAACATGTTAGGTTTAACATCATGTGGAAAGGAAATATGTTTGGTCACTGAGGGACCGAGAATGTGAGCTCATGTCTATAGGATATGTCCGGGGTATGTTAGTCATTGGTAGAATCAGAGTTATCGTAGTTTTATCATGCCCACGGGAATCTTACCAAGGTTTATATCCCAAAATTGAGTGAGTCAAATCATTCCACTCATCGAGGATTACACACTCTGGTTTCCTAATCTATTGTGGATTCATTTTGTATATGATATGACCCTTACTAATCCATTAGATCTTGTGAATCAATAATGGTGTGAGAATTAAGAGATATAATGTAATCAGTCTCACAACATATGGATGTGAAAAATATGTACTGGGACTTAAATTTGGAGGTTTAATATAGTGCTCTCATTATAGGAATGTTTCCTATGTATCATGGCCACAAAATGGATCATAGTTCTATGTCTCAAATTGGAGGGTTTAATAGGAATCATGGGCCATATGAAAGCTTCATCTGTATCTAGGTTATGAGTTGAATTAGATTCATCTTAGTTTAGTAAATCAAGGCTTTGACACTATGGTCTCTATTTGGGAAAATATTTTCATGGAAACTCCATATTCCCACATGAGCTATGGTAGGTGTGGGAAAATGGGACGGAATTACATCGGGGCATAGAAACACATTTTTCCGTAATATATAATTTGGAAACATTTTTCATTTCCTATGATACCTATTTAGATTTCCCAACTAGTCTTTATGAGCTTTCATGATTGTCTTCCTAAAAAGTATTGATTTCTGGGTAGGGATGATTAGACATATCTTGTTTTGTTGTGTTCTGGCCCAACGAAAATCTCATAATCAATGATAATGTTCCATCAGTACAAAGAATGACTAGTCTTGATTATCCTGGATATCATTTCATGATAATAGTTTATAATAATGGAGGGATTATCAATATCCATCTAACATTCCCTGGATTTATCATGAAAAATTAGTGTAGTTATTTGAATGTGTAATGATAATTATGTTGGAATTTCGGGATCGTGTTTCTTCTCTAGTCTGACGTGTCTAGGTTTCATTGCAAAATCCCTATCGAATGTCAGAATGATATCTCAATATCTGAATGGAATATCAAAATTACATCATGAGATCTAGGTGGATTTTTTGGAGGATGTTGCATGATATAGGTGGCATGTCCTCATTCTATCAGAAAACATAACTTCCATAAACTAGTTTCACCATATAACATAGGTGAAATTTCTAGATGACATAATGATCTCTAGATTGTGATCATAGAGGGTTTCATGAGACTTATGTTGTATTCCCTAGTTTTTCATGTGACATTATCTATCTGGTCTTGGGGACTTTACATGATCAAAATAGTATACCAAAGTAGTGGCGTCTGATCTGGATGACATATCCTGGTGTTTTATCAGGACAATGGATGTCTATACGAATCATCTGAGGATCATCATATTGGTTTTCTGCATAAGTCCCCCATCATTTTAGTCATTGTTACCACATTTTATTAAATATTACTTCAATTTTTTCAAAGTATGATTATTTAATTCTCACATGACAAATAAGTTATTTGGGATGTCCATTAGAAACATACACAATATCCTTCATGTGTTCTATGAGTGATCACTTGAAGTTCCTATAAAGGATGCATGAATAATTATTTTGATCATGAGACATAACAATATAGAAAACCTTTCTAATCGTGATCTCATCCACTCATATAAATCTTCTATGATTCCAAGGTGTGTTGGTGTGAGGATCCAAGGATGTATCATTACATACTATGTTGTGGATTTATAGGCCTCTCCACCCTGATTATGTTCCTCTTTTCCCAACACATATCATGCCAATCCATGATGGATTTTGTGGAGGGATTTGGTGTCATGTGCTTCACAGGATGCTATTGTATTTCTTTAAGGGTCAATAACATGATTTTATGTGACTTTGAGACCATAATATTATTGCCTCATTTATAGGATTATATCCAATTAAATTGGTATCCTTTAATCATATATACCTTCCATATTTCCTTCAAAGTGTCAGGCAATCTTGTTTAGTAGCTTTTGTGTGATTGGGATGCTGGTAAAAATGGTTTCACATGACAAAAAAGACCCTATCTGTGAAATTATGTGAGAAAAAATTGGATTTTAAATGTTCCTCTATGATATCAATCATTTCTGACGAAGGGAATGTTTGAGTCCATTTGAAGAACATGATGGTGTCTAAAAAATTTTATTACTGTAAATTGAAGACAACTTTTTTGTTTTGTTTTTCTTTTTTATTTTAATAGCATGTTGAATTTTTTTTTATTCTCATGTGAGTTCTAACAAAGTAACTCACTCAATTAAATATATGTTACCTGAACATCAAAGGGTATTTCATTGATGTGTGATCATTTACATTGATGACCCATTTTCTTTTACATGGATCCAAATGGGGAGCATGGTTGGATATACATGTCTCAATCCTTTCATGTTGATTAGTTTACATGACTTTGGGATCTTGTGTGATTATGAAAACTTATCGTCGGGTTCTTCCTTAGTGTATTGAAAAACATATTTCTATGTTACATGAAATTAATGATTGAAATAGGATCCCACCATTTCCACTTTTATTAATTTTTTATTTTATAAATGGTTGGGGTTTCACTTTTTTCCTAGAGTGTTTTCAAAGACAATCACTCTCTCAATTGGCCTTATACCCTATGACCAATAATGGGTCTTATAGTGATGCAATATTATTTCATGGAGAACCCATTTTATTTGTCTATAGAGCTGATGGGGCATCTAATGACCTCTTGGAAATGTCAAAGAACCATTGTGTGGAAAGGGTGATATGCCAATGGGCATTGGCGAGATAAGGTAGACATGTCGTAATGGGCATTTAGTGTCCCAAAAGCCGACTGGGAATGTAAAATGATTTATATGACTACAAGAGGATCTCAGATTATTGATATTTTAATCTTAATTTTAAAAATATTTTTGAATGGTTTTTAGGTGTCATTTAGTTGAATAGTTGGGTGACCTGGGGAATTTTATTTGGATGCCACCACTTGATCAGTGAATTCCCCCGATGCCTTCATGAGAGAAGGACTAATCATAGGGGCTTCATAGGATCGTTTTAATGTTATTTTCTATAGAAGTATCATTCCAATGACATTATAAATTCATTTCAAAAATATACTTTCTAGAGGATTATATGATCTGAAATTTCTATTCATATTCTTCTACATTTTCATTACGGGTAAAATAATACTCAAATTTAGGTATTTCATCCTCTATTGATTTTTTAATGCAAATTTACTGGGCGTCAACACACACAATGAGTTTTTTACATTAATAAATTTAATTAATCACTATTTTCAGAATAATTAAATGAAAGTTGTATATTTTATAAGAAATAAATAATTTTAACATTCATTTAATATATTTTTATGCCTATGATAACAATAAAAAAATTTGACATAATAAAGTTGTTTTCTAAAAATTGTTTTTTCATAATGTGTTGTGACATTATTCTTGATTTAATTTCAAACAATTGTAGAATTTTAATTTTATAAAATGTATTCTATATTTCAAATCAAGGTCTTCAAAATTTTTAAATAGTTCCCTTTCACCAAATACTATTAATAGTAACCATGGTAAAAATTATGATCATAGAGTTGGGTAAATCTTGTTAATATAGGATAAAAATAATGGATAAGAACTAAATTGTTAGTCAAAATTATTATTGGAAAAATATATGACATTCCCTATCACCTTATTCCCTAAATTATGTTTTTAGTTGTTAATTCTCTTTGAAAATAAATATATTTTATTTTAATGAAATAATGTTACAATATTAATTACTCATTGATTTAAAAATTTATTTTGTGTTTACATAGAGAAAATGACTAATAATTAACAAATATTAACAAGTAAATATATGAATAATGAAATTGTATTATTATTGGTAATTTATTCCTAATTTTTAGTTATTATATAATGACATTAAATTATTACATAACACTGAAATAGTTTTTAATCAATTTAAAGAAAAATAAATTCGATGATATTAAAAATGATTAATTTAGAGTAATTTATATTGTTATATAAATTTCGTTGTTGAAAATTTAATATCATTTATTTGATAATATATTAAATATTAATTCCAAATTATTATTTATTATTTTATGTTAAATTAAATAAATAAGGTTAAAATAGAAAGTAATGATATTTTTTAAAATTAATATTTTATTAAATTATTTAGATATCATTAAAAATTTTAAAAAGGAAAAGGTAGAACTCATATAAAAAAAATTCATTAAATTGTCATGTTTTTGAAAGGTTTGCCAATAATTAAAAATTTAAATACATATTATTTTGAATATTTTTACCTTATTTAACATTAAAATTTTATGACCACGATTCAATAAATAGATAATGCATAATATTAATCCTAAACATGTAAAAATAATATTATTATACGGGATTAAAACTCTATCATATATTATTATAGAATCACTATCCATTATTCATTTTTTTTAGAATTATCTTATCATAATATAAACTTTTGAAAAATTATTAAAGAGCCCTTCATCTCAAATATAAATGATAACCACCTCCCAAACTTATTTAGGCCATATTGAGCTATCTATCTTGAACATAATATATACAAATAAATTATATAGTTATATAAACACATTCAATAGGTTATATTCATCTTGTAATCCTACCTATAATGTCTTGTAGGGGTTATCTTAAGAAGTTCTTTAAATAAGTTGTCATCAACCTAACAGATCACATTCTTTTGTACATCTAATGTACCTTTTATAATGATATTGAATTTAGGATAATTTAATTTTTTGGTTTCCAAAATATAATTAAATTTTATGATGATTATGAATATACTATTATTTAACCTCTTTTAAATAAAATGGGATGTAAAAATATTTCTCATGTGTAAGCATAGATTACTGACTCAACTTAGCGAAACTATTGATTTTTCATCCCTATATTTTTTATTGGAGTGTTATGTTGGGTTTATTTTTTATATAATACATTTAATATATTTTTTTAATTCCATAAATATTATATAATACCTACCCTCATACGTTCTAATATTTTTTTAAATGATATTGTTTATCCTGTATACATTTGGACTACCACCTCCAAGAACCGATGTGGTTCAATTTTCATTTTTATTATACTATGATGTTAATAAGTATAGAATTAATGAATAGATATGATATATATATATAACATGATATTTATTCTTTAAATTTCAATTAATATTTATCTTTCTTTATTTCCATCTATCGAAAAATAGAAGCATAATTCATGCCTAAGAACGACATAACATCTCCATCGATGGTTCAATTTATTTTTATATGTCTATAATTTATCAATGAATATAATCATGTATAAAATTAATATATAATATATTTATACCTTTATTAATATTTATTACATAGAGTAACCATGATCAAAGTACAAGGACCAACACAACAGTTATAATACATACATGAAGAAAATTAGATATCATCCAAAATAGTTATTTTAAAAAATATGGGTTTTAAATGGGTTATCAAAGATTATCTGTAAATAATTTATGGTAATATATATATATATTAATGGTACCTATTATATTTGTAATAAATATATTTTTATTATAAAATACATTCCAATATGTACTATGGAATTCCTACATAAGGAAAGATATTTTTATGATACTATTATTTTCCTAGGACACATAACGTATTAAGAAGATTTTTCCTTTTTGTGGTATATATATTTATAATGAATTTGTCTTATGATTCTTTTCATGAAATTTTGGTGAATTTAATAAAACATATATTTTTATTTCATTCATCTGGATTATTATTCAAAAGCTACCAAAACTGTAATGGATTTATGTTACAATCCCTTAATTTTTCAGGATTTATTATACTTAAGTGATTATTATGAAATATTATGATATATATCACTAGAAAATAATTAATTTTCCTATAATATGTTTCTATTATTAGAATACATGTATTTATTACTTTTTTCTCATGTTATTCTATCAAAATATAGAAAATGTGTTTTTATGTAATATCAAGTTTATTTAACTCTATGGTCAAAATGCATTTATCTTTTTTACCCATGATTTATAATAATTTTCTAAGAAATTATTTTATTATTATCTTATGAATTTTTAATGTAATTATTTTGAATTTTTTATTTTTTAACAAATATTTTAAAACTAGTATTTTTGTTAATTTTTTGAGAATTGAAGTTTTTTACAAAAGTGTACAAAGAATGTTTTCTTTTCACTTATACATCCTGAATGGAATGTCCCAAATTTATGAAATCTCTTTGTTGCGAGTTTTCCATTACATTTTTACATGATTCTTTTTAAAGATAATTATTTCTATAATATTTTCTATTTTTTTAAAAAAAATTAATCCAATATGAAGAGGTTATTTTCCTCAAGGTTGTTTTGATGATAATTTAATTGAACTTCCATTTTTCAATCAAAATAAAACCTAGTTTTACAAATTGTTTACAGGGTATATTAGGCAAGGATACCAAAATTTTTATTTATATTAATGGATGATTTTTATTTTGATAATATTCTTATGAATATTATTCTTTTTTAGGGTTTATATAGTGATGAGTGCTGAAATGTTTATGAAAACCATTTCATTTCCATGGATTGTGAAATAATGAGTGGTTCATGAAAGCCATAACTTTACATGTATTATAATATAATTATTGCATTATGATCTTCAGAAACATACATTTATGTGTTAAATTACATGATCGGTGGGACCAATATCCATGTTCATTGCATTGGTAAATATGGATATCTAATACGTTAAAAAATATTAGAAAATGGAGTGAACCCTATTTAGTAATGGAATTTTTGCAAAATAATTATCTTAGGACTGAAAATTGTCTACAATGCTAGTTTGGGGAGTGAACAATATCACGACCTGCCCCAAATGGGTCCTTTTCGTGACTACCCTATGCTCGCAACTAATAGGATATGGGATTATAACTAGAAACGAGTCTATATATCCCATAATGGGTGGAATTTTCCGATGTACTTGTACATAAGAAAACATATCCTAGCCCTAAATTATATAAAGTGAAAACACTACGTAAAAAGTGAACACATACAGTAAGATACTAACCACATAGTGCGATAGTATGAAACTATAATGAATATAGGGATATAATACAAGAACCCTAAAAGATGTAGTATATCAAATTCAATGCGCATGTTCTTGAAACTCATCCACCAAAAACCCAACAAAAATGGTAGGTATATATTGTTTTATGAAGACGTTGTAGCACACATCATCTATTTGATCACTCAATGAATCACCTAGTCTTGTTCCACTAAGAACACCATAAAATATTTGATCATCTACATAAGACACGACATGTGCCGGAAAAGCCCGTACATGAGTGAGTAAATCAAATGTCAGTATGACACCTAGAAACCACAATAAAATTACACTAAAAACATTTGAAGTAAACCATAAAGAAATACATCAAATATAGCAAAAAAAATACATCATGTATACAAAAAAATATATACAAATTTTATACCAAAAATAAACACACGAGGTATACCAAAATGTTAAACATGATTAACACATTAAGATATTAGTCTATAAAATGGAATGTAGGATTATCAGATATAGTTTGCAGAATACCCTGTATCGATAAGACACAGAGTCTCAGTAAGAAACAGAGTCATGGTTAGTCACTGAGTCTCTTTATGACATGGATTTTTGGAATGACATGATGTCTTGGTAAGACATAGAGTCTCTGTAAGAAATTCTGCCTTGTAAAGTGACAAAGCCCCAATGTCACGTAGTCTTTAGGTCACATAGTTTAATGATCACAACCAACCATGGGATTCTATTTGTAGCATGGTTGTTCTGGGAGGACTATCTACTCATGCTAATAGTTCACATTCCATAATTCATATAGAATAATATATAGTAAATAAAAAGTATTGTATCATCTCAAGGATCCCAATGCCACAAATGCATCATCAAACACAAATACACATTGCAAGTTACAACTATCTCTTATAAAAAGCTCTCACTCGGGTCTTCTTCGGGTCTAACCTGACCTGTGGATCTTGCCTAACACACTGATTGACCCAACCTGGTATAGCTGAAACAATCGACCTAACCCTTTGGACCACCCCACTAGGCTAGCTGGTCCTGGCCCACTGGGCTACTGTGTCTATCCCACTAGGCCGCTGGAGCTGTCCCATTTTCTTTGCCAAATGCAGTCTTCCATAACCACATGTCCAATTTTGTGATGTGGTTCCATAGCACATTCCACATGGCCTAGCCACTACACCACTTTTTGTGTCGCCATGTCTCCATTGGTTCCTCAGATGAGGAATTGAGACTCATCCCCTAGTCAACATCACATGCCCCTATCGTAGTATGTGATGGCTGGCCATGCCGTCTTTCACACGGACCCCACCTGCCACACTCTAACTCCACGGGCTAGTCTACTAGTAGGCTCACCCATATGGTCCTCTTATTCTAACCCTATCGGGCTGTGTCCTATTTCCACCACCGGTTAACCGTCATCCCGCCTTGTCACTTCTCCATGACAGAAAGAGAAACATCTTCCCGGTCCTGCCTCCATAGTGTTGTGGCTATGTCAGATCATCTATCAGTGATGGTTGTACCATGAAATGAATGAAAAACAATCATATGCACATAAAGTCATGAAAAAAGATAAGAAAAATGGTGAAAGTGAGAATCACATAAGGACTCAATGGACAGATCATTCATTTTTCCATTTTGGCCTTGATTTTTTCTTGTTATATGGATCACAAAAAATGACATATTCACATATATCTATCCCTAATTTAATTCATTCATGATAACAACCATCAAAAAAGAGATCGAAATATGGATCAACATGTTCGTGGGTTGGTCTATGATCACAATAAATTTATGAATGTGGTACTAATCAGAGAGAAACAACAACATATCTAATATTTGGATCAATTTTTTATGAAGGGAAATGTTGCATTGCCATTGTTCGTTGATTCATCGATCATTGATCCTCATCCAGATCTCCAGTCTATTGTCACTATCAAGAGAACTTCATATTCTATATCAAAGTTTAATTTTTTTGGTTATGGTGATAACACGAAATTCTTGAAAAACTCAAAAAAAAAAATGAAAAGACCCACTACATTGAAATAAAATATTATTATTAAATATTTATTTATCGATATGTCCAAAAACTACTTTTCATAGTTTAACAAGGATACCAAATGTTAGGCCTCAGCTAGGGTAAACACAGTTTTCTAAAAGAAATAGTTCCCTAAAATTTCTGATCAAGATACCCTTTTAGATATTATTTAGTTTTAATGAAAAACTACATTTACATTTTATAAAAAAATTCCCTTTTTTCATTGATTTTCACTGTCACACTAGGCTTAGATTTACATTCCATCATAGTTCCCCATCTCGGAATGTTTCCAATTAATTAATGATAATTAATGTTTAGAAAATTTGAGTAAATTAATTCTCCCCACCTTAGTTCATTATGTCAACAACATCCAAAACAAGGTCTACTCAATAAAAAGATGAGGGTACTGATCAAGAATATGAGCCTATCGCTCCCTTATTCCCTCATATATATCCATGTGGTACCACCGATCAAGAAGACAAGGTATCAACCACCCATGATGTATCCTCTCATATTGATCCTCGATATCCACATGATACTCCAAAAAAATTCCCCGTCAATAATGTAAGGATCTCTAGAGTCGATGTAGTGTGATGAATCATCCATGTACCTCCTTAATTGCAAGACATGGAAAAAGTAATGTACTTGATGAAAATATGATGGTAGAGATAAGAAGTATGAAAAGCGCTAACTCTACGAAGAATTTTTAAAGGGATAATGTCTCTCAAGGATAAATTGTCACCCCAACAAATTCTATGTAGTCCTCATACTGATGAGACCTGCAGGAACACATAGTCTCCTTCTGTGAACTCTAGAGACATTCATATTCTATCAGTATATAAATTCTTACAACTATTGGTAGTCCCCATAAATTTTTTGATGATCTTAAACTTCTTAGTGGTAGAAAATACCTACTCCGGACCCATTGGTGTGGACCTTATTTGGTCAGTCTACTAATGTGCTGACTATCATGGTCAGTCGTACGAGGGCTGAAATGGTTCCATACCAATTCTGGACTATTATATATTGTTTTACACAAACTAAACAAGTTGTAGTAAATCCTCCCATCTATGATAGGAGTCAAAGATTCAGGCACATAGTATATCCTCAGGAACCAGAATAGTCCGCTTAGTCTGGTCATTTTTTGTGGATGAAACACTATTCTTGAGAAAAACTAAGTCACAAATTTCTCCTGAACCCCCCCGACAACTAGGATGTGAAATGAACATCCCAATTTCAAATTATTATTATTTTCACTCAATGAATCTAAACTATCTCATGTACATAGAGGTGTCCCAAGATCTCTATTGAACTCTTTTCCTAGATTAGTTGGAAGTGGGCCGACATGGTGAGTCTGTAAATGATCCCCTTGATTTTATCACATTTATAGATGTGTTTTGTGAACCCATCATGAAGTCGAGTGATATATTTTTCCACTTCCTATCTCACAACTCATTTTGTTTGGGTAAATCTTTCTAGAACCTGGTCCTCATCCTTCACTTGATGATAAGTTAGGCATTGAAAAATGAACTCAACCACTGTCTTAATCGTCCCTATATAGTAGAACTGACAGTAGAATTCATGGAACATATTTTATACACCTGTATATACTACTGAATGAGATGAATGGAAATCCCTTAGAACATCCACTTGTAATTCCAATGGTACAAATCTGCACCCTCATAAGAGAATGACGTTCTCCATTCACATCAAATTTTAATTAAATTATATCCCTATAGAAAACTATTCCTATTGGGTATCCCATTCAGTATCCCCTAGTTGTGACACCCTTAATCGCTATAAGATTTGATGTGTAAAAACCATCAAATGGATGAGAGCTTATCCATCTCCGTCCACAAAAGATATCTACAATAAAGAAAGTAGCTCTGACACCTCACTAAACCACTACTATATGGATCTCCTATTCTGAGCATCTTCCACTAATTTCCCCTTCCTATGAATATAGAAAATATCATAGTCATAGTCCTAGAGGAAATATATCCATCTCCTCATTCTAAAGATCAGATACTTCTCAGAGAAGATTTACATGAGACTCTTATGGCCAGAGTTGGTGGTAAGACACTCACACATCCGGTAGTGTCTCCACATCTTCAATGTGGTTACAACTGCTACTACCTCAACATCAGGGTCTTTGTAGTACTTCTCGTATTGTTTAAACTAGAACAAACCATAAAAATGTACTACATTCCCCTACATCTGTACTCATCCAATCCAGGTCCCTGATGTGTCACAATAACACCACACACTTGAATCCCTACTCTGTTAGTCTCATGATTGGAGTGTTTTTTAACCTCTAAATCATCTCCTAAAATAACGTTTTTCTCCTCTATATCGACATGAATAGATTCCCCTTCTATTTCAATGCCATCAAGGGTGTTTCTACTCTGGAAAAGTCTAGTACACACCACCGATAGTACCCAACAAAACTGAATAAACCCTTCTCCTATGTAAGACTATTGTGGGCCTCCCATGAATGAACCCCAACAATCTTCACCCAATCCACTATTACAATATCTTCTGAAATGAAGTGTCCCAAAAAAGTTGATTTTAAATCCATAACAGACATAGAGAGAGATTCACATATTTTTAGATCTCTCAGTGAGTGTCTAGGACCACTCTCAGGTGAATCACGACCTATTTGTCAGTGGCTCGGTACACTAGGATGTCATCAATGTGTACCTCCACATAGTGTTCTATGTAAGGATTGAATATCTTGTCCTGGAGTCCCATGAAAAATATCGGGTTCTTTATACTACCAAAATTTATAATGAAGTACTCATTTTGTTTTTACCAAAATCTAACAATATCCTTTTATTCCATCTTCATCACATACATGAAGCTGGTGATACCTAGATCTTGGGTCAATCTTCGATAACCACCTCACCCCATTCAGTGGATCAAGTAGGTCTTTGATACTTGGTAGTGGATACTTTTCATTCACATTCACCTGATTCAGGTGCTGAAATTACACACATAAGCCTATGCTTTCATCTACCATCTTTGAATACAAAATTGGAGTCCACATAGAGTGAAACATCGGTTCTCTTGATGTTTTTCTTAGGCAAGTCCTCCAATAGTAGCCTAAACACACGATGCTCTTTGCGGTCCTTTAAATATATTGGGTTATATATTGGTGTCATCCCGGTGGCCATATCAATGTAAATGTCTACCTCCCTATGTGGAGTTAATCTGGGGACATCCATTGGAAGGTCCTCCTTATAGTCTACAACACTACAAGAAAATTAGGATTTCTTTCATCCACTAAACTAAGGATTTGGATATAAAACTAATGTGTAATTGGATGAACCCTTTTATAAGTATTTCCATCCTATTTTTCATGAATTTCCATTTCACCAACAATGGAATAAATAGTCCTGTCACCATCTTCACACAATATTCTATGCCTAAAACCATCAATTTGAGCATGGAAGGTAGGTAAACATACTATAATTAGAATGATTTTGTAAGTCCTTGATGCCACTACCATGTGATCTCGACTGAAACACTTTCCTCTAAGAGTAATCAGACAATATGTAAACCAGTGCTTGATCATCAAAACCCCTCCTATATTATACTATAATCCTAATGGTTTAGTAAATGTTTCAACTGAAATCTATGAGTCTCGAACAACATTCATTGAATGAAAATAATGATTGGTACCCATGTCTATAAAAACTAAAAATATTGTATAAAAGACACTGATCATATCTCTAATCATCCCTGGAGATATGGGGTCCTAATCCTATATCACTTTTAGTTTCCATCATCCATGTCCACCAGCTCCCAGATCCCATGGTGGACACCTGGGGATGGTGGTGGTGGTAATACATCGAAACTAATCCCACCTTCTACTACCCTACAGTATCCTTTTCCACCTATATTTCTATGTGGGCTACACTTTTCATGCCTCCTCCTCTACTGTGGTGGTCCCTCGACCCTCTCCTGATAATTCATTTGTAGGGTGGGGTAATCTCATTCCAAATGTCCCCAATCACCACATGATTTACTCAACATGTACATAAGTTTACCCAATCTTCCATGGGATTATACACCACTAATCTCGTGTCCTGGTGTCATCCATTGGAGTGTTTCATCCATTTGGAACACTGTGACTATTTTCAGCTACCTACCGTCGATGACTCGTCTATATGGTGCCAACATGTAGATCCACACTTCTGGTGTCTGCTCAGCCATGAATCTCTCCACTAAAAGTTCTCATTCCAATACCCCAGCATATGTAGGAATGCTAAGGGATGGCATGGTTTCCCTGTTCTATTGGTGTAATCCCTGCTCACAATACTAAGAAATAAATAACATGTCTAATACCATAGTCGTGGAGTACTCAAAAAGATCAATAACCCTCTCTAAATACAGAACAATAGTTTGACTACCGTGGTGTAGTTGTAGGAGCTTCTATTTGAGCATAGAGCATAATGTAGTTGGGATGAACTCTACATTGAAGTGTTGATCTAATTATTCCCAAGAGAGAGTCTCTTAATATTGTGTGTGGTTCACTATGCTCAACCGTCTCCCGACTGATCTAGGAAGAATACTCATAGCTAGGACTTCCATATGGTCAGCAGGTGTGCTCACAAGGTATAAGACACAAGTAACTACCTCCATCCAATAATCAACAACCACATTGTCTAGCTTTCCCTTGAACCCGGGAGGCCATTTCCAATGGATCTAATGCAACGACCTCAGTCAATGTTCTTCCATAGCCATTACTGATGGTTGTGATTACTTATCGACAGGAAGCACTACTACAATAAAACCACAGGTATATGAAATCTCAATAACATGCCCATTTAGTTATGCCTCATCACTAGGTGTATCATCCTCATGATTACACTGCAGAATCTATGATATCTAGCTATGTGGAGGCATCCTGAAATAGATTAATAGGGTGTAATTTCAATAGTTTATAGAATGTGATATGACACAAGGAAATAAGAAGGCACCCTAATCTTATAAGATGGATATACCATTAATTTTCCCTTCAACAAGTGTTTTCATGTAGCAAGTTGAAATGTAGTTAACCAAAGTCATGGTGTATGCAAGCGTCACCAACCACACCAACAATTGATTACCTAGCCGAAAATCCTACCTTGAAATACTTAACACTTTTCCTCTAAACTCACCTCACAGACTCCCAATCCTTAAATTGAACATAACTAATCTGATACCACTCTATCACGAACCTCCCTAAAGGGTCTCATGACATGACAACCCCAATCCCACCTTTGATAGGCCTAGTCATGGAGACTAAAATTGATTAGGAATATCCCTAAATGGATGAATTGTTATAAGTACCTGTACACATTCAAACATCTCGAAGCCCAAAATGTTGTAATGTAAAAAAAATAATAATTAAATAATGCATGCTTACACTAAGATACCAACAAAAGTGTTCAATAGTAGGTAACTCGAAAGAAATAAGGGTTATAATAGAAACCCACCAAAACAGATAGTATTTCAAAGTGAATGGAAATGATCCTAAATCTAATCCATAGAAAACCCTAAATGAATGATAGGTGTGGGACAACTTTTTGATGTTTTGGGATGCAACCTTGTCAAACTGATCACTCTCAAGACAACATAGTCTTGTCCCACCTAGAACTCCATCAATGCATCTATCTGTTATATATTTCATGACACGTGTGGGAAACTCCCATGCATTGGTGAGTAAAAAAATACTCAATAGGATACCAAAAAACCACAAACAAATACCTATATTAAATACCCAAATCTCACCATAAATAAATACAAAAAGTATACCACCAATAAATAAACGAAGTATAGCAAAAATAAATAAATGAAGTATAAAAAAATAAATACATTAGGTATTTCAAAAATGAAAACAAGATTAGCACACACAAATATTAATATATATAAATAATGGAAGGTAGGATTATCTAAAATTGTCCATAGAACACTCAGTATCAATAAGACACAGAGTCTTGGAATGACATGAAGTATCAGTATGACGTGGAGTTTTAGTAAGACATTTATTATGAGTTAAACGTGGAGTCTCGATAATAAATTGAGTATTAGTATGCAATTTTACCCCAAAGTCATGTAGTATTTATGTCACATTGTTTCATGATCACAACCAACCATTGGATTCCGCCTGTAGCACGCTTGTTCTTGGAGAAACTACTACTAAATCCAATAGGACATTTTCTAATTTCAGTAATGTATCATATAAATCATCTAACGAGGGTTTTCTTGTCTCATGAATACCAATGCTACAAATGGATCATCATATGGACACAATGTTTGAATGAAAAAACTAATTTTATTTTAAGTTCTGACTTGGGAACGGTTCAAGTCTGGCCCGTCTAGCTGGTTAATCAGACCAAGTCCTCTGATCCAACCTAGCCCAGATCAAACCGACCCTACCATTGGCTTGGGCCACTTGGATTGCAGGACCCATCACACTAGGTTATTGGGTCTATTACATTGGGCCGCTCAAGCGACCAAGCCCACAATGTGGGTAAGTTCACTGTGTTTCCTGTGGTATGCACCAACAACATTCCCCCCATGCATATGAAGTTTCATGCTATGTTCTACAATTTCGGCTCACATCACCTCCAACCCCGCAACCTTTCTACCATGGGTTCCTCTGATGTGGAACCAAATTGAATCCCTTGATCAAATCTACTACCTCTAAATGTGGCATGTTCCCACCATCTCTGATGTAGTTGTCCTCCTGTCATGCTTCACCTCTTCTAGCTAATCTTCAAGTTTTTCACCCTCACGCTCTACTTGTAGTGACCCTATTGGGATTTCTACTTCCACTGTCACTTTTCACCCTGTCGGTGGCTCGAAGTCCTGCCCTCGTGCTCCAACTAGACCGAATGTGCTGCACCTTCATCGTTTTTCCACTACAGTGTCGTGGGGGAGTCAGATCTTTGTTTAGGTATTTTTCCACAATGAAATGAAGGAACAACAATCATCCTCCCTTAAGTTCATGAATACGATGAGAAAATAAAAGAACTTTGGGAAAAGAATAAGAACAACAGCACCAAAAGAATATATATTTTCATTTTTAGTCCTTGATTCTTCATTTTTATAAGGATCAAATAACAAAGAAATAACACAGATCTAATGTCCATTTAATTCCTGCACAATAACTCTGATCCTGAAAGCGATCCATCAATGGATCAACCTGTTTTTTGGTTATTCTGTATTCATCTTCAAATTTTAGAACAGGGAACAAATATCAATGAAACAACACCTTAGATTTGTTTTGGATTGGTGGTTGATGAAGGGAGAAGTTGAGTATTTGTCATTTGTCCATCTTTTAATCTTAAATCCATGTCTCGATCTCTAATTCATAATCATCATGATTACAACATCCATATCTTTGTCTCAGGGGAATTATATGGCTATGGTGATAACGCTAGATTCCAGAAAAAATACAAAATAAATAAAAGAGTCATTGTGTTGAAATGAAATATTTTAATGAAATAGTTTTTTATCGATACGTCCTAAAATGAAATCCATAATTGACCCATTCCAGACAATTTTAGGCCTCACATATGGTAAAAACTCTATTTTGAATGCAATGGTTCCCTCCGTTTTATGATATGTATACCAAATTATAATTTATTTTATTTTAAAGAAAAACTACACACACATTTTATTAAAAACTGGACATTTTTCATAGATTTTCCCCAAGTACATTGGGCCCTGGAATCACATGTCATCTCAGTTCATGGTATGGTAATTTTCACAATTAATTTATAAAAATAAAACTATAGAATATATGAGAAACTAAAAACTGAATCCCCAATGATAGTATTGGAAATGATCTATTTCTAATAGGGAAATGAATTTTATACAAATGTGTATTCCATATTTTTATGTCTTAGGTTAATGTTATACTATAATGGTTTATGTAATTTGATTCTCTAATTATTAGTGTATTATAAAATTCCATGATTTATGTCATTACTCAAGATTGTTGTATATGATATGCATGGGATTTTAGAAAAATGAAAAAACTCATTTTCTAAAACCCTTATCTTAATGTAAAACATATGGGATCATTAATACCTCTCTTGTATTCCATTCATAAGAATCTAAGGATACACGTTATTATTTTTTCCATTACCCATGTTATGAGGACAGGTACAATGTATGATATGTCTATGAAGTGATCTAGTTAGGAAAAAATGTTGTTTGCGATGATGTAGATATTTTATGAATGAGTTGTTTTTTTTTATGTTTCAAAATGAAAAAAATTGGTATGATTGTTGCATGTATAGTAATGTTACATAATGAATGTTCATTATTTAGGATAAGATATCTACGTATAAATCATCAAGGTCATACTTGATGTTTTATTTATTTAGATGGTGTAAATTGATTCATATTTGTTAGTATCAAATATAAAAATGTAAAATATAAGTTTTTATAATTAGATTTATGAGTATTAGTTCAGATCAATTATAGGAGGTATTTTAGTACGGTTATGATAACATTTCTGATTCAAATGATTTAATGAGAGGTTAACGTAGTACTTATAGATATCATCATGGGTTTATAAGATTACGGTTGATAAAAATGTAAAATACATAAAAAAACCTTTTGGGGTTTTATGTGATGGAATTATATAATTGTTAGAATCATTTATGAGTCATTTATCATAATATAACCCATGGGTTTTCTGTGGGTTTTAGTGAAAATTTTATTTGAGTATGGATGAATTTACATTTTTTGGACATAATAGTCATTGTATTATTATCATTTTGGGTTTATCATACCATTTATGTTGAGGAATGTTTTGGTAATTATTATTTTGGAATGTATATTAAAATTGATTGTAGGATTAAAATGAGATTATGTGACAAAGTGAAAATTTAATTTTGAAAACAATCACTATTGGGGGGTTATTAAATAATTATTGAAAATAAAAATGCTTTTTTATTAGGTGTTTTTTTATTTTAATAAAAAATATAAATTTATCCTTTGTATGAATACACAATTTTAGTCTCACAATTTAGGAAACAATATTTATATTTTGGATAACATATGACTTTGGGATATAAATTTGTTATATGGTACTTTATGAGTGATTATTGTTATTTGGAGATAAATATTATGATTATTTTGGAAGAAAACATGATTAAATTATTCTAATCATTATGTTTTAGTGTTAGTCAGAAAAATATAAAGTAATTTTAATTATCATTATTTGTGGTGTGGTTTTGATTTAATTTTTTTTATTAATTTTGAATTTTAAATATTTTGATTTTATTTCATCAGATGGATGTTTATTTTTATACGATATTATCTAAAAAATTATGTACATTTCATTTTTGGTTATGTTCTAAATATATTAATAATATATTTTCAATATTTTATATTCATTGCGTTTAATCAATAGTTTATTCTACTACTTCAGGAAAGAAAAATTCACCTCAAATACCTATATTTTGTATAAAAGAAGATATTATGTTAGAAATTGATTAAGGGATGAAATTAAACATTTAAATTAACTGTATTTTTATTTTCTTATTCTAGATGGTAATTAAATTCCTTAACTCTAGGAATTGGATCATGAAATCAAAATGTTATAATATTAATTCCATTTACGAAAATCCTATGGACCTTCTCATAGCTTATTGATGTGTGGTTTTTGGTAGTTAACTTCACCTTGATCATTAAATTTCTTCTGATAAATTTTATATATTACTCACCATCATTATTTAGAAATCACCATTTCAAAACACTTATATTTTCACTAGCCACTAATTTTATCCTAAACCATGTATTTTTAATTATCATTTACCTTTATATATCCCATTTCCTCTTTTTAAAAAGTTGTTTAATTAAAAAAATTTATGTGGCCTTCAAAAATTGTATTTTCAAATGTACAACCACTGATTACTAATCCCGATTCCAAATTGTCAGTATTCCATTTATTAAAGGTGGTTAATGTAATATCCCCCAATTTTATAAGTTATTTTTTTTATAGTGTACGCAACATGAATATTATGTATAAAAATTATTATTAAATATACATTTATTTTTTGATAATTAATATGATTAAAAAAATTATGAAATTCATATAATGGTTTTACACATTAAAAATGTATTGAGTAAGGACTCGGTATTATGTATATAATTGTTTAGAAAATCCATTTTATTCTTCATGAATATATATTATTAAAATATAATTCTAATTAGATTAGGGGAGGGTTTTTTATAATAAATTTCATCAATGTTTATAAATATTATGTATTCAAAAATTATTATTTTTAAGTTAATGATATTATGAATACTAATCTCCTCATAAAATTAAATGAATCATGACTTATTGTAATTTAAATGTAATAGTTATAAAATAGTCATTGATTTTGTGAGAATTAATAGGATTTAAAACATTATGAAATTCATATAATGGTTTTACACAATACAAATGTGTTGATTATGTACATAGTATTATGTATATAATTTTTTAGTAAATACATATTATTCTTCATGAATTAAAATTATTAGAAAATCATTTTTATTAGATTTTGGGAGTTTATGTTATAATAAATTTCATCAAATATTATAAATAGTATAAATAAAAAATTTATGATTTTTTATTTTAATGATATTATGAATATCGATCACCTTATAAAATTAATCAGAAAAATTTTTGTTTTTGTGTACGGAAAAATACTACCTCACCAACTGATGTAACACATTATCTATATCTACAAATCGCATTTGATTATAATTATGAATTTAATATATATATATATATATAATATTTATAAAATATTTATCATTCTAAAAATATGATATATTATATCATTTCTTTTCTTTTAGTCCATTAATGATAATAACATGATTCATGTGAAAGTATAGATTACTACCTCCACAAAGCGATGTGATTCATCTTTCATGACCACATCACATATATTATATATTTATGTTTATTTAAAGTAAAAATATTATCATTATCATAAAATTATAATTTTGGAATTATATGCTGGTACTTACTTTATTTCAATCATGATCAATAGATAACAGAAGAATTAATCTTTTATACTAATAGATTACTTTCTCTAATATTGTAATGTTGATAATTTTCTATAAAAATACTTCATTGTTGGATTTAATAGTTTATGTGATTTATAAAAATGATAATAATTTAATGATTATTATACTGATGGTAATTTAAAAATTATATCTTTGACCATAGTCAACATACCAAAGTCATATTGGACATATAAGCTAATGATTGTAAACACATATGATGTAAAAATAATTTTCTAAATAAATAAATATAAAGAGATAGTATATAAAAGAAAAAAATAGTTGATTTTTTAATAAAGTAAATAATTAATATAACTTTTTATTCAGGATGATAACTAATTTACGTGATGAGTTACACTCAAGGTAGTGGTGTCTTTACCATAAATACATTGTTTTTAATTATTTTAATGATAAATATTGTAAATGATTTTCCCATGTACATAATATTAAAAAAATTAATGTAATTATATGAAAATTATTGAATTATAAAATTCAACAAATTTTTCATTCACAAAAAATCCAAATTAATATTTTAAAGAATGTTTCAACTCTATTTAAAAACATGAAATTAATGTTTAATTTGAAAGACTATTGAATGACCAGTTTCCCCACCACAAAAATGTTATTTAATGTACGAGGTACATTAATGTAATTCATGTTATATGAAATTTTAACCCATATATCAATTTGTTCTATGTATTTTAGAATTCAAAAATGTTATTTAAAAGGAAAGGATATTTTGATAACCCAATGTTTTTTGCTTTTGTGACCCAAAAGTGTTTTTTATGTTATTTATTATTATAACGTAAAAGAATAAAATTCCTAATGAATTATATTTTACATTAAAAATATTTATGATCACAGGTGATCATGTTATATCTCATGATGATGAATGATTCTAACAAATATCAAGATGAATGGTTATCCTAATAAAGCTCTACAATGAATTTGTGATGATTATATTCCCTATAAAATTATGTTCATAGCTGAAGGTAATGGTTATTAAAATTTTATTGATTTGTTTATTGGTTATTTAAAGATAATTTCCCATGTAACTTTCATGACATTTCATTATTTAAATTAATTTTTCATGAAAGTCATTTATTTTTCCTAGATAAGTTAATGAGATTTTTTTGAAGGAAATATTATACACTATTTGGTTTAAATGTTATGTTATTAATAAATCCTTTTTCCTAGGATTTAATTTTTTTAGGGAACCCTAATTATTTTGATTTGAAATTTATGCTTTCTTAGAATGTGTTTCATGAAAAAATATTGGTAGTAAAGCTGATTTCATGTATATGTCAATGATTATTTGAGCTAAAATTTTATTATGTTAATGAAAACTATCATTTATGATCACATAGTTTTAAATATAAATATTGGGTTCTATATTATTTTTATTTATCTTATGTAATTTTTTTCACACCCATATTTACAAATGTTTTTCACAGGGATTGGGGATGAGTAGGAACAATGATAATGAAATAATATTGAATAGTAAAGCTGAATTACTGAGAATAACACCCACATATTTCATTTATATTATTATATAAGAGTTTAAAATTTATATAAATCTATAAAAATATAAATATATTTTTTATTTATGTGATAAAAAATCTCCATTTGGTTTTTTTTTCTTTTTTTATAGTGAATTTTAGGTGACATTTTATGGTATACAATCTAAAAATTTAAAGTTAATGATTTTTACAGTAGATCTGGGTTAGATTCTGTTATATATATTTGGGGTATTTGGAGGTATTTATTCATTATTCATGTGTGATGAGATATTATGGTTGGTTAATTATTGATTATTCCCTTTGGTTGACTTATTTGTGTTATTTAACTAATTGTAACTAAGTATAATTCATTATTTGTAATTTAGTGGATTGAGTTAGGTATCGGGTTGGTGATGAGATCTTTGACAGATCATGGAATATTTTGTGGGAACATAGTAAATAATTTAAATAATCAATTTTTTCATTGGTCTCTAATTTTTCCCATCATCATACATTATATTTAATGTTCATGTGTTTTTTGTGTTTCCCATATTCCCATGCAGTGGAAATTAAATATAAATAAATATTTTGTGTTTTAAATATCATATTTGATTTCTATTATATTCCATAATCTTTGTGGTATTGTTATTAAAAGTATAAAAAATATATAATAACATGGAATTGAAAATTAGATAGTTAAATTAATTTTTAAATAATAATGGTACTTTTGTAGATGTAGTTGACATAGAATTTGGTAATGAATCCTAAATTATGAAAACCGTAAACTGACTTTATTTTTTGTTTATTGAAATGTTTATTTGAAATTTTAAATTGAAATTATTTTTTGATGTTGTATTTTTTAAAATGATATATGGTTTGAAAATTTTAATTTATTTTGTAAAGTATTTCAGGTGATTAGAAAATGGTAATTTGATTTTATAAATGGAAATATGAGATTATTTTTTATGCATTTTTCATTAATTTTAGGATATGGTATAAATGTTAATAATTGTTACTTTTAATTTTTATGGTTAGACGTGGGGTGAACATGTCCCCCAGCTAGAAGCTAATATTGATGGATAAACCATGGGTGAACACAACTCCTAGATGGATGCATGGGTTTAGGTAAACCCCTAGGTGATCATGGACCCTATGTGTACTTTGGTTCCCCACTGATGGATTTATTTCATTCCATAATTTATTTTTTCGGTAAGAGATATTTATATTAACCATGTTAGGGATATGGTTTTCAAGGTACCCTTGTCGTGATCTATGATACCATAGAACTGATCAGTATAGATTTATACCATTATAATGGTTAAATCGACCCCCAGGGTTCAGTTTCTGTTTAGGATTCTAGTTTAAGAATTTAAATTATTTTGTGGTATTTTATGCACAGGAAAAATAGTTCTATAAAATTTTATTAGACTAGTATCATTTGGGGACATCATGGGGGATGATCAATTAAATTATTTTCACCCCATACTCAGGCCTCCCTAGAAAATGGGTACCTGAGCATACACTATTATTTGATATAGGGGTAGGTATTAGTTAAGGCCAATATTCATTATATGTTCTTTTTACATTCAAGGGTAGGGTATGAATGATCATATCAGGTAGTACATTGGTCCCTAATATATATATTTTTTTGTGTAGGATTATTTTCATTTCATCCACAATCCTTGATTAGTTTCTTTCCATAGCTGATAGAGTATATATGGAAGTTTAGATTATTTTATCAGCACATTCTCATGTCTGTATTTTAATATATGGATGTTTTTAGAATTTATTATTTATGTAATTATAATGAAATTGGTAGTAATAGTGTATCTAAGATAATATCACATTCTATCATAGATAGTTAGTAGTATCTATCATATGGAGACAAATTCTTAAGGTCTTGTAGTGTTCCACTAACCTACACATCGACTAGTTGCTAATGGTGTTAGTGCATTACAAGGGTATGAAAAATTCTAATTTTAATTGAATAGATAATATAATTATAATGAATTAAAATTTATATATTATAAATGAATGTAATGTATGATATAATTATTCTGAGATTGTATTTAATGATAATAGTTAAATCTAGTAGTAGAAATAAAATTATCTATATAAAGAGAATTTCATATTATAATAAAGTTATTTATTAAATGGAATTTCTTATAAAAAATAATGTATGATTTATTAGTTAAAATATATAAAATATTTTAATATGATACTAATTACAACAATAAATTATATTAATTATATGAAATAAAAATAGTAATAAATTAAAAATAAATATATATAAATAGATAGAATATATAAAATTCTACAAAGGTGATATATTTTCATAATTCAATTTTATGCTAAGGGATATCTATATATATATTAAATATATTATTCAGAATAAATTATTTGATTATAAGAGTAATAATGTTTTATTAAGACATATTAACTATATAAAACTGATTAGATATATTGGATTATAAAATTATTATTTAAATATTACATATTATATAACATCATCTTATCAAAGGACTGTATATTTCATTCATATTGAAAAACAAATATAACCACCACCTATGGAAGATAAGGATTACTGCAAAAATTGACATGGAAGACATTTTCTTTGTTAGCTTTGTGGAATTCCTAGGTTTTGTAGGAAGCAGATGGATTGTGCATTGTTGGGGAAGACGATGATTTGCTTCTAAATGGTGTAGGTAGTAATAGTTTGTTAAGTGAAAAAACTAACACCTAAAAGATATTATAAAGCTATGGTAGCAGTATCGAGTTATATGAGGGAGAAAATGTTTAACCAATTTTATAAAGGTGATTACTTTAATTGTTCATTAATAATGATATTTTAAAATAATGCATTCACTCAAATTTATACCATCCACAACTATAATCTTCACCCCTCACACTGAGAAACAATAGAATTATTGTCCATAGTATATATATACAGACATACATAAATATAAAACACCTTTATTTAATGGATCCATATTTGTAAATATAGGATTTAAATGATTAAAAAATAAAAAACATCAAATGTAGATAAATACTTAATTTTCAACCTCAAACAAATATTATGTTTAATTATCAAATTTATTAATATATATATATATATAATAATGTATTTGAATTTTATATGGATGTTAGAAGGTATTACACATCATTTAGGGCATTTTTTTAGACTTAGATATTTTTTCTTCCCTACAGACCATTTTTAGTTTACTAAGTTGTCATATATATATAGGGATCTTCCAAAAATATAGGGATATGTGAATTAAAATGGTAACCGTAACATACACCCTAAGTCATCATCGAAAACTACATGTTTGTAACTATTATAGGAAATATAATAGTGTATAGTCATATTCATTTATAAATATTCTTCATGGATATTTGTAAAATGTGGGATAAATAAATTTTCTACATTTGATCAAAAAGTTTAAAAAATTCAGGCTATATTGAATTTATATTAGAATCAGAAAAAATGAGTCTGATAATTGGGTCTCCACATGTCATTTCATAGAGAAAAAATAAATTTTACAAATAATAATTAATTATTTATTATAATATATTTATATTGATGTTGTGATTATAAATAGGTCAATTTATTTTAGAGTTTCTATCCAAAAAAGTCCATCTATGTTCATTTCTCTATGAAATAAACATATTTATCCTATTATTAGTTATTTTAGAGAGGTAAGGTGAGTAAAATGTTTTAGATAACATAAGTAAGGATAAAATAGAAACATTTATTTATAAAATATTTTAAGATTTAATATTTTAAATGTTTTAATTAATTATCATTTTTAATAGATTAAAGAAACAAATCAATTATTTTCTACGGTTTTCAAGAAATTAAATTCCCACTAAATCATATGTTTCCAAATTTGGGTTTTTTATGTTTCAATGTTATCATTTTTTTTGAAAATTATAATTTCAAAACTCCCGTTATCACTTACTTTAGATAGATCCTTTTCCACCTCATAGAAATATTTAACATTCATTGATTGGGTGTTTTAATATCATTCATCATGATTAAAACGTTCATGGTCCTATAGTCTATTTCAACAATTTCAAAAATAATCCTTGGTTGATGATGTGTAAAACAACTCCAACCATTATTAAATTTTGAAATTTCTTTAATTTAGTTTTCCAATAATTTTTTGTTTTGTTTAATTTGTACATATATTTCATTTTTTAATGTATTCATTTATCATGATATTTTTTAATTTTTTCATTTAAAATCCATTCACTTATTTATATGAATTTATATATATAGCATCATTGATTTTATTGATTTTAGTATTAATTATGAATTAAATTAACATTGTGGAAATACAGTTAATAAAATTCAATTTTTTAATGTATGGAGCACGAGCATTGTAAATAATGGAATGGGTGTAAAGTGAAGAAATTCCCTTAAGACAATACATCCCCAAAAGTGAAATATGAGCCCAATATACGACAAAAACATCTAGTTATCCTCGTGGATTTTTTAAGGTCGTTAAGACTCATTTTATTTTTTTTATAAATAATTTTTAAAAACATCATAGTTGTGTTATTTTTTATTTTAAAATGAATAATTTAGTTTTAAATTGTTTTCATAATTAATTGTGTTATTAAAAAAATGTATGTATTATTTCATAGACATCTAAGAAAATATATTTTTAAATAGTTTTCTATAATATTTTAAAAAAATGTATTTAAAAAACAATTATTTAATTAAGACCTAATTATTTATTAAAAAAAGTAACTTTTAAGGTGTTTTTTATTATTTTTAAAATGATATATATATTTTCTTTTAAAACCCTTCTGAGGATTTTTTCTCACAAAACGGTTTCAATTTTTTACATGACCTATTAATGAGTAAGAATTATTATGTTCTCATTTCATGATTATAAGGATTTTCCTGAGTAAAGCTATAATACTATTGGATTTGTTTCTTTTAATGAATAAAATTAAAATTTAATTTAATTAATAAGGGATATATATGTAATAAGGAACCTCATTATCTTAATATATAGGAGTAAAATATTTTAAAAGTATATAGTGACATAATTTTTTGAAATGAGGATGTAATTATAAATTATTAAAATAGTATCAATTACTATCGAATAAAAAAAATATTTAAAAACATAATTATTGTGAAATTTTTTTATCACAAAACATATAAATGAAGCTCTAGTGTGTCACATGAATAGTCTTGTTCGAGGATGGTCAGAATATCATGAATATATTAAAACCATGTTTTATGTAGTGTGGTCCTTTAATACAAGACCATATGCTTATTTATATATTTTCTCACTTGATTTCATGATTATATAGTCTTTGGTATCATGATATGTATCTAGACTACTCTATGTAAAGAGATACCCTACATGTCTGCTCCCTTGGTTCTGAGAAATTTATCCGTTGTTGAATGAAAATATGAATTCACTCAGTCTCTATGTCCCTAAATGCAAAGAGATACAGATGGAGTATAATGGAGACTTAGGCTTTGGCAGACATTTTGTAATCGCATGTGGAGGTCATTGGTGGTCTTCCTATGGATATATTATAATAAAGGAAATTACTAAGAATACATGTTATATTTGAAATTAATGTACATTTGGACCATATTTTATATTTCATTTTTACGGAATATTTACATTCTTAGTGGGTTCAACGAGTTGGTTAAGATCACTGGGGCAAGAAGAAATTTAACAGAAGGGTTTATGGTAGGTGATGGTTTTAGAGATATCCTATGGGAGATATAGTACAAGCCCTCGGTGAGGATCGTGGGAATTATTTCGGGACATTGAATTAGATTTCAAATTTCCTTAGTGAGAGATAGCTTGAGATGGTATCGGGTTTGTGCAACTTTTTTTTTGGAAATGGGATTGTAATTTTGATTAAATAATATAGGATGTTTTTTCATATTTGGTGAGTTATATATAAGGATTCCTATATATTAGAGGTTCATCAAGGGTGTGTCTTTGTTATGTGATGATATTTTAAGGTGAGGATTTATTCAACAAGTTGTGATATATTTCTAGGGTGGGGTGCCTTATTCCTCAAATTTATGATATTATACGGTGGATAATTATTTCCAACTAAGGTGATATGTTATTAGGGTGGTTGAGAATACTTCTTATGAGTTGTGAAATCATGGTAGGAATTTTGTCTTCCTAATGTGATTTGATTTCATGGTGGGGAACTATTTATTCTATGATATGATATTATATGTTGTGTATCTATTCCCACCTAATATTTATTTCAAGGTAGAGGTTATATTCTCCCATGATGATATGATATTATATGGTATGTTGTTGTTTTTCTGGGTATGGTAAGATGTTATTATGGATTATTCATTATTATTTCAATAAAGTATATATTTATTATATAGAATGGATCATTACATTCAATAATAGTATAGTGTGTATCATTTGTGGTGTTTATACCACCCTTGGTATAATTAGGGAATACTCATAGACATATGGAATTGGTTGTGGATGGTATGGTTGTAGGTCAATGTGGACATGAAAGGACAAGGTGACCTAACATCCATGAATTTGTGTTAAAAAAATGACATTTACATTCATTGTTCATACACATATATGATCACGTATATTAGATAGTACTTATTGATACCCTAATAATATACATTTATCATACCATTCATGGTAACCTTTGTGCTTATAAAGACCGTTTGGTTGACCTATATATCTGAGAAAATGATTTTTTGTCGATCGGATTGGGGAACCATAAATGGGTTGGAGACATAGATGAGTTGAGGATTGGAGATGGAAGAACTGAATCATGTTTAAATTTTTTGTCTTACTATCTATGTGATTGGATTATTGTTTGATTAGTGAGATATGTTACTGTATCATCTCTAATTCATTTGGTATAACATGGAAATGTTCGTTTATTATGAATACAATAATTAGTGTTATGTATGGTGTTTTGTTACAAGGTTATTATTTAATGTTATTAACAATGAGTACATTGTCTTTCAAAACATATGATTTTGGAACCCATTTATAGTTTCCACCCTCGTATGTAGATGTAGGTAGGCTTGAAAGTTTTTGAAACTCTAGATGAAACATTATTGAGTTTTATATTTCCATGGAATCAAAAATTCTGTTATCCTAGTTTAGTTAGCGTAATTAATAGTTCTATTTTTTTAATTTATAAAGGATAGTTTATTATTATCTATTTGCATTAATTTATAATATTACATTCCTCCACTACATTAGTTATTAGTGAGAATTAGGATGGATTATCGATGTTCCTAAAGTGGATATCATTGTAAAATAAATTCCATTGATAATGAATTTTTACTTTACACGATGAATAATTTTTTATATATTTTTTATTTTATTTCTTAATTATAAATTTTAAAAATTTAAATTTTACATTGCTATCAATTTATTTACTATTATTCTCATTCCAATTATTTAATTTCGATAATAGTTAATGGAAAAACGTTATATATACTCTTAGTTTAATTTAATATCTTATATCTATAGTAACATCCTATCATTTGGCATGTCGGGGTATATTCTATGGAATTAATTCCATTATATATGAATTTAAAAAAAATGGTTTAGAAATTATATATGGGGTAATTTTTATTTATAATCATTGAATTGTTCCTTTACCAACTACGATTCTTCGTGATATTTCTAGATATGGTTATAGATTCAAATTCTTAAATCTATATATCTCTATATAGTATTGAATCAATTTGAAAATGAAATATAAATATCCTCTCATACATTGAATTTCTCCAACACATTCCCTAATAACCATGGTATAAAACTCCAATTATGAAAATATGGGAATCCATACATATTATGATCATTATTATACAATATATACTTTTAAAGTATTAGACCATGGATACAATTATTTTATGAAATCCAATATATCCTCTTAAGGTAATCCATTTATTATGGGTAAGTTATACATGTTATATTTCATTCACTCATAATTTCAAGAATATAATTTTACTGTAATGTTTTTAAATTAAAAATTATTGACGGAATTTTAAATACCTTATCCTTGGTGGACATTGTTCACTATATATGATCACAACACGATAATTCTTTCTTCCCTATTCGAATGTGTCAATGCTTGTTTTATATCATCCTTATCCCCTACTAACATAATTTTTCCCCCAAGGTAGATTATTTTGATTTCATGGTTTAGATATATTAGTGAGACTCTCAAAAATTTATATAAATGTATCCATTTTTCTTTTCAAATATTTATTATAAATTTATAAATTTATTAACACTATCATCCTTGGAAATAAATTAAAATGTGTTTAGTGATAAAATGTGTAGTATAACTACACAACTTCATTTCATGTACATATATTCATTAAACAATATGACGTGGTGTTTCCCCATATCTTATCAACTAGGTTGATACGTTCAACATAGATATTACTTACACCAGCGTGAGATTATAAATGTATCGTTGGTGTGTTTTTGTGGGTCTTTGATATATATGTTTAATTATCATGTAGGATATTGATATAAAGTATCATTTATTAAATGGGTATAGTGTGTGATAAATTCTAAAATGCTTTGGATCAAAAAATGAGAATTAGTGGGTGTGTTTTTAATAGTCATATTTCTTCAAATTTCTTATGCATGTACTCCCTAGCTCTTATCTAGCACAATCAACCATTCTTCCCATGTCCCCTTTGATGATTCTCTTCAAATTTATAGTACAGTCAGAAGTCATCAAAATTTTTATTTTCATAACTCAACTAAACGAATATAGTTCTTGTAGTTAGTGAAAAACATGTTACATTTTTTCTAAGAAACACTCAATATTTACAGAACTAATTCCATACATCAATATCATAGATTTGATTTAAAATCTAATTTATACACCACTTAATTAACATATATTTGTTCTTTGTCTATTTTTTTAATTCTTCAGGTAATGAATAATTAGGGATATATATTACAATTAATTCATTCTTTACCATAAATCTATAGCTACACATTTCATAAAAACATCTATATATTAATCCAAATAAAATATTGATATGAAAAAAATTTCAAAAGGGTATGAGAGGATTCTATAATAATGAATATGATGGTATCCTCATGTGATGTTCTAATCTCCTCATATTAAAGGATGAAATCATTAAACCCACATCTTTAGACATTGAATTGAATAAAATACCTCATCTATTCATGGCCTCGACATAATTTATTTAAATATAATTTTATGGGACCTAATGTACTTGTAGTGAATATATGGTTCATTCCACATGGATAAAAATATTTTTTTCCACATTTATCCTCCAAAAACACTCCCACATTGATTCAATTCACCCTCTCCTATATTGGTTTTAATATCTATAACTTTTTAGTATAATCATTAATTTCTTATTGAATATACTATACAGATTCCCTTGTTCCCCATGAGTTATAATAATTTTCAACGTCGATGATTCATTGAAATATGGAATATAATACTTCAAAAGATTCCCTTCATTCAGATATTTGAATTTGAATTAGTTTATTTTTAATTTTTTGGAAATGTAATTTTGGATAATTTTGAATTAAAAAAGGTCAACTCCTGCATTTTTCATTATTTTCTTGTAGGCTTATTTTGTATTCTTATGAAAATATTAATATTTAATTATGAAAATTGCACAATTCATGGTTTTAAGTTATTTTAATAATTTCTAACAATTAATTAAACTACCAATGTTTTTAGATATGTTTATGAATGAAAAAAATTATTCTAAACCTAATATGGATATAATTTTTTTTAATTATGATTTCAATGTACTTAATTAAATTTACAAGAAATTTATATGAATGCCATAAAAAGTATCCATAAAATATGATTATTATTAAATAAAATTTACATCCACAGTTTTTTATGACCACAAACATTTCATGTATTTATTTTTGAAAATGTATTACATTGGATTTGATAATACTTTACTTCAATTTGATATTCACCCTAGTTCACATAATTAATACATTGTATTTTCAATTTTTTTGATCTTATATGATTTTTCCAACCTGTAATACTTTTCAAAAATCCCGAATGAAATTTAGTGAATAATAATTTTGAGGTATTATTAAAAGGAATTAATGTGGAATGAATTATTGTGGTTGGACATTTCTTCTATTATAAGTCTTTTTTATATTTTAAAATATATATAATCATGAATTTCCCATGATATTTTCTCCAAACCCATTACATAGACACGTAGATTCAATAAAATAGTCCTTAAGAAGATGTGGATTGTGGGATGATTTAAAGGGGTAAAATTCACAACCCATATAAAATCCTCATGTGAACATGAATTAGAATCCAACAATTTTCCATACCAATTCGACATAAATGTATAATAGATTGCATCATAAATAGAATGTTCTCTAGGTGGAAGTAAATTATATAATCATTTTAAAATAATTTTCCAACGAAAAAAAATGAATATCGTGGTAAAAACGAGGGGGATTGAATACAACTATAACCTTGATGTGTTCTTATTATAAATTTGAGTTGATTGTACTATTCCTAAGAAAAATAAGGAACCATTAATGGAAAAGGTCAGGGTGATTTTTTATATTGGAGGATAAAATCCTGATGAAACTATATGTAATTTATAACCATAGAAAATTCGATTGTATGTCTATTACTTCATTAGTAATATCATTTATTCCATGAATCTGATTTATGCAATATATATGATTTTCAAAATCATGAATTCACTTCCCATTTATTTTGTTTTAGATTTCCATTCAAAATTTGGGCGTGTAAGGTGGGATTTGTTACTATTTAAAATTATTGATATTTCTTTTTCATACAAAGATTTAATTAATTAATTATTTCATAGAGTTAGTTGCTTAAATAAAAAAAATTATTATGATGATCAACAAACAGAAATGTTTTGTAGTATCAGTTTCAAGATTATTTTAATATAGAGATTGAGGTCTCAAATTTGTCATTGATAATTGAATTAGGATATCCATTAAACAAGGAAAATGGGGTAATCCAAGGGGGAAAAACTATTAAATACCATTACCTTATTATGTATATTTCAGAATCCATTTTCAATTTAGTTGTTATTCAGTTTTGAAATATTCATGTTCATTTTTTTTAATATTTAATTATTTTATATTTATGTTATATTTTTGACATAGTTATAAAACAAAAATATATTTCACTATATTTGTATAAATTAATAATAAAACTGAAAGTTATCGATATATTCCACAACCTCCTGGAGAGTATTTTTGAGAAATTTCAATTTGAATTCTACAGAGATAATATATTTATAGGTATTTTATTCAAAATGTCCCTCATTCAGTTTAGAAATGTTTTCATGGTTGTTTAAAAAGGTGATATAAATTTTTTCATGAGAAGAATGTCAAACTCACTTGTGAAATAGTTATTTTACATCAGTTTTTATTTATTTTTAACATTATTTAATGTGAGACATTGTTGGGTGGGATGTTGTAAATATTTTTTTAACAATATTTATAAATAAAAGATGTTTTATTGATTTTTTTAACAAGTTACATGTCATGTTGTAAATAACCATTCTCAAAAGGTATCTTCCATGTCAATTAAATGAAATTACCTGTAAAGACCCTTAAAATTCAAGGAAATATTTTTTTCATAATTTTATTATGAATTTACAACAGCGCGGTTTCTAACGGCACCTGATTCTGAGGCCCGGTGTGCCCGGAATCATTTTACAAACTTTGGACCGGGTAAGTTCAGTGAACGGACAAGCGGGTTTTTCTAAATTTTGAACCGTTGCTTGGAATTGAATTCTGAGGGGACCGATGGAATCGCACCACCGGTAATTTATTAGAAACACCGTTTCCGGAGTTGCGTTTTCTCGGGTGTGGTTTTTAATTTTTGGGGTTAGGTTATGAAATAAAATAAAAGTGGTGCGACACTTTATTTTATTTCACTTAAAGCCACTTAAATCCACATAAGCCAGGTTAAGTGGATATGGTGGAAGCCATGATATCCTACCCACTTGGTAGAATATTTGTGGGGTGGGGCCCACATGAGCCCCACCATTTCTTCCCCTGTAAGTAACGCACCCGCGAAAACATCTTTTAAATAAAGTCAATCGGTGCGTTTACTTAAATTATAAACGCCCCTATTAATTGGGCAGTTAAGTCGTTACCATTAATTCATCGAATTAATGGTTTGTTTCTTAACTATGAATTTCAAATCATTGGCATGTGACTAAAATAAGACCAACACATTTTTTTGAAGGGTTTCTTGTTGATAGGATTTGGGGAAATCTCTAAAGCGTGAAGATCTCCATCCTCCTTCTCGAAGAACGCGAAGAACGCGAAGAATGAATCGTTGCCGACGAAGAACGCCGACCTCCGAAGAAGGGCAATGAGGAGTGCCGAATCCTTGGAGTCTTTCCGCGCAACTCCTTGTACCGCAACGATAGCGACGCTCCTTCCGCGATACTTCTTCCGCGACGTTCCTTCCCCGCAAAAATCTACGATCAACAACCGATTGAGCGACTCTCCTTCCACGACGCGAAGATCCTCTTCTTCCGCAAAGGTCAATTCCACAATGAACTCACGTTTGATGACCACATTGAGGTAAGGGTTTGATTCATTTAAATCGTTCTGATTTATACATACGACATATGATTAAATGTTTTTTGCGAGACTTTTAAAACCACTAACGCGGTGGGTGCGGGGCAACGAACAATTCCGAACCCACCGCCCTTTTTGTTCTGGGTGTGCGGAACGGTGGAAGATGACAAAACAAGCCACACATGCGATGTGAGGTCCTCACAGTGAAGTACGGGCCCCGGGAGGGCCATTGGCGAAGACGACATGATTTTCCGACCACCGGAACTCGTCCGGTGGTCCACGGAGCAGCCCGCCGGCGTGCCCCGCCGGCACGGCGGCGCAGGCGGCAGGGGGCGGCGGTGCCCGGCGCGCTGCCGAGAGGAGATGCCGTGACTGATGTCGCGGTGGCAGGGCGCGGTCCCGCGACCGTGCGGGATGGGAGGGAGACGGGACACGGCCGACTGCCGCATCCTCTTGAAAGGGCGGCCCCACGCGGGGTCACGGCTCATTCACGCGGGGGCAGCGCGCCCCCCGCCCGCGGCTCGGCCGTAATGGCCGAGCCGACCCACTGCCCACCCGGCCACCACCAGCCGGGTCGCACCCATGCCGGGCCGGTCCGCGCCGGCCGGGTCGGACCCGGACCTGGGTCGACCCAGGGGGGTTGGGCCAGGTCGGTCCGGGCCCAGACCCCCTGTTTTCGGACCTCTTTCGGTCTGTTGCCCATATCTTGGGCTAAGGACCTCCGATCTATGCACCTTCATCGGCGATGTGATCCTTGGATCGAGACGGTCGTTTTCATTTATTTCACTCAAGGTTTCAGAATGCTTTGGGTTCGGCCAGGTTGGTTCGTACACGAAACCAACGACCCCCTCAGAGCGGAAACACTAATAACTTGAGCTCCAGACGTCCGATTGACGTACCGTTGACTTTGCTGGATTACTCTTAGTGAGACAGATCTTTTGGCTTACTCCGACCGAGGTTTATATTGAGGTGGAGTACTGTCGGGTTGGTCTTGACTTAAAAACCAACCGGGCCCCTTGGACGAAAAAACCAATAACTCTCAGACCGGGCGTCTGATTGACATGTCGTCTGTGACGTTGAGTTCCTGTTGACGATACAGAACATTTGGATACATAAACTCTGGACTATGTGTCAGTTGATGTATCAGCCCATCATCTTGTGGAGCGGACCATCCCGAACGAGCTTGTTGTGTGCGGGAACCCTAGAGCGGGCTGTGTCTGCGACGACAATGAAGACAGTACGAGAATCCTTCGTCGGTTCGGTTGTGACCACTACAGTACTTTTTGGGATACATCAACTCCGGACTACATGTCAGTTGATGCGTCGACCTCTTGGCTCATGGTGTGGACGCTCCCGGAATGAGCATGATTTGTGCGGAAACCGTAGAGTCGGTTGAGACTTGACGACTGCTGATCTAATGTCTCAGTGTGTTACAGATATCCTAGTGGGAAGCGCTTGGTTGTAGCAGCAGACCCACAGAGGAGGAGCGCTTGGTTGTAGGGACAGACCCGTGGTACTCAAAAGAAGGAGTACCTCTGGAGGCTATGAGGGGGAGCGCTTGGTTGTAGCGGCAGACCCGTGGTACTCAAAAGAAGGATTACCTCTAGAGGCTATGAGGGGGAGCGCTTGGTTGTAGCGGCAGACCCATGGTGGGAAGCGCTTGGTTGTAGCAGCAGCCCCACAGTACTCTATAGGTAGAGTACTACAACAATTCAAGGTTAGAGGGAAGCACTTGGTTGTAGCGGCATACCCACTGTACTTGATAGAGAAGGAGTTTCCCAATAGTTGTGGTTTCAACATCATGATCGATCTTGTGTGGGTCATTGCGGGGGTTAGCACCTACCGATCCTTTATGGGTCCGATAGCTTAGATGAATTAGTGGCTACATCTGATCATCTCTAACATCTTACGAAGTAGTTTACCTGTGTGAGCTAAATCCTGTTTTTTTCTTGTGTGGATTGTGTTGTGCTTTCCTGTGTGGACTGGGTTGTACTTGGGCTTAGAGGTTGGAGCAGACGAGAATTGATGACTTTGGTATATGTATTTTCATATACCTAAGCCGTGTCCAATGTTACTTAGTTATTGTATCTTTCCTTTTTTTTTATTATCCTTTGTGGATTCTGGGAGTCCTTCGGGGTTCTCGGGGTCCCTACTGTGTATCTTATACTCACCCCTACATGGGCTATGCCTGCACTACGTTGTGTTGGTTGCAGACGACGGACAGCGCTGATCGTGGTTGAGGCATGCAGAGCAGGACGGTACCTGGAGGTGGACCACTTGGCGGGACGTACTCGGAGCAGACGGTTGGACCCGAGGAGCTGTGGAGGCTATCAGCAATCACCCTTCAGGTGGGACTTCCAGTGGGTGTCTCGACGTTGCGGCTTTACTTTCAGTTGTTGTTTTTCCCTTTCGATTTGTACATTACTTTCAGTTTGGATTTGTATTCTGGCCCACTTACTTTTCTGCACTTACTACTATACCCAGTTTTTCCTTAGTGTTTACTTCTACTGCTTGCTTTCTCTGTGGTGTTTGTTTACTTTACAAAGGCAATGCCTTCCCTTGTTACCATAATTTATGCCATGGTGCTAGTCGCTAGCCCCTGGCCTATAGAAGGCGGGCTTGGGGTAGTCACGGCACGGGCCTTGAGGGCGGGTCGTGACAAATTGGTATCAAAGGAGTTCGGTTCTGCCACAGAACTCAGGACACTGATATTTTTCTATGTGAAGCAATAGTGTTTAGAGTATTGAGTGTGGTTACCAGTCCAAGGAGTCAAGTGTTGGTGTGGTGGCCGACGTATCTATACACCAGGACCCTGATTTCTGATTTCCGACTTAATGCACGAAAACATTGATGGCATATGTGTTTCAATTTTTCATTGTGATTACTTGTGTCAGCTCACCAGGTATACAATTTTGATTGTGGAACACCTGTCTCTTTTAAGGATAGCCCCACGATGGCAGCCATCTAGGGTTCCGAGAGCTGTACATGACGACAGCCCTCCGAGCGACGAGGCCACGGTACATGGCCCTTTGACAGCAGAGGCACTGGCGGTACCTCTACCCACCAAGCCACCAATGCTACCAGCCCCAGCCGCTGACGATACATGTCACCTTAGTGCACTGCATGAGTTTCCGTGTCAGTGAACACACAGGTTCCATGGGGAGACGGACCCTATGGCAGCCGAGGACTGGCTGTAGGCAGTTGTACGGGTTTTCAAGTTAGTGAGGACACCAACAGACCTCATGGTGATCCTCGCAGCGAGCCTACTGCACCAGGCTGCAGGCAGATGGTGGAGCTTGACGCTCCAGGTGCACGATGAGGCATCTCTTCTCTGGACGAACATTGAGATCCTCTTCCGCTCATAATTCGTCACAGCCACCCTCTGTGCGGTGCGCATCTAGGAGCTTTTACAATCGCTGCAGGGCAGCATGATAGTAGCCCAGTACGCGGTGAGGTTTACCGATCTCTCACGCTATTCCACGGACATGGTACGAGACCCATTTTTTCTGGGTCTAAACATTCGAGCAGGGGCACAGTCCAGAGATCAGAGATTCAGTTGTTTCTCATAGCATTCCAACACAGACATGGGTGTTGGAGCGAGCCCTCTTAGTGGAGAGTTTTCTTGCTAAGAAGTCTCCAGCAGTAGGACCCACCACTAGCCGGCATGCGGTAGAGACTACTGCAGCAGGCATTAAACAGATGAAGTCGGGGTCTAAGAGGACTAGACCTATAGGTGGTCGACAGTGTGACACACGATCATTTGTGCGAGGCACCCAGGGTGGACAATGAATTACCATGAGCGGACAATTTTACTCATGCAGCGGGGTTGGTCACATGGCTCGTGACTGTCCGACCCGCCATACGGATGACCAGAAGATGAAAGAAGGACCTCCCAGGCAGAGGCAGAGGTTCGATCGAGGCGGACCGCATGAAGCAGGAGACCATGGCAGGGGAGCATGCCACGCAGCTGGAGGTGGACGACACTTCGAGGTGTTGCCACCACCACCACCACCACCAGGAGGTCCTCCCTGACCATAGGGAGCTAGTGGAAATGGGAGAGATTAGCTTCAGGCAGCTGAGGCCTATGATCATGGAGCATTGGGAGCAGATGGACAGAAGCGGGACAAGCTCCAAACGTGGTGACTTTTGTTCAAGTTGCTTCTATCTTTGTTGATGTTGGTCTGTAGAAGATTTGTGTCTTTTTACTTGAGCTGCAGTAATAAAAGACATTTTTCCTTGTGGCATTTTCTTTCCTGTCCTCTCTTTTTGTTGTTACTAAGAGGTTTCGGTTTAAAAACTGTTGTCTTGACCCTCACTTTTGTGATACCTATTGGAGGAGACCTAGTTACCACACACCGATGCCGACAGTGTGACTCAACCCTTGGAGGCGAGAGTAACGGTCAGATCTCTTGGTAGTAGCGCCGATGCATTACGATGTCATCCTTGGTATGGATTAGTATCATCCACGTCGGGATTGAATGTATTTGGAAAAGAACGTGGTTCATCCAGGGGATGATACTGGATTTCTCTTATCGAGAAAGAATAAATCTTAGCAGCTCTTATAGGACCAAAATAGGTCCATGTCACCTGGTATTGGGTGATGAAAACTCAGAGCCAACAAGGGACATATGCTGTCAGGAGGCGGAGGCCACTAGAGTTCGAGGATGGCGACCACATTTTTATTCCTACGGGTCTCACCTCTACGTGAGTTACATATTTTTGGCCGGGGGGGGGGGAGTGGTCTCCACGCTTCAATTGGACCCTTCCAGGTCCTCAACGGGGTAGGTGAGGTGGTTTACCGCTTGACCCATCCACCTCAGTTGCACCGGGTGCACGACGTCTTCCACGTATCTCAGCTGAGGAGATACGAGCACGACCCGACACATGTCATCGACCATGGGGAGTCAAACTCTAATGATGGGGTGAATTTTGTGGAGGTTCTAGTAGATGTTGAGGAATGACAGTAGTGGGTCCTACGGGGACAGCCGATCCCTCTTGTGCTCTTTCATTGGCATCACGGGAACCTCCAAGAGAGCACAGGGGAGCGGAAGGCTCAGATTCATGCTCAGTACCCACTTTTGTTTCCCTAGTTTATGATCTAGGTTTATGGGAACGCAAATCTCTGAGGTGGGAGTGGTGTAAAGACCCGTAAAATTCAAGGATATTATTTTTCTTAAATTTCTTGTGAATTTTACAAGAGGGTGGTTTCTAACGACAGCTGATTATGTGTCCCGGTGTGCCCTGAATCATTTTCCAAAGTTTGGCTCGGGTATGTTCAGTGAACGGACGAGCGGGATTTTCTAACTTTTGAACCGGTGCTCCGAATCAAATTCTGAGGGAACTGATGGAATCGTAGCGCCGGTAATTGGGTAGAAACACCTTTTACGGAGTTGCGTTTACTCGGGTGTGGTTTTTAATTTTTGGGGTTCAGTTAAGAAATAAACTAAAAGTGGTGTGACACTTTATTTTATTTCACATAAAGCCACTTAAAGCCACTTAAGCCAGGTTAAGCGGATATGGTCGAACCCACAATATCTGACCCACATGGTAGGATATTTGTGGGGTGGGGCCCGAACGAGCCCCACCATTTCTCCCCCTCTATGTAACGCACCTACGAAAACCACTTTTAAATAAAGTCAACCGGTGTGTTTATTTAAATTCTAAACGCCCCTATTAATTGGGCAGTTAAGTAATTAACATTAATTAATCGAATTAATGGTTCATTTCTTAACATTGAATTTCTAATCGTTGGTATGGAAATAAAATAAGACCAACACTTTTTGTTGAAGGGTTTCTTGTTGATAGGATTTGGGGAAAGCTCTAAATCTTGAAGATCTTCATCCTCCTTCGCGAAGAACGTGGAGAACGTGAAGAACCTGTCGTTGCCGACGAAGAACGCCGGCCTCCGATGAAGGGCGATGAGGTGCGCCGAATCCTCGGAGTTTTTCTGCACAACGCCGTGTACTGCGACGACAGCGACGCTCCTTCCGTGACGCTTCTTCCGTGACATTCCTTCCCCGTGACAATCTTCGATCAACAACCGATTGAGTGACACTCCTTCCGTGACGCGACGATCCTCTTCTTCCGCGACAGTCAATTCCGTGACGAACTCACTT